>CM038047.1:9181797-10381797 GCA_021397845.1 Areca catechu
TTTTAAAGAGAATATTTAATAATACAACTCATGTAATTACCAATTTGGTTACTCTTTAATCATCCAATCAGTATTAATGATTATCTATCGATTCATCACTTCACCATGAAACCAATCCATCCGCCAAGCTCAAATATTCTGCACAACTCTAAGAAGGAAAGGAAGTAGGAGGTATAAACTTTATAGCCTGTAAGAATCCCTACACACTCACACCAGTATAATATAATATAATTTAAAATAATAATAAACAGTATCAAGAAGAACATAAATCTTAAAATCTTATGTCAAGTAATCAAAATAACTCAATATCAAAAAGTACAAAGGCATGCATCAATTAATACCAAATATCCATCTCATTCATAATTATAATTCCATATATGTCATTAAGTAAAATCTCTCTTTTTACTTAGTTATAGCTTCACTTCTTATTATCCACATCTCATTAACATGATATGAATCAACCACTATTATCTTTTTATGATTTTGGACTAATCATGATCATGCTCTATTCCATGACTGGCAATTTCAAGAACGATCATATACTATCCGCCCATGGCCAGGCAAACCCATGTACTATCTATCTATGGCTCAGCTATTCCATGTATTATCAATCCGTGGCTCGATTGTCCCATGTACTATCCGCCTATAGCTGGCTATTCTACGTATTATCCACCCGTGGCTCGGCTATTCTACATACTAAGCCTGTGGCTCGGCTGTCCCATATACTATCCATCTGTGGCCGACTATTTCACATACTATCCGTTCGTGGCTCGGTGATTCTCTATTTAATGGGCTTGTTCAAACATCCCTTTTTCTTGATTATTATTTTATCAAATCATAAACATGTTGTCAAATCCTATTCTTTTCAAGATTTATATTAACCGATATTATAATCTAAATCATTCAAAAATAATCACGTTTGATACAAACATATTATACAAAACTATGAATAATCATACCGGTAATTTGCATAATGAATATATACCACGAGAAACTAAAATCATACCATACATAAATAATTATTCATGCCAATGATCACATCCAAGGATCAAATCATGTAATATAAAAAATATATATAAACTAGCAATCATGTCCAGAAATCCTTACCTTTACTAGTGACAAACTTAACACACCTGATACTAATCTATACTTGAATACCAATCTAGGTTCTAGAAAATTTGCTCGATATCCTCTGTCCAAAAAATTATCCTCCTACAGTAATAATTTTAATATCAATAAATAATTCCATAGTAATTATAAATTCAAAATTTTCTGTCTAAATTTTTTCTGCGATCTACTTACAATATCCTAACTTCACAAATTTCTTAAAAAGAAATTTTTAGAACTCTCATTTTAATTATTTATTTATTTAACTTGCTCTTCTCTCTTTCCTTTTCTCCCTCTTCTCTCTCCTCTTTCCTTCTCTCTCTATCTCTTTCCTTCTCTCCTCTCTCTCTTTTCCTTCTCTCCTCTTTCTCTCTCTTTTTTTCTCTCCTCTTATCTTCTCTCCCATCTCTCTCTTCTTTCTCTCTCATCTTCTCTCTCATCTTTCTCTCTTTCTTCTTCTTCTCTCCTCTTTCTCTCTCCTCATTTTTTCTCTTTTTTTTTTTTCTTTTTTCTCATATTTTTCTTTTTTCTTTTTCTTTTTTTTTTTCCTTTTTGTCTTTTACTTTTTCTTTTTTTTTTTCTTTTTTTTCTCTCGTTTTTTTTTCTCTTTTTCTCCTCTCCCTCTTCTTCTTCTCCGTCGAACAAAGGGGTCTTCTTTTTTTTTTTTCTCTTTTCTTTTTTTCTTTTTTTTTATTTTCTCCTCTCTTCTTCCTCTCTTCCTCCCCCCTCTCCTCTTCTTTTGCTCGGCCGAATAGGGGGAGTCCTTCCCTTCCCTCATTCTTCGATCTCCAGCAGCTCGGCTCCCAGTCCCAATCAGCATCCTTTGATGGCAGCAATGGAGAGCTAAGGTGCGGTTCCTTTCTCCCTCTTTTTTTTTTTTCATAGGTTACTCCAGCGATTGTCAGCTAGAAGCCAAGAAAAAGAGAGAAATAGAAAGGGGAAGGAATGATCGAAGCTTACCTCGTCCTCCAGTGACGCCAACCACTTCGAGTGCAATCAAAGCCTCTACCTAGGATTTTCTTTTTTTTATATATAGTTAGAAATTCTCGGATCCGATCTCGATTTGGATTCCATTTTGGTGAAGGAGAAGACTCCTGATCCTTTGATTTTTTTTTTTTTTTGTTTTGTTCGGGTATTACAACAAAACTAGAGCTGTCGCAACTTATTGTAGTGTGAGCTCTATACAACCCTTATCATGTAGTCATAGAGACTTGTATTGTATATTACCACTTGTAACCTTTGAGATGTTTGATAAGACAGCTGTGTTTTTTAGTTTATAGCATATAATGAAGCGCGGAAATGTGCACACCACTTTGTTTTGCAAACACCCTTGAAATCAATCCTAAACTGATTGGGCAGCCCATCAGTAGCCATTCATGTAATCCATTGTTAAATAAAGATATGTGAAATCTTACATCCTGACGTGTGTAATCCGTATGTAAATTCACTGCATGCATGCATGGATGGTTACGAATATATATTACAAATGCATCTCATCAAACTACACGCATAATTTATAAATCACTACTCTCAGGTTTCAGATGCAAACTTTCGTAAGAATATCAAGTTTATGATGAAAGGGTCCATGAAGATTCAGTATGATTCTGTGGAAATTAAGAGATCATGATAACACAAATGGTAACTTTGATAAAGAGCAAGAATTAATTTTATTAAGTCCGATATAGTTGAATCTCAGCACTTCTAAAGATTAGGAACCTACTTCCATCAAACTGGCTTCCTTTCAGAAGCTAGACAAGTTAGTGAGTGGTCCATATAGAATTTTCCATTTGTTTATCATATCCTATGAAAAGAAGAATCACCTCAAACGGTCTGCATGTAAAGCTAAAAATTCCTAAATCACACACTCTCCACTCTAGCAAGACTGCGTTGATGGATTCTCAACTCGTTCATAGATTCTACTTTCCTCGGTTCAATCAAAGGGTGCTTCTGATCACTATTATATGCAAATGTCTGTTGGTCTAGATTATTAGCCCTGCCTCATGGTTATCCCCTTCAAATGTCTATCCTTAAAGCTATTCATCCTAGGAAAATGGAGATTCCAATTTCCAGATTTCCATAATATTGGACCAGATATGATATGATGCTGGGCAATTGATTTGAACCCGACTACTTTTACTCGAATGTGAGAGATTCTGGAAGATACATTGCATGCACTTGATGATCTGAGCTTATCCCCTTTGTTTTGACAATGTTCTTTATCAAGCTCGTTTAAGACATACATCTTTAGAGGGTGCCAGCTACCCAAGTCAGTGTCGATATGATCTACCTTTGTCTCCGGGGGGGGATCTCCTTACATTCTGTTCTTGCATATCCAACCCGGCCAAGGATGGGGATGAATCGGAACCCGGCAAAGGCCCGATCCTTCCCTGGGATAGAACCTTAGTCTCCCCATAAATCGACCAGAAATTAGCTAAGTACCGATACTTTGTGTGACTAAAAAAAAAATTATATTCTATACTGTATGCATCATATGACCATGCATGCCATTAATCGCAAGTGCTTATTCATGTAGCGATGCATACTTAAGTTGCATATTTAATGCATAGGGTCTACAGGAGTGAGCAATTATTATTGATGTCGTGCATGCATTGTACAGGATAATTTCTCTACTTAAACCAGGCTTAATTCATTTTCTATCTATTCAAAATTTAAACCCTAAGCCTGAACCGGCCGTTTGGGTTGGACCGGCTAATTAATTGACAATCTTGCTTCTCGATTCTTGGGACGTAGAAAGGCATACAGATATACTATAAATTATAAAGGTTTATAGTAATGCGATTTGAGCTACTGACAGTGGCGTGGCGGACCGCCGGGAGGCAAGGGGGGTAATTTTTTTTTTTTTTTTTTTTTTATAAGTTAAGATTTATTTATAAATTTTTAAATATATACAATGATGAATCGTTAGAAGGACAAGGAGACCCTTGACCACCCCCGTCTAATTTTTTTATTTTTTATAAATTAAAATTTTATATAAACTTTTAAATATATTATATTTTATATATTTGATCATTCTAAACTTGGATATTAAATATAATTTGAAGGACGTTAAAAAAAAATTAAAATGAAACAAATATCGTAAATCACTTTTTTTTACTTGAGAGTTGGATCACTATCAATTTTATTTTTTATTTTTATTAAATTTGTTTTAACTATCAATTTTATTTTTTTATTTTTATTAAATTTGTTTTATAATTTTTTAGAGAAGACAATGAATTTTTTTTGTTACTCGACCCGTACCCGTTTCCAGAATTCGTCGTGGTCGAAGCCACTGCACGCAGTCAGCACCATCCCATTCACCACACCGATGGATAAAATGGTGTTGGACTTGTCATATGATGCGATCGATGAGAACACTCCCATGACGAGACCGGGTGGTTGCGCATACATAAGGCGGATATCATCGATACGATGGCCTATGACTACCATCTTGATGGCCTTCGCTAGTCTCGTCGCATTGACGAACACTGCGTGCGGTGAATCCGTGCACCGTCAGCCACGTCACACTGACGAACGCTACTGTACTCATATCCCATCATCTTTGGCACCGTCGCTCGATGGATGTCACATTTCGTTGTGCAGTGCCAACGGTACTCGGCGCAACGCTGTCATTACTGTGGCCGGTAGCACACATTCTCTACGAGTCCGTAATGCTTATTACTCTTCCGGTTTCAACCACTACTATAGAAAAAATATTTTTAAAAATGAAGGTCGTCAAGATCAGATTATGCAACAAGATGGTAGATGATTTTTTTATCGATTATTTAGTCACTTATATCGATAAGGAGATAGCTAAAAATTTTACGGTAGATTTCATTATTAATGAATTTAATCTTATGAAATAAAATAAGTATAATTTAAATAATATTTATAAAAAATATTTAAATTAATTTTAATTATTTATTTATATTTTTATATTTTTAATTTTTTAATTTTTTTTTAAAAAAAATGATGTGGTCCGGCTACTTGGATGAATCGGTAAATTCGTTGCGGCCCTAGCTCTACTTGCACATGTTCGGGCATATATCCTTACCGGACTTTTTTTTTTTTTTTTTTTTTTTTTTTTTTAAACGCTGCTTGTATCCACTGTTCATGTAACGTAGAAAAGAACATAGGAGAATATAGAACAAGAAAATGAGGTTTTTCATTCATGATGTAAACTCTTTGTTCCTTCCTCTTCCGGTTTTCTTTTCTATAACAAAATACAATAATTCTAAGACATTTTTGACGAAATAAATAAAGCCATAAACATAATAAAATACAATACCATAAAATATAAAAGATAATTTATATTAAATAAGATATTTTTGGAATTTGTGTAATAAAATATAATAAAAGATTTTTCGCAAAAAACAAAAAAAGGAATTAGCATAAAACCTTATATTTGATAGCCATCAAAATCACTTCAAAACTCATTTTAAATTTCCGTATAGATTTCCTTGCCTCCCACCCCTTGATTACGTGTGATGGACATTAGCTCGATTCAAGTAATTGAAAAATCAATTAACAATAATTTTAAATATCAGCACATATTGCGAGAGAATGCGAAATAAGTAATATGCACCCAAATGGTTGAGACGAGAAATTCCTAAGGCTCGTTAAATTGGCAGATTAATTGAAATAAAATCTTAAATAAATTAAAAACTCACAAAATCTGAACCTAATACTAATACTTATCTATATCAACTAGATAGGTTGTTGGAGGGGGCTATCGGTCCTACATTTCCATCATTTATGGAATACCACAAATCATCTACTTAATTGCATATGTATCTGCCATATTATTGTAATAAACGTGAAAAAAAAAAAGAGATAAGTCTGAGGAAGAAAAGTCGTCTTCTTCTTCTTCGACAAGAACTCCAATCGAGCCAGATCCTATCCTTTCCGGTTATAAAAAGAGATCCCATCCTTTCCATGAACCCTCACCATCGGAGAAATTCCTTTTCCATTTTTTCCACAGGAGATCAAGGCCGTAGAAGCTTTAATCGTGCTCACCGATATTGGAGCAGTTGGCATTGTTGGAGGCCAAGATAAGCCCGGCCCTCCTCCTTCTCCTTATTCTTTTTCTTTTTATGGCCTCATGCCCCGTCTCTAGTCGACAATCACCGAAATAATTCATGAAAAAAAAGAACACCTCTATTCTACCCTTTTACCTTGTTTTCTTGATGCTGCCGTCACTATCGACCATCGGACCACAGCCTCGTGGCCACGCCACCATGGACCGCAGCCTCCTCTAGGCGATAACCCCTTAGGTCTTGGGGAGCAAATGGGAGCAAGGTCCCCTGCTCGACCGAGCAAAAGAAGAAGAGAGAAGAAAAGAAAAAGAAAAACAAAAGAAGAAAAAAAGAAAAAGAAAAGAGAAGAGAAAGAAAAGAAAAAATAAATAAATATTTCTCTCTCTTCTCTCCTCTCTTCTCTCTCTAGTTTTTCTCTATAATTTTCTCTCTCTAAATATTTTCTCCTAGGAATTGGAAAGTTGTGAAGTTCGGATTAGGGATCAGTGGATGGATTACTGATGAAATCCAGATAGAGGGTTCTGAACCTATAACTATCATAACATGGAATTGTTTATTAAAAATAAGATTATTATTGTAAGAGGATAATTTTTCGAGCAAGAAAGCGTAGAGCAAGTTCCATAGCACCTAAATCGAGAATATGGATGTAGACTGATATCAGGCTTGTTGAATCTGTTCTCAGTAAAAGTAAGGATTTCTAGATATAATGATAATTTATAAATATATTTTACATGCATGATTTTGATCCTTAGATATGAGCATTAGCGTGCATGATTGTTTATGCATTATATATTTTAGTTTCACGTAATGGACATTGTGATTGTCGGTATTATTATTTATATTTTGTATGATATGTTCCTATCAAATATGATTATTGTTGTATGATTTAGATTGTGATACCGGTTATCAAGAATCTTTAAAAAAATATGATTTGATAACATGTTTGAGATTTGATAAAATGATAATAAAAAAAAAGGGGTGTTTGGACTAGCCATATTATGGGTAGGACCATGGTTACTGAGATTGCCAGTCATAGGCTGAAATACGATACTAAGATTACCATTACAGGCTAAAGTGTGAAAATAAATTTGCCAGTCACTGGCTAAAGTATAACAATAAAATTACCAGTCATAAGCTGAAGTATGATGCTAAGATTACCAGTCATTGACTGAAGCATGATCATGATTAGTTTAAAACCCTAAAAAATATGAATAACTAAAGTGCAACATAAAAATAAGATATGGTTTGAAGCATAATCGTGATTAGTTTAAAATCCTTAAAGAATACAGATGGCTAAACTAGAACATAAAAATAAGATAGGGTTTTATCAAATATGATGATTGGATTATTATGATTGCATGACATATTGTTTTTCGATTCCTTGTTCTACTATTGTTTCCTTGTTATTTTTAAAACTATATTATTATTGGTGTGACTGCATAAAATATTTACTAGACTGTAAAGCTCACCCTCTACTTTTCTTTTTCTTTTAGAGTTGCAGGATGCGTAGCGTGGGTCAGGTCAAGTATGAGATTCTAATATAAGATTTATTAGTTAGTTTTATTTCTGATACCAATATAATCGAGCAAGTTGATTATTTAGTTACTATGAATTTATTTTGATGGTATTTAGTTAATTAATTCTAATTTTTGAAAATGATGAGATTCTTATGTATCTAAGGCCTATGGATGATGCTTTAAGATTTGCATGGCCATGTTACGTGGCCGACTCAGGTGCTGGATGTTAGGAATTATTCCTCTTTATTGGAAATTATTTTGAAGCCTATTTGAAAGCAAATTCCAAAAATAAACATGTGATATCATTGAGAATAACCAAACATAAGCAGAAGCATACCTGAAGCCATATTTGAAAGCCTGGATTTGAATATCTACTCCTGTGTCGCACGGCTAGCCTTCCGGATTCACACGGGTTTCCTAAAGAGCCTTTTCTTACTTCTCTAGGGTTTTCTTCTTCGATGATGTGATATCGGGGAGAAAGAAATAATACCGTGTAATCTGGGAACCATAACCGCTTTTATATGATAACAGCATTATTATGATTTCTATTTTGCCCATCATAAAAATAGAAATTATCCTTAAGTCTCTACACATTAAAAGGCCCACACCCTATTAGATACATTAAGGCCCCAAATAGTTCAAAACATAATTGATCACTTTTAAGTGGGCCAAACCTTAAATGACAGCCCACAAAGCATTATTATATACATATAAGCCCAATGTTGGATTAAGGATCCAACAATCTCCCACTTGGGCTATATGTATAACCTTATAACATGCTTTGCGAAAATAATCGAATGAGCTCAACTTTACTTTACTGTCCTTATTAAAATATATCTATATCCAATCCGGTCCATCAACCACACCAACATAGGATCAAAGCGGTCTTTGTTACAATTATCGTAACTCAATCCATCAATGGTCACGTATATCAATGCAATTGAATGACATGGATTATGATGTGGATGTGTAGCATGAAATGCAATGTGACCTTAACATGCCTACTTAATTTCAACTGTCCATCCTTAAACCTCAGTGAGATCAAACCAAACAAAAAACAGAGTGTAAATAAGCCGAAACTTTATTTCTGTAGAAAACTGAAATAACTGAAATAACTGAAAAATGTCTGTATTACAAGAGCATCTAAAATATACAAACTCTCACTAAAACTGAATATCCTCTGCTGACATGACATCCATATGAGCAGTGTGCTCATGAAATATCTTGGGTGGCACTCCTTTAGTAAGCGGATCCGCAACCATGGAGTTCGTACCTATGTGCTCAATAGACAACTTTCCACTCTGAACTCTTTCTTTAACAACCAGGAACTTGATATCTATATGCTTTGATTTCGTTGAGCTCCTGTAGTTATTAGAATATAAAACTGCTGACTTATTGTCACAAAATAACTTAAGTGGCCTTTCAACACCGTCCACTATACGTAGTCCCGTGACAAAGTTTCGAAGCCATATTCCATGATTGGATGCCTCATAGCATGCTATGAACTCTGCTGCCATGATAGAAGAGGCTATAAGCGACTGTTTAGCACTCTTCCAAGAGATAGCACCTCCGGCAAGCAAGTAGATATAGCCCGATATAGATTTCATACTATCTTGGCATCCAGTAAAATCGGAGTCAGTATAACCAATGATCTCAAGCTGATTCGACCTCCGATACATGGGATGTAGTCTTTTGTTCTCTGTAAGTACCGTAAGACCCGTTTAGCTGCTTTCCAATGCTCAACTCCTGGATTGCTTAAATATCTGCCCAACATCCCAGTGACGTACGCAATATCTAGACGTGTACAAACTTGAGCATATATTAGACTCCCTACTACTGATGCATAAGGAATCTTCTGTATTTTCTCTTTCTCCAAGTTATTCTTAGGGCACTGATATAGACCAAACTTGTCTCCCTTAGCCACAAGGGTATCTCCTGGTTTGCAATTTTGCATACCATACCTTTTTAGAACCTTCTCGATATAGCTCTTTTGTGATAATCATAGAATATCCCGAGAACGATCTCGGTGTATCTGTATGCCTAATACAAAAGAGGTGTCACCAAGATCTTTTATCTCAAAATTCTTAGCTAGAAATCTCTTGGTTTTGTGCATTAAGCCTATATCACTACTGGCAAGCAATATATCATTGACATATAAAACCAGAAAAATATATTTACTCCCACAAAACTTATAGTATATACAATCATCAACCAAATTCATCTCAAAACCAAACGAGATGATCACTTGATGAAATTTGAAATACCATTGTCGAGATGCCTGTTTGAGTCTATAGATGGGTTTCTTAAGTTTGCAAACCATGTTCTTTGGAACTCCCGACACAAAGTTTTCTGGTTGCACCATATAAATTGTCTCATCAATATCACCATTGAGAAACGCTGTCTTCACATCCATCTGGTGTAACTCAAGATTGAAATGCATCACCAATGCCATTATAATCCTGAAAGAGTCTTTCGAAAAAACCGGAGAGAAAGTCTCTTTATAATCAATGCCTTCTTTCTGTGTAAAGCCCTTTGCGACAAGACGAGTCTTGTACCTCTCCACATTGCCTTTCGAATCCCTTTTAGTTTTAAATATCCATTTACAACCAACGGGTTTCGCACCTTCTGGCAATGAGATAAGATCTCATACGTCATTGTCTTTCATGGACTTTATCTCATCATTCATGGCATCAATCCACTTTTGAGAGTCAGAACTTTCCATGACTTGACGAAAGTTGATTGGATCATCTTCCATCACTCCAATGTCTACCTCATGTTCTTGGAGAAATACAATGTAATCATTTGGCACTGCACTTCTCCTCTCTCTAGTGGATCTTCTTAATGGCATGGATCTTCTTAATGGCATAGGTTCTTGAGGTACTAGAGTTTGTTCTTCTGGAATAATTTCTTGAATGGGAGGTTATCCGACATTGTCTTGATTTGTTGTGTCTTGAACAATGTCAGAAATAAAATCCTGACCAATGCCAATGACACCAGTGGGAATATTAACATATTCCTCTTCAAAGACAAAGTCCTTAGCTATATCTCTCCCCACAAACTCAACATCCTCAAAGAACCGTACATTTCCCGACTCGAAAATTGGCTTAGTCGTGGGATCATAAAACTTATATCCTCTGGATCTTTCAGAGTATCCAATAAAATAACAACTCACCATCTTTGAGTCCAGTTTCTTTTCATTAGGCCTATAAGGCCTTGCCTCAGCTGGACATCCCCAAAAATGTAAGTGATTTATACTGGGTTTCCTGCCCGTCCAAAGTTCATAAGGGGTTTTGGTAGTTGCTTTAGTTGGAACTCTGTTAAGGACATATGCTGCAGTCTTAAGTGCTTCTCTCCAGAGTGAGTTAGGTAAGGTAGAAAGACTAATCATACTTCTTACCATGTCTTTAAGCGTTCTGTTTCGTCTTTCAGCAACACCATTCATGGTGGGTGAACCTGGCATGGTGTACTGTGGAACGATACCGCATTCCTCTAGAAATTTAGCAAAAGGTCCTAGACGTTGTTCACCTGAACCATCATATCTGCCATAGTATTCACCACCACGGTCAGATCTGATGCTTTTAATCCTCTTGTTGAGTTGGTTCTCAATTTCAACCTTATAATTTTTGAACATATCTAGTGACTGTGACTTTTCATGAATGAGATATATGTAGCCATATCTGAAAAAATCATCTATGAACATTATAAAGTATTGTTGACCATTCCAAGCAACCGTAGGGAATGGCCCACAAATATCTGTATGTATAAGTTCTAAGACATCCGAAGTCCTATTGACTTCAAATCTCCTTTGATTGGTTTGTTTACCCTTTATGTAGTTAACACAAACATCAAAATCTGCAAAATCTAAGGGATTCAAGATTCCGTCTGACACAAGTCTCTCCATTCTTCTTCTGGAGATGTGACCTAATCTCTTGTGCCATAACAAAGCCGAAATCTCAATGATTAATTTTCTCTTTACACTTCGTGTACTTAATTGCAATGATTTATTAAATGAAGCAATTGAATAAATTAAATAAAGATTATCATAGCCTGATAAAAATCGGAACCAACCACTTTTGAATCATGAAGCAAACTAAATTTTTCATTTCCAAATGAACAAAAATAACCTGATTTGTCCAAAGCAGAAATAGAAATCAAATTCCATCTAAATGACAGTACAATAAAAGTTTTATCAAGATCCAAATAAAATCCAGTCTTTAATAATAATCTAAATTTTCCTATTGTCTCAACTTGAATCGCCTGACCATCGCCCACATAGATGTATCTTTCAGCATCACTTGGCTTTCGGCAACTCAGACAACCCTGCATAGACACACTGATGTGAGTTGTTGCACCAAAATCTATCCACCACGTGTGTCTAGGTACTGAAATTACGTTAACCTCAGAACAAACCAAAACAAGAAGCATACTTTTCTTAGCACGCCAGGCGTGATAATTAGTGCAATGCTTCTTCTGATGCCCTTCAGCCCCACAAAAGAAACAACCCTTACCATCTAAGTCAGCGGTTTTCTTTTGTTGTTTCTTAGGAGGTACTGTATCTGCAGCTCCTTTATCCTTCTTCCTTTTCTTCCCTTGCCCTTTTTCCTAGAGGTTGAGGCCAGGTGAGCACTTTCTGCCTTTTCTTGCTTAAACCTTTCCTCTTCCTGAACACAGTGAGAGATGAGTTCATTCAAAGACCAAGTCTCTTTCTGACAGTTATAGGTCACCTTAAACTGGTTGAATTTGATCAGAAGAGATATCAAAACCAAATGCACTAGCAAGTCCTCAGAGAGTTCAAGCTTAAGTACTTTCAATCTAAAAGCAAGATGAGACATCTCCATAATGTACTCCCAGATGTTGCCTTTACCCATATACCTCATTGAAATTAGGTTTGTCAAGAGTGTACCAATTTCAGCCTTTTCACTTTTGACAAACCACTTTTAATTTCGGTAAGAAAATCTTTAGCCGTAGTAACTGTTTCAGATATTGTGCCTCTGAATGCTTCTGGAATCAACTTTTTCATGATCACATGCATATGCAATTTGATCTCTCCCACCTTTCAATCTCTCTCTTTTCATCAGAGGTACTCCTATCCGTAAGAGTTGCAGGAGCATTTTCCCTTATCGCAAGGTCGAGATCCATGAATCCAAGAACTGTTAAAAGGTTCTCTTGCGATGACTTGAAGTTAGAGCCATTCAACATAGGAATTGAATTGATGTTGGCAATTATATTAGCAGGATTCATATCTAAATAGAGGACAAGAAATAAAACAAGCTTACATCAGTATCACAACAAAATAAATTCAAATAAAGGCAAATCCCATCTCAAAATATCAGTCACTCCATTAATAGTTTATATTTGGATAAAATATTAACTTGTAAGTGATATCTTGGTGCAGTAATCAAACACTGATAATAGGAACATGTCAAACAATAAACCTTCCTTTGGGCCGATTTACTATTTACATGTAAAACCAAATAATCGTCATGCATTTATTACCACAAGTACACATGTAATTTTATTAAATATTTACCATCATTTGGACTGACAAATATTCACAAATTACATATATACAGCATTTATATTTCAAAACAATTAATTTCCACAAGAAAGGTCACTTTGGCGACATGTTGCTTCAATTAATTTATCTCAAAATATAAAAAATAAATATTTGAATTTAAAATTGTATCCAAAATAAATAATATTAAAATTAACCCCAATGGTTACTTTCTTAATCGCAGTAGGCGGTCGCCTGCTGCATTTTCTTCCATTGAACATCGCTGCCGTAGCCACCAGCCACGACGTCCCTGTGGTGCGGCCAAGCAGGCCACGCCTATCCTTTCCGATGCCGGCAATGGTAAAAAAATTACAGATATCCAAAATAAAATACCAAAACAAAATCTTAAACCGAAAACACAATTTTATTCTCAATGATTCAACATGAATAGGCTCCGATACCACTTGTTAGGAATTATTCCCCTTATTGAGAATTATTCTGAAGCTTTTTGAAAGCAAATCCAAAAATAAACATGTGATATCATGAGAATAACCAAACAATAAGCAGAAGCGTACCTAAAGCCATATTTGAAGTCTTGATTTGAAGGTCTACTTATATGTCGCACGGCTAGCCTTCCAGACTTCCAGATTCACACGGGTTTCCTAAAGAGCATTTTCTTACTTGATTTTCTTCTTTGATGATAAGATATCGAGGAGAAAGGAATAACACCGTGTAAGCTAGAGACCATAACCGTTTTTATATGATAACAGCATTATTATGATTTTTATTTTTGCCTATCATAAAAATAGAAATTATCCTTTTAAATCTCTACACATTAAAAGACCCATACCCTATTAAATACATTAAGGCCCCAAATAGTTCAAAACATAATTGATCACTTTTAAGTGGACCAAATCTTAAATGATAGCCCATAAAATTATTATTTATATATAAGTCTAATATTAAATTAAGGATCCAATACTGGATTCGTGGCATGATAAGTATTTAGTGAAAGACTTTTCTCAATAATACCATTACTGACCCGATAGTATTGCCATCAATCCATCCAAAGGTTTCTGGTTTGTATTCATTGCTGTTGTCATACCAACTGAGCAACGGGTAGAAATTCGGTTTGCGCCGTATGTGCTGTAGAACCCCTGTACTCACATTTATGATATTATATTCAGCTTGAGAAGGGTTAATTGTTGCTCTGTTTCAAACGTCATATCTGCAGAGACTGTCTGCTGCGGTATCAGCATATCTCGAAGATATTGGACTACCTCCAAGTCGTCCAAAGCGCGAAACTCTCATCATTTAGATATCTCAACTTAATGGTCTAGTGAACTTATTGTAGAAGAGAGAGCAAGGAGCACAAGTTATCAGGATGAAAACAACTACAGTTACAAACTTTTGGAGTTGGGTGGATTGAATAATGGCGGGAGACCATGCAGATCTTATGTTGTTTTTTTTTTTTTTCGAGATATGATCTACTTTGATTTGTGGCGAATATATGGGATTGCTAGATCCTGCGGTTCAAAAAAAAAAAATATTTGACACAGGTATCTTTCCAGATGGTCTTATATTTATTATTTAAATATTATTTTTTGTAATGTAATTATGTTGCATGATTTTGTTATAATTTTTTGAATATAATATTGTTGTTTTAGTTAATATATTGAATAATGTTAATTAATTAAAATAAACTTAGAAAAGTCTTTGATATTATAATAATTTTAGTTTTTATTATGTTAATTTGAAATATTATTTTTTAATGTAATTATGTTGCTTGATTTTGTTATAATTTTTTGAATATAATGTTGTTGTTTTAGTTAATATATTGAATAATGTTGATTAAATTAAAATAAACTTAGAAAAGTCTTTGATATTATAATAATTTTAGTTTTTATTATGTTAATTCGAAATATTATTTTTTGTAATTTAATTATGTTGCATGAATTTATTGTAATTTTTTAAATTTAATGTTGTTGTTTTAGTTAATATACTGATTAATCATGATTAAATTAAAATAATCTAAGAAAACCTAGTATAATAATTATAGATATTATTATGTTAATTGTTTAAATATTATTATTAGTAAATTAATTATGTTGTTGTTATTGATAATATATTAAAAAGTATATATAATGGTAGAATAAATAATAATTAAATATAAAAATTAAAGTTGTAAATATAAATATTAAAAAATAAATTAAGAAATTTGAATATATGTTTAAATGTTTTGATTATGGAAGGAAGTGGGTCGGTTCAAAGACCATTTTCTGGAACTAAGCCGGGCCAGCCCGAAATTGGTTCATGCTTCGGGCCAGCTTTTAAACATATATAATGATATAATATTTTTAGAATTTATTATGTTACTTGTTTAAATGTTATTATTAGTAATTTAATTATGTTGTGTTATTATTTGATATAATCATAATAATATACATTGATAATGCTAGAAAAAATAAAAATTAAATATAAAAAAAAAGTTGTAAATATAAAGATTAAAAATAAATAAAAAAGTATGAATATATGTTTTTATGTTTTTGAGTTGATTATTAAATTTACATCAATATTTTATACATAATTAATCAAAAAATTTTATATAATGATATAAACATTGGAAATAATTTGTATATGATAAAAAAAAAATTATTAGTAAACCAATATTAATTGGTAGTTTACTATTCCGATATTTCAAAATTAATTTGGTAAAATTTGCATTGCATTGAACCGTAAACCCGTCATTGATTAATATGCATAATTTATAGTATCCATACATTATTTTTAATATTGTATGGATCTTAGAACTATACACATTAATCAATTGATTGTCTAAAGTAGACAGTTTGGAAATTGCAAATAATTTTACGGATCACTTTACGGCATACAAATGATGTGCAATGGAGATCGAATAAAATTTCATGCAGCATTTTCCTTTTGTTCTCCGCATACATAAATATTTGTATGTGGAGAACTAAGGAAAGATGCTGCCAAGATTTTTTTTGATCTTCATTGCACATCATTTATATGCTGTAAAGTAATATGTAATATTAATGCAATTCCTGAATTGGATAAGACCTATCTTTACCTATTAGTTGGTGATAGGATACATATATTATTATGTTAGTGATGCCATTATAAACATGATACTACGATTTTTTTCTTACTTGTTTTGTGTTATGATTGCTAGCTTAGTATTCCGATATTGCGTATATAATTCGATAAAATTTGCAGTGCATTGAACATTTCTAAATATATTTTGTTGGTTAAACATATATGGCATAATGGGAGAAACAATCACATCATTATATTATATTAATGATTGTATTATCAATGGATCAAATGGGATTAAGTACAACCAGGATCCGAAAAAGATAATTAGAATAAATTCTGGTATGACATTTCAAGAGTTAGAGAACAAAATATGTAGAGTTCTGCATGTTGATAGAACTGGAAAAAAAATATTGATCATCTATAGATATCCACAAGTTGTCCAACCAATATTTGTAAAATATGAACCCGTTCCACTAATCGATGATGAAGACATGGAGATAATGTTTTCAACTATCAATTCACATTAATGTATATCGGGTGCAGAGTTATACATAGATATCCAAACTGTAGAAGCTCCTAAACCTGTTTGTTCTCAGGATGACTATGAAGAAGCTGTTCAAAATATAGCAACAACCCGTGTAACTGAACAGGTTTCATACTGTACTCCGAACATCGTAGCTAATGAAGTGAAAAAAATGGTTCAGTTTATCCAGTATCCCCATTACATACGGTGGACATTACTGTACCTAAAACTAATATTAGAGAAGCATCAGTATATACAGCTGCTGATGATACGGTGCATCTGGATAATCAACTTTTTAATGAGAATGATGATGAAAGTGAACATGATTTGGCTGATGAAGGTAATGAAGCCGGAATTTCACACCTAGTACAAAGTCCAGAGGGCACACCTGTTCAAAACTATTCTGCATTTGAATATCTATCTAGAAAATTCACCCAGATTGATTGGGATGCTACGAATATTTTAATGTATTCTTCATTTCAGGAATAAAATATTATATGGCAAAGGGATGAGGAATTGTATAAAGAACTTCGCTTTACGGATAAGGCAGAATTACAGACTGTAGTGAAGCAGTATTCTGTTGAAAGACATCATGAATTCTAGGTTATTGAATCTAATCCAAATCTATGGCTTGTAAAATATAAGAACAGAGATTCAGGATATCAGTGGATGGTGAGAGCTATTAAATGTCATGAATTCTTTGAAGTATCATGATATACTGGTCCTCATACATGCCTCTCTGCAATGATGTCTCGGGATCATTCTGGACTAGACTCCACATTAATTGCAAATGAAATCAGGACCTGATGAAAGAAGTTCCTATAATTGCTGTTGCCGGACTAGGTGTAGTGATAAAAATAAGTACAACTATACACCAAGTCCTTTACGCAGATTGATACCGCTAGATCGGCGCATTTTGCCTTTGTTGATGCATTCTAATTTTTATGGACTTGCTCGTATTGGTTTCATTAAATTGGACTGGCATTTGATCACTGCTTTTGTCAAGCGTTGGCGCCCAGAGACACACACTTTTCATTTCTCCCAGGAGAGCTCAGCATCACCCTCCAGGACGTTGTCATTCAGCTAGGCTTGTCGGTTGATGGTCCACTAATGATAGGTTCTACACTGGTAGATTATGGACAGCTTTGTCATGATTTATTAGGGATTGTCCCACCATATGGTAGACTCCAGGAATCACGATTGAGTTTGGTCTGGCTTACCAAGCAGTTTCAACATTTAGATATTGATGCCGACAAGATAGTCATATAGCGCTATGCTCGAGCATATATTTTGCAGCTGATGGGTGGGTGTCTATTTATAGATAAAACTGGGAATATGATGCATCTCATATTTCTACCCGTACTAGCAATTTGGATGATGCTGGACACTATAGTTGGGGTAGTGCAGGTCTCGCATGGTTGTACAGAGAGATATGTAGGGCGAGCAGGAGAGATGCCAGTGACATTGCTGGTCCATTATTACTACTACAGCTGTGGGCATGGGATAGATTCCCGATCCTTATACCATGCAGATTATAGTGACAGGCTCCAGATCCGATGATCGATTTTGATGGCGATGGAGCTGGTTTACCACATGGTTCTTTAGGGATGCGGTAAATTCTATGTTATATTAAATTTTATATTGTGTATGATATTTACTGACTTATTTAATAAATTTAATAAATTTATTTTGCAGATGGAGAGATGATTTTTGTGTAACACAGGTACCGACATATTTGGTCTCTTCTTATCGTTACTTGATAGATCACCTAAGAGTAGACGAGGTAATCATTAGTGCTTTTTTTTTTTAAACGATTGACTAGTCTTATATGTTCTTATTTACCGAATTATGCTTTAAGTTATTTATGAACAAGTGATATGGTAGCCATATTCTGCCGAAGTACTTGTACAGTTACCAAATTACTGTCTATATGGTCAGCAGATCTGGTGTGCTCGAGTGTCACTTATCTGTTTTCATATAGTGGAGTGGCACTTACCTGATAGAGTGATGTGCCAATTCAGGATTCGACAGGTCATGCCTGATAAGGTTGATACGCGTTCGGCTCTGCACCATATCATATGAGGGGACGACCTGACCAGGACTGGTCCGCCACTCATCACAAGTTTGTTCATTTATGGATGAGTCGACATGATCATATTGTAGATGGTGCTCCAGATAAAGGTATCATGGATTATCACGATCCCTATATGCAATGGTACCGTAGCTTCACGCGTCGATTCATTGGTTGTCCTAGCGCGGTTAATTATTATATGGTAAGAAATTTAAGTTTTGCTATTTATTAATGCTAAATTTTATATTTCTTGATATTCATTGTTTATTTTTATCTTACAGAACAGTGCCATCACAAGGATTTTCAGCTTGTTCAGCCAAATTGCATAGCGACGAACTCCCGGACTATTACGGATGTTTGTCATTCCGTCCTTCATACTGTCGACGAGCATGCACGTGTCCCGTTACGGGAGTTTTATCAGGGGTTCGACAAAGAGGACGTGACTCCTTCGCCTTACCACTATGCATCGTCAACGGAGCACCTCCGTCATTCCAGCATGGACGAGGTACTCAACATTATAGTACCTCTCCATATCCGATGCCCGAGTTCACATCTACTGATATTGTTACTGCACATTTTGAGTATACCGCTGCACTGCACTACATGACGCAGCACGATTATTCTGGACATCGAGGACAGGCCTATGGTGAGGGTTCATCGCATCATGTGTCGGCACAACAGGCATCCTAGGTCATGGAGCATATGATAGAACATCAGCCACCAGCTGAAGTTGCACCTCCATCTCGTCGTGTCCAGCCTGTATGCAGAAGAGACAGCCACCATGAGGACCTAGGACCATTATTTTTTTTTATATTATATTTGTAAAACTATATTTTGAAATAGAATTTATTTATCAAATTCATGATTTCTCATGTGGCATCAACTTCGGTACCACTTCGGCCGACAACCCAGTATTAGTACGATTCCCAGTTCGGTCGATAGTTTGTGGTTTAAGTGTTTAGGGTTTAGTGTTAGTAAAAAAAATTATTTACATTGAGTCACGGAAGTGGGAATGATAAGTCATCACGAAGAATGAATTTCTTTTTAATAATATAAAAAATTTATTTACAATGATACGGTTGCCAGGGTCCGGCCCCCAATCCCATCGGTCCGGCCCCCTTCCTGCCATTGGTCTTACCATCGATCCGATGGCTAAAGCCGGTACCACCGGTCCAGGCATCAGGGTCAAGCCATCAATCCTGCCACCGGTCCGGCCCCCAGTCCTGCCATTGGTCTTACCGTCGATCCGGCAACTAGGGTTCGGCCATCAGCCAACCCTAGATTCTGCCTCCAGTCAAGCCCCTAGTCCTGCCACCAGTCCGGAATACTAAAAAATTATTTTCACATACTAGTAATTATAATATAATATATAATTACAATTTATGTTAATTCTTATTTATTATTTAAATTATATATATTTAATCCTAATTAGTTTAATAAAAAACTCACTGCATTAGAAATGTTGAAATCATCTTTGCCAAAGACGATTTCAACTCCACCTGGCTACCACGTCCAGACCTAAAATCTTTCCCTCGTATCCGTACAATCCACGTAATCCAAAACACCTATTCTCGCAAATAAATATCGGATTACACCAATTCCATAAATATTAAATAAAAAAATATTATTTGACAAAAAATTCTAGGGGTCTAGGGTTTTCAGTCTAAGGTTGGTTTAGGATTTAAGGTTTACGATCCAGGATTTAGGATATAGGTTTAGAATTTAGGATTTAGAAATTAGAAGATTTGGGATTTACGGCACCAGTCGCGCATTTAGGATTTATCGATACGTATTGCACGAACCCGGACTCGGAAGTAATTATATTATTTTTAATTTATAATTTTAATATAATTATAAAAAAATTTCTTTGGCAAAAGATGTAATTCTAATGTAATATTAAATTACTTTCATTTAACCCTAATTTCAAATAATGTTTTTTAAAATAATTCTGGAAATTCAGTTCAATTTGAAATCGTCTCTGGGAGAGATGAATTCAACCCAATTTGAATTCATATCTGGCAAAGACGAATTCACCATCTTCCACCACGTGTTCAGATCAGGATAACGCCACTTGTCGTTCTTATTCGTCCAGTGCGGTCCACGTACAACTAAATTCATCTTTGGCAAAGACGATTTTTCAAGTTGAAATCATCTTTGCCAAAAACGATTTCAATCCAGCTGTCCAGGGCTTCGCCACGTGTCATCCATTTGGCCGGAGAGGATGTTTTTCTGCCACGTGGATAAAAAAACACCTACTTTAAAATACCTATTTTTATATATATTTTTTTATATTATTTTAAAAAAATCCACATCCACGACCTCCTTTCGTAAAAAAAATCGTGTTACTGTTCAACATTATTCTTTTCCTAGTCGTGACAGGTGTCCGGTTTACGTACCGGTACCACAAGAATCTCGCAGACCCGCAAAGATAGACTTCACCCAACGACGGAGGGCTTTCCATGATTAAGATTCCGGCTATATTAATTTAATACACAACGTGATTACAGCAAGCAACCATTAAAATATTTAGTTTACTAAGCAAATGAAAGGAAGCCTAGAGTGGAATATATGTATCTTCTCCTAATTTGATCCACTAATTGGGCTTTGCCGAACCAGGGCCACGAGATAACTGAGTGGGGACAGATTACATTATATCCTCAAGGGAAGGTGGTACCTTTGAATAAGTGATCGTAAGAAAAAGATTATTCTTTTGTTTTGACTGATATTCCTGCCTCTTCCGAGTTGTAAGTTCTAACTGCGAGATAATTTTAACGTAAAAATCATTGACATTCTATTAGTCCTGGAGTAGTTCATCTATCCCAAGATATCATAAGCTTATATTTCTCGAGCAGTTCATCTATCCCAAGATCATGGAAAGCTTTGTTAGTCACGATTCCAAGACGACGTTTTCGGTTCACTCATGCTTTTTGCATTCACAGAAAGCATGTCATCCCCACAATTTAGCTGACATTATTAGTTTAAGCCTCAATGCCTCCCTTTGTTAGTTTTCTGGAAAAGAGTAGTAATTAGCGTGAAGCATGGAAAGTTGCTGGAAAGATTGTTCCAATCCGGCTGTCAAGTTTCGAAAGCAGAGGACTACAAATTACTTGGCATTTGGATATTTTTGAGTGGTTTCACCACGGTGTATCTCGACCATCCACGTCATTTCAGGCCCCTCAACCCCCGTTATTGCCCCGGGAGGGGGGGGGTCCCTTAATTTCCTATAAATTGGAAGGAAGGGGCCATGCTTTCCTTGCAAGCCGAGAGGCACCCCTAGCTCAGCTCGATAACACGCACAGAGAGAGAGAGAGAGAGATGGGCAGCTGCTTTTCATCTCAGAATGAAGAAGCTGAAGGGGAGCCGAGGTACACCTCAAATAAGGTGAGGCCCAGTGATGAGGACCGAGGGCGATACGTTGGTGAGCCAGACGTCGACAGGAAAGCCTCTGCCTTCATAGCTAAATTTCATGAGAGCCGCTTAATGGACCCCGAGAAGATAGAGTGCGCGGTTTAGCTTCTGGTCTCACATCTCCAACAGCTTTTAAAGCTTCATTTGTCGCTGTTTTAATTTGCAGAGAAGTCTGGTTTTATAATCAGGCTCGATATGTTTTTTTTTTTTTTTTTTTTTTGAATCTTTTACTTCTCTGGTTTTGTACCAGCGTATCATGTCTCTTCTTTTTCTTCTGTTGCTGGCGGCAGCTTACCTGCCTTCTTCTTCTTTGTAATTAACTTTTGCGTCTAACAATTCCGGTGGCTGCTTTTCCGGACTTCATTTTACTTTAAAAAAAAAGAAAAGAAAAATCTGGTCTCGCATCCCTCGATGCTTAACCTTGCCCCAGCTTATCACCATTTATAATTACATGTTTCTTCCTCTTATTTGTAGCAAGGTTAATGTGCTCCTTGCAGTTTCTTATGAACAGCCAGGGAAAGAATTCGAGATCTGATGACATTTAGTGCTGAGATATTGTTGTGCTGGTTTATTGTACATTTGTTTCTAGAATCTGTAATGTGGAAAGTACGAGAATAAATTATTTCTAAGCTCAAGATTGTTAGCTTTTTCCGGAATTCCCTTTGCTCAAACTAAAGTAACTTAATCATTGTGTTGAAGTAAATGCTGGTGGCATTAATCAACCATGTATAAATGATTGCATTCGTGGTCGAATAATTCATCATGTCGACTCAAAATGACATTGTGATCACTCAATCTTCTTTGATTTGTTGGTTCGATGTGAAAACAGAGCAGAAGATATTTGTTCAAGACTGAGTGCAAGGTTCAATCAACTAAATGTGAGAGCTGAAGGACTTGGTGAACCTTTTCTCGTGTGAAACAAATAAATGGACTTTCCTATTTCTTATTTATTCCAAAATTCTTTGGTCTTCTGTTATCAAGACTTCAGGCGAAGCGCATGAAGTGTTGGACCTGGCTTAGCCTATTGTTAGACCCTGATCAAGTTTATATAAATTTAACTATAAAGGAGATCTCCATATCCAAACAGGTGAATTCAATGAGCGGGCATGCTTATGTCTATGCAGTTCATATCGACAAAGATCTTGGATATCTATACAGAATCAAGAAATCTAAATATATCTTTCAATTAGTATTTTTTGGTAAGATCTTAGCCTATGTGAAATAGATAATATTTTAGCACCGGTCCAATAAAATTGAGCAACCAATCATGATATTTATGAATGGATATATGGATTTGAATTTTTAGCTTGGCAAGGATGCTAAGACTTAAACCGAAAAGTATATAAAAATCTATGTAGGTATCTATTTAGTTCCACATTATTTACTTTAAAGATATTTGATGCTTATATAGGTCCAAAAAATTCAAATAATATCTTTTGATTTTTTTTTCCTTTTTTTTTTGTAAGATCTTGGTTGTTACAAATTCTTTATTTCAAAACTTCGCACGCTTCCTTCCTATGTCATTTTAATTTATTCAAAGCAGAATTTATTTAAAATTCTCTGTCTTTAAGTTTTGCATGATTTTCACATATTCTCTGCTATTATATTTGGCAAGATTAGCACGCATGGCACCATATATCTTGACTTATCTTGCAACCAAACGAACCTAAGAGAATTATTTTATAAATATTATTATTATTATTATTATGAAGGCTTCGAAGAAATTGATTTTTTCTTTCTTCGACAAATGAGTACTAATTTTTCTGGAAACTTAGCAAAAAGCACCTAGAGAATGGCAATGCTCCAAGAAAATCCCACCGAAGAATTGAAGGTCCAGGACCACCGCCAGGGAACCAGCTTGTGACTCTCAATCGTGCCACGGTTAACGGGCAATCACCTTTTTTCCCCCCTTCCCTTGCTTAACCACAGCAACATAATATTCTAACCTCAGTGGACGAGATGGAATTTTTGTTTAGTCCGTGCCATGAATTTTTGTGGTCATCCAATCATTTCCTTGGGTGAAAAGGTTACCAATATCATGCCTCATAAATCATAACAAAAGTACGATCATATTAAACCATTAACGAGGATATGGAAATCAGCATAAAAGCTGGAAATGTTTAGCAATTATTGGCCATTCAAGGGGTACTAAAGGCTTGTAGCTATTTGAAACACGCGCAACGGGACAACGGTCTAGATTCTGGCTATTTCCATTTCTATTGTAATTTATAAAGAGAAGACAGCGAACTTTTTTGTTGTTTCTTTGTGTCTTATCTGCAACAAATTTGATGATGTTAATCGTTCTATACTGAACAGAGTCTGGATGCGAAAAGATTGGATTTTTTTTTTTAAATAATGCTAAAAAAAATTCCAAAATAGGTACAGTACATTATATTTATGGAAGTAAGTGTTTTTGGTTGATGTGGACACGCGTCGCCAAAAACACCTGCCACGTCGCAGGCGGGATGATAGCCGGGCTTGAAATCGTCTTTAGAAAAGACGATTTCATGCTGAGAAATTATCTTTCCAAAAGACGATTTCAGGCACCTTCTCTCTACGCTTCCCCAGCCGCAACACGTGGTGGCCAAGAGAACTCATCTTTGCCAAAACCGAATTCTCACTAAAAAATCGTCTTTGGCAAAGACAATTTCTCCACATGCCCTGACTCCCCCAGCCACGACACGTGGCGACAAAGAGAACTTGTTTTGGCAAAGACAATTTCGGGCAGCTGAGAAACCGTCTTTGCCAAAGATGATTTCAGGTTTAGGGGTTTTTTTTTTTTTTAAAAAAATTTTTGTTGAATAATGAAAGGAAAAAAATATATCTATGTTTGAATTTTCCTAGCCTAGTTTTAAAATTTTTGTTGAATAATGAAAACAATTATAAAAATCAATTTTTGAATTTTTCTCCGGTCCGGTTTATGAATTTTTTTTTGAATAATACGAAAAAAATTACAAAAATAGGTTTTTGAATTTTTCCCAAGCCCGATTTTTGAATTCTTTTTCCTCTGTTTCGTTCTTCTCTTTCTCTCCAGCATGCCCCACTACGATTTCTTTCCCCTTGACCTACTACCGCTCCTTGTTAGAGATGATTTCAAATTATGTCGATAAACCCTAAACACGCGACTGGTGGCCGAACCCTAGATGCCGGATGGACCATAAGACCAATGGCAGGACTGGGTGCCGGACCGGTGTCCTGACCCTGATGCCCAGACCGGTGGTATCGGACTCTAGCCATCGGATCAGCGATAAGACCGATGGCAGTAAGAGGGCCGGACCGGTATCACTAAAATTTTTTTTACGTTATTATTAAAAAAACTTCATTCATGACAACTTATCATTTCCACTTCCATCGATATAAATAATTTTTTTACTAACACTAAATCCTAAACAGTTAAACCATAAACTATCGACCGAACTTGTACCGAACTGAAATCATACTAACACCGGGTTGTCAATCGAAGTGGTACCGAGCTAGATATCATTTCAATCTATATATCTTCTGTCTTAATTATTGTATTACCACATGAGAAATCATGAATTTTAGATAAAAATCTTTCTTTCAAACTACTTTTATCCATACCAAATTTAATAAAATCATGAACTCCAACTAAATATTCTTTGATATTTCTCAGTTTATTTATCCAATTTTTATCCATATTATGATAAAATGATCGAAATGTCAAGTTATCTAAAAGCAAGAAAAATTCTTCAGTCAATAATAATGCACCAAGTAAAATTTTTAAAAATTATGTAAAAATAATATAACTTAACTAATTAATATATCCTATCACTAACTAATAGATAAAGATATGTTGTATCCCATTCAATAATTGTATTAATTTTATAGGTCATTTACAATAATAAAATGATATGTAATAAGAGCTTTGAAAAATTTTCGACAGCATTTGTCTTTAGTTCTCCCTGTACGACTAAAGATGTATGAGGAGAACTAAAAGAAAATGCTATCCAAAATATATCTCGAACTCTACCCACATCGCTTGATTATTGAAAGTACCTACATAATTATTTGTAATTCTTAAACTATCCAAACTGGACAATCAATTGACCACTGTACATAATTCTCTCATCTATATAAAAAAAATATAATATACAGATGCTATAGAATATGTACATTAATTAATTGAAGGGTCTATATTTTTATGCAATGCAAGTTTTGTAAAAAAAATTTAAAAAATCATGATTGATCATGCAAATATATACAGGACATTGAAATGAAAGATTTATAAAAAAACAAATACGATGACATTAGCATAAGACCTTCCAGGCATCACTTACCCATAACAGTGCAAGTCTCACAAACCATTATCATATAACACAGGATTTTAAAAAAATAGCTAAACATGTGGCAATTACCAAGTATTTAGTCTGTAATAAGAAATTAGTGCAACAAATATTATAAGTCAATCTAAAGCAAAAAACTCTATAACTATTTGTGTATATGTTTGCATGTTTGTGTTTACACAGCGAGGATTGATTTTTTTTCTGTACAGCTGGTGTGTTGGCTTGGCACAGATACAAAATGTGCCATGCCCCTGGCCAAGCTTGTCAGAGCTTGTTATATATTGGCATTAGATTAGAGCATGCCAAGTATTGGCACACAGGTGGTATTATGGCTTTGTTTCATGCTGGTATGCATGGTCAATATTATGTAATGCCTTGTCATTTAATGCTGGTATGCACACTACATATTATCTCATGCTTTGACATGCTGAGTGGCGCTTAAGTTCACATCAAAAGTTAATATGCTATAGACCAAGTGACTTTGGTTGTCATCCATGTTGTTGCAAGATAATGGGGTCACTGTTAATAAGATAAAGAAATGACTTGCCGCCAGAAGATAATGCCTTTTCTTTGTATATTTTTTTCTAGTTTCAATACAAAAGCTGAATTTTTTCTAATCATCATCATACCTTTAATGTATAACTGAAACAACTAATCGAAGCTTTTAGTCATAATAAATTTAACAAAGCAATGTACCTATCTCCCTTGGAATTAAAGCTGACTACAATCACATTACCGTGACAGTTTACTGATTACTTCATCTAATGCACAGAGTTGTGTCACCAAGCAAATATGAATAAATTAGTTTTAAACTTTAATTTTCATGAGGGATACATAAATACTACCAAAAAAGAGAGGAGAACACATAAAAAAATCATAGACAAATTACTCAAAAGTAGTTAATGATCATAATGCATGTTAGATAACACATGTTTTACATCTTTCATAAAATGACATCAAATCACTACTTTAATAGCATGGGTTTAGACAAAAGTCAGCAAAAGTAAACTACTGGACATCCTAAGTGTTGGTGTGGAATCCCTGTTCCAGTCGGTCGGAGCAGCTGCACCAAAGGACCGCTCCCCGGTTCACCTGCAAAACAGGTCCCTTGCCGGAGTTGCTCCGGCAGAGGACACTTCGATGCTTAAGTCAGAGGCAGGCTCCAGCCACAGAATGGTAAAAATTTGATAAGCAGAGGGAAAGGCTCTGTGTGTTTTTTTAGCGTGTACCTCTTTTGTGCATTTTCTCTTACCGCTATTTATAAGGAGCCGTCCGGCCTGCGGATCCGTTCATCTCCCAGTGATCACGGGGAGTTGATTTCTATCCATGATTGGCAATCGTGGGTTGTCATTGAGCGATTCTGGTCAGACCAGAGGCGTGGCAGCTAGAATTGCATGCCATGATCATGGCATGGAGATAGTCGATAGTAACCATTGGTTACTGTTGCCTATCTGAGACAGATCGTGGATCCATCTTCGGATTTTTCCCGCTTAGGAAGATTCTCATAATTAAATCGGGAATCTCCTCGTCTTCGGATCTTCTCAGTTGGAGGTCCTGTCTTCGGCGTGAGTCGAGGACTTGGTGTTTACCAAGGGCCGGAGATCGTGTCTTCGGCAGGAAACGAAGAGTATGTCTTCGGAAGTCGACGAGAAGCCTGGTCTTCGGTTAGGGCTGAAGATATAATCCGAAGGTCTTGCCTTCGGATGTCGTAGGCCGGCAGAGAGCCTTGAGTTGCCCGCAGTTGGCCTGATCTTTCTGGGCCCGAAGTTGTTGGTTCGGAGGAAAGGTCTTCGATCGGCAGAACCGGTGTTTGATTCGTGCTTGGACCGGGATATCCCAACAGTTGGCCCCCTACTCTCAGTTTTCGAATCAAAGATTTGCCTCGAGAAGTGAGAGTATCAATGCTTTATCATTTTTCTCAGAGGGGAGAGTGTAATGGATGATCATGAGATCCCTGATTAGACTGCCCATCATGACTGCTGGTTGATTTGAGAATCAGGTGATGGACAGTTGTCACTTCCTGATTGGGGGAGAAGAAAAGAGCGGGTGGCCCCGGGGCCGTCTCTTCTTTTCCTGTTGCGTGATGGTTCAGCCAATCTTTTGGTTGGGATTTGGACAGTTATGGTAGCTTCTCCCCGCCCATTAGATGATGGATGTACTTTATCCTGGCCGCTGATCCAAGGTGGGTTACCTCCTTGGGTTACCCTTTGTCAAATCAACTGGTGGGATTTTAGAGGCCCCTGGTCTCCTTTTGGGAAAGAGAGAAGGTTTGGCTGAGGAAGCTTCTTCAACCTCGCTTCATTCTTCGCTCAGCCTTCCCTGTGCTTGACTACCAGTCCATTCTGCGGATAGAATCTTCCTTCTACCTTTTTGTTTCATTCTTCTACCATGGAAGAAGCTATAGAAAGTCAGGGGGGACAAGTTGGGCCCTCGGGGGCCGGTGACGTGGTAGGTTCGGAGTCGATCCCTAGTTCAGTTACACAGGAAAGATGGCCCTTCTTCTGGAACGCTATCGCATTCCCAAGGGGTTTCCTTTCGTCCTCCCCACACCTGAGGAACGGGTGAACAAACCTCCTCCCAGGTGCTTAGCCGTGCACGAAGACCATCTGAAGGCTAGCCTTCGATTCCCCCTGCATCCTTTTTTCATCAAAATCTTTCGTCTGTACCAAGTGGTGCCGGTGCAATTGACCCCGAATAGCATCCGGAATGTATGCGGGTTTCTGGTTCTGTGCCACATTGCAAACATAGAACCTAGGACCAACTTATTCACAGCCCTTTTTGTACTCAAGAGGAATTTCCATGGAAGCGGATGGTGGGTGATCGGCCCTCAGTCGGGCCGCAAGATCATCGAAGACAGGCCTAGCACCATCCACGGGTGGAAACCTATTTTTGTGTTCGTACTGTCCATTGATTCGTGGGGCTTCGACATTGTTTGGAAGAAGCCACGTTTAACCGTCAATGATGGGAAAAAGATCTTGGTGGCTGACCAGTCGGATTACGATCTTCTGATTAAATCGGAAGTCACCCCTATCCGCGAGTTGTTGGAGGAGAGAAATCTTTATCTCGCAGGGATTAGCAAGTTCTCTGCATTAGGTATAGTGACGAAATTTCTACCCCTTTTCTCCTGTTTTTATTGTAGCTCAGTCGACTTAAAGAAATTTTTCTGCTTGTAGGTGACAGAATGAAGCCTGGTCTGAGTTGGCTCCGTCAACTTCTGAGAAGAGGGTGGCTCAAGCCCCTCTCACAGGTTAACAGTTCGGAAGAAGGCTCAAAGAGACGATCTTGAGGGGGAACGGAGCACTTCATCTTCTCGGGGGACCTCAGGGGAAGATGTGGTGCCCATGGAAGGGGCCCTATCAAGACCTCATCCGGTTGAAATTTCACCGGCGGTTACTGAAAGGAAAACTAGTAGCGAGCATGCTTTGTATTTTAAAACTTTTTCAAAATAACATGCAGCGGAAGCATGATAAAATGATTAACATTTAATCTAAGCATGCTTTAAAACTTTTCTATGCTACTTGTCCCAAGATCTTGCATAAATGATTAATATAAACAGTGAAATCATGAATTCATGCTATGAACATTTCAAAGCAACATATCTATATATGTAAAACCATACCTTGTATGAAATGGAGACGCTCTCCGCTGCGAAAGATCCAGGAGCAGGAGGAAGAACTCTGCTTAGCCGCACACGTGTCTGGCCTCTACAAGTGGTTCACACCAGGGCTCTTTCAAAATCTACTTCCACTCCAAGTGCTAGCTTGTTGTGGAACGATTTGATCGGGACTCCTTTTCTTCTTTCGATGCCGGACTCTCCGAATGAATGAAGAAGCTCAAGAGGTGGAGAATGAGTGGTTGGAACCCTTCCCAAATACTCAATCCTAAGACCTAGATCTCTAGGTACAAAAATGCACACTTTTCTCCAAAAACCTCACACCTAAAAAACTAGAACTTTTCCTAGTTTCTTCCCTTTCTTCCCTTTGATTTTTTCAGCATTTATTTGCTGAATTTTTTCTTATTTTCGTCCTCCCATTTCTGCCCCTTAAGTAGATGGAGAGGGAGAGGGAGAGTGGGGAGTTATAGGTGTGGTAATGGGTAGTTATGGGAGTTATGGTCATGGGAAGTTACATAACTCCCCAAAAATGAATTTAAACTTATTTAAATTCAGATTAAATATATTAATTGATTTTAATTCATAACTAAAATCAATTGGGTCAAGTGTGCATACATTGGGTTCAACCCGATTGGACCCAAACCCATTTTGAACCAAATCCTATTTGATTCGTTCCAGATTTTTATAGCTCAATCAAATTGGGCTATCAAGTAATCATATTACTTAATTCACCTCCATGCATCACCAACTATTAGTGAAAATTTCATGTCACAACTTTTTGTGACATCAAGTGTCTACACTTGCAAAATCAACAAGTGTCAACACTTACACAAGTGTCGACACTTTCAAGAATATCAAGTGTTGACACTTGGATAAAGAAAAACCCTTTTTCTCTGTGAGTCCACGAACGATTCCCAATCATTCTCCGATCACTAGATCAAGTAGAAACCCCTATGGTGTGTGACCCTATAGGTTCGAACACTAAGCCGGTAGCACTGGAACATTTCCAATACCAGTCAAAGTCGCCATCTAGCAATGACACCCGACGTCCGGATAGGTCGAAGTTGCAGAGCAACAATCAAGAACCAGGAGATATGGAAACCTTGTAATTAATCCCTTTGACCTCAATGCTCAGGAAGACTTAGGGTTTAACTGCCCAACCCATAAAGTCCATCAACAATGTGTCTCAATCTCACAAGTCCTGTAACACTTTACAGTGACTACCCTGGCCAAGGTTTTGCTAAATTGAAATACAGTAAGATATCTGCTCCAAACACTTTGGAGGGGTCAATCCCATCTTGATCCGATCACCGCTACACGAGTACTTAACTGTACCCAGAAACCTTCCGTCCCTGGATTAGAAATCCAGATAGTCCAGTACCAAAGTACAGTGAGTTGCTCGCAAGCTACCATGACGATCTCATGTCTGAGGGATAACTACATCCATATCAAAACTCTAGGCAGAAAAAGTACAGACGGGTCACGTTCGATGAAATGTCAAACACAACATCTGCATGCCATACCAGTATCTCTACACTCCTTGGTTAAGAGGACAACCAACGACTATGGCACACAACGACCTATACTTGAATACTATCATCCTGAAATAAGTATATCATTTGGTCGCGAACAATTTTAGGACTATATGATATATCCTCTCTATATCATATACAAATAGTCCTAAGGACTTCATCACTGAAGAACTCATTACAGAAAGATGAAATAGTGATGAACTGCCAGAATAAACATTTTATTCAATAATATAATTCATATATAATTACATCAAATGTACAACTGTTTACAGTAGAAATTGGCTTTGGGACACATTTCCCAACAACTCCCACTTGGACTAAAGCCAATCAGAACAGTATCGTATACCCATCTTCCATTTACAATTATTGAGTTCTTGAATTCCAACGGCTTTAGTGAGGGGTCAGCCAGGTTCTCCTTTCGTCAATCTTCAGAAGGTCGAGATCACCTCGTTCCACGATTTCTCGCACAAGATGAAATCGGCGCAGAATATGCTTGGTACGCTGATGGGACTTCGGCTCTTTGGCTTGAGCAATGGCTCCAGTGCTGTCACAGTACACTGGAACAGGACCATCCAAGGAAGGTGCCACTCCCAGCTCGCCAAGAAATTTTCGCAACCAAACAGCTTCCTTTGCTGCATCAGATGCTGCAATATATTCCGCTTCGCATACAGAGTCTGCTACAGTGTGCTGCTTGGAACTCTTCCAGCAGATAGCTCCACCATTCAGGGTAAAAACAAAACCAGATACACTCTTGCTATCATCCCTATCTGACTAGAAACTGGAGTCAGTATACCCCACAAGTTTCAAGTCAGGTCCTCCAAAAAGAAGCCACTGGTCCTTGGTATTTCGCAAATACTTCAGGATGGTCTTTGCAACCTTCCAGTGTGCTTCACCTGGGTCAGACTGGTATCGACTCACTATTCCTAATGAGTATGCCACGTCTGGTCTAGTACATGTCATGGCGTACATGATGGACCCTACTACTGAAGCATAAGGAATCCTACTCATACGCTCTCTTTCCTCAGGAGTTGTCGGACAATCCTTCTTGGAAAGAGAAATTCCATGGCCTATCAGAAGATAGCCTTTCTTGGATTTCTCCATGATAAACCTTTTCAGCACGGTATCAATGTACGTAGACTGGGACAAACCCAGAAGCTTCCTTGATCTATCCCTATAGATCTTCATACCTAGTATGAAAGAAGCTTCACCCAGGTCTTTCATAGAAACTGGGACGACAACCAGACCTTTATTCCCTGTAATGCAGGGATGTCATTCCTGATTAAGAGAATGTCATCCACATACAGTACAAGAAATACAACTACAGAACCATTTTCCCACTTATATATGCAGGGTTCTTCTTTGTTCCTAACAAAACCATACGTCTTGACACACTTATCAAACGCATGTTCCAACTCCGAGACGCCTGCTTTAGTCCATAGATGGACCTACTAAGCTTAATACCTTAGATTCATCTGTGGATGTGAACCCTTCAGGTTGCATCATATACACCTCCTCATCTAGCTCACCATTCAGGAAAGCTGTTCGGACATCCATTTGCCAGATTTCATAATCCAGATATGCAGCTAAGGCAAGCATAATCCGAATAGACTTGAGCATTGCCACAGGGAAAAACGTCTCGTCATAGTCAATACCATAACGTTGACGATAACCCTTGGCAACCAGACGGGCTTTATAGGTCTCTACCTGCCCATCTGCGCCCCGTTTCCTTTTGAAGACCATTTGCACCCAATGGGTTTTACCCCTTCAGGTGGATCAACCAAAGTCCATACTTTGTTGATTTCCATGGACTCCATTTCAGATTTCATGGCTCCCAGCCACAACTCAGAATCAGACCTCTGCATCGCCTCCGTATAGGTGATTGGATCCTCGTTGTTCTCATCGAGCTCAACGGGATCACCATCTCGGACCAGAAAACCATAGTATCTGTCCGGTTGACGCGGTACTCTACCAGATCTTCTTAATGACTGGTCAATAGGCTCAAGGTTTGATCTTATCATAACGGGTTCTGTAGCAGTCCTTGAGTGATTTGGTTCTTCTATCTATTGAACTTCAGTAAGCTCAACATTGGCAGCTTGAGCACCTTCAGTAAGGTACTCCCTTTCCAAAAAGGTAGCTCTAAGATTGACGAACAATTTTTGTTCCCCAGGCATATAGAAGAAATAACCCTTAGACTCTTTAGGATACCCAACAAAGAGGCACCTGTCAGACCTAGGTCCAAGTTTATCTGTTTCCAAATGCTTGACATAAGCCGGACATCCCCAAACCCGAAGGTGTGATAGACTCGGCTTACGCCCATTCCATATTTCATATGGAGTTTTGTTAACAGACTTACTCGGAACTCTATTTAGAAGATAGCATGCTGACTCCAAAGCATACCCCTAAAGGAAGTTGACAGAGTTGCAAATCCATCATGGATCTGACCATGTCTAACAGAGTCCGATTCCTCCTTTCAGACACACCATTTAACTGAGGCATCCCAGGAGGTGTCCATTGAGAGAGAATCCCATTCTCTTCAAGATAAGTCAGAAACTCCCCAGAAAGATATTCTCCACCTCGATCTGATCGAAGGATTTTAATAAGCTTCCCGGTTTGTTTTTCAACTTCATTACGATACCGTTTGAACATCTCAAACGATTCAGATTTATGTCTCATCAAAAAGACATAACCGTACCTTGAGAGGTCGTCCGTAAATATAATGAAATATTTATACCACCCTTGGCATCGACATTCATTGGTCCACATACATCAGTATGTACTAGACACAAAATGTCATCGACTCGTACACCTTTTCCAGTAAAAGGTGACTTGGTCATCTTACCAAGTAAACAAGATTCACAGTTGGCAGTGATTCACAATCACTAACGTTTAGGAGACCTTCTTCCACTAACCTGTTGATTCTATTCTTGTTTATATGACCTAGCCTACAATGCCAGAGATAAGCATCATTGACATTATCTAATCTAGGGCGTTTGCAAGAAATGTACATTACACCAATAGGCTGTGATAAAACATAAATGCCATTCTTAATATGTCCAGTCATAACCACAATATCATTCATAATGACTTTGCAAAAATCACTCTTGATTAATAGTTCATAACCATTACTGGCCAACTGGCCTACAGAGATAATATTTACAAGAATGATGGACAATAGTGACAATCACTAAGAACAACTTTACAAGACTCGAAAAATAGATTGACAATTCCCAATGCCAGGACTGGAGCTTGACTTCCGTTCCCCACATTCAGAAATCTCTCGCCATTCTCGAATCTTCTACTAACTTGTAGTCCCTGCAACGTATTGCAAATATGATAAGGACTACCAGTATCTAATATCCAGTTAGTAGTATCACAAATAGAAAAACAACAAGGATTTATCATATAAATACCTTGTCCAGCAACCTTTTGCTGCTTCTTCTTCTTCGGCCTGTTCGGGTCAAGTGTAGCTAGGTAAGCGGAACAATTCCTCTTCCAATGACCTGGCTTCTTGCAGTAGAAGCATTCTGCCTGACTCTGGTCAGCCTTCTTCTTAATCTGACTGGGCCCAGCACTTTGCACCATTTTATTTTTATTCTTTTTCTTTTTCCCTTTCTTAAAGGGGCGACGCCTTGCCGCACTGCCTCCCACTAAATTCACCAAGCTCTTTTGGAGCTGGTGATCCTTTTCATAAGTCTGTAGTAACCCCATCAACCCATGGTAGTTGACTACAGGCCTTGTTAATCTATAGTGATCTAGAAAAGGTAAGTAGGAGGGAGGCAAAGAATTCAAAATCGCATCTTTCCCAAGCTGCTCGTGGAAAGGATATCCGAGTTTGGCCAAGCGCTCGATCATCTCGATCATGTACAATACATGATCAGTGACCGAGGACCCTTCAGTCATTCGAGCGTTGAAGATGGTAGAGGAAACCCTGTACCTTTCAACGTCGTCTGGAGCACCAAAAGATTCCTTCAACTTTTGAAGGATTTCCTCCGGTTGGGCCTCCTCGAATCTGCGACTGAACTCATCGTTCATAGCCGCCAACATAATGCACCGCACCGTAGTACGGTCAGAGACCCACTTTTGATAAGCATCTCTGACTGCAGTATGTGCGGTGGGGGCTGGCCCCTCAGGTGCCGGATCCGTTAATACATAAAGGATCCGTTCGTGCTCGAGAACAATTCTCAGTCTTCGATACCAGCTATCGAAGTTGGGTCCCATGAGCTTGTCATTATCTAATAATGACCGGAGTGACAGATTAGTAGACATTATCTGAAAAAGAAAACCAAGACTATTTAGTATATGAATTATTTAAAACTTAAAGACATGGACTTTTGTCTAAAAGCTCCTCCCACTATTTTATTCAGACTGGTAGCCTCTACCTCCAATCCGAAGAATAACACTTATCCCTTAGTGGGTACCAGAATCCAATAGACAATACATGAGCCCGACTATGGTCGGCCAACCCATGTTCATCTAAAGGTAGGTTCATAACCAGTTGTTTCTCCAAACAACTCCTAGTAATTATTTTTCCCTAGGAACACTTCAATCGGCCTTTGGGCTACCTGCTAAAGAAGGTCCCAGTTAGGTCCAACCATTAACATGACTGATCTTAATGCTTCTAGCTAACAAATGATCAAGCCCGACTTTGGCCGGCTAACCTGACCACCTGTTTAAGAAAGTTGCATTATGTCATCATATAATGAATGACAATTCCAATAGTATGATGACCACCCGATCTATGGATCTGTCGATGATCACCCCACTACTGGACTCATTACCAAACATCTTAATGGGAGGCTAAGACAAAAAATTATCATATAATTTCATCTTTTTAAGGACCTAATAATTTAGAGGTTTTATACATGTTGTGACAGAAGAGAAAGGATAAGTCATGGATTATCTTTCACTAACTTCATATGTTAATGAAAGGATTACATGAACCACAAAATCCATGGGCACCTAAATCAGTCAAGCTGATTAACCTTATTGGCATGGGCTAACTCGAATCAATGAGCTAACTAATCAAAACTGGTTGACCATATTGGCCAGGTAAGTGAGATCAAGGTTATGGGTTAAGCCATTAACCATCTTTCCTTAGACACCAATATCATTGGCCAGGAAAGAGGTAGCCCCAAAAACCATAGATCAAAAGCCATACTTACCTTAGACACCAATTGGTTCACCAATTTCGATTAGACTAGCCTAAGGAATCGGGTCCTACCACGAAGCCAAGATTAAGTCCATTTAGATGTATGGACCAATCAATCTAACTATTAGATAGATACTAGAGAAGAACCTTAACTCAACATTTGATTAAGTTAATTCTCTATTAAGTCCTATTCATCTAAACTTAGGTCTAACCCAATTAGGACCTAATTCAAGCTAACCCATTTAAACCAAAGTTATGAATATGACTTAGATCTTAAAATCATATCCTTAGATCATTTAGTCACTTAGATTTACTTAATTCATAATTAAGTTAATCATACAACAGATTGAAACATTTTCAAAAAACTTTATAAAACATTTTTACAAGAAAATCCAATTTTTAAATTTCTGTTCACTGTGAAGTGTCGACACTTCAGTAGCAAGTGTCGACACTAGATGTCGACACTACTCTGAGACAGGTCGACACACAGAGAACCGATTTCTGTGTTTTTGTTCATGAGTCGACACCTAGAAGGCCAAGTGTCGACACATAGACACCCAAGTGTCGACACTAGGTAAACCAAGTGTCGACACTTGATCAAATTCGAGCACAGAAATGCTGAAATCCAAACTTTGTCTTTTCTAAACTTGAATTTTATGTTAAACTATTTAACATAGCAATCATAAACTAACTTTAGAACATTTCTAAAACATTTTATGACTTCAAATTTAGAACATAATAAAGATCAAAACATTTTAATCTTTACTTTTTCTTTTCTTTTTCTTCTTCATGAGTCCTTCACAATGGCACCCCTACACGCCATAGGAGATCCCTTTGAATGGAAGTGAGGGTCTTGCAGCCCTACTTCTCTCCTATGACCGGATGGCCTGGTGAGGCACTCAATCCGAGTACTTGCAAGATATTAAACTGATTTTATAATGTTTATACTAAACATTCATGCTAGAGCAACCTTGTTGCTCTGATACCAATTGAAAGGAAAACTAGTAGCGAGCATGCTTTGTATTTTAAAACTTTTTCAAAATAACATGCAGCAAAGCATGATAAAATGATTAACATTTAATCTAAGCATGCTTTAAAACTTTTCTATGCTACTTATCCCAAGATCTTGCATGAATGATTAATATAAACAGTGAAATCATGAATTCATGCTATGAACATTTCAAAGCAACATATCTATATATGTAAAACCATACCTTGTATGAAATGGAGACGCTCTCTGCTGCGAAAGATCCAGGAGCAGGAGGAAGAACTCTGCTTAGCCGCACATGTGTCCGGCCTCTACAGGTGGTTCACACCAGGGCTCTTTCAAAATCTACTTCCACTCCAAGTGCTAGCTTGTTGTGGAACGATTTGATCGGGACTCCTTTTCTTCTTTCGATGCCGGACTCTCCGAATGAATGAAGAAGCTCAAGAGGTGGAGAATGAGTGGTTGGAACCCTTTCCAAACACTCAATCCTAAGACCTAGATCTCTAGGTACAAAAATGCACACTTTTCTCCAAAAACCTCATACCTAAAAAACTAGAACTTTTTCCTAGTTTCTTCCCTTTCTTTCCTTTGATTTTTCCAGCATTTATTTGCTGAATTTTTCCTTATTTTCGTCCTCCCATTTCAGCCCCTTAAGTAGATGGAGAGGGAGAGGGAGAGTAGGGAGTTATAGGTGTGGTAATGGATAGTTATGGGAGTTATGGTCATGGGAAGTTACATAACTCCCCAAAAATGAATTTAAACTTATTTAAATTCAGATTAAATGTATTAATTGATTTTAATTCATAACTAAAATCAATTGGGTCAAGTGTGCATACATTGGGTTCAACCCGATTGGACCCAAACCCATTTTGAACCAAATCCTATTTGATTCGTTCCAGATTTTTATAGCTCAATCAAATTGGGCTATCAAGTAATCACATTACTTAATTCACCTCCATGCATCACCAACTATTAGTGAAAATTTCATGTCACAACTTTTGTGACATCAAGTGTCTACACTTGCGAAATCAACAAGTGTCGACACTTACACAAGTGTCGACACTTTCAAGAATATCAAGTGTTGACACTTGGATAAAGAAAAAAAAACTTTTTCTCTGTGAGTCCACGAACGATTCCAATCGTTCTCCGATCACTAGATCAAGTAGAAATCCCTATGGTATGTGACCCCATAGGTTCGAACACTAAGCCGGTAGCACTGGAACATTTCCAATACCAGTCAAAGTCGCCATCTAGCAATGACACCCGACGTCCGGATAGGTCGAAGTTGCAGAGCAACAATCAAGAACCAGGAGATATGGAAACCTTGTAATTAATCCCTTTGACCTCAATACTCAGGAAGACTTAGGGTTTAACTGCCCAACCATAAAGTCCATCAACAATGTGTCTCGATCTCACAAGTCCTGTAACACTTTACAGTGACTACCCTGGCCAAGGTTTTGCTAAATTGAAACACAGTAAGATATCTGCTCCAAACACTTTGGAGGGGTCAATCCCATCTTGATCCGATCACCGCTACACGAGTACTTAACTGTACCCAGAAACCTTCCGTCCCTGGATTAGAAATCCAGATAGTCCAGTACCAAAGTACAGTGAGTTGCTCGCAAGCTACCATGACGATCTCATGTCTGAGGGATAACTACGTCCATATCAAAACTCTAGGCAGAAAAAGTACAGACGGGTCACGTTCGATGAAATGTCAAACACAACATCTGCATGCCATACCAGTGTCTCTACACTCCTTGGTTAAGAGGACAACCAACGACTATGGCACACAACGACCTATACTTGAAATACTATCATCCTGAAATAAGTATATCATTTGGTCGCGAACAATTTTAGGACTATATGATATATCCTCTCTATATCACATACAAATAGTCCTAAGGACTTCATCACTGAAGAACTCATTACAGAAAGATGAAATAGTGATGAACTGCCAGAATAAATATTTTATTCAATAATATAATTCATATATAATTACATCAAATGTACAACTGTTTACAGTAGAAATTGGCTTTGGGACACATTTCCCAACAGTTACCTCCCAAGTCCACTCAAGGGGGAGTCCGCCTCAAGCGGCGGATGTGCCACCTTTTTGTCCCCTACAGCTGATAGGGGCAAAGCACCGCAAGTCGAGGGAGAGTCCACTCGTGAGGCTTCCCCAGCTGGAATCCATCCAGTGAACTCTTCGGAGCTTTCTCCCACGGGGGGACTGCTGGTCCCCGCCGTTGCCAGGCAGGCACTGAAGAACACATTGCTGCCTCACGATTTGGCAGTTCTCCGAAATCGAAACCTTTCCAGGGTGTCTGATTCTGCTTTTTCCGTCCTGCAACAGGTATGGTCCTTGCTGTTCTCCTTTGCTCTGAGAATTGTTCAATCCATAACTCCATATTTTCAATGTAGTTGGTCTATGACCTCACCTTTATGGAGGAGGGCCTGGAAAATGTTGACAGCCTCATTCATGGCCTCAAGGAAGATCTCCATACTGCCAGGGCTGCAAAAGAAGTAGCCGAAGAATTGAGGCAGTCTATGGAGAACCATCTTGTTCGGGTGAATGACAAGGTTCATGAGCTGAAGGGTGAACTGAAAGTACCCATTTGACAATAGCGGAGCAAGGGGCAGGGTGGAGGAAGAGCAAAAGCAAGTCAACTTCTTGGAGCTAACTGTTAAGGAGAACCAAGAAAGAATAGAGAGTTTGACCAAAGCGGAGGAGGAAGCTGCAAAGAGGGCCGAAGAGGTAGTTCTAGAGTCTGAAGCGGCCAATAGAGAGTCCGCGGCCCTGAGAAAGCTGGTGGATGATGCTGTAGCAAACTTCAAGAAGTCTTTACATTTCCAAGAGGAGATGAACGAAACATCCCTGTATGGCTACCAACATGGCTTCAATGATAGACTTTCCAAGGTGAAGGAGGCCTTCCCCCACCTTAATCTCTTTGGCATCCCTTCCTTCAACATAACCAAAGAAGAAGAGGAGGAGGAGGAGGAGGCCAAGGCCACAGAAGAGGCCGAAGAGGTGCCGTGTCCGAGAGAAGAGGCCTCTACCTCAGTCGAAGATCTGAGGGTGGCTCCAACTCTGATCCCGATTCAGGAAGGGACTCAGGCTAAGGAAGCCCAGGCTGAAGGTTCTCCGGTCCCGGCCCAATTTGACGAGATTTTTTCTGTGCAGGTTGACAAGTTGCTTCAATCCTGTGGTGTTGGGTCTCCTCCAGTGGATGTTGAATAATCTAAGTTGCTTTAGGCGTTTTCTCCTCTCTCTTTTTTATGTGTCATCAATGATTCTTGTATGACAACTTCTCTAGATTTTAAAATAGCTTCTTCTTCTCCTGCATGTGCCATGTTGCATTTTTGGATGTAGTTTGAACAAAGCTAATCTGCAATCCGAGCTTTACTATTCCTTCTTCTGCTTGGTTGAACGGCCGTGGTCAAAGACCGTTTGATTGGTAGTTGATGAAGATGAACTTTGGAATAATTTAGAACTCCATTGCCGAAGACCATCCATGGTCGATCAGGCTGATATCACCTTTCTTTCATAATTAAACATGTCCGTCGAGGCGAGTCCGGGCGAGAGCGCTCCTGTGGCTACCCTCGCTATGGTGATTGGTCTGAACTCAGCTGCTCCAGCTGGTCCGAACTCGGAGGCGACTCGTGTAGTTCCTACGCCGGTGGAGAGGGCAGCTTCTGTGGCACCCAGACCAGTCTGGGAGGCCCCTACTGTGGAGCTTGAAGTAGTGGTCCGGACGAGGGCCGCAGCAGCTGCTGCCGCACCCTACCATCCTCTGAGTCTGCCTGTTGTCGATATCAGGGATGAGGAGGTCCGGGTCGTAACCAGGGCCACGATCGAGGTGCCGCCTGCACTGGCACCAGCTTCTCAGCCTGCCCCCCGTGGCCCTGCAGTTACTGGGACGAGGTCGCCCACTCCGGTAGAAGGTCGAAGGGAGGAGGTGCGATGCCATCTCCCCTTCAAGATGGGGCCAGAAAGCTCATTCCTCCGGAGCCCCGAGCTGGCCGAGCGCATGATGGACTTCTCGATCCAGACATATAACCGGCAGGACATGGCCGGGATGCGACTGGCCGACGTCATCAGCACCATCTTTCCCTAACTCTATTCGGTGAGCTGTTCCTTCCTCTCTTTTCTTTTATTTTCTCTTTTTTCTCTCTTTTTTTGGGTCTGATCTCTTTGTTGGGAATTGTATCCCAAAGCCAATCATCTAGGTTGTAGATGGTTGAGCTAATTGTTATGTAATTTTTATAATGAATAAAAGTTATTCTGGCTTCTCATCACTTTACATCTTCCTATAATGAATTCTTTAGTGATGATATCCTTAGGACTACTATTACATCGATATAGAGAGGATATATCGAGTGGTCCTTAAACAGGGTTCTCAACCAAATGATATGTTGTACCTGGATAGCAACATATCAAGCATAGGCTGTTGTGGTTCGCATTGTTTGGTTGTCCTCTTGACCAAAGGAGTGTGGTGACACTGATGTGATCTGCAAGTGAGATATTTGATATCTCATTAGACGTGACTCTGCGTAGCACCTTATCTGCCTAAGGATCGCTCGCGAATGGATATGGGCATAAGTGTCCCTCTGACCTGAGGTCACTATGATAGCTTGCAAGCAACTCCCTGTGCTTTGGTGCCGGACTACCCGGATTTTTAATCCGGTGACGGAAGGTTTCTGGGTACAGGCAAGTACTTGTGGAGCAGTAGTGGACCAAGATGGAATTGACCTGTCCAAATGGTTTGGATTGACATAGCTGGGGTTGGCAGTTCAACCCTAGGTCATCCTGAGCATTGGAGGTCAAATGGATGAATTATGCGGTAACCATATGCCAGAGGTTCGATGGAATGCTCCCGCATCTTCGACCTATCCGGACGCCGAGACCCATTGCTAGGTGGTATCTTGTGCTGGTACTGGAAGTGTCCCAGTACTACCGTTTAGGTTCGAACCTATGAGGTCACACGCCACAGAGGATTTCTATCTGATCAGGAACCGATTCGATTGGGAATCGTTTCGGTGTTTTGTCACAGTTTTTGGTTGCGTTTTCTTCTGATTGACCCGGTCTTGGGTTGATCAGGTCTTCTCTGGATCAACCAGGAATATGTTCCTGGCTGACTAGGATTGAACCCATGTTCATCAAATGGTTTGATGAATGTTTCTAAGTCCAGTTGATTTTTGTTTTAGTCGGTTGCAAATCGATTTCAACTCAAATCAGTGAGGTTGGACTGTAGAAAGTTAGGGTTCGTTCTTAGCTTCGTTTTGAGTCCAGTTTCGTTCGATTTGGACTTCGTTTGACTGGGTTTTGGCCTGAACCAAATAGACCCTGCTTTGCCCTTGGACCGAAGGGCTTTTTGGTCATTTGCCGGTTCACCTTTTGAACCGTCGTCTTCTCGCCTGAGACGTTTGAGTTTCTGAAACCGAAACAGGGCATCTGCTATTTTGATTTATTCCGATTAAATCCCACCACGCCTTCGCACCAAACTGAAGACCCTTGCTCTCCCCTTCGGTTGGCATCTAGAGATAATTTTTATACCCCCTTCTTGCACTCTTTCGGGGGGTTTTTTGAGAGCTTCCTCCATCTTTCCAAAATCCGTGAAACCTTGGGATCCGGCGGCTAGCGACGCCGGAGCTCCGATCAGAAGTTTCCACGGCGTGTATCCCCTCTAGAGGGATTTCGCCTGAGATCCTGGGAGTAGGTCATCGCTCCAGTGCAAGGTAATCAAAGTTTGATCTTCAAATCCCCCTGCTGCAACCGTGGCCGTGGACGACTTTTGGAGCCCCGATTCGAAGTGGAAAACGCCGGAGACCTGGAGATCCGATTTCATCACCTTGTAGCCGGTCAAGCAAGGATTCCAACGGACCTAGGAGCTCGGGGTTTGGAGACCTGTGCGCGCTGCAGTCGACGTCTGAACCTTGCTCCACGGTAAGCAATCTCTGGACCGAGGTTGAAGAAGGGTGGAATAGCGGGAATAGCTATTCCACCCTATTCCTCATAGCTATTCCACCCTATTCCTCCCTTATTCCAGCCTGGAATAAGTTCCATTTAATTTTTATTTGCATTTATACATGTCCAAAAATTATGAAAAAATATATGCCATGCATCTTTATGTTCTCTATGCAAATATAATTTTTGATCCTGGTTTTGGGACAGGTTTTTCCGTGATTAATTGAAATTATTTTATAACATCTACATGTTCCTATCCTCTGCTTAGTGTAGGCACAAAAAAAAAAAAAAAAAAAAAAAAACTTCCTTCAAATGGTATCAGAGCCCAGGTTCAATTTAAATTATATTTACATGTTTTTAGTTAATTAAAATTGTTTAATTAACTAATTTGGTAATTAGTTGAATTATTTAATTGTTAATTAAAATTGTTTTAATTAAGAATTAATGATGGCATGTATTATTTTTATTTTTTGATATGTTAAATGTAAATAAGAATTAATTGTAAAAGGAGTTTTACAAGATTTAATTAAAATTATTTTAATTAAATAATTGGCTTGATTTCTTATAATTATGAATTATTTGAAATAATTAAATGATAAATGCAAATTAGGGTTTATAAAACCTTAAGTCATTTGATAAGCCAATGGGTTAAATGGTTGGGCTAGGATTAGATCCTAATTGGGTTAGACCTAGGTTTAGTTGAATGAACTCTAAAAATAATTTTAATCAAAAGTTGATTAAGGATTATCTTTTCCTAGTTTCTAATTAGTTAGAAGCTTGTGTCCATTCATCTAAATGGATCTAATCTGGCTCAGTGGCTAACCTAACTCAATTTTCTAATCTAATTGATGACGGTAAACCAATTTGGTGTCTAAGGTAAGCAGCCTTATGGTCATTGGCTTTGAGGGTACCCTTTCCTGGCCAGTTCTTGTAATTGGTGTCTAAGGAAAGTGGTTAATGCCGTAACTCATACCTCGACCGCACTTACCTGGCCAAATTGGCTAACCTAATTTGATTTAGAAAGGATTATTGAGTTAGATCAACCCATGCCATTTAAGGTTATCAGTCTGACTGATTTAGGTGCCCATGAACCTAACCATAAACCCTTCTAAGATTTAGTGGGAGTTTATGGATCAAGGTTCATGATTTTTTTTATATGTCATAAATTTTAAAATCCTCTAAATTATTAGGTCCTTAAATAGGCCTACTTAAGGAGTTAACAAGGTCTTTGCCTCCCATTAAGTGGGTTTGTAATATGTCCATTAGTTGGGTATGCATCGGCAGTTCCATAGAACGGGTGTATATCACGCTATTGGGATTACTCTCCCTAATATGAAGGTTCAGTGTGACCTTCTCAACAGTGATCAGGTGAGCCGTACCCTAGACGGGCTTGGTCATTTGTTGGTTGGAAACACTGAATTCGGCATGTTAATGGTTGGACCTAACCGAGAGCCTGTAATAGGAGGCCCCTAGGTCGATTACAGTGCATCTTAGGGCAAAATAGATTACTAGAAATTGCTAAGGGCAGCAATTGGTTAAAAGAACCTACCTTTAGACACGTATGGGTGAGCCGTACCCTAGACGGGCTTGTACGTGGTCTATTGGATTCTAGTACCCACTTTGAATTTTGACTTCACGGAATTGGAGGTAGAGGCTCCTATTCTGAAAAGTTAGTGGGAGAACCTTTTTGACTAAAGTCCAAGTCTTTAGGGTTTTGAAAATTACATAAACTAATTTTGGTCATATTTTTCTTTCAGATGTCCACCAGTCTGTCGCTCCGTCCATTATTGGACAATGAAAATTGACTGGACCCAACTTCGATAGCTGGTATCGAAGATTGAGGATAGTCCTTGAGCATGAACGGATCTTGTACGTTCTGACGGATCAGGCACCTGTTGTTCCCGCTGCCAATACTCGGGGACCGGTTAGAGACACTTACCAGAAGTGGATCTCTGATCGGACCACTGTCCGATGTATTATGCTGGCTACGATGAACGATGAGTTCAGTCGCAGGTTTGAGGAGGCCCAGCCTGAGGATATCCTTCAAAGGTTGAAGGAGTCTTTTGGGACTCCTGATGACGCTGAGAGATACCGTATCTCCAGCGCCATCTATAACACGCGTATGCGTGAAGGTGCTTCTGTGACTGATCATGTTATGAACATGATCGAGTTGTTCGAGCGCCTGGGCAAGCTCGGCTGTCCCCTTCACGAACAGCTGGAAAAAGATGCGATCCTGAACTCCCTGCCACCCTCCTACGTGTCCTTTCTCGATCATTGGAGATTGAATAGGCTGGTAATAAACTATCATGAGATGTTATGTTTACTGCAAGCCTATGAAAAGGACCACCAGCTCAACAAAGGGCTGGTGAATTATGTAGGAGGTTCCTTGGCAGGTGCTCCTCGACCCTTTAAGAAAAAGAAGAAGAAGAAGAGCAAGAAGGTACAGTCTGCTCCTGGTCCAAGTCAGACCAAGAAGAAGTTAGACCAGAGCAAGGCAGAGTGCTTCTTTTGCAAGAAGCAGGGTCATTGGAAGAGGAATTGTCCTCTTTACATCGCTTCACTTGACCCGAACAGGCCGAAGAAGAAGAAGCAGCAAGCTGTTGCTGCACCAGGTATATATATGATATATCCTAACTTTACTCTTTGTGATACTACTAGCTGGGTATTAGATACCGGAAGTCCTATTCATATCTGTAATTCTTTACAGGGACTTCGAGTTAGTAGAAGATTCGAAGATGGCGAGAAGTACCTGAACGTAGGGAATGGAAATGCTGTTCCAGTTCTGGCGTTGGGTGTTCTGGAGTTGTCTTATGAGTCTTGTAATGTCACTCTAAGTGACTGTCATTATAGTCCTTCTTTCATGCTTAATGTTATTTCTGTAGGCCTTCTGGCCAATGAAAATTTTGAATTTTCAATAAAGAAAAACGTTTGTTCTATCATTTTGAATGGTAAGACTATCATGAATGGAAGCTTAGTTAATGGCATATATTTACTATCACAGCCTGTTATTGTAATGAGTACAAGTTCTAGTAAACGCCCTAGAATAGATGATGTCAATGAAGCCTATCTTTGGCACTGTAGACTAGGTCACATCAATAAAAATAGGATTAACAAGTTAATAGGAGATGGCCTCCTAGATGTCAGTGATTGTGAATCACTGCCAACTTGTGAATCTTGTCTTATTGGAAAGATGACCAAATCACCTTTTAAAGGAAAAGGTGAGCGAGCCTTAGATATCCTAGGTCTTGTACATACGGATGTATGTGGACCTATGTCTATCTGTGCTAAAGGAGGTTTTAGATATTTCATTACTTTTACAGACGACCTTTCGAGGTTTGGTTATGTCTATCTCATGAGACATAAGTCTGATTCGTTTGAAATGTTCAAACGATATCGTAATGAAGTTGAAAAACAAACCAGAAAGGAAATCAAAATACTTCGATCAGATCGAGGTAGTGAATACCTTTCAGGTGAGTTTTTGACATATCTTGAGGAGAATGGGATTCTCTCTCAATGGACTCCTCCTATGACACCTCAGTTAAATGGAGTGTCTGAAAGGAGAAATCGGACCTTGTTGGACATGGTTCGATCTATGATGGGGTTTGCTACTTTGCCTATGTTTTTCTGGGGATATGCATTGGAGACTGCATGTCAACTTCTTAATAATGTTCCTAGTAAATCCGTTGACAAAACTCCATATGAAATATGGATAGGACGTAAGCCAACCCTTTCACGTTTTCGTATCTAGGGGTGTCCGGCTTATGTCATGCGTTTGGAAACAGATAAACTAGGGCCAAGGTCTGAAAAATGTTTTTTTGTTGGTTATCCAAAAGAATCCAAAGGATACTACTTTTACTTGCCTGATGAACAAAAGGTGTTCGTCAGACTTAGAGCTATCTTTTTAGAAAAGGAGTTCCTTATTAAAGGAACTGTAGCTTCTAAGATAGAACTTGATGAAGTTCTACGAGTAGAAGAACCTGCACACACACAGGCTGGTATTGAACCTGATTTGGTAAGATCAAATCCTGAGCCTATTATGCAATCATTAAGGAGATCCGATAGAGTATCGCGTCCACCGGATAGATATTTTGGATATCTAATCCAGGATGGCGATCCTGTTGAACTCGATGAGAACAACGAGGATCCGATCACCTATATGGATGCAATGCAAAGGTCTGATTCTGAGTTATGGCTTGGAGCCATGAAATCCGAAATGGAGTCCATGGAAATCAACCATATATGGACATTGGTTGATGCACCTGAAGGGATAAAACCCATTGGGTGCAAATGGATCTTCAAAAGGAAAAGAGGCGCAGACGGGAAGGTAGAGACCTATAAAGCCCGTCTGGTTGCCAAGGGGTATCGTCAACGTTATGGTATTGACTATGACGAGACATTTTCTCCTGTGGCAATGCTGAAATCCATTCGGATTATGCTAGCTTTAGCTGCACATTTTGACTATGAGATCTGGCAAATGGATGTCCGAACAGCCTTCCTAAATGGAGAGCTGAAGGAGGAAGTGTATATGACACAACCTGAAGGGTTCACTTCCATAGACGAGTCAAAAGTGTGTAGACTTCAGAAGTCTATATATGGGCTAAAGCAAGCATCTCGGAGTTGGAACATGCGGTTTAATAAGTGTATCAAATCGTATGGCTTCGTTAGGAACGGAGAAGAACCTTGCATATATAAATGGGCCAATGGTTCTGTAGTTGTATTTCTTGTATTGTATGTGGACGATATTCTCTTAATCGGGAATGACGTTCCTGCATTACAGGGAATAAAAGTTTGGCTTTCATCACAATTCTCCATGAAGGATATGGGAGAAGCCTCATTCATATTAGGTATGAAAATCTATAGAGATAGATCAAAGAGGCTTCTGGGATTGTCCCAGTCGACATACATTGACACCGTGTTAAAAAGGTTTAGCATGGAAAATTCCAAGAAAGGCTATCTCCCATAGGCCATGGAATCACTCTTTCCCAAAAGGATTGTGCGACAACCCCTGAGGAAAGAGAGCGTATGAGTAGAATACCATATGCTTCGACAGTGGGTTCTATTATGTATGCTATGTTGTGTACTAGACCCGATGTGGCATACTCACTAGGGGTAGTGAGTAGATACCAATCTAACCCAGGAGAAGCACATTGGAAGGTGGTAAAGACCATCCTTAAGTATTTGCGAAATACTAAAGATCAATGGCTACTCTATGGAGATTCTGACCTAAAACTAGAGGGCTATACTGACTCCAGTTTTTTGTCAGATCATGATGACAGCAAGAGTGTGTCAGGATTTATTTTTATCCTGAATGGTGGAGCTATCTGCTGGAAAAGTTCCAAGCAGCATACTGTTGCAGACTCGGTTTGTGAAGCAGAGTATATTGCCGCATCTGATGCAGCTAAAGAGGCTGTCTGGTTGCGAAAGTTCATAGGCGAGCTGGGAGTGGCACCTTCCCTGGAGCATTCTATTCCTCTGCATTGTGACAGCACAGGGGCGATTGCTCAAGCCAAAGAACCGAAGGCACATCAGCGCACCAAGCATATTCTGCGGCGCTTTCACCTTGTACGAGAGATCGTGGAACGAGGTGACATCGACCTTCAGAAGATCGATGGAAAGGAAAATCCGGCCGACCCCTTTACCAAAGCCATCGGAATTAAAGAATTCGACAGTTATAAATGGAAGATGGGTATTCGATACTGTTCTGATTGGCTTTAGTCTAAGTGGGAGTTTGTTGGGAATTGTATCCCAAAGCCAATCATCTAGGTTGTAGATGGTTGAGCTAATTGTTATGTAATTTTTATAATGAATAAAAGTTATTCTGGCTTCTCATCACTTTACATCTTCCTATAATGAATTCTTTAGTGATGATATCCTTAGGACTACTATTACATCGATATAGAGAGGATATATCGAGTGGTCCTTAAACAGGGTTCTCAGCCAAATGATATGTTGTACCTGGATAGCAACATATCAAGCATAGGCTGTTGTGGTTCGCATTGTTTGGTTGTCCTCTTGACCAAAGGAGTGTGGTGACACTGATGTGATCTGCAAGTAAGATATTTGATATCTCATTAGACGTGACTCCGCGTAGCACCTTATCTGCCTAAGGATCGCTCGCGAATGGATATGGGCATAAGTGTCCCTCTGACCTGAGGTCACTATGGTAGCTTGCAAGCAACTCCCTGTGCTTTGGTGCCGGACTACCCGGATTTTTAATCCGGTGACGGAAGGTTTCTGGGTACAGGCAAGTACTTGTGGAGCAGTAGTGGACCAAGATGGAATTGACCTGTCCAAATGGTTTGGATTGACATAGCTGGGGTTGGCAGTTCAACTCTAGGTCATCCTGAGCATTGGAGGTCAAATGGATGAATTATGCGGTAACCATATGCCAGAGGTTCGATGGAATGCTCCCGCATCTTCGACCTATCCGGACGCCGAGACCCATTGCTAGGTGGTATCTTGTGCTGGTACTGGAAGTGTCCCAGTACTACCGTTTAGGTTCGAACCTATGAGGTCACACGCCACAGAGGATTTCTATCTGATCAGGAACCGATTCGATTGGGAATCGTTTCGGTGTTTTGTCATGATTTTTGGTTGCGTTTTCTTCTGATTGACCCGGTCTTGGGTTGATCAGGTCTTCTCTGGATCAACCAGGAATATGTTCCTGGCTGACTAGGATTGAACCCATGTTCATCAAATGGTTTGATGAATGTTTCTAAGTCCAGTTGATTTTTGTTTTAGTCGGTTGCAAATCTATTTCAACTCAAATCAGTGAGGTTGGACTGTAGAAAGTTAGGGTTCGTTCTTAGCTTCGTTTTGAGTCCAGTTTCGTTCGATTTGGACTTCATTTGACTGGGTTTTGGCCTGAACCAAATAGACCCTGCTTTGCCCTTGGACCGAAGGGCTTTTTGGTCATTTGCCGGTTCACCTTTTGAACCGTCGTCTTCTCGCCTGAGACGTTTGAGTTTCTGAAATCGAAACAGGGCGTCTGCTGTTTTGATTTATTCCGATTAAATCCCACCATCCCTTCGCACCAAACTGAAGACCCTTGCTCTCCCCTTCGGTTGGCATCCAGAGATAATTTTTATACCCCCTTCTTGCTCTCTTTCGGGGGGTTTTTTGAGAGCTTCCTCCATCTTTCCAAATCCGTGAAACCTTGGGATCCGGCGGCTAGCGACGCCGGAGCTCCGATCAGAAGTTTCCACGGCGTGTATCCCCTCTAGAGGGATTTCGCCTGAGATCCTGGGAGTAGGTCATCGCTCCAGTGCAAGGTAATCAAAGTTTGATCTTCAAATCCCCCTGCTGCAACCGTGGCCGTGGACGACTTTTGGAGCCCCGATTCGAAGTGGAAAACGCCGGAGACCTGGAGATCCGATTTCATCACCTTGTAGCCGGTCAAGCAAGGATTCCAGCGGACCTAGGAGCTCGGGGTTTGGAGACCTGTGCGCGCTGCAGTCGACGTCTGAACCTTGCTCCACGGTAAGCAATCTCTGGACCGAGGTTGAAGAAGGGTGGAATAGCGGGAATAGCTATTCCACCCTATTCCTCATAGCTATTCCACCCTATTCCTCCCTTATTCCAGCCTGGAATAAGTTCCATTTAATTTTTATTGCATTTATACATGTCCAAAAATTATGAAAAAAATATATGCCATGCATCTTTATGTTCTCTATGCAAATATAATTTTGATCCTGGTTTTGGAACAGGTTTTTCCGCGATTAATTGAAATTATTTTATAACATCTACATGTTCCTATCCTCTGCTTAGTGTAGGCACAAAAAAAAAAAAAAAAACTTCCTTCACTCTTTTCTCAGTGTAGATCGGTGCTGAGGCCCTCTACATCAAGGATCGCTACCAGAGCTGGGAGCGTCTCGAGTGGCAACAGGTTGCCAAGATCGAGTCCTTGAAAATTGACATGAAGGAGAAGGTCGGAGCGAACGGGGCTCTTGAACTAAAAGTCAAGGACCTTGAGCAATAGCTCGTCGATGCCGAGGAGCGAGCGAAGAAACTCCTAGAGGCCTGCGACTTTGAGCAGAGCCGCTCGAAGAAGGCCGTCGACAATCTCTCCATCGTCGAGAAAAAGTTGAACTGGTACAGTACCGAAGCGGATCGCACAAGGAGGCCTCCCAAGCTGCCCAAGCGGAGCTGGTAGCTGGGAGGGAGAAACTTGCCGTAGCTGAGAAGGCGACAGAGGAGGCGGCCAGGTTGATGGAGGCCGCTAGGCTGGAGGCCACCGAGTGAGGAGGATGGCTGCTGAGGCCAAGAAGGGCGCTAAGGATGCCGTCGCAAAATTCAAGGCCTCGAGGGAGTTCGTCGCCGAAATTCAGCAGATGGCATCGGACTCCTTCTACAAGGGCTTCATGTTCTTACGTGGCCGGATTGAGGCGCTTGTCCCCGAGAAGAGCCGTGACTGCCTCCGATATCCTTCAGCCTCAGATGCGGAGCCTGACGAGGAGGCCGCTGCGGAAGCCATGGCCTCAGAGCCTCCAACGTTAGCCGAGGCCGATCCATCCGAGGTTAGGGCTGCTCAGCCGGAAGCTCCTGAAGGTGGGAATTCTCAGCCTTTGGGCTCAGTAGGGAAACCGGCCGGCGTAGAGTAGGCCTTCCCTTTCTTGCCTCATTTTGCATTTTTGTTTCTTGTACTTAGTTAGGATCACCTGGCATGTCGGGGGCCCGCAAGACACTTGTAACTTGTGTTCAATCAATGAAACTTGAGTTTCTTTACCATCTGTTTTCTTTGCCTGGCTCTTCCCATTTTTTTTCTCTTTTTCTCTTTCATTCTCTCCCCTTTTTTCTTTTTTTCTTTCTCTTCTTTTTTTTTATATGAGTGGGGAGATCAGAGAGAAGGGCCTCACCTTACTTGGGGTTGAGTTATGACACTTGAGAGCCGCTGGGCTCGAAGGTGTTGTTGATTGAGAGCCGCTGGGCTCGAAGGTGTTGTTGATTGAGAGCCATGCGGCTCGAAGGTCCCTTGGCCAGAGATCTGAGCTCCGGTCATAGGCTGGCATCCTGGAGCTAGGCTCGGGGATGTTGGTGACTGAGAGCTGCGTGGCTTGAAGGTCTCTTGGTCGGAGATCTGAGCTCCGGTCTTGAGTAGGCATCCTGGAGCTGGGCTCGGGGACGTTGTTGACTGAGAGCTGCATGGCTCGAAGTTCTCTCGGCCGAAGATCTGAGCTCCGGTCTTGAGCAGGCATCCTGGAGCTGGGCTCGGGGACGTTGCTGACTGAGAGCTGCTTGGCTCGAAGTTCTCTCGACCGGAGATCTGAGCTCCGGTCTTGAGCAGGCATCCTGGAGCTGGGCTCGGGACGTTGTTGACTGAGAGCTGCTTGGCTCGAAGTTCTCTTGACCGAAGATCTAAGCTCCGGTCTTGAGTAGGCGTCATGGAGCTGGGCTCGGGACGTTGTTGACTGAGAGCTACATGGCTCGAAGTTCTCTCGGCCGAAGATCTGAGCTCCGGTCTTGAGCAGGCATCCTGGAGCTGGGCTCGGGGATGTTGTTGACTGAGAGCTGCTTGGCTCGAAGTTCTCTTGGCCGGAGGTCTGAGCTCCGATCTTGAGTAGGCGTCCTGGAGTTGGGCTCGGGGATGTTGATGACTGAGAATTGGCGGCTTGTTCCCCTCTCGTTCTCTTTCTTTCCTTCCCTCCTCCTTTTTTCCTTTTTATTCTTTCTTCTTCTTTTTTTTTTTTGGAGTGGGGAGATCAGAGAAGAGGGTTCTTGTCATGTTTCCCTCTCGTTCTCTTTCTTTCCTTTTCCTCTCATCTTCTTTTCGAGTGGAGAGATCAGAGAAGAGGGTGTTTGCCGTGTTTCCCTCTCGTTCTCTTTTTTTCCTTCCCTCTCGTCTTCTTTTCGAGTCGGGAGATCAGAGAAGAGGGTTACCGGACTTGATTGCCTTGGAGCTAGGCTCGAGGCCTTCCTGGACGTAGAGCTATGCTCAGCCCAGGGTTGCCTGAGGCTTGGCTCAGGTCTTTGGCACCTTGGAGCTAGGCTCGAGGCGTTAATGGGAGCTACTCTTTTATTTAAATACCTAACACAAAACCCTATCTAAGCTTCTCAATTTGGCTACTCCAAGCCTCCCCACTTGACTGCTAAGCTTACCTATTTGGTCGCTCCAAGCTTCCCACCGAATTGAAATGCTTGAGGATGGAAAAATAGAAGAAAATCAGAAGAAAAACCAGAGAAAAACAAAGGAAAGCCGGACCAAATTGAAAGGTAGTCCTTTTCGCACATAGATTGGTTTCTTTTTTCACTCATTTCATTAGAAAGGAGAGGACCCGAGAGAAATCGGAGACCGTGACCCCCAATTTTTTTTGTTTTTCCATCATCGAAGGCTTGGAGTGGCTAAATAAGGAAGCTTTGATCATGATATTTCCCCATTTTTTCATCGTGGGAGGTTGAATGACCTAATAAGGAAGCTTTGATCATGGCCTCGGTCTTTACCCTATTTTTTTGATATTTTCTCTATTTTTTTGGTCCTCAAGAGTCTCAATCAAGTGGGTGGCTTGGCTTTTTTTTTCTAGTCCTCAGAGTCTCAATTGGGTGGGAGGCTTGGAGAGGGCAATTAATGATGGCTAAGATTTTATGTGGTGGTGGTGAGGAGAGCAAGGAAGAGTCTCCGTAGATAATGCTTAGATAATATTGATCAAATATATGCCACTCTTGTTAGAAATATGATCTCGAACCCGGATCTAAGCTAAACCCGTTATTGCCGCCCGATCGTCGTGGCCCGTAGCTGCTGAAGGTGTCGGGTGGTTCGCGTCCGCCTGCTGGGATGCCTTTGATGCCTCGGAACCTGCAAGATAGCCAACGTCAGTGACCCGGGCCGGGGATCCCGGCGGGGGCACTCCGACGATCAAGTCAGTGACGATCCAGGGGAACAGATCCTCCTGGTCGAGTCCCTCTGGATGAGCTCCATGCTAGGAGGAGTGAGTGGAGTACAGGAGTGTGAGTGAGCTGGGAGATGTGGTGGCCGAGGTGGTCTTGCCCTCCTGTCTGGCCTCTCCCCCTTCTCTTCTTTCTCTTTGTAGAGGTTGTGTTGTTGGAAAAATTGTGTTCTCTCGTTGAGAGCACGTTGATCTTGCTTGAAAAAAAGAAATGGTGCTGTTACCTCCCTTTTTGTTTATTATGGCTGGATCTTTTCCTCTGGCTTGCCTCGGGGTTCTTCCATGCTGTCAGACGGGTACAACAAGGTACCGTGCCATAGACGGGACGTCTTCTTTATTGGGTAGCTGCGGAAGCCACTGCATGCCTCAGACATTCCTTTTATTTGCCCTTCCTGGAAGTCTGGCAGGACCTCGACTATTGTGTCGCCGCTCTCGAGGACTACGCTCCTTGGTGGGATCTTTTCTCCAGTCGTACGGTAGGTCGGTGGAGGGCATGGTGCATTGATGTGAGCTTCCTTTCTTTCTGGTGTGAATGACGGTCGTGGACATTAATGGCGACGTGGCGGGTGCTGTCGTATGGTCCTCGGGGGCCCGCCACCATCTTCGGAGGGGAGGTGCTACTCCCGTGTGGGTTGGTGTCTCGATCTGAGTAGAGGGCCGAGCTGGGAAGATGGGGCCCACTCGTAGGGGACCGGTCTCGCGACGGCTCGGTTGTGTGGAGGAGGCCCGAGCTCGGCACCAGGCCAGGGAGCCCAGCTTTGACCGAGCTCGGACTGGCAAAGGTGGATGAGGTGTGCCCAGTCTAGGGGACCCAACCTCGGAGGGGTTCCTCATGGCGGAGGAGGCTTGGGCTCGACTCCGGGCCACGGGACCCGACCTCGGGCTCGAGAGGTCTGCCTCTGGTGGGGTTTGAGCTCGGCTCCGACCTAGACGTCCCGACCTGGCGGGTACCGACCTAGCAGAGGATGGAGCCCAACTTCGACGGGCGGCCCCGTTGGCATCGGGGAGCTCAGCCCGACGAAGGGGCCTGTGGTGGTAATCCCGTGCGGCGTCCAACAAGGGCTCCACGTCAGGCTCCTTGCCCCACGTCAGTGATCCGGTCATATCATTTGCCCCCACTCCCGAGGCCCGTTGTCACGTGGCGCTCGGGGCGAAGAGAGTAATTGTGGTGCTGACATGAAAAGGTGAGAAATCTGGTGCAATAATGACCGATATCGACGGCGTCTCGCCCGGCGAGCCCTTGAGCCAGTGCGGGGGTGCCACATGGCCATGTCCCGAAAGCGGTTATGGCAGGCACGGAAGTCGGAGCGACCGCGGTCGATGGGGGCGCTGGCCCCATTGATCAGCGACACGTGGCATGACCTTTGGGGAAGCCATAACGGTACGGTCGGACGTAGGTTGTCTCGAATGGATGGGTGAGTCCTTTCGAAATGTACCTTTTTTCAAACTTCTTCGTGCCCGGAGTCGTACAGGAGTCTTCCTCTTCTTCTTCTTCGGCCGTCGGCATCTTTCTTAAGCTTTAGCAGTTAGCTCTCCCTTCTTGCCCATTAAAAGTCGCCATAGGTCTTCCTCCATTTGCTTCCTCCTTCTTGTCGTCTAGGAGTTGTTCTGTTCTCTTCCTTTCTCTTCCATGGACCGCTTCGGTCCTAACTTCCATCCCTCGTGCCAAGCCGAGGCCGGACCTTCCCGACCGAAGACTCCTTCTTCTTCTGATGAGGAGATGGAGGCGGCGAGGTACGAGTTCAGTAGAAGGCCTTACCACGGCCCGGTGTCCATTAGGGACCTGGGTCTTCTCCTCCTTCCCGTTTGGCCCTCCTTCCTGCTCCCGCTCCTGCTTCCACTTCTGTTTCTGCTTCTCTTCCTGAGCCTGAGCCTTCTCGGTCGACAGGTCCCGGAGGGTTCACTTCGATGATTACCGCAGAGGACCTTGTGTCTATCCGGGAAGCTTATGGCATCCCCGAATCCATCCGGCTCTCCGCCCCTCGTCCCGGGGAGCGGGTGACCTCCAACGGCCCTCGCGGATTGCCTTCTATGATGAGGCCTTTGCCGGGGATCTCCACTTCCTTGTACATCCTTTTTTTCTTTCTTTCTTGGCCAACTACCGGCTTGTCCCTGCCCAGTTGGTCCCCAATGCCATCAGAACGATATTTTGTTTTATCATTCTGTGTCACTTCCACAAGGTTGTTGCCCATTTTTCCTTGTTCAGGGCCTTCTTCACCCTGAAACACCATCCTACCGAGGACGGGTGGTGCTCCCTGTCTTCCCGCCCTCAGGGCATCAAGTTTGTACTCCCCTCTTCCATCAAAGGATGGAAGAGTGGATTTTTCTTTGCCTCAGTAGAGGGGATCGACTGGTCTGGAGCGACCCAGATCGATCTCCGAATAGAAACTCGTCTGTCGAAGCCGTCGACCTCGACATGTATGACCTGCTCAGATCGGCCGAGATCCCATCATTGGAGGTCTTATTGTCGGAGCAGAACCTTCGCGAGGCCGGGGTCAGCTCGGTGCGGGAACCGGGTGAGTTCGATTTGACCACCCCCCCTCATTTCTTATTTATTTTTCTTTCTCCCCTTCCTCTCTCTCTTTTTTTTGTTGAGCTGACCTCATTTTCTCTGGTGCAGAAATGAAGTTTTCGATGGATGAGCTGCTCTCGTTTAATGAGGAACATGAGCAGGTTGCTGAGGCAGGTGAGCCCGCTTCGAAGAGGGCTCGAGCCAAAGATGGGGCAAGGCCGGTGTAGGCCGGGGTGGATGCACCGGTTCAGGAATGACAGTGGAAGAGGGCGACCGAGCCCGTCCCCATGCCTGCCGGGCAGCGCGAGCTAGTAGCGGTGGCCGAGCCCGAGTTGGTCGCCCGCACGAGATCAACTGCCGCCGCCGCCAGGTCGGCACCCCCAACCCTAGAGGTCGTCAACATCGATGAGGAAGGGGGGGCGCAAGAGATTAGGCTGGCGCCCCAGGTGCGGTCCGATGCTGCGCCGGCCTCGCAGTTGGCGCCAAGGGCGCCACCCGTTGATGAAGGAGCTGAGCCGGCGGGGACCAGAGATAAAGATTACTGGAAGGTCCCCTTCAGGTTGGGCCGAACGTCTCTCTGGTAAAGGATCCCAGCCTCGCCGAGCGGATGATGGACTTCTCCGTCCAGTCCTGCGACCGACGGATGGAAGCGGGAGGCTCCTGGGTGACGTCGTCTGCTCGATGTTCGCCAACCTCTATGCTGTAAGTTTCTTCCCACCCCTTTTTGGTCTTTCCTGAGCTTCTTTTTCACTCGAAAATTAACATGCTTTCTTCAATACAGCAAGATAGGAATCTGCTCCTCATCCGGGACTTCTACCGGAATTGGGCGAAGGGGGAGGAGCGGCTAACCGAGCTCGAGTCCTTGCGGGCCAAGGCGAGTCGGAAGAACGGGGAGGCCCAGGAGGCCAACCTCAAAATCAAGAGCCTCATGACTGAGGCCACGGACGTCGCCAAAGTAAAGAAGGAGCTCGAAAGCGAGCTCGAATCGAAGAGGACTCGGCTGAAGGAGCTCCGGCCGAGTCAGAGAGGAAGGTGGCGGTCGTGGAGAAGAGGGCTGCTGAGGCCGAGGGGAGGACCGCTGAGGTCGAGAAGAAGGCCGCTGCCACCAGTCATGCCACCGAGGTTGCCGAGAAGGGAATGGCGATGGCGGTCCGCCAGGCCGAGCGCGCTGAGGATCTGGCGGCCGCCGAAAAGAGCAAGGCGGAGGGCGCTAGAAGGGATGCTGCCGGTGCGGTGGCCGCCTTCAAAGCTTTCCCCGAGTACCTCAAGGACTTCAAGGAGGCGGCGACGGACTCCTTCGCCAAGGGGTTCGCTTATTGCCGTCAGCAGTTGCAAGGTATTCTGTCCAAGGAACGACTGGCCGTGCTCCGGACCTCGGGAAAGAAGGCTTCCTCTGCAATGACGACGGTGGCGAAAAGGCAGGGAGCAGCTCCAACCGAGGCCCGTGCCCTAGTGACCTCGGCGATGCCCAGCCCCGGAGAGCCGACACCGTTGGCGGTGAAGGCGGCACCTGCGCCGCAGCCGAAGGCAGCTGATCCGGTCCCAGTGGTTCCAGCAGCTGAACCTGCTCCTTCAACGGAGGTCGCCCAGGAGCATGCCCAAGCGACGGAAGTGGAGGAGGGAGAGGTCCCAGCTATGCGCCGCCCGGGGAAGGAGCTAGCTACTTAGGATAGAACCTTTTTCCTTTTTATACTTGTACCTTTCTTTCGTCTTTCTTTCTTCTTGACCGGGTCACCCGGCCTGTCGGGGCCCGGAAGATAGTGTAATCAATTCCTTCAGTAATGAAATTCACTTTTGCAACCACTGTGCCCCTATTATCTGTAATGCAGAATGTCTCTTCTCTCTCTTCTCCTCCCTTTCTTTGCTTCTTCTTTTTCGTGCAGGGAGGTCCGAGAAGGGGAGTCGAGGACTTCGACCGGCATGGACCCGGCATTGAGCTTGAGGTCATGCCGGTGATGAATGTCGGTGCCAGAAATCTGAGTTCTAGACCTCGGCGTCCTGGAGTTGGGTTCGGAGTCACTAAGAGCCTGGGGGCTTCCAAGGTCCTTTGCCAGGGAGCTGGGCTCACCGGTGCCGGAGGGTCATCCGGTCTTTGATGCCGGGGAGCTGGGCTCGCCGGTGCCTGGAGGCTTCCCAGATCTTTGTGCCAGAGGACTTTTCTCCGGGCTTTGATGCCGGGGAGCTGGGCTCGCCGGTGCCTGGAGACTTCCCATGTCTTTATGCCGGAGGACTTTTCTTCGGGCTTTGATGCCGGGGAGCTGGGCTCACCGGTGCCTGGGGGCTTCCCAGGTCTTTGTGTCGGAGGACTTTTCTCCGGGCTTTGATGCCGGGGAGCTGGACTCGCCGATGCCCGGGGGCTTCCCAGGATTTTGTGCCAGAGGACTTTTCTCCGGGCTTGGATTGGCGATGATGCTATCCAGCCCAGGGGACCTGAGCTCGAAGGGGCGCCTCACGGCGGAGGAGGCTGAGCTCGACTCCTGGCCATGGGTCCCGATCTTGAGGGGTCCGCCTTGGGTGGGAGTTCACGCTCGGCTCCGGCCTAGGCATCCCGGGCTTGCGGGAGCGAACTTGGCGGAGGACGGGGCCCAGCTTCGGTCGTCATCATGGAGCCAAGCCCGGGGGCATTGGGAGTGATGAGCTGCATGGCTCGAAGGTGCCCTTGGCCGGAGGTTTGAGCTCCGGTCTTGAGCAGGCATCCTGGAGCTGGGCTCGGGGATGTTGATGACATGAGATGGCATCTTGGAGCTGGGATCGAAGATGCGTTGGTTGAGAGGATTTCCTTGGTCAGAGATCCAAGCTTCGATCTGGGACTGATGTCCTGGAGCTGGGCTCGGGGATGTTGGGACTTGATGATCTGAGGGCATGGCTTAGAAGGCGACGCCTCAGAGCTGGGCTCAGAGACGTTAAGTGCCTGAGAGCTTCCCAGGTCCTTTGCCGGGGAGCTGGGCTCGCCGGTGCCGGAGGGTCATCCAGTCTTCGGTGCCAGAGCGTCATCCAGTCTTTGATGACGGGGAGCTGGGATCGCCGGTGCCTGGGGGCTTCCCAGGTCTTCGGTGCCGGAGGGTCATCCAGTCTTTGATGCCGGGGAGCTAGGCTCGCCGGTGCATGGGGGCTTCCCAGGTCTTCGGTGCCGGAGTGTCATCCAATCTTCAGTACCGGAGGGTCATCTGGTCATTGATGCCCAGGAGCTAGGCTCGTCGGTTGAGTTTTTTGCAAGGCAGATAGGTCATGTTGTAGAAAGGAATCTTTATTTCTCATGGAGGGAATACTTACACTACTGATAGTATCTCCTCAAATTACAAGCGTTCCAAGTCCGGGAGAACCTGGTGCCATCCAAGTCTTCTAGGTAGTAGGCCCCCTGCGAGAGGGCCTCAGCCACTTTATAAGGGCCCTCTCAATTCAGTGAGAGCTTGCCGCACTCCCGGGGCTGAGATGCTTCAGCCCAGTGCAGCACCAAGTCGCCAAGTCGGAAGTTCTTCTGCTTCACCCATGCGTTGTAGTATCGGGCGACCCGTTGCCGGTATGCGGCCATCCGGAGCCGAGCTTTGTCCCTTGTTTCTTCGAGGAGGTCCAGGTTGAGGAGGAGGTGTGCCGAGTTCTACGCTTCGTCGTATTGCTGTACGCGGAGCGTGGGCACACCGAGCTCAACTGGAATCATCGCTTTCGACCCGAAGACGAGGTTGAAAGGTGTTTCGCACATCGCCATCTTGGGCGTTGTGCGGTAGGCCCACAGGATGCTCGGAAGTTCTTCTGTCCATCTGCCCTTCGCCTGATCTAGCCTGGTGCGGAGTCCTTGAAGAATGGTTCGGTTGGTGACCTCGGCTTCCCCATTCATCTGGGGATGGGCGATCGAGGTGAACCGATGCAGGATCCCGTGCTCGGCGCAGAATCCCTTGAACTCTCGATTGTCGAACTGTCGCCCATTATCGGTGATGACATAATTGGGGAGTCCGAAATGACAGATGGCAGACTTCTAGAAGAATTGTCGGATATTGGCCTTCGTAATTAGAGCTAGCGGCTCCGCCTCGATCTACTTGGTGAAGTAGTCTATCGCTACTAGCAAGAACTTTCGCTGTCCAGGCGCAGTGGGGAACGGCCCCAGGATATCCATCCCCCATTGGGCGAAGGGCCTGGGAGACGACAACTGGGAGATCAGTGCAGCCGGTAGGCGCTGGATGTGGGAGTGGCGCTGGCACTTGTCACACTTCTTGATGAAGTCGGCGGTATCCTCCCTCATCGTTTCCCAGAAGTACCCCTGGTGGAGTGTCTTGTACGCTAGAGTCCTCCCTCCTACATGATTCCCACAGAGGCCCTCGTGTATCTCCTGGAGCACGAAGGCTGCCTCTGTGGGCCGAGGCACTTTAGGATGGGGTAGGAATAGGATCAGTGGTAGAGCTGGCCATCCATCAAGACGAAGTGGGCGGCTTTCCTTCTAATAAGGCCAGCTTCTTTGCGGTCTTCCGGCAGTAGGCCGTCCTGGAGGTACTTGGCATACTTGTCCATCCAGCTCGGCTCGGGGGGCTACTTGTTGCACCTCCTCGGGGCTTTTGTATCTTGGACTTTCAAGATATTCGACGTAGGCATGCCCCAGGGATGAGTCCGGTAGGGTGGCGAGCCTTGATAGTGCATCCGCACGAGCATTTTCTCCATGAGGAATGTGGGAGACGCGGAAGTAACGGAAGCCTGCCGCGCTCGAACGGACCTTCTCCAGGTACTTCATCATCTGGGGATCTCGGGCCTCGTACTCTCCAGAGACTTGTCCGGCAACCTACTGGGAGTCGGTGAAGACCTTGAGGTTTCGTACACCCAGCTCGTGGGACACCTTCACGCCCACAAGGAGCGCCTCATACTCCGCTTGGTTGTTTGTGGTGGGGAACTTGAAGCGAAGTGCGCACTCCGTCACCACTCCGTCAGAATTGGCGAGGATGAGGCCTACTCCGCTCCCGCAAGAAATGGAGGCGCCGTCCACGTGGAGGATCCAAGGGTCCTCCAGTGGGCCGGACTCGGCTTGGCTCTCCGGGACCATCCGCTCTGGTTCCTTAGGAAGCCCTGTACTTTCGACTACGAAGTCGGCTAGGACTTGGGCCTTCTGCGATGACCTCGATCGATATGCGATATCGTACTCGCTCAGCGTCAGGGACCATTTGGCTAACCTTCCGGAGGTCTCGGGGTGGCTTAGCATGGTCCTCAATGGCTGGTCAGTCACAACCACGATAGGGTGCGCTTGGAAATAGGGCCTGAGATGCTTAGCAGATATTATTAGTGCAAAAATAAGCTTTTCAGAGCAGGTATACCTGATCTCCACATCATGAAGTATTTTGCTGGTATAGTACACCAGCTTCTGTGACCTGTCCCGGTCTATACGGACAAGGACCGAGCTGACGGCCCCTGGTGTGACTGCCAGGTAGAGCAGGAGCTCTTCGCCATCTTCGGGTCTGGACAGCAGAGGTGGGGAGGTCAGAAACTCCTTCAGCTCTTCGAAAGCCGTCTGGCACTCTTCGATCCAGGTGAAGTCATGCATCTTGCACAGTGCCTTAAAGAAAGGGAGGTAGCGGTCAACCGACCTCGAGATGAACCGGCTCAAGGCTGCGATTCTCAATGTCAAGCACTGAACCTGCTTCTTGGATGTTTGGCACTCCATATCCAGGATTGCTTGGACCTTTTCCGGATTCACCTTGATGCCTCTCTAAGTGACCATGAAGCCGAGGAATTTCCCGGTCACCACCCCAAAGGCGCACTTTGCCGGGTTGAGCTTCATCTGGTGCTTCCGGAGACTGTGAAAAGCTTCAGCGAGGTCGGCAACGTAGTCTGAGCTCGGTTTGCTCATGACGAGCATGTCATCCACGTACACTTGCACGTTCCTGCCAATCTGGTCCTTAAAGACCTTGTTGACCAAACGTTGGTAGGTGGCCCCAGCATTCTTCAGGCCAAAGGGTATCATTCTGTAGCAGTATGTCCCCCGATCAGTGATGAAGGCAGTGTGCTCCTCGTCCTCTGGGTGCATCCGGATCTGATTGTACCCGAAGAATGCATCCATGAAGGAGAGCAGCTTGTGCCCCGACGTGGCATCCACCAGCTGGTCTATCCTTGGCAAAGGGAAGCTGTCCTTCGGGCATGCCTTGTTGAGGTCAGTATAGTCTACATAGATCCTCCACTTGCCGTTGTTCTTCTTCACCATCACCACGTTCGCCAGCTAGCTCAAGTATTGCACTTCTCGAACGAAGCTGGCGGCGAGGAGTTTCTCAACTTCCTTGTTGATGACTGCTTGCCTTTCAGGGGCGAAGCTTCTCTTCTTTTGTCGAACCGGCCTGCACTTCGGATCAATATTAAGTTTGTGGGTGATGACTTCAGGGGGAATACTTGGCATGTCGGCTGCCGTCCAGGCGAACACGTCCGCATTTGCCCTCAAGAACTCCAGTAGCAGAGCTTTCTCCTCCTCGGGCAGCTGGGCTCCGATCTGCACGGTCTTCGTCTGGTCGGTCCCGAGCTGGTAGGGAAGCAGGTGCTCGGCCGGGCCTCCCCTGGGGTCCTGAACCCTCTGATCGAGCTCGGTTGCTCGGGAATCCTCCTCGAGCACCCAGGCCCCGGGGAGCGTCTGGAAGCAGTGCTGCACTGGCTGGGGCATGCCCCTCATCTCCCCCACACCGCAAGGGGTTGGAAACTGGACAAGCAACCTCTTAGTAGAGACAACAGCGTCGAGGAGGTTAAGCCTAGGTCGGCCCAAGATCACGTTGTAAGAAGAAGGAAACCTGACAACCGTGAACATTATCATGACGGTACTCTACCGAGGTGGGGTCCCGGCAGTGACTGGGAGAGTGATTTCTCCTTCTACTCTTGCAGAGTCTCCCGTAAAACCAACGAGGGGAGTATACACTGGCTTGAGCCGAGTAGGGGAGAGATTCATCCAGGAGAAGGCATCATAGAAAAGTACATCCGTAGAGCTTTCACTATCTACCATGATACGCTTTACAGGATGCTTTGTGATCGTCATCTCGACAAACATAGCATCATTATTTACATTTTTCTCCCCACTTTTCCCTTTCCTCATAAAGGGGAGTACATTCTCAGAGTTTCCTGCCCCCCGGGTCCTCTTAGACGCGCGCTCAGCTCCCCACGAGATCATGCCCACAGGCTTCTCGGTGGGGTGGTTGTCGATGGCTGGAGCTGGCGGGAGAGTAACGAGCGCCTGGGACTCTAGTCGAGTTCTGCCCCCCACATAATTTTCGAGATAGCCCCTCTTGTTGAGCTCTTCGATCTCCCATTTGAGATTGCGGCATTCCTCGGTGTCGTGCCCATGGTCACGGTGGAAGCAGTAGTACTTCATCTTGTCATGGATGAAGGATGGCTTCAATGGCGGTGGACGCCTCAGATAAGTCTCGCCCTCGATTTTCATGAGGATCTTCGTTCTTGGGGCGAGAATGGGAGTGAAACTCCCTTAAGGGACGGGAGCATTTCTTGGCCCTAATGCTGGTTGAGAGCTCTGAGCTGGCGGTCTCGGCCTCCGTGCTTCAGGCTTCTCGGCAGGCACCGGCCCCTTCAGCGGCTTCCGTCGAGCTCCCGCCTCGTATGATCCGCCTCCTCGACGCGGATGTACTTCTGAGCCCGGAAGAGTAGCTCGGCATAGGTCTTCGGGGGCTTCTTATCGAGTGAGTAGGTCAGGAGGGAGGTCTTGAGCCCTCGCTTTAGAGCCAACATCGCCACCGGCTCCTCCAGCCTGTAAATCTCCAATACGGTAGCCTTGAAGCGAGCCACATAGTCTTGTAGCGGCTCACAGTCTCGCTGCCTGATGGAGAAGAAGCTGCCTGCCTCGCATGGCATCTTCCGACAAGCGTCAAAATGAGCCACGAACTTCTGCCCCAACTGGACAAAAAAACTGATGCTTTCTGGCTCGAGGCAGATGAACCACACCCGAGCCGCCTTCCGGAGGGTAGCAGGGAAGGCGATGCACAAAAGGGCGTCAGTGGCCCCCTGGACCCTCATGAGGGCCCTGTAACTTTCTAGGTGGTCTAGGAGGTCGATGGTCCCATCGTAAGGATCCACTTGCGGCATGCGGAATCGACAGGAAATCGACTCTGCCTGGATCTCCTGGGAGAAAGGAGGGCGGGCGTCATAGCTCGCTGGCTCACTAGCGGAGCCAGGCAAGTTGGCGAACCGGCGAGCAAATTCCGCCAGCTTGTGGTCATGCTCTTCCAAGCGCTTCTCCGCCACGCGCCTGATGGCCTCGTTTGTAGACCCCTCCGCTGAGGGGGGTGGTGAAGGTGAGGCGGACGCGCGGCACCCGTGGCAAGGAGCCTTACCTTTCCGACCCTGGCGGGGCTTAGGTGGCCCCCGGCCAAGGTGCGGCGAGCAGCTTTCTTCATCAGTGGAGCTGGCCCGCCGTCGCTTCATTGGGGCTTGATGGGTATCCCGAGGGTCTGTAGTTGCTCGCAGCTGCGAAGGCCTCCCGTGGAAGGAGCGCAGGCTATCGCGAGGGGCTGCGGCGTGGGCCGCACGGGTCTCTGGCTGTTGGTGAGTGGCCAGGGACCGATGTTAATACTGGTGCTGGAGCTGGCATACCGCCGCGGTGAGAGTGTGCATCTGCTGGGCAAGTGCGGTCAGCTGGATCTCCAGTAGGGGCGGTTGAACTGGGGCAGGTACTTTCGTCTCCGGTCCGTGCGAGTTCTCGTGGGAAGGGGATGCCTCCGCACGGCTGGGAGAAGCTCCCCTTGCCCGGGTGGTTACCATCCTCCCGATGGACTGTCTAAGCGGGGCTTGAACTGGATCAAGTGTCGTTCTGCGTCCCTTACCTGGCGCGCCAATCTATTGCCACCCGGATCATTGTGGCCCGTAGCTGCTGATGGTGTTGGGTGGTTCGCGTCCGCCCGCCGGGGATGCCTTCGATGCCTCGAAACCTGCAAGACAGCCAACGTCAGTGACCCGGGCCGGGGATCCCGGCGGGGGCACTCCGATGATCAAGTCAGTGACGATCCAGGGGAACAGATCCTCCTGGTCGAGCCTCTCTGAATGAGCTCCATGCTAGGAGGAGTGAGTGGAGTGTAGGAGAGTGTGAGTGAGCTGAGAGATGTGGTGGCCGAGGTGGTCTTGCCCTCCTGTCTGGCCTCTCCCCCTTCTTTTCTTTCTCTTTGTGGAGGTTGTTGTTGGAAAAATTGTGTTCTCTCATTGAGAGCACGTTGATCTTGCTTGAAAAAAAAGAAATGGGTGTCGTTACCTCCCTTTTTGTTTATTCTGGCTGGATCTTTTCCTCTGGCTTGCCTCGGGGTTCTCCCATGCTGTCAGACGGGTACAACAAGGTACCGTACCATAGACGGGACGCCTTCTTTATTGGGTAGCTGGGGAAGCCACTGCATGCCTCTAACATTTCTTTTATTTGCCCTTCCTGGAAATCTGGCAGGACCTCAACTGTTGTGCCGCCGCTCTCGGGGATTGCGCTCCTTGATGGGGTCTTTTCTCCAGTCGTACGGCAGGTCGGTGGAGGGCACGGTGCCTTGATGTGAGCTTCCTTTCTTTCTGGTGTGAATGGTGACCGTGGGCATTAATGGCAACGTGGCGGGTGCTGTCGTATGGTCCTCGGGGGGGCGCCACCGTCTTCAGATGGGAGGTGCTGCTCCCGTGTGGGTTGGTGTCTCAATCTGAGTTGAGGGCCGAGCTGGGAAGATGGGGCCCACTCGCAGGGGACCGGTCTCGTGGCGGCTCGGCTGTGCGGAGGAGGCCTGAGCTCGACACCAGGCCAGGGGGGCCCAGCTCTGACCGAGCTCGGACTGGCAAAGGTGGATGAGGTGTACCCAGTCCAGGGGACCCGGCCTCGGAGGGATTCCTCATGGCGGAGGAGGCTTGGGCTCGACTCCGGGCCACGGGACCCGACCTTGGGCTCAAGAGGTCTGCCTCTGGTGGGGTTTGAGCTCGGCTCCGACCTAGGCGTCCCGACCTGGCGGGTACCAACCTGGCGGAGGATGGAGCCCAACTTCGACGGGCGGCCCCGTTGGCATCGGGAAGCTCAGCCCGTCGAAGGGGCCTGTGGTGGTAATCTTGCACTGCGTCCAATGAGAGCTCCACATCAGGCTCCTTGCTCCACATCAGTGATCCGGTCATATCATCCATATTTTATGGATTGTGACTGGATTATATATAGATATGATCCGATCTGAATGATCCACTGGATCAAGAAATTTGATAATGGATTCAACCCGATTTTTTATTGGACTAGGTATGGGTAAAATATCAAGATCGGATTAAAAAATTGGATTGGATCGGATTACTCGTGACCAAGTCAGGGACTTGTAAGTAATTTAAGTTTAGTCAGATTCTTATTAGTTATAATCAGGTTTCTGTCAAATTTGTGTTTTCTGCATGGACTTGAAGCTTAAATTTAGGCATTTTGAATGATTCAAGGTTCAAATAGGGACTCATGATTAGCTTCCCGTCAAGATACTTTACATGAAGCACGGACTTGCAGTCAATTTATGATTGTAATTTGGAATGTGGGAATTTTTTGTGATTAAAAGAGGGCCTTATGAGTAATTTTCTCTCGACATCTTATTTTATTGGACTGCGGACTTTATTCTAGACTTACAAAAGAATTTTAAATCAAGCCTGGGAACGGCAAATAATCTTCTCCTCGACATGTGGAGTCAGAGAAGGGAGACTGGTGCTCCCTCCTCTCGTTCTCCAAGATGGCGCCTTTAAATCTTCGACTCCTATTCCTTCCTTCCGCTTCCCTGCCACAATTCAACCCTCGTCGTATCCCTCTCTACCTCCCCGAATCCCGCAAGAACCTTTTCGTGCGCACTGCCTCCTCGTCCTTTTCCACCCTCTCCCCGTTCCCAATCTCTTCCCTTCAATTCCGACCTAGGGTTTCCATCAGCGGAGCCGAGAAGCATGCCCAGAAAGAAGAGGAGGAAGATAGCGGTGGGATTTCGGTGGAATACGAGGATTTGGGTGCCGAGGGGGAAATCTTTAGGAAAACTCTGAGGCTAGTGGAGTGCGCCATGTTCGCGTCCATCTCTGGCCTGGCCTATTTCTTGAGCAACTCCCTTGCCATCGAGGTCAGCTATCTCTTTCTCCTACACTTCTCATTGTCTCGGCAATACCGATTGTGTCGACTCCTGATATTCTTGTGTTTTTTCTTATAGTTTTGGTGCAAAAGTTGCAATCTTTGTTGAATTCGTGGCATATAAGTAGGATAAAAATGGTTTTCTTTCTTTCCCTCAACCACTAAAAATGCCCCGGGCCTATTTCTTGGGGAATTTCCTTTCCATCGACGCCAGCTGTCTCTATCCCCACCGTTCTCGGCGTCTCTGTAATATAGATTTTCTTGAAGTGAGATTTTCTTGTGTCTGTTTTTATAATTTTGGTACGAAAGTTGCAATCGTTGTTGATTTTGTTGCATATGAATAGGGTAAGAGTGGTTTTCTTTCTTTATCTATATATAAAAGCCCATGAGGAAGCTATCAACGCGAGTTTTTTTTTCCAGATGGCTGGAAAGAAGCATCGCATGCTTCGGTTGATGATGGACCACTCCTTGTATATGTATATATGCTGACATATGAAAGCGGGTTGTGGAAAATTGGGCAGCAACCATTGTGGTCTATGTCTTAGCAAAACCCACTATTTAGGCTTCCTTGTACAATGTTTCAGCCTTACAGTTCAATTCATATCAACAGTATAGGCATATATACAAGAACTATAAGGGGTGATTATAATTTTAGGAACAGGATGGTAGGGTGTTTTGGCATCATGTTTTCTGTTACATGACAAGATTTTCGATGGTATATAAGGTTAAGTTCACTGTTTGCTTTCTTTTTAAGTTTTGGACTCAAATGTCAGTTATACACTTCCATGTGCCGATTAGGAAGATCCAGTTTTCTGCTAGCAGAGCAAAATATGATAGTCATATAATGCTGCATTCACATTGCATTAGATGAATATAACTACCATGCAAAACAAATTATTATTATTATTACTATTTTTGTCTATTACAATAGTGCAATTTCAGTATTCTGCTGAATATTTTATGGGAAAATTGATGGATTATTCTAATTTTTTTGCAACTTGAACTTTGTGATTTTAGCATTATTAAAGTGTGTGTCCAGAAGTTCCACTGGTAGCTAGGACTTGTATATTTACTCTATTTATTACCAAACCCATTTCATATTGTTTGGTCAATGAAAGTGATTTTCATGATATTTCCTAATGCCCTAGGTACATTTTAAGTTCATTTTACCACTTTTATTCTATTCCTTTTCAAATGTTATTTATAAGATTGATTATTCCTCTAGGAGCATTTCCAAAGCTTTTACTGATCAGGAACTATGTTCTTATGTTTTGGCTTTTACTGAATACCTTGGACAAGATTATTGAGGCTTATCTAACTATCTAGATGGATGGAGAGAAACATGCATGCATGACTTTATATATGTATGTGGATGACATTTTAACAGTTGTTATAGCAAAATTTGTAACCACGTGTGACATCGTTTTTGATGAGTACAGAATTACTTTGGTTGTTTCTTCTCATTGCCAATTGTGATCTCTTCAATCAGATGGGGCGTGGCAGCTGGAAGAAAAACCATGGTTCGTCTGCGCCTAGATAACTACTTGAAGTTTGGTGCATTTTTTGATTGGAATAACTATTGATGTTGCTGAATGTTTTCATGTTATTCTTTATTTTATTCTAGGTGGCTACTTCAATGCTATTGCTCACCTTGGCTGGTCCAGTGAAGGCATCTACATATCTGGTGCCAATTCCAAAACTATGTAGTATTGAAATTTTAATCTTTGTCTTGATTAATATGTTACCTCCAAGAACTTGTTTGTGTTACCCTGCTATGCATGAGCTACTGTCTTATCCTGTACTTATTTATTTAACTTAACATAATGATTATTATCTGTATCTGCTATATTCATTTAAGAAAACTGGTGCTTTCAGCATTGATATAGCAGTAGTTTCAGCATAATTATGGAATTTTGCAAGTTCTTCAAGAACTTGGTTTTAAAAGGCTCTTTGTTATATTTTCATGGAACCCTGGAAGCAGCTACACTGCGTTTGTGTGTATAACCAACTTTTATATTTTCGGGGTTTAGATGGACACAGCCTTACCCTTGCATGCGAAGAGTCCATTTTCATAGTTCAAACCTATGACCCCAGATGGAGCAACCTTGCCATTGCTTTAAGGCTCACACTCTTTTAGCAATTTGCACTTTTTTAAGTTATGTCTACCTTGGACTTATTTGTCAAAGGCACTTTTTGGTATGTTCTCTTCTAACTTTGCATTATTTGCCTTCAAAAGAAATTTAGCTTTTACCTTTATTCAAGAAGTCTTGGTTACTCCATACGCTACTTCTTGTCCCTATTTAATTCAATTTATGCATGTCTTCCTTATTCTAGGATTCTAGATAAGAGTAATTAAAATATTTCCACTATAATTTGGTTTAGATTTTTTGACATATCCAAAGGAATAAATTTGCTACTTCTTAGGGCTAACATCCTGCTGAGCCAGGGGGATCAGTGGGGAACGGAGCACAGGAGGGGGAAGTGGGAGGTAGTGGGAGAAGAGAGAGGGAGATCAATGGAGTCACGGGACCAATCCATATGGGATTAAAATAAGATTTCTCAAGGTCCTTAAAAGGACAAAAAAAAAATGAAAGAAAGAAATCCAGCAGGGATCGGGTGCTGTGACCCCCTGCCCTCTCCCTCTCCGACTGGCACTCTCTCTCTTTCCTTCTTCCCAACTGATTCCCACCAGATCTGGCAGGACCTTCCCAAATAGGCCCTTCATGTGAACATCATCCTGCTGGATTGTTCTCTTAGGATGTTATTTGCATTGAGAAGATAACATAGATCTACTGAATGAGATGCTCTCTTTTGCAAGGCTAATATTTATGCATGTGATGGTTTTATTTTGATAGAATGGAAATATTATAGAAGAAAGAGAAAAGAAGGACAGGTTTCCAGAATGACTCTGTCAAGTTTGTGTTTGATTTCTGTTGCGTTAAATATGTTAGACGATAAATGGATATGGCTTGCTGGTTAAGGTTATAGTTAAGGATAATCAGTTTCTGTTAATTGTTGAACACAAACGCACCCACAGCATTGTACTTCTGCCTTAAGAAAAAAACATGCAAGTAGAATTTTCTTTTGCACTATGATGCTGTTAGGATATTCCGATTCAGCTACGAACCGAACACCGCTCCGGTTGGTCGAAGTCCTTTTCTCCGGACTACGGACTTCGGACAAGGAGAGATCAGGCCAACTACAGGCAACCCAAGACTTCTCACCGGTCTACGACATCCGAGAGCCAGATCTTCGGATGATGTCTTCGGTCCTAACCGAAGACCAAGCTCCTCGACGACTCCCGAAGACACACTCTTCGGTTTCTGTCAGAGGCATGATCTCCGGCCTTGGATAGACTCCGAGTCTTCGGCCCATGCAGGGGACTAAGTCTCCGATCGAGAATCTCCCTAAACAGGAGAAATCCAAAGATGGGACCACAATCTGGCCCAGATAGGCAACTATAACCAACGGTTACAATCGACAATCTCCATGCCACGATCATGGCGCGCAACTCCAGCTGCCACGCCTCCGGTCTGGCCGGAACCGCTCAATGACAACTCATGATCGCCAATCACGGGGAGAAATTGGCTCCCCATAATCACCGGAAAAAGGGCAGGTCGCGAGCCAGAGGCCTCTTAAATAGTGGTAAGAAGAATGGCTCAGGAGAGGTACGCACAGACACACATATTCATACACTCATACGTACTTTAAGAGCCTTTCCCTGATACTCTCGATGCTCTTCTCCATTCTGTGGCCGGGATCCGTCACTGACTTAGGCATCGGAGTGTCCCTCGCCGGAACAACTCCGGCAAGGGACCTGTTTTGCAGGTGAACCAGGAAGCGGTTCTGTGGTGCAGCAGCTCCGACCGGCCGATACAGGGACTCCACGCCAACAGATGCAATCATGTACTGATGGAAAAGGCCTAGGCAAACTTTCTCACCCTCCGAAGACTCCATCTCCGTGGAGAGGGCGCCAAAGCAGACTCCCGATTACGACGGGAGATTCAGAGCCATCGAATTGGAGATGGCGAAGGCGCGGGAACAAAGAATGCGGGATCTAAAGGATCCCGACGATTTGATTGTGGGTGATCTATGCCCACTCTACACCGACCGTATCATGGTTGAAATTATTCCTCGGCACTTCAGGGTTTCCCAGATGGAATCCTATGACGGCACCTCTGATCCCCTCGATCACTTAGGTAGTTTCAAGGCCCACATGATGATCCAAGGAGCTTCGGACGCGATGTATTGCCTCGCGTTCCCGGCTACCTTGAAGAAAGCTGCTCGGATGTGGTACTCGAGCCTGCGTCCAGGTACCATCGATTCTTTTTCCGAGTTTGAAAAATTGTTTGTCTTGCATTTCAGGACCTGCCGCAAGATTCCACGGAATACGGATACACTGTTCCTCCTTCACCAGAATGAAGGAGAATGCCTGCGAGATTACATCTCCAGGTTTAATGCGGCCACACTTGAGATCCCCGATCTCAACGAACACGTGGCCATGTCTGCGCTGAAGAAGGGGCTTCGTACCTCCAGGCTTACCTTTTCCCTGGACAAGTTCTCTAAAAGCTATGCTGAGCTCTTGTCAAGGGCTTAGAAATATGCCGATGCTGAAGAGCAGGCGGCTAATCGACGACTGATTGAAGGGAAGCCCCCTTAAAAAAGAACAACAGGGGACAAGGTCCCCCAATTTCTAATAACAATGGCGGCAAATATACCGACCGCCGAAGAAGTCCTCCCAGGCCTAGAGCATCAGGAGGAAGATTCCACTCCTACACCCCCCTCAACCTCCCTCGAGAGAAGATCCTCATGGAGATAGAGAAATAAAATTATCTCCAACGGCCCCGTCCCACGAAGGCCTCCTCTTCCGTAAGGAATGGGAACAAATACTGCCGATTCCACCGGGACCATGTCTACAACACTGAAAAGTGCATCCAGCTAAAGGATACGATTGAGGATCTTATCAAGAGGGTATTTAGTGCGGTACATTGGTTGCCAAGGATCTCGGTCGGAAGTAACTGTTCCCCAACCACCTCCCGAAGAGGCCGAACTGCCAAATCAAGGGCCCACCAACGGAGGTGTAGGGATGATACACCGACCCACGAACTGGAGAAGGGATGAGGACGATGCTCCAAAGTGACTCAAGGACAACAACGCTATCCTCTTCTCCGACGACGACCTTGTGGGAGTTCAGCTCCCATATTATGATCCTCTTGTAATCTCGGCTGTAGTGGCCAATTATGATGTACAACGAATCCTTGTTGATAATGGAAGTTTGATTGATGTCCTGATTTACGATGCATTCTCTAAAATGTGTTTGCCTAGACATCAACTACGAAGATCCCCCATACCGCTCACCGGTTTTGGGGGCAATCAAGTTCATGCCGAGGGAGAAATAGTGTTGCCTGTGACCCTTGGCACTGAACCTCGACAAAAGACACTGCCGATCAACTTTACGGTGGTCCGGATCCCCTCAGCATACAATATTCTGGGGCGGCCTGCCTTGAACAGGTTTCGAACCGTAATCTCCTCTCACTACCTCTTGGTGCGCTTCTCCACCAGGAACGGTGTCGGAGAAGTTAGAGGAGACTAGAGGACAGCGCGGCAGTGCCTGATGATCCAAGACAGGCATTTCAATGATTCAGCAACTCCGGATCAGCTAGATCCGAGGGATACAACCACAAGCCTTGGTGAACCCATGGAGAGGATTGTCCCGGTACCTTTGACAAAGGAAAATCCCTCCAGAGTTGTGCAGATCGGGAGTGCACTCGATGAGGAAACCAGAACGGAGTTGATCTGTTTCCTCAGAGACAACGTCGACGTCTTCGCCTGGTCAGCTTCGGATATGCTGGAGATTCCTGCCGAAGTAATCACTCATCGGCTGGAAGTTATCCCTGGGTACAAGCCAGTGCGGCAGAAGAAAAGGAGCTTCGCTCCTGAAAGACAGCAAGCCGTGGACGAAGAAGTCGGCAAGCTCCTTAAAGCAGGGTTCATCCGAGAGGCCCACTACCTCGAGTGGTTGGCCAACGTGGTAATGGTGAAGAAAGCTAGCGACAAGTGGAGAATTTGCATCGATTATACAGACCTCAACAAGACTTGCCCAAAAGATAGCTTCCCTCTCTCGAAGATTGATCAGCTGGTCGACACTACTGCCGGCCACCAGTTGCTGAGCTTCATGGACGCTTTTTCCGGCTATAACCAAATTAGAATGAATCCACAGGGCGAGAAGACGGCTTTCATCACTGATAAAGGTCTCTCCTACTATAAGATGATGCCTTTCGATCTCAAGAATGCCGGAGCAACGTTCCAAAGACTGATCAACAGGGTATTCGAAAAGCAACTGGGGAGAAACATGGAGGCCTACGTTGACGACATGATCGTCAAAAGCCTCCTCCGAAAATATCACATCCATGACTTAGAAGAGTCATTTAGTGCTCTATGGCGCTACCGCATGAAGCTAAACCCGACAAAATGCGCCTTTGGGGTCACTTCGGGTAAGTTCTTGGGTTTTCTTGTCACTAAACGAGGGATTGAGGCAAATCCTGAGAAGATCCAAGCTCTAAAAGATATGAGACATCCTTCCTGCAAAAAGAAAGTCCAGCAGTTAACAGGGAGAATTGCTTCCCTAAGCAGATTCATTTCTCGGTCCGCCGAGAAATGCCTCCATTCTTCAAAGTACTCCGGCAGTCAAAGAGCTTCGAGTGGTCCGAAGACTATCGCACTGTCTTTGAGGAGTTGAAGAAGTACCTGGAAACCCCGCCACTACTCTCCAAACCACAAGAAGGCGAGGTTCTCTACCTATACCTCTCTGCTTCAGACGAAGCCATTAGTTCGGTCATTGTTCGGAGAGATGAAGACGGATCCCACAAGCCGATCTACTATATCAGCAATGTCCTGCATAATGCCGAAACGCGATATGCGAAGATGCAGAAGCTGATCTACTCTCTGGTGATTGCGGCGAAGCGACTGCTGCCGTACTTCCACGCCCACGCCATTGTGGTGCTGACCAATCAGCCCCTCAAGGCCGTTCTCTGATCTCCGGACACCTCTGGAATGATAGCCAAGTGGGCTGTGAAGTTAAGTGAATTTGACATCAATTTCCAGTCCCGAGCGGCGAAGGCCCAGGTGCTCTCCGATTTCTTGGCTGAATGCACCTGGAAGTCCGAAGACGAAGCATCTTCAGTAGAAGACGAAGTCCCGAAGGAGACGAAGTCCGTCTGGGTGCTTCATGTGGACAGAGCATCCAATGCTACTGGATGCGGGGCTGGACTTATGCTGGCCGAACCTGACGGTCACACCATAGAGTACGCATTTCGATTCTCCTTCCATGCTTCTAACCAGGCCGAATACGAAGCCTTGCTCGCCGAACTTCGGATTGCCAAGAATCTGGGAGTTTAGCAACTCCGAACCTTCTCAGACTCCCAGCTAGTTGTAAATCAAGTTAACAGAGAATATGCAGCCAAGGATCCAACCATGGTGCAGTTCCTAGAAAAGGTACCGGCCTTATCCTCTCAATTGGAACATTTTGAGATCATCATGTTCCACGATCAGAGAATTTCCGGGCGGATGCATTATCTCGACTGGCAACTATAGCACCGGAATCTCTCGGGCGCACCTTTGTTGAACATCTGGAAACTCCAAGTATAGTCGAAGAGGCTGCGGAGGTGCGCCAGATCGATACCGAGCCAAGCTGGATGGATCCTATCATCAAATTTCTAAATGAAGGTGTACTGCCAGAGGACAAGGCAGAGGCCAAGAAGATCCGCTGGATGGCGTCTCAGTATGTCATCTTAGACGGGACCCTTTATAAGAGATCGTTCTCTCAGCCACTACTAAAATGCTTGGGATCGACAGATGCGGATTATGCCCTGAGAGAGATCCACGAGGGCATATGCGGTGATCACTTAGGAGGTAGATCACTGGTATACAAGATCATTCGACAAGGATATTACTGGCCCTCCATCCAGAAGGATTCGGCTGACTTTGTACGAAAGTGCGACCAATGCCAGCGGTACGCCAATGTCCAGAGACAGCCTACGAGTCACCTGATCCAACTGGCAGCCTCATGGCCTTTTGCCCAGTGGGGAATGGACATTCTCGGTCCATTCCCGCCGGCATCAGGGCAAAGGAAGTTCCTTCTTGTGGCCATCGACTACTTTACAAAGTGGGTAGAAGCCGAACTACTGGCCTAAATCACAAAAGGCAAGGTGGAGAATTTTGTAAAAAATTTCATCATATTCCGGTTTGGCATCCCACATGTCATAATCACGGACAACGGGAGACAGTTCGACAACCCGAAGTTCAAGAACTTCTGTGCTCGGTATCATGTTCAGCATCAGCTGACTTTCGTTGCTCATCCACAGTCCAGCGGAGAAGCCGAAGTCACTAATCGAACCATTCTCCATGGTCTGAAGACGAGGTTGAACGCCGCCAAAGGGCTTTGGGCCGAAGAACTAACCTCCGTTCTCTGGGCATACCGAACTATCCCGAGAATGGCCACTGGCGAGTCTCCGTTCAACCTGGCATACAGTACCGAAACTGTACTACCTATTGAAGTCTCCTTGCAGTCCCTGAGAATTGACAACTATGAAGAGCCTGGGAACTCCGATCGTAGAAGGGTCGACCTGGATCTGCTGCCAAGCGCCAGACTTCAGGCCCGGATAAGAATGGTGGCGTACCAACAAAAGGTCGCCAAATACTACAACTCAAGGGTGAAAGAGCAGATTTTTCGCACAAGGGATATGGTACTGCGAAGGGCAGAAGTATCCAGGCCAACGGAACAGGGTAAACTTTTTCCCAACTGAAAGGTCCATGTCAAGTCGAATAAGTCATTCGACCGGAAGCATATCGACTTAAGATCTCAGATGGGAAGACTCTGTCCCGGTCATGGAATGTACAAAATCTTCGAAAATATTATCAATAAACGAGTTCCTAAACTTCCTGTGCAAGATTGCTCAACCCTACTCAACTCGGAATGGCTAGTTGCATCGATTGAACGACAACAGTCTAAGTGACCTGATCTGAAAAATCGGTCAACTGCGCAAATGAGAGTCTGATCCACTCACCTTATCGGTATGCCCGACGAGCGCAACAGATGGCCCAACCGGACAACCAAGAAGATCAAAGGCGCAGGAATGGTTTTCATAACCTACCCTACGGTAAACCCAAAGACGCGCCGGGGCGGGTCTGAACAGCCTACCTTAATCACAACAGAAGTGCACAGGGACGGTGCAAGCACCCTACCCTACGGTAAATCCGAAAATGTGTCTAAAAGGACCACTGTCGACAACAGATATTCCGAGAACGGTCCAACTAACTTCACTTCTTCCCTAAAGATAAAAAATGGTCTGAGGAACCTACATTCCAGACAAAATATGATACAACATATCGCAGAAAGCACAAGGGAAGAGGTAAGAAAAAGATATTTCATTTCTTTTTCGATTTTTACAAAAAAAAAAAAAAAGAAAAGAAAGAGAAACTCTCGTAAAGAGAGAACAAAAAAAAACTCTCAAAGAATAAAAAAGAAAAGAAAAGAAAAAGGAGTAACATTGGAAAGACGCGGGAAATTTTCAATAACCTCCCGCCGGATTTTTCCCGTACCGGCGGGGGGAGCTCAGAAGAGACGACAAAGGGGCCCCGGGGTTCCCATTCGAACCAGAATTCTATCCCTCATCGGAGTCGGAATCAAATTTATGCCCGGGGAAGGGAACGGAGGGCTTGATGTTGTCTAGGCCCTTCAAGTCATAAAACTTGAAGGCCTTCCCTTTACATTCCCGGAACCCTTGATGGTAGGAGTCTAGAGCCGCCTCGGCGACCTCCCTGAAGGCAGCAGACGCCTTGAAGTCTGAGACAGCCTTCGCCGCCTCCTTGGCCTCCTCTACCTCCGCGGCTGCCGCCGCGACCTGGGCCCTAGCCTCCCTCAGTTGGGCCTCCAACAGGCAGACCTTCTCCAGACGATCCACGAGAGGCTCCTCGTCATTCCCTGGCTCGAAGAACTCCGGACTCTTCCTTTTTGGGTCGACGGCCCTTCTCTTCGCGGCCCGACGAAGCTCGGAAGTGCTGAACCTCATTTTTAATTGGAAGGAGTCTACGAGAATAATGGTCCTTGACGGCAGAAGGCAAGGATCCTATTTATAGAGACCCTGCATCCACGACCGATTGCAGGAAGGCGTGCTCCACGTCTTTTCCCAGCCGCATCAGAGAGCGCCACGTGTCCGAGCGACGCTTCGAGAACCAGAAGGCCGCTCGGGGGTCATTTCCAAGACAACAACTGCCGGCGCTTCGAATCTGGAGAAATCCCCATCGTGCAACGGCAACATTAATGGCTCCTTTTTGGAAAAAGGAGACCCGGCGGCACACAAGGCGCGAGAAATCACGACTGTCGATATGCCGTGTGGACAATGAGAAATGCGATCAAGCTTCCCTAATCAACGCATGATGGGAAGTTGACGCCTGTCTACCCCAACGGATAGATTTAGTATCCAAAGGAGGGTGACACCGGCCTAATTTATTGTAGACGGTCTTCGACAACGGAGTTCATCTTCGTCAACTACCAATTAAACGGCCTTCGGCCATGGCCGTTCGACCAAGCAGAAAAAAGAACGGTAAAACCAGTTCAAGCTACATACGAAATGCAACATGGTATATGCAGAGAAAAAAAAGGTTATTGCAAGATCTGGAATAGTTGTCATACAAAATCCATTGATAATACAAGGGAAAAAGAAGAAAATACATCCAAAGCAACTCAAATCACTCAATATCAACAGGAGACCCCACACCACATGACTGAAGCAACTTGTCAACCTGTGTTGAAAGGATCTCATCAATCTAGGCCGGGACCGGAGAACCTTTGGCTTGGACTCCCCCAGCCTGAACCTCCTCCTGAACCGGAATCGGAGTTGGGGTCACCCCCAGATTTTCGACTGAGGCAGAGGCCTCCCCACCCGGGCATGGCGCCTCTTCGGCCTCCACTGCGGCTTCAGCCTCCTCTATCTCCTCTTCTACTTAGGCTATATTGAAGGGAGGGATGCCGGAAAAATCAGGGTGAGGGAAGGCCTCCTTTACCTTGGAAAGTCTGTCATTAAAGCCATGCTGGCAGCCGTACAAAGATGCTTCATTCATTTCCTCTTGGAATTGTGAAGACATTTTGAAGTCTGCCATAGCATCGTCTACCCGCTTCCTCAGGGATACGGACTCCCTCTTGGCCACTTCGGACTCCAGAATTGCCTCTTCGGCCCTCCTGGAAGCCTCCTCCACTGCCTTGGTCAAGCTTTCTACCTTCTCCTAATTCTCCCTAGCAGCTTGCTCCAATGAGTCAATCTGTTTCCTACTCTTCCTCCACCCTGCCCCTTGCTCCGCCATCGTCAGATGAGCACTTTTTAGTTTCGCCCTTCAGTTCGCGAACTTCATCGTTCACCTGGACAAGGCGGTCCTCCATAGACTGCCTCAACTTTTCGGCTACTTCCTTTGCGGTCCTGGCAGTATGGAGTTCCTCCTTGAGGCCATGGATGAGGCTGTCAACATTCCCCAGGCCCTCCATAAAAGTAAGGTCGTAGACCAACTGCATCAAGGATGTGGAGTTACGGATCGAACAGTTCTCAAAACAAAGGAGACGGCAAGGATCATACCTGTTGCAGGACGGAAAAGGCAGAATTGGACATCCTGGGAAGGTTCCGATTCCGAAGAACTGCCAAGTCATGAGGCTGCAGCGTACCCTTCAACGCTTGCCTGGCTACGGCGAGGACCAGTAGTCCCCCCGTAGGTGAAAGCTCCGAAGAGTTCGTCGAACGGCTTCTAGCTGGGAAGGCCTCGCGAACGAACTCTCCCTCGACTTGCCGTGCTTTGCCCCTATCAACCGCAGGGGGGCAAAACGGTGGCACCTCCGCCGCCTGAGGCGGACTCCCCGTTGTGCGAACCAGGGAAGTAGCCGCCGGTGGAGTTTCGACTGGACAAGGTCTCGACGGGGCCCCTTCTGCGGGTGCCATATCTTTCCCTGAGGTTCCCCGGGAAGACGAAGTGCTCCGGTCCCCCTCAGGACCGTCCCTTTGAGCCTTCTTCCGAACCGCCGACCTTGTGAGAGGGGCTTGTGCTACCCTCTTCTCAGAGGTCTGACGGAGCCAGCTCACACCGGGCTTCATTCTGCCACCTACAAGCAAAGGAGTTTATTTCAATTAACTGAGCTACAACGGAACCGGGGGAAGGGGAGCAGAAATTCCCGTCACTATACCTAATATTGGGAATTTGCTAATTCCCGCGAGATAGAGATTTCTCTCCTCCAACAACTCCTGGATAAGGGCGACTTCCGAATTGACCAAGAGGTCGTAATCCGACTGATCAGCCGCCAAGACCTTCCCGTCATTTGCGGTTAAACGAGGCTTCTTCCAAACAGTGTTGAAGCCCCATGGGTCAAAAGACAATACAAACACAAAGACGGGTTTCCACCCATGGATGGCGCTGGGCATGTCCTTGATAACCTTGCGGCCTGATCGAGGGCCAATCACCCACCGTCCATTGCTATGAAAATCCCTCTTGAGTACGAAGAGGGCCGTGAATAAATTGGTCCTAGGTTCTATATTTGCAATGCTGCACAAGACCAGGAACCCGCAGATGTTCCGGTTGCTGTTAGGATCAACTGCGCCGTCACCACTTGGTACAGGCGGAAGATCTTGACGAAGAAGGGGTGTAGGGAAAATCGAAGACCAGCTTTCAGATGATTTTCATACATAGCTAGACATCCCGGGGGAGGTTTGTTCACCCGTTCCTCGAGTGCGAGGAGAACGAAAGGGAACTCCTCGAGAATGTGATAGCGTTTCCAAAGAAGGGCCGCCTTTCCCTGAGAAACTGAACTGGAGATCGACTTCAGACCTACTACATCGCCGGACCCCGAGGGCTCGACTTTTTTTCCCTGACTTTCTACGTTTTCTTCCATGATAAAAGAATGAAGGGGGCAGAAGGAAGATTCTACCTACGGAATAGACTGGTAGTCCAGAACAAGGAAAGCTGGACGAAGGATGAAACAAGGTTGAAGAAGCTTCCTTAGCCGGACCTTCTCCCTTTCCCAAGAGGAAAACAGGGGTCTTTGAAGCCCTACAAGGTTGATTTGACCCAAGGTTATCTAGGGAGGTAACCCGCCTTCAACTAACTGCCAGGATGAGGCGCATCCATCATCCAACGGACGGAGGAAAGCCACCGCAATTATCCAAATCTCAACCGAAAGATTGGTTGAACCATCGTGCAACGAGAAAAAGAGACGGTTTCAGGGCCGCCCGCTTTTTCCTTCTCCCCCGACCTGGGAGTGACAGCTGTCCACCACCTGATTCCCAGATCAACCAGTAGCCATGATGGATTGTCCAATCAGAGATCCCATAATCATCCACTACATTATCTCCTGAGAGGAAAACGATAAAGCATTAGTACTCTCACTTCTTGAGGCAAACCTCCGCTTCGAGAGCTGAGAGTAGGGGGCAACTGTTGGGATATCCCGATTCAACTACGAACCGAACACCGCTCCGGTTGGCCGAAGCCCTTTTCTCCGGACCACGGACTTCGGACAAGGAGAGATCAGGCCAACTACAGGCAATCCAAGGCTTCTCACCGGTCTACGACATCTGAGAGCCAGATCTTCGGATGATGTCTTCGGCCCTAACCGAAGACCAAGCTCCTCGACGACTCCCGAAGACACTCTTCGGCTTCTGCCAGAGGCATGATCTCCGGCCTTGGATAGACTCCGAGTCTTCGGCCCACGCAGAAGACTAAGTCTCCGACCGAGAATCTCCCTAAACAGGAGAAATCCAAAGATGGGACCACAATCTGGCCCAGATAGGCAACTATAACCAACGGTTACAATCGACAATCTCTATGCCACGATCATGGTGCGCAACTCCAGCTGCCACGCCTCCGGTCTGGCCGGAACCACTCAATGATAATCCATGATCGCCAATCACGGGGAGAGATTGGCTCTCCATAATCACCGGAAAAAGGGCGGGTCGCAGGCCAGAGGCCTCCTCTTAAATAGTGGTAAGAAGAATGGCTCAGGAGAGGTACGCGCAGACACATATTCATACACTCATACGTACTTTAAGAGCCTTTTCCTGATACTCTCGACGCTCTTCCCCATTCTGTGGCTGGGATTCGCCACTGACTTAGGCATCGGAGTGTCCCCCGCCGGAACAACTCCGGCAAGGGACCTGTTTTGCAGGTGAACCAGGGAGCGGTCCTATAGTGCAGCAGCTCCGACCGGCCGATACAGGGACTCCACGCCAATAGATGCAATCATGTACTGATGGATCATATGATGATTTTGTTCCAAAAATTAACATTCCTTCGTTAAATTTTGGGATGATATATCAAATGTTTAAAATGCAGACTTGAACAATAAGCCTTATTTCCTCCATGTTTTCTTTTCTGGAATAATTTCCAGCCCATGTGAAGTCTCATCCTTAACCCCAAACCTGTGACCCTTTCTCTCCCCTTTTCTTGCCAATTTCTTGATCCCAAATTTTTCATCAACACTCTACTTTGTTTACAATCTTATGTTGATTAAATCTTCTGCCTTTTAATTTATAATAGTTTTTTTAAGGTTGTGAGCAATGATTTAGGTCCCAGTGAAATGTCTTGCAGGACACCGGGATTGGGTACCATCCTATGTGTTGGGACAGATGTCTCGCCAGCATCTCAATCGGGATGCCTTAAGGCATCCCCTATTCCGATGGGATAGCGGTGCATTGACACGTGTTTGTTAAGCATACCAGTCGTGCAAGTAATACAGGGTAGTGACCCAATGTCGTCCTCTGGGATTAGAGATAATCATCCAAATTAAAATACCTACATATACTGTTTGGACAATTGATTTCGAGTGAAATTTCTAAAGAAAAAATATAAACTGAAAATTAAACACACTATCAAACTGAGGTGATCGCAAAGTTTTAGAAGAAGACGAAATCTAAAATCGCTAAGGCGTGGGGAATTTAACCAAATTGATGCAATAATTTCTTCTGAATATGCTAATTTGATTTGCTGATTTTACAAGCCAGCAGGTTTTCTTAATTGATTAATGCACTTTCGTTCAAATTGCACTAATCCTATCCAAAATTATTAACCACGGTGATTAAGACGTGATTTAAATAATTCATATGTATTAAATTTTTACAGTCCTAATCACTGCATAGATCAGTCTTAGTAATTCAGGTAGGATTTAAATCTATGAAGTTCTATTGCTTTTCAACCTAGAAATTTAATAGATCAATTAAACTCTAGATAAATTTCATTGAAGAATTTACCAAATCTTCAAAGCGTTACGATCACAAAAGAAATCTCAAGTAAAAGAAAGCAATCAGATTAATCATTGAAATTCACAATCACCGCATCAGTTAAATCCCTAAGCCTTAGCAGAAATAATTAATTGCACATAATCAAATTGAAAACAGTATAAAGACAAGGAAAATATAAATCAAATAAATTCATGGCTAATTAATTTTCCTTCTGTCCTTCATTGATTTTTTGCATTGACGTTCGTACCGCTTCTTCAATTTTTCTCTTCGCGTTCCTTCTCCTCACTTTCTTTTCTTCCTCTTCTCCTCACGTTGCTTTTTTCCTCTTCTCCTCACATTCTTTTCTTCTTCTCCTCACGTTTTTTTCTTCTCCTAACGCTCTTTTCTTCCTCTTTCCCTCACGTTGCTTTCTTTCTTCTTCCATGTGTCCCCTCTTTTCTTCCTCTTTCCCTCACATATGAGAATGCTACTAAATTAATAACAATTACACCAATTTTTTATACAATTAAAATCCAAATATTTCTATATAAATCGCATTCATCATGCATCCCGTTCTATAGTAAAACTAGGACAGTCTCGTCCTACGGGATTTAAAATCTTAGTCGTGAGTTTCTTGTTATTGTGTTACGTTCTCTGCCTGGACTCTAGTATGTCTCATATTCCATTAACTTTGACAGTAATTAACAACTTTTGGATGATTGCTTAATTCATTCTGACATCTAATGAACAGAACTATGTTTTCTTCTGTTATTAGCATCCTTTAACCACATAGGACCATGCTTTCTATGTTTCTGGGATGTTATAGAAATATATGTGCTCTCTTACACAAGTTTCAAATAATTCATGCAATATTACATTTGCCAGGATAAGTTAACGACACCTGAAGTATTTCTTAGGTGGATTCGCTTAAAAATGAACATTAGTGATTATTGATTACCATTTTTTGAACCAGTCTTGGGCTTGCAGTTGAGATGACCCCTGAACACCAAGTTCTGTGTTTAAACCTGTAATGACACTGTGAATCAAAACTTGTTTCTATTTTTAAGATCATCAACAATATGACATGATTACTGGATGAAGCAGATCATGTGCTGAACCTGACTTGATACATTATTTCTTAAGATTTGTTTGGTACAGGTGATGGACAATCTACACCAGTGAATAAGCATAGACCATATAGGCACCCTGTGAAGGTTGTTTTAAGTAGCATTTGCAATCATAAATCACGCATGCCACATGAAACAACCTATCTTATTGTTTCAACTGCCACATTTAAACATCCTGCACCCTAAGATGACTTGATTTTATACAACAGTTATCATTTTATGCTTGCAAAAACCAGCTGCACTATATTTTACCTGACGGTCCAATGATATTTCTTTTGAAACTACATAAAAGTGTAAGAGCAGAAGTTATCAGTGCATTTTATTTCCATTCCTTCTTTATCTGCAGCTTATGCATGGAGTAGTTGGTCTGGCCATGGGTTCTCTATGGAGGTATGAACTAAGGTGTTTATCTCCTCTCCCTTTATTAGTTACAATTTTATGAAATAGGCAGACATGTACAGCTTTCTGTAAGTCCATCATTTGCAACCAGATCAGAGTTTTGAACGTGCTTAGCTATAATCTGGAAGATGAATGAATTATATTACTGTTTCATTGTGTTTTCAGGCTGCAGATAAATTGGGGTCTTTCAATAGTCCTATGCACACTAGTAATGCCTGTCTCCCTGTTTCATTTTATCAAACCCTTTTTTGACTTTGTTTGTTCAATTGGGCATCATGTATACATATACATATATTTCTGAAGAGAACCTGAATGTGCAGGTTCGTGCAACAGGAGCTATTGGATATGTTTTACTATCCTCATTCCTGATAAGAGAGAACATACTTCACTTGGTACTCCCTGAAAGATGCAAGTCTTTGCTAAAAACTTGATATGTTATTATAATTATCTATTGGCCTGCAGATCACAATCAACCTTCATGCTTCGCTCACCTATATCCTTATGGCCATGGGAATAAATACGATTCCATCAATGGATGCCATATATGCTATATTTGGGAGCCTGGTAACATTTAAAAATATCTATTAGTCCTGTAGTTGGTTCATCACATGAATTTTCTGGAGCTTCATATGCAGGGATTAATGATTATGCGTTTGTTTTTGGATGTCTTAAAACAGCTGCTACTCAATTGTGGGTTCTTTGTTTTCTTGCTGCACATTCTGTATGCGGTTTCGTTGCTAAACTTGGAATGAAGGCTTCGCTGACATTTCCAGAATGGCTCGAGAAGGCAATCTGATGCCTTGATAATAAAAAACTCCATTTGCATCAGCACAAATCTCATAAATTGTTCATGGTTTCTGTTGTTAAACTAACATCACCATTTCATTCATTGATGTCGCATACACTTTTTGCCATGGAATATAAGTTAAAGAAAGCATGGTTATAGAAGAATTTATGTATGGTTCATTTGGTTGTGGCTCTCCAACTCTCTTCCATTCCTGGTCTGTGGCTGATCTTCACAAGCATTTCTCCTGAAGCAAATTCCTTTTGTTGGTTTTAACCGCTATGTAGTCATAGAATATCTGTAACTTACGGCCATAAGAGATGGTTGAGACATTCCCACTTGTTTCACCTTCATATATACGATTGCTTGCAATAACATTTCATAAGGTAGTTAGCATCAGATGAGAGCCTCGTATAACTTTCTTTGGTGTCTGTGTTGATAGAACGCCATAAGTACTGTCGAGACTGCTACAAAACAAATTTGGAACTTTCTTTCACGGGGAGGGGACTGTTAAGAAAATCTTATTGTGGTTAGTTTGTACTTTGTAATAAATAGAAACAGCAGACTTACTGCAAATTTTTAAGTTTAGTCGCCTAATAAGTTATATGAATATCTGCATGTCATAGATTATTGCATCATTCGAGCATTAACGTGTACAAAAGATGACAAAATTCATCTGATCGTTTGAGTTAAGATGGCCTCATCTTCCCTTCATTATTTTTTGGCCGACATGGCTGAAACCTGCCATTTAACACAACTGAATTTCCAAATCTCTGCATGTCACAAAACTAGTCATTCTTTAGGCTGAGGAATTCCTTTATCACGCCCATCATCTCACTCCCAGGAAACCTTCCAAGGCAACCTCTTGCAGCAGCAATCTCACTGAACTCAGAGACTGAATCACCGCCAAAGGCTTTACATCCACCACTTCTGTTATCCAGCATTACTATCTCTTCCCCTAAATCTTCACCAGCTTTCACCGAAGGAAGTGGGAAAGTTTCGAGGGAAGTCCGAACCACATTTGCCTCCCCTGCAATGCTGACAAAGTCCTTTAACTGGCATAATGCAAATGGGACAGGTTCGAAGCTATGATCACCATACTCCACGGGAGTCGAATGATCTCCTGTGACACACAGGTAATACTGGAAGTACCCGGATTTTTCTGCCTCCCATAGGAGTCTTGTCAGCTGACCGATGGCTCGGTCAGCGGCTTCCAATGCCCGGACTTTCAATATACTTGCCTTGTCATGACCAGCATCATCTATCGCCTGCAACAAAACATTATATCAAAACTGTGATATTTTCCAGCAAATGGCCTGTGAAGCTCAAATCAAAGATGCAATAAAAGGCATTGCAGACAACAAGAGTTAGACAATTTTAAGAAGGTAAAATAATTCAGGATGGCTCCCATGACCTACTTCTGTCCCCTTCAATAGAGAGATCCATTTCTCTTTAACGAATACCACGTTCTATCAAAATATAGAGAGAGACAGATCCACTATCTTATTTACTTATTCGACTATAACATAACCAGTCTTTTTCCTCCTTATTGCATCTTGGTTTTAGGTATGCTTCTTCAGCATTTAACGACAGAAGGCTATATCCTCTGTCAAGGCATTTTATCTTTCTTCACAATCTCAGCAACATCTCACCCCTTCCTGTATTCCTTCAACATAAATCTAGGACTCCATTAACTGAAGCATCCTTGAACTTCTCTTGCACATTATTTTCTTGGCATAATATGGCTTTGCCTAACATCTTTTTTTATTCGAAGCAGGAAATAATGGATAGAAAATAAACAGAAACACCAAATGCTATCAATACAAGCAGAATAGGTTACAGTAAAAGAGATCCTAAAAATTCCTAACCAAAATAAAATGCTCGAGATCTCAAGTCCAGCTGCCTGTATGCGAAATTTGGTCCACTACATTTTAAGATTTAGTTCATTGTTGTATGGGGAAGACCCCTATTAACCTAAACATTAATAGTTCAGTGGAGCAGAGTATACAATTTTTCAATTTTTGAGAAGGTAAAATGGGGGAAAGTTTGCAACGCGTCAAAGAAATCTTAATGCATCAACTTGGTGGGACAAACTGGAAAAAGAAAACAAGGCAGTTCTTACCTTGATGTGGAGGAACCCAAAGTCATATCCATCTGCGCGGCCTGGTTTATGTTCATCCTCCCCGGGTACAAAAACCGACGGGGATTGCTTTAGTGGCGCAGAGAGAGCCTTTGCTATAGCTGTAGCTTTGGAGGTTAGCAGAGTACGATAATCTCCGGTTGCTCCAGGGGCTTCAAGGATATCGATACCCAATGATAGACCCAACCCTGCTATAATCTTGGTGGGAGCTACCATGCATGGTGATAATCCATGCTGCTTCTCAAAAGTAGGAACCTGATATCCACGTCATAAAAGGATCATCTACAAATTTGTTGAGGCACAAAGGTGCCTAATAACAAAATCAGACATTTAACTGTTGAATGCATTCTCTAACAAGCTGAATCCTCAAACAGTTGTCACAATTTCAAAAATCTAAATTTCGGGAAACAAAATGAAGACTAAAAGAATGGTCCATCCCAAGGGAAATTATAAAGTGCCACTTGAATGCTGAGAAGCTAAAGGTTGTGAAAAGAAGATGAGACTAGCAGTTTGGTTATGCCTAAATTGACAAATTAACATGTTAGACTTAAATCTCCATTTACTTCTCATATCATTTTCACAACATCCAAACAAGGTTTAATTATTTGAATAAGGGATAGCTTCCCTATGTGGGAGCTGAGACCAATTTCAGTCGAGCCTGTGGACATTCAAATTTGACAGTTTTGGTAGTTTTGGCAGTTTTGCTTGCTTTGATATTTTAATTAAAAATGTGGAAAATTTTAAAACAATAAAAAAATAAAACCCCCTAATGGCATCGTGGCTTCTCCTTTTCTCTTTCTTACTCTGTCACATCCTCTCTTTTTTTATTCTTTCATACTCTCTATTTTCCCTTTTTAATTCTCTGATTGGTTAATAATGTAACTAAAATGACCATGTACCAAAGTGCCTCTTCTGATGCATCTATAGGAAGTGCAGATAAGCATATCATACATGAGGAATCTCATACAAGTTTCAACGTCCAAAAAATGTTAACCTTCCACTAATAAGGGCATTAAATAAAGTCAAGGCTGAAATACAAAAGAAATATACTCGAAAAGTTGCGTATCTTTTACTGCCTTCAAAAGGATGATATGGACATAATATTTGATACATCAAAGTAGATGCCATTTTTCAAATGATTATATAATATGGACCAAGTATTAAAGAATTGGTATCTATACCCATATTGGTACCTCATCAATACAGTATGGACTGATACATTACAGTACCATACTAAAAACACAGTTTGCCTTTGTCAGGACAGCAAAAAAATGGAAACCATGCGTTGAGATGGTACCAGTACATCCATGTTCTAGTATTGATACCTTTTTGGTATGATCCAGTATGCCAGGTATGTACCAGTATCTATATCCTTGCTATGGACTGCAACCAAATTGCCCAGAAAAAATGCAGGGGCAGCATGGAACTGATGTAAACCACAGGACTTTGGCATCATGATTATTGGATCAAATTCATCTGTCATTGTAGAATAGGAAGTACAGGAAGTATAGCAAAAGACATGCATATAGGGTTACAATAGGTGCAACATTTCAAAGTGCATGCAGCACCTAAATTCAAAGATTGTGTGATAAAAAAATTAGTCTTCCTAGACTACTATGCACAAAACTCTAAAGAAAAACTGCAAACATACCAGATTGATCATTTTAACTGAACTGACCTCAATTCGAATACCACAACCTCGCAAGAGAACAACATTTGCAATATTTTTCCCTTCCGCTGCCCGTTTTGCATTCAAAGGATGAGATACCAGAAGTCGTGACATTTCTTTAGAAAGTTCATTGACCACTGCTGCAGTGTTCTTTGCTTCCTCTGTGTCATCCAGAGCTTGTGCTTTCAGAAGTAACCGATTGTCTTTTAATGGGTCAGTCCCAGAAATATTTCCACTCAACTTCGGACCCTTAACAACTACCCCACATCTGTGCTCAGTGGCATATCTGTAGACGGTTATATTATTATTATTACCCTTCTAATCTCACAGAAAAGTACCTCTCTATTTTCATTCCAAGGGCCATTTAATTTTCTAGGAAAATCATAAACAGATTGAAAAACTCAAAGCCAGAATAGATCATGTCTGCTAATTCTTAATAATTAGCTTGATTTATGAAATAAGTAACTAAACATAGTTTAAGAGATCCTTGTGGATTAAATTTGGAGCATTTGACTGCATGAAAATTGCCTTATTTTCTGATTATAAAAGGATTGAAGGAACTTAACCAATCACATGAGCAGAAGCTAAAAAAGTTTGCTAGTGGAAACAATCATTCTTCAATTAGATAGCAGCAGCAATTACAAAAAATGAAGAATGGACACCATACTCCCGCACTAATTTATTGTCTGATTATTCAGGGTACCAGTAAAATCAGAGCATATAAGAAGGTTCTTTCTTCTAGACGAGACAGAAAAAATTGCAATGTTTTCTAAGAATAATTAAGATTTGACTTTAAAGAAAAAGGTGTGGAATAGTTACCAAATTGAATTTATGTGATTTCATGGAACAGCTATTTTTATGTACTACTTACTTGACTCTCACTTCATATTCGGGAAAAGATGGGAGCTTCATTCCATCCAAAGCTGCACAAAGAATTGGACCCTCTTCCTCAAAATGCCGATCAGCTCTCCTGCTGGTCACAATTCCGGTGTTCTCGTCCATGGTAGCAAAATTTGACTGAAGAACAAAATGTAGATTTATATTTGTAAGGTGAGTATACACAAAATTCATTCCTACAAACTTTCAAATATATTCCCATGCACACGTGCACAGTAATATCATTATTACATGATCATTTTACAGCTTCCTTCCTATGTATGTTACACCTTACAGCTATGGTTGTAGACAGGCTGTCATTCAACGTTCTTCTTTTCGGGTATCAGGTTTAATCCAGTGGACACGGCTTTTAATCCAAATTGAACCACTACTACCTGAACCAAGCAATTAGAGAAACATCAATTCAACTCCTGACATTAACATTTGGTTCCTCATTTTTAGCAATCCATTACAATGATTTCCTTCCATATCCTTGTGAATCACTAAATAATATTGAAGTTTGTATATCCGTTATATGTGTCTGCTGCACATGGCCAATTTGTTAGTTTGATGGCTTCAGAAATTACACGATCAAACTAGCTAGTCAATATTTCATACAAGGAACAAATGTCTCACCTTGAAAGCAATGTCTCCTGGTGACATGGCCAATCCAGCACCCATTGACTCAAATGCCCCACGACCTCGATAATAGATTCTTGGATCATAACCTAATATAGAAAGGTGTGCAGTGTCACTCCCACATGCCAGGCCCGCTTCCACAGGATCCATGAGCCCATTAACTCCAGCAGAGGCAATTGCATCCAAATTGGGGGTCTTTGCTACTTGAAGAGGTGTCTGGTATTCAAACCTTGGCAGAGATACATCACCTAACCCATCAATTAGTACAAATGCGAGCCTTTTCTTGATATTCTTGCCCATTTCCATTATCTCGGTCTTTTTTCCCTTCTATTAAGTTGTTTTGGGCTGGAATAGAATGATCTTTCTTCCGGACAACCACAGAACTTTGCTGACTACACCCTTCTAGTTAAAGAACCAAACTTTAAGCAGTAAAAATTCCTGCAACCAAGAAAAGAACCGAAGTGAAAATATAAAAACACTAGCCAATGGAGATATGTTGTTACCAGTAACAATATTAAAAGCCTATTTTGCATCGAGTTTCTGAGCCTCTAACCTGACAGATCTTCAGGAAGGTTTCAAGATTACACTCAAAGATGTCATCGATCAGAACTATCCAAAATAAGAAGAAGAAAATGATTACACAAATCATTTTAGCACCATCAGGTAACACTCTTGGTGACAAATTGTTTTTTTTTTTTCTTCTTCTTTCATAAATGGACAATTAAAAAGGCATGAACAAAATGAAAAACTGATCCACAAGATTCGGGCATCAAGATGCACAAATGCTCTTCAACCTATTCCTATGAAGAAATCATTATGCAAGACAAACCAAAAGTCCATTAAATTCCACTCACAAAAGATATCCCTCATTCAAATAAGAACAGAGATTTTCCGCTTCCTAATTAGAACGGTTTCTGTAAACACTCAAAATAGTTCTCTAATTGCCATCCGTTCAAAAGAATGGTAACTATGTGTCACGCCCCGAATCCAGATCTAGAATCGGCTACGTGACCGGCCGCACAATCCTATATATCACCCTAGAGATCATGTTAGGCCTAGGTCAATTCAACATCCACGTGGCAGTAAGGAACAAATTTCACTAATTATTTATTGATTCCAAGAATTTTTCATAAAATTGAACTAAAATTTAATATAAACTCAGAGATCAACACCTAAACCCTAGCTCCTCACTGATTTGACCCAAAGCTTACTTGATTTTTCGGATCTGTAACAAAAACATAGGAAAATAGGAGATGAGCTATACAGGCTCAGTAAGTTATCATCATCTCCAATATACATATACATATATGTCAATAACAACCAGTAACATTTACAACTCATACATACAAGATATTTATCTCAAAATAATATACCAACAATACTATGCAGATGTGTACACTTAAATGCAATCGACACAAACACGATTATGGATGGCCAACAATTTACTCTACTCTCCTAGTCCCTCTATGGCCCCGAAAGAGACTAGATTCTGTGTCACATACCGCTCAGTAGTCATGTGCCAGTGATAGTCCCGCCGGAGTCCCAAAAGAAGGAAAACTAGCTTTGAGTATCACATAAGAAACATGCATCCTCTGCATGTACCTACCATGCATGGCTAAAATAAGGCAACTAGCTCCTGTGTCACATACCGCCCAACAGTCATGTACCAGCGATAGCCTTGCTGGAGGCCCAAAAGGAGACTAAGTCATCGTATGATCATAGTCGGAGTAGAGAGCACCCACACCGACACAATGAACCCACACCGACACAATGCACCAATGCACCCACATCAACACGATGCATGTAATCCAATGCAATCAAATACATGTATATTACATATATTACTATTTCATAAGTATATACATATTGACATACAATATCAGAGGTCAAGATAACTTACCGAAGAGCATCCACCAACAACGTATAATCCAGCACTAGACCTGATCTTCCAAGGACAACAACAATCCTGTACCACAAATCCTTTTATTTATTAATCATCCTATTTATTAATCATCCTATTAATTTTTATGCATACCTAAATAAGAACTAAGAAAGAAAACTAAATTCTCCGAAACATCCTCGAATCCCAGTTTTTTCTCTTTTCTTTCTTTCTCCAAAATTTGTTTTCACCGAACAGCCCATCCCAGAAAATCGAGTCAACATAATCAAAACTCTCTTCTCTCTCCTGACTCTGTCTTCCTTCTTTCTCCTCTTCCTTTCTCCTCTCTTTCATCTTTCTCTTTCCTTTCTCTCTCCTCTCTTCTCTCTCCCCTCTTCCTCGCTACTCTTTCTCTCTCCACTTCTCTCTCCTCTTTCTCTCTCTCTCTCTCTCTCTCTCTCTTATTTTTTTTTTTTTTTTTTTTTTTTTTTTTTTTCTTTCTCTCCATCGTCTCCACTGAACAGCATCCCCCCCTTCATTACTCTTTTTTTTTTTTTTTTTTTTTTTTTTTTTTCTTCTCTTCCTTTCCTCTTCTCCTCTCCCCTTTCTTCATTCTTCCTCTTCTTCCTCCCCTCTCTCCTTCCCTCACCCACGATGGCGGAGAGATCCTTGGTGAGCCACCGGCGATGACTCCAGCCACCGGAAACCATCCCGGCGACGAAGCTCTCAGGTAGGTACCCGCTCACTCTTTTTTTTTTTTTCTCTTTTTCTTTTCTTTTCTCCCGGAACCCCCCGTTGCTCCTCTCTCGACTTGACCGAGCCGGTCTCCCCACGGCTGCCGGCGGCGGCCATGGGAGATGGCCACCGAGAAGGGGGCTCGGCAGACCGGAGCGAACGGCGGCGCGAAAACCGACGGCCGTCCAGCAACCCACAGAAAATCCCAAAAAAAAATGAGATGAACTCCCGCCGATCGTCTTCGCTCATGCCCACGCTCGAGAGGAAGACGGAGAAAAGGGGACTTACCGGCGAGGTCGGCGTCGGATTTCGACGGCCACCGGAGAGACAGGTTCCGACAAGGGCTGGGGCACGCGAGGAATCGTCCGGCGGGGTTGGCATCGGGTTTCAGCGGCCACTGGTGGAGGTTGGGTTCCGAGATGGATCGAGGCACACGAGGAATCCTGTGATAAGGAAGGATCCCTAATCCCCTCGCCGTCGGCTTCCTTCTCCGATCCCTCCACCGAGAAATCCGGATAGATAAGGGGAAAACGAATCCCCTGCTCCCGGACGCGAACTTCCCCCTTCATTTTTTTTTAGTTCCGGATGAAGTCGGCCAGCGCTGCCGACTTCAACCCATTACGGCCCAGTTATGGGCTGGGCCTCACACTCTGGAAAATAGAATTCTCCCAAGCCATTTTCCCCATCTTCTCCTTCTTTCCTAATTTCACCTCATTATGATTCGACAAGAAGTTTCAGCGGGGAGACCCATACATACCCCAGAAGCAAAAGATAACAAATAAACAAATAAATCAAACATACTGGGCAGTCCTTATTATCTCCACACAAAAAAAAAAAAAACAAAACAAAAAAAAATTGAGAAGACCAAAAAAATATTTAAAAAATGAGGGAAGCAGCTTACCTTTAAAAAGGCTGATCTTTTTCCGCGTTCTCCAAAATTTGCAAATTTTGATCTCCTACCAGTTATTTCTTGTGCTTGTCGGTGGCTCGGCGAGGGAAGAGGCCCAGAGAGAGGCCGCTCCGAGCGTCATTTTATTATTATTATTGTCATTTTTCCCTTCGCTCTGCCTTGTTGGCCACGTTGCACGAATCTTGCTTCATGTCCCATGGTTGCCGAAGGGGGACGAGGGCTACCTCGCATATATCGGCTTTCGCAGCAATCCTGAGGAACGCGTGAGCCCTAATTCTCTCCCCCGGAGAAACGGAGAAAATTGGATGCTGAAATTAACAGAAATATATTTGATATATTTGATAATCACTTTTTTTCCCGGACAAGGGAAAGGAAAATATTTATTTTATAAAACTAAAATTCAAAACAACCACATTTTCTCTCTCCCCAGGAATCATCTGTATTATTTTCGGATTGGGCTCTCCAGCATCGTCCGGCAAAGCTTCGTGTTGCGTCGGGTCATGGCCGGACCCATCCATCGGTCTTAAATCATCAAAGAGCAGTCCTGGTAAAAAAATAATAATAAGTAAAATATACCACTTCACGGGACTAAGCCAATATAATCATAATTAAAACCGCTACTTTGATTTTAAATAAAATTTTATAGATGACTCGATTAAATTTATTTTTTAAAAAAATTTATAATAATTAATTTGAATGAGAGATCCGTATCTTTTATTTTATTCCTGTTTTACTGGCGGGTATCCTATTGGTATCATGTTAAACTACTCACATGTGAAAATCTAAGAAAAAATCTGTGAAGATAGTTACACCTGGATTTAATCCCCCAATCCCTTTTCTTCATCGCAAAAAAAAAAAAAAAAAAAATCATGATTAATAATATAATTACATCGATTTTCAATACCTTGATAATTTAATACAATTCAATTTTTTTTATTTTTTTATAAAAATATTATATTTTTTAAAAAAAAACATACTAACCAACGAAAACCATATAAAACAATAAATTATTTTAAATAATAACAAAATATCATAATAATCAACAAGATATTATAAACAATAATTAAACATCATAATAATCAATAAAATATTATTAAGAAATAATAAAAATTAATAATCAATAATAGAATATCATAAAAAATTATTAGATATCATAATAAATAATAGGAAATCATAATAATCAAAGATATAAAAAAATATACATTCAAAATTTAAGAGACGCCATAATAATTAACAAAATGTCATAAAAATAAAAAATGTTAATAATTAATAAAATATCATGAAATATAATTAAATATTATAATAAATAACGAGAAGTCATAGTAATTAACAAGATATCATATAAAAATACAAAAAATTATATTCAACAGCTAGGAATTTAAATTTATTTTATTTTATTTTTATTTTTTTAAAAAAAGTTTTTTTTAAAAAAAATGATCTGCATTATATCGCTGCACTGCCAGCAAATTTTTTTGGATGTTTTGGGTTAGGCCCTACAGCATACCGACCAGGCTCACGATGATAGCCGGCACCATCCGGGTTTCAATGGAACATTTACGGAGCCTTCGTTTCTTTCGACAGACCAGAGAGCTTGCGTCTTCCGCATGATCATATTAGAGAGAGATTCGAAGACAATAATGATATGGATTGATGGTAAGACATTTTCACAGCATCAAGAAATATCAAATATATTTTTTCTACCTCGTCTAACTTCTGTTGCTTCTACATATTTCAAAAAACTACTTTTAAGTAACAGACCATCTGGCCAATATTACAAGATCAGAGCTAGCCGGAAAAATTTGGTTTGAAGATTTTCCTCCTACCTTATCCCATTATATCAGAGCAGATGCAAGGTACATTACCTTCTTTGATTGTAGTAGGTTATCTTACTTTTTTCATGTTAGCCAAGAAAAAAATGGCATGCGCTGCTCGTCATGCGAGCAACAGGGCCACCCTCAAGTCATAATCGAGTGATTGCCAAAGCTCTCGTCCATCTCCTGAGTTCAAGATCATGCATGAACGGACAGTTAGTATTATAGTATTTCAAGAAAAGAGAGGGAGGATCAGATCCTCACCTAGACATAAGCAAAATTCCCAACCCGACACTTAGCTAGTTGACAACCGCTTGCATAAACAAGCATGAACCGCCGCTTGCGAGAGACTATCCTACCTCTTCTGCCACATATCCTTGCTACTCGACAGGAACAAGTCTCTGAATCATCATTTGATTTTGGTAATACTTTCCCATTAGGTTTTCAGCACACCTATGAAAATTTGCTAACACTGACACATGTTTGGCCAGGCAAGAATCTAATGGCAATTTCACAAATTGTTCCAAAGATCTCTGGAGGAGTTTATCTGCATCCCTCAGGCATCCAGAAAACAAGCCTCCCTCCAAAAGCATAAAAGCATGACAAGTGAACTAAGATTTAATCCTAAGTTGAATGCAGCTATTTAACGCTATTTAAAAAACATAACACCTGCAAATCAAAATACTTTCAGCCACCTTAAGGCAGGGAGATGGCCAAGTCATTGTTCCATCAAGGATCTAAAATAATTGCCCCTATAATCTGAAATAACCATATTGGAGGAAGAACCATAAATTGGGCCAGCTCCTTGGATCTGTCACAAATCTTTGTTGATTAGTTAAAATAATTATTGATTTATTAAATTTATTATAATAATTATCAATTAGTTGAATTATTGTTGATTAATTAAATAGTTATAACAGTTATTGATTAATTGAATTTATTATTGATTAGTTGAATAATTATAATAACTGTTGATTAATTAAATTTGTTGTTAATTTATTCTTACGAGTTATTAGCTCTGATACCAAATGTAGCAAATCCAAGTTTTTAATTAGCTTAAACTGCATAGATTGAATGAGAAAAGAATAAAAGTGAGAGGGGGGGGGGGGGGGGGGGGGGAGAAAGAATTTAGAGGAAAATATAAAATTTTGATAAATATTTTCTTTTTTCCAACGTCAGTATCTAACAAACTCAACAAATCAATAACAAATTCAACTAATCAATAACTGTTATAACTACTCAACTAGACAATAACAAACTCAACTTATCAATAACTATTATAACTACTCAACTAATCAACAACAACCAACTAATCGACAACAACTCAACTAATCGAAAACTGTTATAACAAACTCAATAAATCAACAACAAACTTAACTAGCCAACAAGTGATTCAACTAATCAATAAAGATTCGTGACAAGATCTTGTTTCTACAAGTAGGAAATCAAAAGCGGCCACTGAAATTTCTATACATTCTTTAACAATAATACCACAGTGCCAATTTTCTTAAAAGAAATATACTCCAGCATTCGACTACACAATCAGCACTATTATTCTAATTCACCAGTCCAATTTGCAAAGCAGCTACATGTTTGAAATGCAACAAGGAAAAAAATTAGGTCCCATATTCCATATGCATAGCAACCTCAGTTTAGTGCAAGGTCCTCAAAGATAAAATGTATGCTTGATAGGTGTAATCCTATCTTCCGTATTTGAGTATTGTTTTCCCTTTTAGGGCTTTCAATGGGTCAGTGAAGAACGGATCCAGCCAGATTCAGCCCCAGTCAGGATGAGTCACTTCCCAAAAAACTTGATGTACATACAGAAGGCACTTTGCTAGACTACATGACATGATCCTGGAAAGCAGAACTCTTCCTGTTATTAGGAACTCATTCCAACAGCATATGAACAGAAGTCAGAAAATTAAATAATATATGTAGTCAAATATCAACAGATGACAGAGACAGAATCAATGGAGCCATACCTGTACAGCTGGACCAGCATAATGGCCAGAGCGCATGTAGAGATCATCAGGGACATCTATCACCTCAAGCCATGCATAATCGTCTTTCCTCTCATTCTCACCCAATGTGTTTTCAGTTGCTGTCATGAACAAGGTCTGTCACAGTTTCCAATCCTCTAAAGGAACTCAAGTTTTATTTAGATATTTTTCACAATTGTATTACCACATTCACAGTTGATTAGCAATTTATACTAATTCTTTTATGTGCATCAATTTATTTGACCTTTCTATTCCAATACATTTCAAACTTCAATAATTACATTAATAATGGAAAACAGAAGCCTGGGAAAGAAAGACCAGAATGGAAGGATACATGCAGCTATGTAATATATATTATATGTATATTTCAGAAGGGGCTAGGTTTTTGGTTATTGCTTCAGGTAACCACTGGGAAGTTCACTTGATATACCGTAGAGATGGTAAAATGTAAGACTCGATAAGAAATTCAGAAATTTCTGCTTATGAAACTAGTAAAAGTATAGACTTCATACCTAAACAAGCATTCAAAATTTAAGTTATTCACAAGAGAATATTTTGATGTAAATAGATGAACTTTACTTACCAAAACCAGAGTAAGGGTAGTCGTGATAATAGGTGCAAACCCTACCGGCTTCTTCAGAGTATGGTGGAGCAAGGACATCCAGCACAGCACAAGAAGTAACAGCAGTGAAACAGTGCAAGTTGCCTCCACTATTTGGGTACAGAACAGTGGTTGGACATGGTGCCGTCAGGACAGTGTCTTTGTGTAACTTTGCTAATCTCACTGCATAAAAAGTGCAGTTTCAATACATAAACCATCTATGGAATTCAGTATAAAATTATATAACTGGCAGGGCAAGAGATCTAAGTATCTAACAGCTCCTCCAATTTTCAGAAACCAGCCAAAATAAAAAGAAGACAAAATGAATTCCTTCCAAAATAGGGAGAATATCATAGCCACACAGATCCATGGTAAGCTAAGAGCAAAAATAGCACGTTCATTGACATGTTCAAGAATGTTGCTGGGACATCCAATATCCTGCATAACTCATATTCAGACTTCACTTTAACCTGGACGATGCAACTAGAAACAACAGAATAGTCCAAACTTGGAATCTATCTTTAGGGTTCGAAAAGTCAGCCTGATGTTCAAAACCTTAATGGTATGATAAAATACTATTGACGCTGAACCTCCACGGACTGGGTTGTACTTTCCAAGCCTCTGGTTGATCACCTCCGATCCCTGCAAGACAGACCCTGACCGGATGTTTTTCAGTGGGGACACTCCGATGCTTAAGTCAGTAGAGTTCAGTCAACAGATAGAGAATATGAAAAGAAATTGAATGAAAAGGGATGAATAGCACTCTTAGTTTGGCTTACCGCCAGAAGTCCCCTCTTATCTCTTTTTATAGGCATTAGTTTTAATAGAAATCTGTTAAGATAAACTAATTATCGTTGGAGAAGTTAAGTAACTAACTGCTGTTAGGATAAACTTATGGTAGTTAGTTAACTTTAACCCTTCATAATGAATAGAAGTTGTGACGTTGTTCGATTATAACAACCATGTACTTTCTTGCCAACTCCATTTTAGAATTATTCATCCGATCTATAGTCAGTCGGATAAACATACTCTGAAGACGAGTTGGTCGATCATTGTATTGGTCGGCTATTATATCATTGGGCTCTTTGGTCTGGGATTCATCAGCCTGACCGATTCGATCAAACTTGATGTTTGTCGATCCGTCCTGTTCCTTACAATAGTTGCCCCACACTCCCAGTATCAAAGTATATTTTGTTGCTTTGAAAGGTGGGAGTTGATCAATCTTCTCTCTTCTTTTTTTTGGCTTCTTTGTTGTCAATGTCCTTCGTAGAGGGGCGTCTTCTAATAATGGCAAATCTCTGGGCCAGCTAGCATAATTGATTGATTTCTTTTTGAGCGTTGCACCTTTGCCAGGTATCGAGCTTCTACATGTGCCGGAAAAGTTCACGCGGATCCATGTGTCGTGTCAATTTTTTTCACGTCGGTTCTTCATCCTTTCGGATCGTGATTCGTGGCACGATCGGAGGCGTTCGATGATGTCTGAGAGTGTATCGTGGCCATCGTTGTTGCTCATTACTGATAGCCAGATTCTCATGGATCAAGACTGACATATTAATTTTTTCCTCCGTCATATCAATTTCTTTTCCATCGGGCCTCGTATATATGGCAGAGATCTCCATACATGGCATAATCGAAGGCATATCTCGTCATTCGAGGAAGAAATCACGGCCCTCGCTGCCATCTATATAAGGAACCTTTCCCTCTTAAAGCCGGATCTTTCTACCATTCCATCTTTGGTCTTAGGAGGTCTTCGTCTTCACCTCAAATTCTTCCTCTCCCTTCGAGGTCCTTCCTTTTCTTCAAGTCAGATATTCTTTCCTTGTGATATCTAGGTCTTTAAGGATTTCCGCCATCGATAGGTCTTCGACCGGTAGGGGAGGGGATGAATCCTCCAGCAGTCCAAGTCTCCCCAAGGCAAGAGGCCCTTATAGGGAGGAATTGAGTCCTGAGTCCATTAGAAGTGATCTTAATGAGTCTAGGCTGACCGCCCTGCGAAATTATTATAAAATCTCACAAGATTTATCGGCTTTCATCCCTCACTCTGGTGAGAGGATAGATAGACCTCCTCCTGGTACCATAACAGTATACGAAGAACACCTGAAAGCGGATCTTCGTTTTCTCCTTCATCCATTCTTTGTTCGGAATTTTAATTTGTATCGCATAGTCCATGCGTAGTTGACTCCGAATAGTATTTGGATCATCTGCGCTTTTCTGGTCCTTTGCCATGATCTTTGTATAGAGCCTAGGACTTCTTTATTCTGCTCCCTCTTCGTCTTGAAAAAGGATTTTCACGGCCAAAGGTGGTGGGTTATCAACCCCCGTTCTGGTCGGAGGTTCGTTTCAGGACTTCCATCTGCCATTCATGGATGAAAGCATTGTTTCTTCTCTTTTTTCCGCTTAACCTTGGGACTCCAATACCGAGTGAAGGGAGCCCCATCTGATCCCCAATGACGGAAAGAAAGTCTTGATAGCTGATAAGGAGGACTTTGATAAGCTTCTAGGAGTCGAAGTTCCCTCAATGAGGGAGTTGCTAAGCGAGCAAAGCCTTTACCTCGCTCGTATTAGCGTGTTTCCTTCTTTAGGTATGTTTTGTCGGACACATCATTTATTTTCTCTGTGTTTTCCTTTCCTTCTAACTAACTGGTTCTTTTAACTTTTCTTTCTTGCAGACGAGAAAATAAAGCCTGACACCAAGAAACTCGGCCAAACTGTCAGGAAGAGACCATCAATAACTCATTTTACCGAACTGGGAGGGCACGAAGAGGGTCGTACGACCAGCACCCCCTCAGAGGCCCCAGTCAGGGGAAATACCCCAATTATGATTAGGATGACATCCGATGATGACAACGTCCCCTTGACAGAACTTCATCCAAGGGTCGCTCCAGTCGCTCAGTATTCAGAGCAACCGACCTCACCCTCGGATTTCGGCGCGTCGTAGTCCCACACTTGCCGAGTGGACAAGGGTAAGACTCCTAAAGTCGACGTAGGGCCCGAGCGGCAAGCAAAAGAAGACCCGGTTGACTTCAATGTCTACTCCGATGACACGGATTGGATAACCCGAACTGGCCCGTAAGATGCTGAAGGCCATAATCCTCATGAAGGATTGGGAGGTGACAGACCCGACATCTGGATGATATTCTCACCTCCATTTACCCAAACACTGTGAAGGTAGAATCCTCTTTTTTCTTATATCTTTTTTGTCATGGATTATGACGATATTACTAACTTTTACTTGCATATTTCAGTTCATCCACGAGATCTCCTTGATTGAGAAGAGCATTACTGGATTTGCTGACTCAAGCCAAGGCCTTTGTGATCAACTGGAGACAGCAAGAGCTGAGAAAGAGGTTGCCGAGGAACTCAAACAGACCCTCGAGGAGAAGCTAGAAAAGAGTCTCGTTGCCACCTCTCGATGGAGAAAGATCTAAAGGCGGCCCACAATAAAATGGCCGAACTGGAAGCCAAGTTGAAAAAGAAGTTGCGTTCATCGGAGCTATTGAACAAGGAGAATTTGCAAAAATCCGATGAAGCACTGGCCCAAAGGATGGCGGCAGAAAGAAGAGCAGAACAAGCTGAGAAGAAGGCAAAGTTAGCTGAGGAATGAGTTCATCTGGCCGTCGAAGAATATAAGAAATCCCCTGCTTTCGAAGATGAAATGATAGAAGCTGGGGTAGAAAGCTATAAGATGGGCTTCACCAATTGCCTGGAGATCTCGAAACTCTACCCAAATCTTGATGTTTCCCAAGTAAAAGTAGATGACGGCGACGAGAACGAAGCCACAAAACAAGCCGAAGAAGTCCCTTCTGAAGTCGTTGATCAGACGGGTGGAGTTCAAGATGTGTAATTAACCCCAACCCGACTCCAGAGATCCCCGAGCAAAGTGAAGATCAGCCATGATGTAGCTTTTCCTGTTTTTTGGACTTTTTGTACAATCGAACTTAGATATGAAATGTGACAACCTTTTTTGGAAATGAATGAAAATCTTTTATATGCTTTTTGTGCTTGAAAAAATTTCAAAGTATCAGGTCTTCAGCATTGTATGCATGTATTTATTTTCTTTTCGATGATGGTTTTTTCCATGAAGCTCTAACCTCCCGGAAGAACTAACTTAGTGATATAGGGGTGTCTTCAAGTATTATCAATTACGTCGATGCTTTTTTTATCACGCATAGTAATTGAGTCAGCTAACTAGGCTAATCCTTTCTTTGTTAGATATATCGACTGAGTCAGTGGGCTAGACCAAGTCTTTGCACATCGGGTGTGAGTCAGTGGTTTAGACCAACTCTTAGTTTATCGGACATACCAATCGGGTCGACTGATAAGGCCGGCTTTGTACTTGTCGGACATATCGATTGAATCGAACGAATTAGGCCAGCTCTATGCTTGTCGGACATACCAATTAAGTCGGCTGATTAGACCAGCTCTATGCTTGTCGAACATACCGATTAATCGACGGGTTATACCAACTCTATGCTTGTCAGACATACCGATTGAGTCGACTAATTAGGCCAACTCTTGATTATGCAAAAGAGAATATCCAAGAGCTGAATTTTATTGATAGTATATGCAAAGATTTTCTACATTCCATGGTCGAGCAATTTGGTAACCATTTAAGCTTTCAATTCTTAAATTCCAGGGCATATCACTTCAGTGACCCGATAAGGCCTTTCTAATTAGGAAAAAGTTTTCCTTGTTCTGTCGGCCTGGATACATCGGATCTTCGTAGTACTAAAGCCTCCAGGTCGGACGGTTCTGGCTTTAACCTGCGAGTTGTAATATCTGACAATTTTCTGTTGATACACAGCCATCTTCATATGAGCTTAAAATCTTATCCCTTCCAATAGGTCTAGGTCGACTCTTCGTCGTTCTGAATTTTCCGACTCTGTAAAATGATCGATTCGCAAAGATTGTAGAGTAGCTTCTATCGGTATCACCACCTCACTACCAAATGTTAATCTAAACGGGGACTCTCCGATGGCAGTTCGAGAAGTCGTATGATATGCCCAAAGAACCGAGTTTAACTCTTTGGCCCAAAGTCCTTTCACCTCATACAGCCTGGTCTTTAGGTCACGGAGAATTGTCCGATTGGTTACTTCGGCTTCACCATTTGATTGAGGATGCCTAACAAAGATTAACTTGTGGAGAATATGATACTGGATGCAAAAATCTTTAAACCTTTGGTTGTCGAACTGCCTCCTGTTGTCAGTGATAATCGCATAAGGGATTCTATATCGGAAGATGATGTAATTCCTAACGAAGTTTTCGACTTTTCCTTCAGTAATGTGAGCCAATGACTCGGCTTCAACCCACTTGATAAAATAATCAATGGCCACAATTAGAAACTTTCGCTGACCAAAAACTGAGAAAATGGACCAAGGATATCCATTCCCCATTGGATACAGCCAATGAGTTGTTAATTGGGTCAGCTAACTTGCTGGTCTTCTTTGAATATTGGAATATCTTTGGCACTGGTCGCATTTTCTGACAAAGTCAGCGACATCTTTTTAGATAGTCGGCTAATGGTATCCCTAACATATAATTTTATAGACCAGGGATCTGCCTCCAAGATGATCTCCGCACATACCTTCATGTACCTCTGTTAGAACATAATCAGCATCTGATGGTCCTAAGCATTTCAACAGAGGTTGTGTAAAGGATCTTTCATACAGGGTTCCTTCTAGGATGACGTATTGTAAAGCCATCCAACATATCTGTTTAGCTTCGACAGTGTCTTCTAGCAATGTTCCCTCATTTAGATATCTAATGATCGGATCCATCCAGCAAGATTCCTGCTCTATATGATGTATTTTCAGAGCCCCCTCCATTATACTGGGAGCTTTCAAGTATGCAATGAATGTCCGACCAAGAAAATCGGGAGTTGTGGTAGCTAATCTGGAAAAGGCATCAACTCGAGAGTTCTCAATCCGTGGGACAAGGGAATCTCGAAGTTCAGTCAGGCGACAATATCCGTACCCTTTCTAAATATTTTATCATGGTGGCATCCCGGGCTTCAAACTCTTCCTTTACCTGGTTTACCACTAATTGAGAATCCGAGAAGGCCTTTAACTTTTGAATTCCCGGGTCTTTGGAAATGTTAAGTCCTGCCAGAAGAGCCTCATACTCCGCTTGATTGTTTCATGCTTGAAAAGAGAAGCAAAGAGCATATTCGACAGCATCTCCTTCAGGGTTAGTCAGCATTACCCAACTCCACAACCAGTGGAGTTAGATGCCTCATCCACATGAGGTATCTATGTAGAATCTAAATTTTCTTCGGCCCTTTCTCCTTCATCAACCATCCGAGGACTATCCTCATCCCAGGTGCATTCAGCAACGAAATCGACTAGCACCTATGCCTTCATCGCCGATCTTGGTTGATATGTTATGTCAAACTCACCCAGCTTGACAACCCACTTAGCTATCCTTCCTGATGTGTCCGGGCATCGTAAGATAGCCTTTAACAGTTGATCTGTCAACACTACAATCAAGTAGGTCTGAAAATAGGGCCTCAAATGCTTCGTTGTGATTACCAATGTGTAGATAAGTTTTCGCACCCTCGGATATCTCATTTCGGCATCATGTAAGACCTTGCTAGTGTAGTAAATAGGCCTATGAGCATTGTCGATCTCCTTCCAAACAAGTACCAAGCTAATAGCCTCATCTGAAGCGAAGAGGTATAAATATAAAGTTTCTCCTTCTTAGGGCTTTGAGAGCAGGGGATTAACCAGGTACTTTTCCTCTTCAAATGCACGCTGACAACCCTCCGACCACTTAGCTTCTTGCTTGGCATAAAGCTTTGAAGAACGGAAGGCACCTTTCAGCCGATCGAGAGATAAATCGGCTCAACAAGGCAATACGTTTGGTAAGTTATACTTCTTTTTTGTTAGATGGGTGTCTCATATTGAGGATCGCCAAGATTTTCTTGAACTAGCTTATATTCCCCAATTAGTAACGAGGAATCCCAGGAACTTTCTCGAAGTTACTCCGAAAATGCACTTAATTACATTCAATTTCATCCGATGGTGCCATAATATGCTGAAAGCCTCCTTCAAGTCCTCGATGTGATCATTTGTTTGAAGGCTCTTCACAATCATGTTATCGATATAGGCTTTCATATTCCTCCTAAGCTGCTTTTCAAAGATTTTGTTGACTATCCTTTGGTACGTCGTCCCAGTATTTTTTAAACTGAACGGCATTACCTTGTAGTAATAGTCCCTTCTCAATTATAAAAGCCGTCTTCTCTTCATCCTCATAGTCCATTTGGATCTGATTATAACCCGAGAAAGCGTCCATAAAGCTTAAAAGCTTATGCCGAGCGATGGCATCGACTAGCTAGTCTATCTTTGATAAGGAAAAGCTATCCTTTGAAAAGGCTTTATTAAGGTCAGTATAATCAATGCAAATTCTTCATTTACCATTAGCTTTCCTTACCATAACTACATTGGCTAACCAACCCGGGTAGTGGACCTCCCTTATGAATCCAACATCAATAAGTTTGTTTACCTCTTCATCAATCAGTTTCTACCTTTCGAGGGCAAAGTTTCTTTCCTTCTGCCGAACGGGCCTATATTCTAGATTGACCTTCAACTGGTGAGTAATAACTTCTGATGGAATTCCAAGCATATCAGCGACCGACCATGCGAAAACATCAACATTGCTTCGTAGAAGATTAATTAATTTCACCTGCATTTCCTCATCTAGCATACTTCTGACCTATACGACTTTTGTCGGATCTTCATCTTCCAGTGGTATAGAGACGGTCCTTTCAACTAGTTCACCACACCCTTCCATCTGATCCCTTTGATCTAGCTATTCTAATGTCATTAGACCGACCGACTGCTTGTCTTGGATCATCAAACATTGTCAAGCTACTCTCTAATCTCCCTTCATTTCTCCGATCCCATTTCTAGTTGAAAATCGTACTAAGAGGTGGTAGGTCGACATAATGCCACGGAACTTATTCAAAACCAGTGGTCTCAGTATGGCATTGCATGCAAAGGTTGATCGAACGACCATAAAGTTGATGGGAGTATTTTTGGAAAGGATTCTATACCAATGGTTACCGGAAGTGTTATCTTCCCTTCCACTCCAACTAGATTTTCTCCAAATTCCATTAAGGGCGTTGGATTTCTTTGCAATTTATCCTTAGATAAGTTCATTCGAACAAAAGCATCATAGAGCAATATCTCGGTTGAACTTCCATTATCTACCAGAATTCTTCTTACATCATGATTGGAAATGATAGTAGAAACAACTACAGGGTCATCGTGGGATGTTTGAATTCCCCGCAAGTCGTCAGAGAAGCTGATCACATTCCTGCTCTTATATCTCTTCGAAGCATCTTCTTCAACTTCTTCCCTTCTCCAATCCAATCGGCGATGCAACATGCCAACCATTCCATCTATAGGTCGTTGGTTGGGAAGCTCCATTTCTTCTGTTGCCTTCTTGGGGGCGGCAACTTCAGCTCGATGTTCTTGATTACATACATACTTTCCCAGATATCCACGTCTTCTATCTTATCTTTAAACTGGATACATTCTTCAATGATATGCCCATGGTCACGATGAAACCAGCAATATTTATTTTTGTTTCTTGATGCGGGAGGTGCTCGCATTGACCGAGGTCTTTGCAAGAAGTTTTCTTTTTCTATCTCCATCAGAATTTTCTCTTAGCAGGGACAAAGGGATGTATTGTCAAATTTGCTAGTTAAATTCTTTAGCTTTGGACTGCGTCGTCAAGCGAGAACATTGTCATTGGCGGGTTGAGGATCCCCATTCTTTTGGTTCTTGGAGATTGATCTCCCTTCAGCCTATCGTCAGTTGACAGCTTGTTCTTTAGCTAGCGCGTATTTCTGCGCGTGTGCCAATAGCTCCAAATAGCTGGTAAGGAACTTCTCGTCCAAGAAAAAAATAAATCTAGACGACCGAAGCCCCTTTTTCATTGCAGACATAGCCACATGTTCGTTAAGGTCCGAGATCTCAAGCATGGCAGAATTAAAGCGGGCCACATAATCCCTCAAACTTTCACTCTCTTTTTGTTGTATAAGAAAGACACTATCCGAATTGCGTGGCATCTTTCTGCACGTCCTAAAATGAGACAAGCAGTTTTTCCAGTTGATTAAAAGAATGGATTGTACCTGGTCGGAGGCTCGAGTACCACATTCGAGCAGCTTTCTTCAAGGTAACCGTGAAAGCCAAGCAGTGTAAGGCATCGAAAGCCCCTTGTATCATCATATGAACCTTGAAACTACCTAGATGGTCAAGAAGGTCAATGATGCCATCATAGGGTTCCAATTGGAGAATGTTGAAATGATGTGGAATCACTTCCTTCATGATTCTTTAGGAGAACGGAGGTCATGAATCATAAGCCACCAACTCTTCGCTCTTCCGTCTTTTATAGAGCTTTGCAATTTACATATCCAGTTTTCTAAACTTTCTCTCATAATTCTCATGTTGCCGATTTCCACCATCTCGTTGGATGTTTCCTAGGTGGAGTCCTTTGAAGATTCTGACAAAGATCTCACCCGCTTCCTCTCATATCGGCTTTCTTCATATCTTCGACATTGAGAATCTTGCTGTCTGGGGCATCGTCGATCCCAAGAAGGCCGATATTGGTGATGTCGGATTGGTTCTTGACATTGGCTTTTCCTCTCTGCAAATCACTGACTTATTCTAGATGCGGCCGGTTGACGCTGCTCACTAATGGTGCTTCTTGAAGATTTTGTACATCGGTTAGGACTTCTATCCGATTCAAGAGGGCATCAATCTGATGTTGCCCCACATTCAACGTGGGGGGTACTACATTATTTTCTAATAGGGGGTTGGGTGGATCATCCCTCTTGGATGGCTGATGGCCCTTGCTGGTTGAGTGATCTCTGTTCTTCCTTTCATCATTTTCTCTTTCAAAATTCTCCTTTCCAAGAGGGGTAACCTCATGTAATACTACAACATAACTCCCCTACCTGGCATGCCAATCTGTTGACGCTATCTCCACGAATTGGGTTGCACTTCCCAAGCCTCCGGTTGATCACCTTCGATCCCTGCAAGACAGATCCCTGACCGAAGATTTTCCGGTAAAGGACATTCCGATGCCTAAGTCAGTAGAGTTCAGTCAATAGATGGAGAATATGAAAAGAAACTGAATGAAAAGGGGATGAATAGCACTCTTAGTTTGGCTTACCTCCGGAAGTCCCCTCTTACCTCTTTTTATAGGCATTAGTCTTAACGAAAATCTATTAAGATAAACTAATTATCATCGGAGAAGTTAAGTAACTAACTGCCGTTAGGATAAACTTCTGGTAGTTAGTTAACTTTAACCCGTCATAACGAATAACAATTGTGACATTGTTCGGTTATAACAACCATGTCCTTTTTTGCGGACTCCATTTTGGGATTTTTCATCCAATTTATAGTCAGTCGGATAAACGTACTCTGAAGACGAGTTGGTCGATCATTGTATTGGTCGGCTATTGTATCATTGGGCTCTTTGGCCTGGGATTCATCAACCCGACCATTCGATCAAACCCGATGTCTGTCAGTCCGTCCAGTTCATTACAACAAATACAATTCATGGTATGGTGTTGAGATTATTTCATTGGCAAGGATTGATCGTCAGCTCTGATAAGCTGATCCAGCCTTATACCTGTGGAGCCAAGTAATTCAGCTAAAGTCTGATCATTAGCTTGCAGGATCTGAAGAATCAAGAGAAGGTTGCCCCATCAAGACTGACAACAACTATGTTGATACAGTCATTTGTCTAGTTTGTAGTTGCAGCTTAAACTGCTTCAGTGAACTTAGAAAGAGTTTCTTCTCAAAAACAGCGCATATGGAAAGAGCCTTACATTACAAAACAGAAAGTAGGCTTCCTATTATAGAATATTGACAAAATGCAATCATAACTTAAAACAGATTTGACTATTTATAAGAACCGTAAGCTTGATAGCTTAACATTGTCTTTGCTGATATATTAGATCCAGTTCAGGTTAGGTAAAGTAACATTAGCTGCTAGAACAGGTCCTGATAGCCATTCACTTGGAAGTGGCTAGCTTTCATAAAGATTTTTATTTCCAGAGAGAAGGACATTAGATGCATACAGATGCGCATAATGACACAAACATGTACATATCCATAAACAATAAAAAGGAAGCATGCCTAAAAAAACTACAGGGCACTCAAACAGTAAATTTTTGAAAACTGCAAAAGAAACCAGTAGTCTGGCTCTTTAAAGTTGTTCCGATATAGATAACTGAAAAACTAGGTAAACAGAAACAAGACACCACTTTTCCTCACCCTTTAAAACATCTAGCAGAAATACATATTCCTTACAATCCTATCATAGTTTGTCAAATTATTCTGAATCAAGATTTGCTTACTGCCAAGAGACATTAATAGAATTTAAGCATGTAATTGAACATTAGGTAGCACTATCATAAAAATCATGCAAGACCATGAAGCTTAGAAGCAGACCAGGAAAGGAATCAGGCTCTTGACTTCTCATCATACGGGCAGGTTCTTTCCAGTCATATGCTTTCACATGCATGGATCCATAAAGAATCTTACTCAAGACTGTCATCCCAGGGTGGTCATGTAGTGGAATAACAGATGAAGTAGGCAAGCAAAATATGCCAATCTGCAGAAATACATATGAACTTGAGTGCTGTGTCCTAATCAAGTGGGATAAAAATGCAGAAGACAGTTAAGAAATGCTCTGATCCAGAATAAGCAGTAATACTTACAAAGTGCCATGCAATACAGTCATTTTAGAAATCCATTTCCCAAGCTGTTGAGAACCCAAATAAGTAATTTAACCTTCAATACCAGCATAACAACATGAAGCCAGTGACTTCACCAGTAATGTCATGAAAATCAGGGTCAAATGCTTTAGTGATGATACAGTGGCATACAGGTTCCTTTAACTGATGGTCTCTGTCCATAGTTATTTATTTGAATTGTACAATAAAATGCCCATATTTTTTAGTTCAACGTCTCAAAAGCTCCATGGCACCATGACAGACAGCACGTTTGGCAAGTGTCCATGACAACTCATAGCTTCACTCATGTTTATGACTAATACTTTAAGAACTTTACCTCCAACACCAAGATGTCTGTCATTTGCATTAACCAATGATTATCCACCTTTCATTTCGTTTTGCAAAATGTTGTCATCCAACTTAATTATTTATGATGTAAAACTTCCGATATTTAAATTGCCAATGAGCAACTCTATGCTGATTTCAAGTTTACAAGTCAATCTGCCCCATGTGAATGGTTATTGATATAGAAGAACACACAGTGCTGATATGACCATTTTTTTGTTATGATTCAACCAATCAAGGGTTGTAACACCAGCGGAACAATATTCTTGGTACCATACCACCACAGCACGTTGCAACCAAGGATGTCAAAACTGACCCAGATAGATGCATAACGCACATACCGATTGGTACTGGCCGGTACATGCTAGTACCAAGGCTGGCTCGTATATGCTAGTACCAAGGCTGGCTCAATTAGTACCAATCCTAACCCAGTTGGTTGGGCCTTAAATCAATCAAAATGAAGAGAAGGGGGCTTCTCTCTCTAATGCCCTCTATTCCCAAGGCCAAGATGCCGAAATACAATGAAACAGGGGAGGAGGCATCAGAGAAGGATGTGGCAACAGTGCAAGAGGAAGCAGTGGGGCACAACAGAGGAGGCAAAGATAGAGGGGAAACAGCCTCCAGCAGGGTGGTGGTTTGTAGGTTCTAGGCCACTCTTCCATCACTTCACACCTCCGGGTCCAGTGAGGGAAGGTGATGGTTGCATCGGTAGAGAGAACAGGAGGAGGGTTGTAATAAGGCAGTAGGAGTTGAGGAGGGTTGCTAGAGAGAGGAACCAAGGAGGCTTGCTGGCAAGAGGAACCGAGGAGGATCATTGGAGGAAGGAGCTGAAGAGGGTCACCAATAAGAGCCTAGAAGGGTCACTTGTGGGAGAAGGTAGGGAGGCGAGAAGAGATAAAGAGGCATGGTGGAGAGAAAAGGAACCAAGTAGGAAGAAGAATACACAGAATATAGGAGGCAGCTACAATTCAGAACCCAGTGTCCAAAGCTCTTCATCTCCCAAAATTTAGGTTCTAAGCCATTGGATAAATGATATAATGGCTCAAATTCACCACCACTTAACCAGCTATCTTATCTCTCTTATTTAAAAAAAAAAAAAAAAAAAAGCATCCTGAATATTACTCGTACACAATCACATATAGTGAATTGATAGGGGTCAGACTGGCACTATACCAGTCTAATAAAATTTGGAACCACCCTCAGTACCAGTATCCAAATCCTTACAACCAATTCTTGCACTAATATTCCAAGTATGATCCTAATATCAAAATTCAGCCTAATGATGGGAATCTTACCAATTCTATGATCATTTTTCATGATTGTTCTTATTTCAGCACCTTGACCTACTCATTACTCTTAAGAAATAAAATTAAAAAGGATGTAACCAAAATATGTAGAACAATAAGGTTCAAGTAGAAAACTACCAAAGCAGTTGAATGAACTTACCGAAAAACTATCACAGTCATATATCTGCAAGTATGTTATTGGTTGAGCCCATCGAGCAGTCCTGGCTGATTTCCTGAATGAATTTGGTCCAAAAAAACCATGTCCCCTATCATCCTCCAGGTTATCATCTTTAAGACCAACTTCTGCTGGACTAATAGTATCTGAACAATATAGACTATCTCATTGCATATACTAAATGAAAGTAAGACAATGGCTTAAACATTGAGCTTGCAATATAATTTTTATCATGATAAGGTATGATGCATTAGATTTACAACGTAGAAGGTACAAATACCCAAATTTTGTATTTATGACCAATCTAGAGCTTCAAAGGGAAACACCAGCAGCTCTTAGCTCAGCTGGTTGGCACACAACTCTTCATGGGAGAGGTGCTCAGTTCAATTGCTGATTGTGGCAAATGACAACCATATTGCTCAAAAATAGAACACCAATAGCAAGCTGATCTCCACAAAATAGCATGGACCAAGCAAGGAAGTTCTTGTATCGCATAATCCATGCAACTGATAGGAAAGAAAAGGTGGATGCATTTGAAATTGTATACAGGGACCATTTATTCTTGAACATTCTACTATTTTATGTCAAAAGCCAACAGCTAAGTTTTATTGCAACAACAAAATCAAGATCGGCGCATGTAATTAAATTAACCATATTAAATTGGACATCAATTTAATATCAAGGATGCCAATGCATGTACTCTAATTAACAAACAAACAGAAAAATGAACTTCCTAGCTGTCTGATTAACCAAGATGTTGCTCAAGAAGAATACAAAAGAATATAAGAATCTATAATTTGAAGGACATACATGTCTTGTTATAGTGTCTAACACATGTGCCTAACATGTATTTATGTCCCATCAAGGTTCCAAAAGGCTTAAACTCATGCACTATGATTCTATGAAGCACTAACTGCCAGAAAAAGGTTAATGTCATGACATTTGACATCCTGGCTAATCACAAGAAACAGATTTGGATGCAAACAGATAAGGAAGGAGGAGGCAGGTAAGTCACTTATTAGATATATTGTTCCACTGGGCTAGTGCCAAAAGGCTCAAGGGGATCGATTTCTATCAACCCTTGCTCCAGCCAATCAGAGCTTTCAGTCAAATTTGTGATAACCCAATTCACCAAAGAAACAAATCCCAAAAACGAATTCACTTAAATCCACACACACACACACACACACACACACACACATATATACAAGTCCCAATAATTTCTATGCAGAGACAAACTGGACTCTTGAAACTAATTTTTAAAAAAAATCCTGTCCACTGAAGGTTGGCAAAAGAATGACAGGATTTCAAGACAAAATCACCACCTGCCCATCAATAAGCGAAAATAGTTTGATTTCCCAAAGGAATCCAGATATATAGAAAGCCAACTTGTAGCATACATTTTACCAAATACCTTCAATTTTTTGCTGAGTTAATCTAAGTCATTCAAGCCATAAAAAATAGTCTCCCAATTTAACATGAATTCTGCAACATACCAATTTTCTTAAATGAATCCTAAGCAGTGTATAGAAACCAACAAGTTAAAAGTGAGATAAACTAAAATATTCCTATCTTCTGGATCATTCCATTGGGATCTATTTCTCACAAAGAAATTTTTGGTTTTTCTCATAAAATATTGGACAAGAAACCCAACAAAGCAGGTGACCTAATACAAAAACATCGTAATTTAAGGGGCTGGTTGGATGCAAACATAACCCAAACCCTTAAAAAAAAAAAAGAATACTGGAAATCAGCTTTTACAGAGAATTCGCTGTTTTTATATCTTTCAGAGGGATTGCATGCTCAGATGGAGTTTGTCATCATGTTAATCTCTACTGAACTTCCTTCTTGTCATCCATTTGTGGCTTTGCAGGATTTATCCATGGATAATTTAGCAGGCCATACAAACAGGGTAAGGAACTCATATCCTTTCAATTGCAGTGCAAACCATGGCTCCTAATATTTCCAAAAAAGAATAAGATCATGCTAAGTAACTCATGCAATTGGATCTCATGAGATGCAATTTCTCCTCTTCTCCTCCTCTAGGGGGCAACAATCCATCGTTGTTTTTATCCTCTTCATACATTATATCTTCTTCTCCTCTTCAAACAACAACAAAATTTACCACAAAAAAAATGACTCTTCTCTTCTCCTCTTTGTACAATTGATCTTTTTATATTTTTAAACATCAAGTTTTCAGCTATTGGGTGATTAAAGAACCATTGTTAACATTAGTTATGCAAATTTTTATTACCTACTGATGATAAGGATTATTTTTACATCTTACAACTTAGTTGTAGCTTTATCAGTCTGTGAGCATAATTTTATTCAGTAATTCAATTCTCATAAATTATTATTGTATTCTTTATATTTTATAGTTACTTTAATTTTCATTTTAAAATATGTTATTATTTTATATTCTCATGCAAGTTATGAATTCACTTGAATTTTAAAAAAAACGAGCAAACTGAGTTTGAGGTTTAGAATATCTTAGCCATCTAAACTAAACCCTTAACCTTATCTCATCTTGCATTCCAGAAGGAACCTACCATCTTTTATATACTCTTCTATTCAATCCATTTTCCCATTTCAATTGCCTAGTCATTCTTCTTAGCTGCCATGGTGATATACCTTAACCTAAAAATGATCTAGCAGTGCAACTCCATCTTGGACCTCCATGGAAACAATTGTAAATATACCATCTTATGCCTCTCCTATTTCAAGATAATGGCAAGGATACCAACACAAGTGCCATATGGGGTGATACCTTCCACACCAAATTGACTAAGATGGGCCTTTGATCTCACGTGAAGAATTTTAATTAAAATTTTAACAGAATGTCAGTTAGAAAAGGACTTTTTCATTCACAAAAGCAAAGGTTAGCTTACCAAAATATATAAAAAAGGGAAAGGGCTTAAGCCAAATCAGTGTTTATAATAAAGACTAGTAGATGCAAATTGTATAGGGAAAAAAAGCTATTCTTAAACTTTGGGTAAATGATTCTCATTCAAGTCTTCTTGAGATGGCTTCATGCAGGTCATCTCCCACCCATGTGGTTGGTTTGCAAATCTTAATCATCTAGCATAATAAGTATTGCATCTTGATGTGAACTCCATATTCCATTGTAGCTTTGCACGAAAGAAAAAAACTAACTGAACAAAATAGATACATTATAGGCTATGAAAGTTAAATCAATGGACAAATCTTGTATTAATAGGTTTCTTCTAGACTCCCTCAAAAATATATAATCCACATGTAACTTAGCTCATATGTTAGTATCAATCTATTATTGACCTACAGGTCCGTTCTTTGGTGGATTGATAACATGAAAAAGTTGGTTAACTTTTTTATGATCAACTTATCCATGTTCTTATGCTTCTTCAAATGGGTAAATTATTTTTTTATGAGTATGTATCCATGAAATTGGAGGAAAATCTTACTGACCTGAAAGATGGGTAAGTCACTTTTCCAATAGCCAAGAAAATAAACTTTTTATTTTATTCCTAAAATACCCCCAATCTTACACTAACATAATATAAATATATACATTATCAATATTATATTATATATTATTATTATGTTATATTATGTATAATATAATCTAATAAATTAATATACACCATAATATAATATAATATATAATATGATGGAAAAATAAAATATATTATGTATATTATATTATAAATTATGATATATTATATATTATATTATATTAAAATATATTATTTATATTATATTATGTATTATGATATATTAAATTATATATAATATAATATAAATTATAATATATAATAGATATATTCATATAATAAAGGGTATTTTGAAAAATATGGATAGATCTTAGTAAGTTATCCAGAAAAGTAGTAATGAAAAAGAACGGGATAATAGAGTCTGTAGCCATTTTTCAATGTATAAAAGAATATGGATAAATTATTTTTCTATCTAATATTGCTTGGAAAACACTTGCCTAAGAAAATAAAGATTTTCAGGTAAGTTATTTACCCTCCAAAGAATGGACCCTACATGTAAAGTTTTATCTAAAATTTATCCTTTGGATTTAACTTCTACTTAGTTTCTTACTTTCCATCAATTATTATTAGTTTTTTACTTTTATATTTTCCATTTAAATGATTGTTATATTTAATTTTTTAAATTGATATCATATCCTTTGTTTAGAAGAAAAATATTACTCTTTGAGTTCAAAAAAGATATGCAGAGACTCAGTGGGCCTACGGTGTAATGTAACAATGATATTATAAGTGTTTTACTTTTAGAGTTATTTTGTAACATGAATGTCTCTAGAAAATTACTAATGTAATTTTGATGAAGTTATAATAATTAAGTCAACACACTTAAAATTTGATTATTTTTCCTTAAGTCAACATGATTAAGTCAAGAAGCAACAACCCTATGATTTAATTGAGAACATCAGAACCACAAATAACCAAATTCATTGGATCATATACATGCCCCAAGTCTCATCGTGCACAAAAAAGAACACCAAATCCATCTCACCAACTCAGCACATTCGCTAGAAAGCATAAGTCAAGAAGCAACAACCTTATGATTTAATTGAGGTCATCGGAACCACATAACCAAATTCTTTGGATCATATGCATGCCCCAAGTCTCATCGTACACAAAAAAGAACTCCAAATCCATCTCACTGACTCAGCACATTCACTAGAAAGCACAATCTGAAACTTAGAAATAAAATCCAAATAAGACTCTATCTTTAGCTTCCCTAAAAAAATCCTAGAATTTGCCAAAAAAATAGAAACTTAACTGTAAAAGGCTGTAACCAATCCAATTAAATTCTGTGCTAACTCTATAAAAATGAAACTCTAAACCAGCTACCATCTCTTTCTCATCCACTCCTCTTGTCTAGCAGGATCTTTTCCTCTTCTAACAAGAGTTCAAGTCGAATTCTCTTTGGCAAAGATTCACTCCCACACTGACCATGCATCCTTGTTCTGTTCCCAGTTATATATTACTATTCATTGGCGGACTCAAATGGAATGTATTATCACTTTTTTTTTTTTTTTTTTTAAGAACGGTGTATTCATTGAACAAAGCGAAGGTGAATACAACCCAAAAAATCAGACAGTACAATATCCCGAAGTTGTACAGGGAAAGACCACCAGTCAGACCATAACACAGAAACAGAATGACTGGCAACATACGAGGCAACCCAGTCAGCATCTGAGTTGGCCTCCCTAAAGATGTGGCGGATAATGATCGAGGCACATCCCTGTAAGAGGAGGCCAATGTCTCGAATAACAGGATGAGCCGAAGGAAACAGTAAGGATTGTCGGATCCACGAAATGACCGTCAAAGAATCCCCTCAATGATAAGATGATCCAGGTGGAGAACCTGACGAGCATAAGTGATGTCAACCCATGCAACATACAGTTCCATCGCGGGAACGAAAGGGTCAACAAGGGGAACTCCACCAGCGAAACCCATAGCAGAGTCCCTGATGATGAAGGCAGCGCCTCCGGTTCTGTGACGAAGACTATTATAAAAAATGTATTATTACTTAACTACCTCACATCCTCAATGATCCATCTACCCCTGGTATTAGTCATCTCCTAATTAGAAATAACCTCTGGCACAAATCTGATCAAATGCAACTACTTTTTGTTCAAAGCCTTCTCATCACTCTGATTTCTTCAAAATTTTTTACACTCTTTCACAGGCCTCATCTCAAAGTTCACCCCAAATCCCACTGCTAGCGAACATATCCCAACCATAATGGCCATATGAAATTTTAAGCACATTTATCTCACACAAATGATTCAGCACAATCCGATCCTATTTTGATCCCTCCTGTGTCATCGTGATCATGATCATTTTAATAATCTATGTCAGTTCTTTTCTAAACCAAGCTCAATCACTATTCTTCAAAACTCAGAACAATTTTGATTCTTGAACAAAATGTCAGACAACAATTTTCGCTCAAGAGGTTCCCATCTACTTAGTGATAGGCAACGAGTTAAAGGAATTGGAAGCCAAATAAAATAAAAGCGGTTCTTGCTTTTGTTAAAATCATTTTTCTGATATGTTTTTAAAAGCATATGCAGCCAGTATGTTATCATATTTGCTATTTATTTTTCCGCTCCCATGCTATATTATTGGAAGCACCATAACACATTCTTATATGACTTTGGTAAATATACATTCATCTCGCAAAAAGTATTTGATAAAATCAAAGAAACATTAAGAATTATTTATACACTTCTTTCCATTTTTATATGCTAATCTAATTTAATGGCATCATTATAACATATAATATTTCTCTTAAATTCGTTTAGACTTAACGTGCATTTGCACGTAAATTTTACTATTTTCATAAAAGCACGAAAAAAGATAAAAGGACCAAAAATAAGAACACGGAGGAAAGATGGGGCGCAATTCCATCGGGGATTTAGAAGATGAACTATTTGATGAAATGCATGGCCGATTACACATAACAATTCGATACCCAAGAAAAAGTGCATCGACACGGACCAAATGATCAGCACAAAACCCTCAAAGGGTGGTTCCAATAATCCGAGCACTTTCAGTTTTCGACGAAACAGGGGACAGAAAGAGCATGCACCAAGAATTTAAACCGATTAATTTACCGAGAAGAGCAGCGAGATTCCGAATGGCCTGGGGGGAAGGGGAAGCGCCTGAAGGCGAGAAGGTTCTCTTGCAGAGCTCGTAGAGGACCTGCACCGAAGAGCCCTTCGCCATTCTTAATCTTCTTGCTTGGCTTCTTGGCCACTAAACCGAGCTCAGCTCAGGGACTCGGACCTCCCACAGCATCACCGACCTCAGGCCGTTTTACTGTTCTTTCGTGTAAATGGTAGATTTTATAGGAGAGCCGAAATGGATGGGATTCCTGGTCTCCAGCCCCTGGGCGCGCGGACATTTACCCGGGTCCGGCAGCAGCGTGGACAGCTGGCACCTGGCACGTGGGAGAGAAACCGCGGTTTAACTTTGACCCTGTGAGCTCCATGTTAGAGTTGTATCTTTCGCGTAAAAGAAGGATTCACCTTCCTTCGCGCGAATCTAGCGTTGGATAAACATATTGTCGGTTTGAGATCTGTGCAGGCAGTGAATGATGGATTCGGGTCAGTGCGAGTGCGGTGGGTAATCTAACGGTGGATTCGCGCGAAGGAAGGTGAGTCCTCGTTCCGCGGCAAAGATGCAACCACGACCCATGCGCCCCCGGTATGGGGCACCCAGGTTCCAATCGATTCCGTACATGGCTGTTAAATAATCAAGGGCGTGGACCCCACCGCCCCCCCCCCCCTCCCCCTCGGGGGTTGGGGGGTGAAGGTGAGATTTGGATGGATCACCTTGAGCCGCGTGGCGGCTCTCTGGAAATTGCAGCCAAGTGGATGCTGGTACTTGGTTCCGTACGCTTGTCGGTTCTCAATTCGCCTTTGTAAAGCAAACAGTGGTCCTGATTTCGATCGCTTCGACAAGGAAATTGGCTTTTAGGGAGGAAGTAGCTGGCAATTTGGCCCTTCATCTGGGAACACTTTTTCGGAGCGAGAGGTTATTTAAACAATGCAGGGATTTAAAGCGAACTCGAGTAATACTCGAAGCGATTATCTATCCATCAATTACTGATGAAGACTGATTCACCTTGGGCTATATTATGATGAAACAATAGATTGATTAGCAAAAAATTAAAAAATTAAAAATTAATAAATGGATGATATAAAATTTGACCGGTTCATCTTTAAAGCATAACTATCTAACTGATTTATAAATTTGATCAACTAAAGTTAAAGAAATACCAGTTAAACAGTTTCCAAATAAGTCAATGACTAGATTTTATTTATCAAATCAAGAAAAATTGAGATGACAAGAAAAAAAAAACAGTTATCATAACTGAATAATGTTATAACGACCATCCATTACGACGGATTCAAATTAATTCCAACGAAATGACGTGGAGATTAACCGTATAAAACCTCTTCCACCAAATTTCTTTTAAGACGAACGCATATAGATACAGATAAGAAGGAACCTTCGCAGGTAAGTTAAGCCAAGAAAGTGCAATACCCTTTAATTGTGCTTCTCTTAAGATTCTCTATCTGTTGCTTGAACTCTATTAATTTAAATATTAGAATTTTCCCGATCAAAAAATTTTTGATCAAAGACTTGTTTTGCAGGCATACAAAATAATCGGCCGGTGATTTCTAGTGATACAAATTGGCCCGTGGCATGTCCCTTGGTGGTGGAAAGTGTATCTTGGGCTTCACTTTTGCTGTACTATCAACTATATCTTCAATCGGACAGGTCTACAAATTCTCTTTGGAATATGCTTGTGGGTCTTGTCATCCAATTGAAAGAGTATGTGTATATATGTTTACTGCTCCATACTGGCATTGGACAATCACTGCTCTGCCAACTCAATTTTTAATGTATTTATGGAGTCTCTCATATTAAATACATCTACTTGCTTCTGTCTATTTTCACTATTTATGTTGTGGCAGGATCTCTCTATTGTAGCACAGATTGCATCTTCTAGGTTCATACTTCTTTTTTCATACTTCTTCATGGATACGCATCTTCCTTTCTTCGGTTTCATTCCAGTAATTTGTTGTTTACTTGTACCATTGAGAAAATCACCCGCCCAATCTTAGATGATATGGCGAGCATACATCAATTATTGCCCGGATGGCTAAAGATCGGATGGTGATTGAGATTACAATAACAATTGCAAAAGTTAAACATAAAGGATATGTATTTGTAGATAACCGATCTTGAGGTCAAACTACAATCGAACTGCTCTTTATCATTGTCTGTATATCGATATCCATAATGAATTCTTATCGATCCTACAAAAGATAACATGCTCACAATTTAGGGCTGGAAATGGGCCAGCCCAAAAGCCCATTGTTTGGAACTGGACTGGGTCAGCTCAATAAATTTCGGGCCGGTCTGAAATTGGTTCAGGCTGTGGACGAAATTTTAAGTATATTCGACTAGTCTTAGGGCTGTAAAATAGAGTCCATTTAATTTTTGGACCAAAGGAATGCCCGGATTTGGTCCAAAAATTTTTAAAATATAATTTTGGGCCGGCCCATTTCCAGCCCTATCGCAATTAGATCTTTCATGATAGTTCTACGACTTCAATTGTTGACCAACCCAAGACTAAAATAGCCCATGACCTCTATGATATCATTGGTGTATGGGCCATAAATAACTTCACTTTTTGGTTATAACTAACTGAGATCCTCCACCTCTAACAAATATAAAATGTGGTTATGGTGTATGGGCCATATATCATTGGTGTATAGGCCATAAATAACTTCACGTTTTAGTTAGAATCGACTGAGATCCTCCACCTCTAACAAATATATAATGTGGTTATTGTTGCCGCCAAGATCACTGTGACCTGTAGTCGAGGACGAGCTCGGAACGTACTCTTGTCGCTCGAGATCCTGATCGGGCACACGGACCTGCAAAATAGAGTTAGAGGCCTGGACCGGGGATTCTGATGGAGGCACTCCGACGCTTGAGTCAGTAACGATCCAGGGGAACAGATCCTCCTGGTCAAGCCCCAAGGGTGGACTCCATGCTAGGAGGAGAATTGATGAGGTGAAAGAGTGCGAGTGGGCCGAGCACAGAGTATAGGAGTGGTAGGAGAGAAGAGCTCGAACTGGATGGCTGTGTCTGTCTAAACCCCTCCAGGGGTTTAGCGGTAGCCTCGAGCGTTGTCTTTCTATGCACTGCCCCCTTCTTGCTTGTTGGACATCACCCCACTGTAGCTTAGCTTGAATGAAAAAACTTGAGAAACTTACCTCGTTTGAATCTGAGAGCCCCCTTTTAGCTGGGGGTGTTGCGTGCCGCTTACCTCGGGATCCTTCCCATGCTTATTGGCGCGTGCGGCAATATTTCATGTCGTGGATGGGTTGCCTTTCCATTTTAGTTATACGGAAGCTACCGTTTCCTCTGACATTCCTTCTGGTTGCTCCTTTTTTGATAACTTGGCAGAGCCTTGATCGACGAGCCACCACCTCCTGGATCCGGATCCACTGGTTGACATCCAATTCCGGAGGGTGCAGCCGATTGGTGGAGAATGCAGAGCCTTGATCGGAGGATTCCTTCCATTTTGGTGTAAGTGGTAGCTGAGATCATCATCGCAGCTTGGAAGGCATCTTTTCATGGTCCTCAGGCATCAGGCTGCCATTTAGGGAGAGCGGCGACTTCCTTCGACTGCAGATCTCTTCGTCTGAGATGGAGCCGATCTGGAGAGGCGGAGCTCGACTTCGACCTCGACATCTCGACCCGGAGAGAGCGCGGCGGGCGAAGGAGAGACGGAGCTCGACTTCGGCCTCGGCATCTCGACCCGGAGGGAGCACGGCCGGGCGAAGGAGAGGCGGAGCTCGGCTTCGGCCTCGGCATCTCGACCCGGAGGGAGCGCGGCCGGGCGAAGGAGAGGCGAAGCTCGGCTTCAGCCTCGGCATCTCGACCCGGAGGGAGCGCGGTGGGCGAAGGACAGGCGGAGCTCGGCTTCGGCCCCGGCATCTCAACCCGGAGCGAGCGCGGCCGGGCAAAGGACAGGCGAAGCTCGGCTTCGGCCTCGACGTCTCGACCCGAAGAGAGATGGCCAGGCGAAGGAGTCCTGGCTGGAACGTCCCACGTGGCAGCTTCCTTCGACATGGTGTCTGATAGGGGTTCCATGTCAATGATCCCGCCACATCATTTGCCCCTACTCCCAAAGCCCGTTGGCGCGCAGCGCTAGGGATGAAGGGAGTATATGCGGTGCTGACATGGAAAGGCAAAGATTCGGTACAATAATGAACATGATCGCTGATGCTTTATGAGGTGGTTCTCCAAGCCAATGCGGAGGAGCCACGTGGACACGTCCGAAGAGCAGTTATTACCGATGCAGAATTCAGAGCGGCCGGGTGAAGGAGTCCAGGCTGGGATGTCCCACATGATAGCTTCCTCCGACATGGTGACTGACAGGGGTTCCACGTCAGCGATCTCGCCACATCAGTTATAAAACTACCTAACAAACTATTTTGCTGCAAAACTATCTAACAAAAGCATTAAGTGGTCACAAACCACTTAACAAATATATAAGGTGGTTACAAACTACCTCTACAAAAGGAGGGAAAGCGGCGGTAAGCTAAGCTCTCATTCTCTCACTTTTTTATCTATTATTCTCAAGTTTTGGCTGACTTAAGCATTGAAGGGATCCCGATCGAAAAATCTCTGGCAAATATGGACTTTGTTTTGTAGTTTTTAGCAAATAGGCAACTATATCGGCATCTTATCAGTCTCTAGCTCGGCAAGAGGCTGACCCCATCTAGAGCTGTCGATGGAGTGGGTTCAGGTCGGAATCCAGATATCCATATATGGACTCGATCTTAGCTATTAGACCCGGACCCGGACCCAAACCCGAATGGAAGGATCCCAGCATTACTTAAAATGAAATCATTTAGGTTGTGCCACCAGCATCCAAACTATTAAGCCTCCTCTATGTGACATACATTCCTATGATGAACCATGGACATTATGGACATTATCGACAAGTTGATGGATGATTAAATCTAAGGAATATAAAGCTATACAAGTAGACAAGAAGGAATGGTGTTGCAACTGGAAGTGGAAAGTTACATAAATCATATTTGTAATAAATGAGTAGGTTATGTGATACCAACTATTCAATCACTACAACATCAGCAAGGTTGAAACAAAATTAATCTAAACAAATGGAGGGGATGAAAAAATTACATACTATATGGCTACATTTGAATGATCTGGGTGTTGTAAACTAGTCACCCAAGCATTACCATGGTGTTAAGTTCTCGAACCACATTTCAGGTACCTAAACTTCTAAAATTTTATCTATATTTTTAAGAGAGACAAAATGGTGATGCTAGCTATTAAATATATTCTGCTTAATAGTCAGTGAGAACAGAACCAATATTCCATATCATGGTGACAAATTTATTTGTTTAACTATTATATTATATGATAAAAGTCTCAATGAATACCGATAGCATAAGAAAACAAAATAATAGAATTCAGAAAGTTATGAGCTTACAACTATGAGTTTCCCCTCATTTTCTGGTCTCTGTGCAATCCTAATAGCTGCAGCCATAGCAGCTCCAGATGATATTCCAACATGCAATGAGCATACCTTTTACTGTAAGCAGTAGAAGGTTAAATAGGTGAAAAGCATGGATCGCGGACCCTTGTCACTAAACAAGAGGATTGAAAAGAGAATCCAGGATAACATGAACTATAATAGAAACATTAGACTATAATAGTATTGACAAACTTACCAACAACCCTTCTTTCAAGGCTAGAAGGTTTGCTGTTTCAATAGCTTCATCATTTGAGACCTGGACAATCACCCCATCACAGAAAAATTAAGGTAATTCATACTAAAAAATTGAGAATAACAAGAAACAGTTGATAGAAGAACCATCCATCACTTCATAAAGTAGAAACAAAAATTATAACTAGTTACCAACATACTGACCAGCCAATCAAGTATCAAATAATACAACCATTCAACTCAAAACTAGGTGTTCTTTAAGGCTTACTTGGATAACTTCATCAATGAGATCAACATCCAAAACACCAGGAATAAAGCTAGCTCATATACCCTGGATTTAAAAAGCCATGAGATGACATCGGGACAGTGGCAGCCAGCAGCCGACGGTGGACGATGTTGGTGGTCGGCGGGGCTCGGATCTAAGAAAGGGTGAGCTGGAAGGGTGGGATGGTGGGGGATGATCTCGAAGTAGCGATCACCTGTGACCGGAAAGAGATCGATGATGGACGTTGATTTAGACTGGAGAGTGGGGAGGCATCAGCTGTCCGCGGTCGACCATCGAGGGAGAGGGATGGGATGGAGGGAGGCCAATTTGGCAATCTGGATTGGAGAGGGGGGAGGCGTCGGCGGTCCATGGTCAACCATCAAGGAGGAGGACGGGACTGAGAGAGAGGCACCAGTAGTCTGCCGTCCATGGTCGGCTATCAAGGAAGAGGGATGGGACCGAGAGAGGATTAGGCGATCAGGGATTCTGAGATTGAAGGAAAAAAAATTAGATTTAAGAGCTAACCTTTTATATTAAAACCATTATTAATTTTTAACCATTATATCAAAAATCTAACGGTCCATAATAATATTAATATAAATAAATAAAATATTATTTTATATAATCGGGTCTTGGATTTGGCAGGTCTAGATATTTAATATCCATACCTGGATCCATTTAATTATAGCTAAACAAATCCGAGTCCGGATTCGAGTAAATGGATCCAAATTTAATACCATGCATGGATTTGTGGATAAATACCCACGGGTCTTGAGTCCATACCGATCCATTGACAGCTCTAACCCCATCATTCTAATTTTGAGCTTCACAGCTGTAGATAGTGCTAGAGGAAGGGTTCAAAAAGCCTATTTCAAAAGTAGAGGAGAAGGGAGAGCTTGAAGATAGAGGGGGGAGAGAGAGAGAGAGAGAGAGAGAGAGAGAGAGAGAAGAGGGGAGACAATGAGGTCTCCCTCCTTCTCTTTTGAGATTGGGGTCCATTTTATTTTCTTGAAATTGGAGATCCAGATCCAGTGGATCAGGAATGAGATAGTGGTGATGGCATTTACTCCAGAATCTTCAGGCCAAGCTAAGGAACAGGACTAGCATGGAAGACGGTCGTAAGAACTGTGACCTTGGGGTCTATATCAATTCCATCCATTCCATCATAATGGACTCCTAGTTAGAGATCCAACTTAAGAAGTGGGGGTAGGGAGTAACAACTACCTCAACTCCTTCCCCACTCAATATAGCATCTCCAAGGAGATCGATATCCTTGCCAAGTTTAACATCGAGGTCAAGCTACAAAGTTCAAATCCGAAGCCGATTTATAAAACTCAAATCCAAGGCTAAGCTACAAAACTCAAAGCCAAGGTCAAGCTACAAAGCTCAAAATTGAGATCGAGCTGCCAAGCTTAAAGTCGAGCTAAAGAACAAACCCAACGTTTGAGCTCTAAATCCCAAGCTCCCAAAAGTCAAGCTCCAAAGGCCAAACTCCCAAAGGCCGAGCTCCTAAAGTCTGGGCTCTAAAGGCCAAGCTCCCAAAATCCAAGCTCCAAAGGTCGAGCTCCCAAAGGCCGACCTTCTAAAGCCAAGCTCCCAAAACAGAGATCAAGGTGGAGACCAAGACCAATATTGGGGTGAGGAGTTGAGGGCGAAGTGAAAACCAAGGCCAAGCTCTGAAAGCCAAGCTCTTGAAGGCCGAGCTCCAAAGGGATGAATTCTTGAAGATCGATCCCAAGGCAAATTTGGTAAGGCCAAAGTGAAAAGATCAAGGTAAAGGCCAACCAACATTAGGTCAACTAGAACACGTCTATGGTCTCGAGGGGGTAAGTCAACAACCTAGCTAGAGATCCTAGCTAAAGTCAAGGAACATATGCCCTAAAAAAGCTATAATGGGAGATCTAATATCTTCAAGAGGCATTCTTTCCAAGTATGCCGAGTGTAAGACGAAGGGGCTAACCCTATAGGGCCTCCTCGGCATGGCCAATTATTGCTCCTCATTCTTGGACAAGTCAAGCAAAGATCAAAGAAAATGATGAAGAAATAACCCTATGGAGATCCTTCAACATGGCCAACTAACATTCTTCATCCCCAACTTCAACTAACCAATTGATTTTAGATGAAATCCGACCTCCTCGTCAGATCAAGATCAAATTGATTTCAACTATGACTTTCAACCAAGTATTGGTATTATAATTGATCTACTTCAAAGTTAACATCAATTCAATCATCTTGTTCAAATTGCTACAGTCCAAAATGATCCAAACCAATCAACTATGGGATAAAGATGAGATAGAAAAAGAAAATGTACTTCAGTAAAAATCTTAGCGGTGGTATATAAGCCCCGGAAAGATATAAAATGCTCTAGAATTAAAGAAATTTCAAAAACCGAAGTTAGAATTTATACTAGAACCTATTTTCCATATCGAAGTAAAAAAATATTTTGGGCTAGAAAGTGAGGGACAAATGTTACAGAGGGAATCACATGCCCAGCCTTGGATGATGTAGTGAGTGTATATCAGTCACTGACCAGATAGCTAGCGATCGGATGGCGATTGAGATCACTTAACAATAATTATAGACATTGAACAATCATAGACATTGAACATAAAGGACATGCATTAATAAATAACCAACCCTGAGGTTAGTTTGTATATGAACTACTTTCTATCATCGTCTACATATCGATGTCCACGTTAGATTCTTATTGACCTTGTAGAAGATAACTTGCACACAATCAAATATTCCATAACTATTCTATGACTTCAATTATTGATTGACCCAAGACTAAAATAGCTCATGACCTTTATGACATCATTAGCATGTGGGCTATAGATAACTCTATATTTTGGTTATAATTGACTAAGATCTTCCACCTCCAACAAATATATAAGGTGGTTACAACCTACTTAACAAACAAATAAGATGGTTACAAACCATCTAACAAATACATAAGATGGTTACAAACTACCTGACAAACTCCTATAAAAGAAGAGGAAGAGGGGGTAAGCTAAGCTCCCATTATCTCACTCTCTTTTCTCTACTATTCTCTAGCTAACTTAAATATCATAGGGTCCTCGCCAAAAAATCTTTGATAAGTGTGGACTTCTTTTTGCAGACCGTGACAAAGAAATGATCATGCCAGCATCTTATTAATTTTTAACTCAATAAGAGGCCGATTTCATTATTCTCGTATGGAGTTTTGCAGCAACAACTTGCTTTTTTTATTTACTACTCTTGAGTTATGACATTTCTCCTTTATCTAAATAAAAAACTATTGACAAAAATTGAGCATTATACCAATTCATAAAAAGTTTGAATGAATGAACCATTTAACATTTTAACAAGGCACTAGAGTAGTTGCTCCGATACATTGTGTCAAAATAATAAAGCTAGCTCATATACCCTGGATTTAAAAAGCCATGAGATGACATCGGGACAGTGGCAGCCAGCAGCCGACGGTGGACGATGTTGGTGGTCGGCGGGGCTCGGATCTGAGAAAGGGTGAGCTGGAAGGGTGGGATGGTGGGGGATGATCTCGAAGTAGCGATCACCTGTGACCGGAAGGAGATCGATGATGGACGTTGATTTAGACTGGAGAGTGGGGAGGCATCAGCTGTCCGCGGTCGACCATCGAGGGAGAGGGATGGGATGGAGGGAGGCCAATTTGGCAATCTGGATTGGAGAGGGGGGAGGCGTCGGCGGTCCGCGGTCAACCATCAAGGAGGAGGGACGGGACTGAGAGAGAGGCACCAGTGGTCTGCCGTCCATGGTCGGCTATCAAGGAAGAGGGATGGGACCGAGAGAGGATTAGGCGATCAGGGATTCTGAGATTGAAGGAAAAAAATTTAGATTTAAGAGCTAACCTTTTATATTAAAACCATTATTAATTTTTAACCATTATATCAAAAATCTAACGGTCCATAATAATATTAATATAAATAAATAAAATATTATTTTACATAATCGGGTCTTGAATTTGGCAGGTCTAGATATTAATATCCATACCTGGATCCATTTAATTATAGCTAAACAAATCCGAGTCCGGATTCGGGTAAATGGATCCAAATTTAATACCATACATGGATTTGTGGATAAATACCCACGGGTCTTGAGTCCATACCCGATCCATTGACAGCTCTAACCCCATCATTCTAATTTTGAGCTTCACAGCTGTAGATAGTGCTAGAGGAAGGGTTCAAAAAGCCTATTTCAAAAGTAGAGGAGAAGGGAGAGCTCGAAGATAGAGGGGAGAGAGAGAGAGAGAAGAGGGGAGACAATGAGGTCTCCCTCCCGTCTTTTTTGAGATTGGGGTCCATTTTATTTTCTTGAAATTGGAGATCCAGATCCAGTGGATCAGGAATGAGATAGTGGTGATGGCATTTACTCCAGAATCTTCAGGCCAAGCTAAGGAACATGACTAGCATGGAAGACGGTCGTAAAAACTGTGACCTTGGGGTCTATATCAATTCCATCCATTCCATCATAATGGACTCCTAGTTAGAGATCCAACTTAAGAAGTGGGGGTAGGGAGTAACAACTACCTCAACTCCTTCCCCACTCAATATAGCATCTCCAAGGAGATCGATATCCTTGCCAAGTTAACATCGAGGTCAAGCTACAAAGTTCAAATCCGAAGCCGATTTATAAAACTCAAATCCAAGGCTAAGCTACAAAACTCAAAGCCAAGGTCAAGCTACAAAGCTCAAAATGAGATCGAGCTGCCAAGCTTAAAGTCAAGCTAAAGAACAAACCCAACGTTTGAGCTCTAAATTCCAAGCTCCCAAAAGTCAAGCTCCAAAGGCCAAACTCCCAAAGGCCGAGCTCCTAAAGTCTGGGCTCTAAAGGCCAAGCTCCCAAAATCCAAGCTCCAAAGGTCGAGCTCCCAAAGGCCGACCTTCTAAAGCCAAGCTCCCAAAACAGAGATCAAGGTGGAGACCAAGACCAATATTGGGGTGAGGAGTTGAGGGCGAAGTGAAGACCAAGGCCAAGCTCTGAAAGCCAAGCTCTTGAAGGCCGAGCTCCAAAGGGATGAATTCTTGAAGATCGATCCCAAGGCAAATTTGGTAAGGCCAAAGTGAAAAGATCAAGGTAAAGGCCAACCAACATTAGGTCAACTAGAACACGTCTATGGTCTCGAGGGGGTAAGTCAACAACCTAGCTAGAGATCCTAGCTAAAGTCAAGGAACATATGCCCTAAAAAAGCTATAATGGGAGATCTAATATATTCAAGAGGCATTCTTTCCAAGTATGCCGAGTGTAAGATGAAAGGGCTAACCCTATAGGGCCTCCTCGGCATGGCCAATTATTGCTCCTCATTCTTGGACAAGTCAAGCGAAGATCAAAGAAAATGATGAAGAAATAACCCTATGGAGATCCTTCAACATGGCCAACTAACATTCTTCATCCCCAACTTCAACTAACCAATTGATTTTAGATGAAATCCGACCTCCTCGTCAGATCAAGATCAAATTGATTTCAACTATGACTTTCAACCAAGTATTGGTATTACAATTGATCTACTTCAAAGTTAACATCAATTCAATCATCTTGTTCAAATTGCTACAGTCCAAAATGATCCAAACCAATCAACTATGGGATAAAGATGAGATAGAAAACGAAAACGTACTTCAGTAAAAATCTTAGCGGTGGTATATAAGCCCCGGAAAGATATAAAATGCTCTAGAATTAAAGAAATTTCAAAAACCGAAGTTAGAATTTATACTAGAACCTATTTTCCATATCGAAGTAAAAAATATTTTGGGCTAGAAAGTGAGGGGCAAATGTTACAGAGGGAATCACATGCCCAGCCTTGGATGATGTAGTGAGTGTATATCAGTCACTGACCAGATAGCTAGCGATCGGATGGCGATTGAGATCACTTAACAATAATTATAGACATTGAACAATCATAGACATTGAACATAAAGGACATGCATCAATAAATAACCAACCCTGAGGTTAGTCTGTATATGAACTACTTTCTATCATCGTCTACATATCGATGTCCACGTTAGATTCTTATTGACCTTGTAGAAGATAACTTGCACACGATCAAATATTCCATAACTATTCTATGACTTCAATTATTGATCGACCCAAGACTAAAATAGCTCATGACCTTTATGACATCATTAGCATGTGGGCTATAGATAACTCTACATTTTGGTTATAATTGACTAAGATCTTCCACCTCCAACAAATATATAGGGTGGTTACAACCTACTTAACAAACAAATAAAATGGTTACAAACCATCTAACAAATACATAAGATGGTTACAAACTACCTGACAAACTCCAATAAAAGAAGAGGAAGAGGGGGTAAGCTAAGCTCCCATTCTCTCACTCACTCTTTTCTCTACTATTCTCTAGCTAACTTAAATATCAGACGGTCCTTGCCAAAAAATCTTTGATAAGTGTGGATTTCTTTTTGCAGACCCTGACAAAGAAATGATCATGCCAGCATCTTATTAATTTTTAACTCAATAAGAGGCCGATTTCATTATTCTCGTCTGGAGTTTTGCAGCAACAACTTGCTTTTTTTATCCACTACTCCTGAGTTATGACATTTATCCTTTATCTAAATAAAAAACTATTGACAAAAATTGAGCATTATACCAATTCATAAAAAGTTTGAATGAATGAACCATTTAACATTTTAACAAGGCACTAGAGTAGTTGCTCCAATACATTATGTCAAAATAATAAAAAAAATTATCCCATTTCAATTTATTGGCTAGCCCATCCCTCTCGGTCGATCAAATATAAATTCAAATGATCAATCTATTAAAGATTCTATAGCTGGTGTTTGTTAGGGGTGAAAATAGGTCGAGTTGGATTAGGTCATGAGTAACCTCGATCCAACTCGATTTTTTGATTGGATCATAATATTAGATCCAAATCCAATTACTAGAAAATCAGCTTGGATCGGATCGAGTCCACTATCAATAGATCATTCAGGTTAAATTAGATTCATGAATAACTCGATTCTAATCTAAAAAATTTAAATCTAGATACGATCCAAATCAAATATAGGCAACTATATTTACTTATTACATAGTCAACTATTATTAATCACAAAATAAATAAAAATAATATTATTCTCAAAATAAATATAAATATAAATATAATTATAATTATATCTTTATGTTTAAAATAAGTTCCATACAGGTTTTAAATTATAATTTAAAGATCTAAATAGATTTGATCCTAACAGTGTCAGTAGGTTCGAGTTAGATCGGGTCGGGTCCAAATTTAATAAATCCAGATCCATCCGGAAAATAGAATTGGTTTAATTTTAAGATCCGATCAGGATTCATGGATCCTTTAAAAAAAAGATTGGATAAAAAATAAACGGATCGGGTCGAATCGAGTGCGGACCAATCCACCTTATTTGCAGCCTTAGTGCTTGTTTCTTAGTAAAGATCAATAAAAAATGCTTATTTATCCTGCTGCTATCACTCGGAACGCTTGTACAGTTTCATAAGCTGAGTTAAAAAGGTTTCCTTCGAAGAGGTTTCTTTAATGTTGTGTTACGGTTCAAAGCTTCTCAAATGTGGCTGGAAAGGGATTCGATGACAATAATTTCATGGATTAATGGTAGCACATCTACTTCTAATGATCGTGATCATCCTCTAGGCTTCGCATAATTTTGGAGAAGAGAATCAACCAATTGATCGGCTGGCCAATCTCTTGGCACATGCCACGTGTCAGAATTGGCACACCACATGTCAAATGCTTGGCATGCCACGTGTTGGCTGTTTATTTAACATTAAACAAAAACTGGATATAGATCTCGTTCCAAGAATGAAAGGTTCAATTTGGAGTCACCCATCCCATCATTGGATCCAAAAACTTTCCTTTCGTAAAACAAGACGTTGGATCCAAAAAAAAAAAAAAAAAAAAAAAAACCAAGCCCAACATTCTTCGATTCAACCTAAACTGGACCATCAAATCTTATCATCAGATTTATATTTTGCACCCAAATTGGTCACCGATGGCAACGCACGGCATCCCGGCAGCCTAAAAGCAGCCATCGGGTGCCTGCACCTCAGCGGTGCTACGCGCCCGGTCTTTAGACCACACGCAGCGACGCACCGAAAGACTTGGCTACCGCTGCGTGCCACCTGTTCCTCGCTCCCCATTTCTCTGTGGATTTCTCCAGAAGCCAAGGCTAAGACCAAGAACCCAAACTAGCCGCATCGTCACGAGTCTCTCGCAACTCGCAGCGCGTGTGAGATTGCACTGCACGACTGAGTAGATCCACCTAAATATCCTTTCTAAAATTGATTACGCTCGTTTCACTCGATTCCGTTCTCCTTTCCATCGCTTCAGAACGGGAGAAGGTATCCACAAAAAGAAGACGAAAGAAGGGAATTCCCAGATGAGGTCGATTGTCTCGCGTTTGATCCACTCGAAGTCCTTCCTCTCTCGATTATAGTAAGCCCACTGTTCCTCTGATTTTAGTTCTTTTTTTAAATCATTTCTTGTAATTCTGTAATCTGATAAAATTCATTTTCTTTTATGTAAAAAAAGCTTGAACACTACCATCATAACTGCTATTTGTTTGTATAATTGTGCCAAGAAGCAAATAAAAATAGATAGATAAAAAGAAGAAAGTTTTTGCTCCTTATCCATTGAAATCTGTTAACACTAGCTCTGTTCTTGATCCCCTGGAGGATAATGGTGGGAGAACCACTAATCTTTTGATTTAATGGTATGCGAATTCCCACGCCAAACTGGTGGGGTAACGCCTCCCGTTATTTAACATGTAACCTCCTCCCATTGGATTCTGTCATTGATGTCTGCAATCCATAGTTCAGGTTTTTGTTGGAAATTAGGGATTTATTGGTCTTTATTATGCCAAGTTATAGACAAAATGGTGGTTGTTCAGAGCTTCAATATGTCAGGAAACATATTAGTTGTAGTAGTAAAACAGCTATTTCCTGTACAACATTCTTGTGAAGAGGCCGTAACCTATCTAGATAGTTTAGTAGACATGTTGGAAGCTATCAGCTTTACATCTAGCAAAAAGTTTGGTATACATGTTATTTTTCTGGCCATTTCTTATTAATAATGTTGGCAACTATTTTACTCTTGTTTCAAGCTTGTGTCATGCTTCCTAGTCTGGTAATATAGCGTTCATGGTCTTAAACATGATTTAGTTGAGAATACTTCCTTTTTTATAATAAAAACTTCTCTGACTCTATTTCTGTGTAATTTCAGTACATCAGGTCTATTAAGAAATGGCAGGTTATTGTCTACTGATTCTGGTCACGTAGATGAGCCTTTTAAAGTAGAGGAAGCTGAGACACTCAAAGTGCCGCCACCTCCATCAGATAAGGTTGTCTAGAATTGCTCTCAGAACGTTGTTCACATGCTCATTTACATGTATGGTATCTCCTGGGTTCATTCTGATAGCCTTTGTCTAAATATTCCTTGTCTGCTCTTGTTACAGTTGCTAGTATTGGTGCAATGGCTTTGTTGGTTCACATGTTTGCAAAGAAGCTTTAGTGCAAGGCTTGTCTGTTTATAGTCTTAGCAGGTAGTGTATTTTGGGAAGCACATGACTCAATTCGGGGCTTTGTGCCTTGAATAATTATCCGGTCTGAATCTATTATCTTTCTTTGTATTGTCTCGGTAAAGTAAAATCACATAACATGCTCTTGTATATATATTTTCATTATGACAATTCAACTGATTAGTGAAGATACTTTGCTGGTCAAATTGCTTGCTGCAATGGAAATGGAATTAAGTAGCAGGGATGGTAAAGTGGGAACTTCTTGCTTGGAGTTTATAGATTTTCTGTGTGGGTATTATCCTATTGGAACCTGACGATCATTAATAGCTTGTGCTGTTTGTCTTGATTTCAATGAAGTGCTATTTTTGGATTGGGGTGTTCCTATTTTGAAGGTCTTGAAGTTTAAAGCTTCCCCTTCTCTTTGCTGGGTTTTGTTGATCACTTTAACTAGAATTCTCTTTATCTAAACGATATACACCACATATATTATGTACAAAATTTAGAAGAACAGACAAATTTTGTCTAAACTTGTTGCAGAACCAAAAAATTTTTATTTGTATTTTCTGAACTAAATACATGCAATATTTTAGTTAAGTATGTTTGCATTATTAAATATTAATACCAAAACTTCTTGCAGATATCATGTGTTGGGGGCTTTGGGTGGAAATTCTCAGATGTATAAGATCAATGAACTGAAAATCAATGCGATCAGGCAGCTTCTGAGCAAGGTATTTACATAATATATATTTTTTTTATCAATCAGATACCATCATTTGAAAACCAAAACTGGCTTTCAGAATTCCAGAAAATAAGCCAAAGAAAGATAACTGTGTAAAATTTATAAAACTTCTTCATATAGTATACTGGTAAAATCTGGGTGACCAATGGAACAATGGGCTAAAGTCACGGTAGGCAAACCGAAAACAATATGTGGTGCGAAAGAAAAAAGAAAAGAAAAATTGACTTCGTGAATCATTAGGCAAAGTCAGCTTCAGCGCGTGGGAGGCCAATACTGTTTTAATCCCAAAGGACTTGAAATCACAGATTGAATTGTTGTGAAAATTAATAGCTTGCGAATCTCTGCTAATTTATTTGTTTGTAAATTCCCTTATTTTTTTTTATTCATTACCGTGGTCATTATTTTATATTTCTGTACTTATTTCTCTCATTTCATCACATATTTATTTTCTTAATATTTTCCTCTACATCATGAGCATTGGCATTTCTTTTAGTTGCATGGACGTGCATGGTTGGCATGTTTATTTTCTTCATATCTTAAATTGCCTAGTGTTCAAAATAAAAGTCTAATTTCCTTTTTGTTCTCTCTGCTTGACTTATATATGCTGTACCTGTTACAATGTTTTTTAGTTTGGTTGGTGGTGGGGTTACAAGAAAGAAAACAATACAGAAAGATATATGTCTATTGATGTCTTGTTGCCTTCTATGTCTTTTTTAATACAGTTACTACCATACATCTTATGACTGTTCCTGCAGGCTGTTTAGTTGTCCTGTTCTAGATGAAATGTACATCAGTGGTTAAAAATTTAATTATCTGGCACCTTATGTACATTTTATTACAGGCGTAAAAAGATTTGTATATATCTCAGCAGCTGATTTTGGTCTTGCAAATTATCTGTTACGAGGTTATTACGAGGGAAAGGTACTATTCTTTAATAATTTAGATGTTAATTGTATCTTTTTTGGGAACTACAGCAATATGTCTAGCTTAAGACACCATACTAATTCAGCTACATGTAAAAAGATTTGTATGTATCTTGGCTGCTGATTTTGGTGTTGCAAGTTATATGTTTCAAGGTTATTATGAGGGAAGGTATTGTTATTTAATAATCTAGATGTTTAATTGTATCTTTTTGGGAACTGTGGCGGTAAGTTAAGCTTAAGAATCATAATAATTCAAACACATTTAATTACTCGTAATTAAGAAAATAGGACTTGAGGTGTATAATCATCTAGACATTGCTAAACTATTAGTTTAACAAAAAAAAATGATGGTCATTTGTAGATTGTTAATGAACGTAGACACCTCAGTAATCTAGAATTTTGTAGTTTGACATACTGCAGTTGTTAGAGATTTCTAGTGGACTCAATACCTGAAGTTATCAGTTATTTGATCTATCATTCCGCGGAACTTCTAGAGCAGTAACCACTGAAAACCCATTTCATCTCTATGTTACAGTGGCTCTATGAATCTTATGGTTGCCATGAACTGACTTGATTTAAATGAGATTTGTAGTGCCCAGTTCTAACAACTTTTGGAAATGATTTGTGTTTGTCAGAAGAAGTTGCACCTAGCTGAAACCTGATTCAGGCAAACTTAGTGGTCCTCTCTGGTGGTCTTGCTTCAACTATGACTTGTTCTTGAAAGGGCTTCAGTTCTGGGTTGATCTACTGTATCAGGTCGAATGTGCTAAAGGTTGAAACTTAAGGACTTGTTCTGTTCTAACTCTATTAACTTTAGTAATGGAATGGCCCTAAATTTGCCAAAAATATGAAATTAGAAGTCTAGATAGGTTGAAATTGTGATGGACCATGACTTGAGCTGATTGAATTGTGGCCTTAATAAATTTCTCATTCATCCATTTGTATTTAGTTTACATATATAGTTCATACTGCACTATTTACTATTTAGGTGAATTAGACAGTCTTCTTACAAATTGACACCTTTTAATTAAATGAGCATGCTGTTGACGTTGACAGAGCCATCAACAAGTCATGTCTCATAAGACTATCACTGAGAAAAAGGTGATGTCTATAGATGACCTGTGAATTGACGGAAATAATTATATAGTTTGAGTGTTATGTTTTGAGCTTGTAGGTTTTTATTTTGTTTTTCTTTCTTTTTTGCCTAACAGTGAACTTTTTATTTCCTTAGCTCTCCTTATAATATTTTGTCTATGGTTTATCATTCTTCTGCAACCTTATCATGAACTTCACCTATCTGTTATTTGGTGGCTCAAAATAGTAGATGTTGATGCTAAACATTTGTGGGCATGCAGGATTATTTTAATTTCATAAATTCTGGTACATGCAATTGTTAAATGATTACTGCTGTAGTCCATGATGAAGTTCATTTCACTTCATCAACATCTACTATTTTGAGCCACTGAGGTGAAACGCCCAGAAACAGTTTAAGATCTGATCATAATCAAATTAGACTAGGCTGTTGTATAATGTGGTTATGATTCTCAATCTCTTCGTTACTATTGTTTTAATACAAGAAACATAACCATAACCATAATTGTTAAGCATTGTCCCCTGTTGGTTTAGCAGAATACAATTAAGAAGTATTAACAAACCTAAAAAGTGGGACAAAAACAGTGATATTTTGTTCATTTATTGACACTAGAATTTGTAGGCCAGAGCATGTGCATGGGATCTGTAGCAAGTATCATTATGGTCAAAACATATGCTATAATAATTGATATAACTTATCTAGCTGTTATCCATTATATTTTGTAAACAAAATGAGAATATGGTCATTGTGTTTATGAATTTAGCTGGTTAGATAGTGGTCGTACATCATGTTCGGTATGTGTTTATGTTGTTTCTTCTTTTCCTTTTTTTCTGCATCGAAAACAACCTTAAGGCAAGACAAGGCTGATATCTGCCATCAAAAGCAATGCTGTTTTCTTTGATTGAAATTGGATTTAATAATAATACTAAAGAGCCAAGGTATGGAGAAAAATGAAATATTTATGTTCGATTTCAATACAAAAGCTTATTGGTTACTGATATGATGCATCATCACTTTTCTTGTGTGGGTATTATCCTATTGGTGCCTGCACGATCATTTTAATAGCTTGCTGCTGTTTGTCTTGATCTTCAATCTTGCTATTTGTTGGATTGGCTGTTTTCCTATTTATGAAGGTCTTGAAGTGTTAATGCTTCCCCTCTCTCCAACTTTGCTGGGTTTTGTTGATCACATTTAGGTAGACAGCTTCTCTTTATGTAAACGATATACACCACATATCATTATGTACAAAATTTAGAAGAACAGAACAAATTTTGTCTAAACTTGTTGCAGAACCACCTTTTTATTTGTATTTTCTGAACTAAATACATGCAATATTTTAGTTAAGTAATGTTATGCATTATTAAATATTTAATACCCAAAACTTCTTGCAGATATCATGTGTTGGGGGCTTTGGGTCAAATTCTCAGATGTATAAGATCAATGGAACTGCAAACATCAATGCGATCAGAGCAGCTCTGAGCAAGGTATTTACATAATATATATTTTTATATCACCATCAGATACCATCATTTGAAAACCAAAACTGGCTTTCAGAATACCAGAAAGCTAAGGCCAGAAGAAAGAGAACAGTGGAAAATTATATAAAAGATATAAGTATACTGGTAAATAGTCTGAGGTGACCAACTGGAACAACTGGGCTAAATTCACTGGTATCAAACCGAAAACAATATGTGGTGCGAAAGAAAAAGAAAAGAAAAATTGACTTCGTGAATCATTAGGCAAAGTCAGCTTCAGCGCGTGGGAGGCCAATACTGTTTTAATCCCAAAGGACTTGAAAATCACAGATTGAATCGTTGTGAAAATTAATTGCTTGCAAATCTCTGCTAATTTATTTGTTTGTAAATTCCCTTATTTTTTTTTATTTCATTACCGTGGTCATTATTTTATATTTCTGTACTTATTTCTCTCATTTCACATATTTATTTTCTTAATATTTTCCTCTACATCATGAGCATTGGCATTTCTTTTAGTTGCATGGACGTGCATGGTTGGCATGTTTATTTTCTTCATATCTTAAATTGCCAAGTGTTCAAAATAAAAGTCTAATTTCCTTTTTGTTCTCTCTGCTTGACTTATATATGCTGTACCTGTTACAATGTTTTTTAGTTTGGTTGGTGGTGGGGTTACAAGAAAGAAAAACAATACAGAAAGATATTTGTCTATTGATGTCTTGTTGCCTTCTATGTCTTTTTTAATACAGTTACTACCATACATCTTATGACTGTTCCTGCAGGCTGTTTAGTTGTCCTTGTTCTAGATGAAATGTACATCAGTGGTTAAAAATTTAATTATCCGGCACCTTATGTACATTTTATTACAGGCGTAAAAAGATTTGTATATATCTCAGCAGCTGATTTTGGTCTTGCAAATTATCTGTTACGAGGTTATTACGAGGGAAAGGTACTATTCTTTAATAATTTAGATGTTTAATTGTATCTTTTTTTGGGAACTACAGCAATATGTCTAGCTTAAGACACCATACTAATTCAGCTACATGTAAAAAGATTTGTATATCTTGGCTGCTGATTTTGGTGTTGCAAGTTATATGTTTCAAGGTAATAATGAGGGAAAGGTATTGTTATTTAATAATCTAGATGTTTAATTTTTGGGAACTGTGGCGGTAAGTTAAGCTTAAGAATCATAATAATTCAGAACAGTTTTAATACTGTAATTAAGAAAATAGGATTGAGGTTATAATCATCTAGACATTGCTAACTATTAGTTTAAACAAAAAAATGATGGTCATTTGTAGATTGTTAATGAACGTAGACACCAGTAATCTAGAATTTTGTAGTTTACATACTGCATTGTTAGAGATTTCTAGTGGACTCATACCTGAAGTTATCAGTTGTTTGATCTATCATTCCGCGAACTTCTAGAGCAGTAACCACTGAAAACCCATTTCATCTCTATGTTACAGTGGCTCTATGAATCTTATGGTTGCCATGAACTGACTTGATTTAAATGAGATTTGTAGTGCCCAGTTCTAACAACTTTTGGAAATGATTTGTGTTTGTCAGAAGAAGTTGCACCTAGCTGAAACCTGATTCAGGCAAACCTAGTGGTCCTCTCTGGTGGACTTGCTTCAACTATGACTTGTTCTTGAAAGGGCTTCAGTTCTGGGTTGATCACTATCAGGTCGAATGTGCTAAAGGTTGAAACTTAAGGACTTGTTCTGTTCTAACTCTATTAACTTTAGTAATGGAATGGCCCTAATTTGCCAAAAATATGAAATTAGAAGTCTAGATAGGTTGAAATTGTGATGGACCATGACTTGAGCTGATTGAATTGTGGCCTTAATAATTTCTCATTCATCCATTTGTATTTAGTTTACATATATAGTTCATACTGCACTATTTACTATTTAGGTGAATTAGACAGTCTTCTTACAAATTGACACCTTTTTAATTAAAATGAGCATGCTGTTGACGTTGACAGAGCCATCAACAAAGTCAATGTCTCATAAGACTATCACTGAGAAAAAGGTGATGTCTATAGATGACCTGTGAATTTGATGGAAATAATTATAACTAGTTTGAGTGTTATGTTTTGAGCTTGTAGGTTTTTATTTTGTTTTCTTTTCTTTTTTGCCTAACAGTGAACTTTTTATTTCCTTAGCTCTCCTTATAATATTTTGTCTATGGTTTATCATTCTTCTGCAACCTTATCATGAACTTCACCTATCTGTTATTTGGTGGCTCAAAATAGTAGATGTTGATGCTAAACATTTGTGGGCATGCAGGATTATTTTAATTTCATAAATTCTGGTACATGCAATTGTTAAATGATTACTGCTGTAGTCCATGATGAAGTTCATTTCACTTCATCAACATCTACTATTTTGAGCCACTGAGGTGAAACGCCCAGAAACAGTTTAAGATCTGATCATAATCAAATTAGACTAGGCTGTTGTATAATGTGGTTATGATTCTCAATCTCTTCGTTACTATTGTTTTAATACAATAAACATAACCATAACCATAATTGTTAAGCATTGTCCCCTGTTGGTTAGCAGAATACAATAAGAAAGTATTAACAAACCTAAAAAGTGGGACAAAAACACAGATATTTTGTATCATTTATTGACTCTAGAATTTGTAGGCCAGAGCATGTGCATGGGATCTGTAGCAAGTATCATTATGGTCAAAACATATGCTATAATAATTGATATAACTTATCTAGCTGTTATCCATTATATTTTGTAAACAAAATGAGAATATGGTCATTGTGTTTATGAATTTGGCTGGTTAGATAGTGGTCGTACATCATGTTCGGTATGTGTTATGTTGTTTCTTGTGCTTTGCATTTTTGTACTATCAGAGGGATGGTCAAATTCAGGTGTATAGGTTGGGAGTTTCCCCTACTTCAGTATATTAAAATATTTAAGGTATCGTAGCATTGTTTATCTTCCTAGATGTCCACACCTTGGGAGACACATCATAAGAGATCTGCTCATCTACTGCCAGTCTCCATCAGTGGATGGAGCTATCAGCATGTCTTCTTTGAGTTAACTTCTTCGTGTTAAGTCATTAATTTATATGGTGACCTATAGGTGTTTAATTGGAAACATTTGTTGGACACAAGACAATTTTAAGTGTCCAAGGAAATGTTATAAATAACATCCAATCCTTTAAATATCTTTGAATTTATAAAATGATTGCTGGGGCCCCTACTGTTAAAACCAAAAAGGGGGAAGTTGCAATTCAGATGAACTTTTGATGTTGGCATAAAGTGTACAAGAAGCTTGAACATTACTTCCGTACAAGGTTCATGGAACCGTCCCGTACCGCCCGGTACGGGACGTACTGTATTGTACCGGCCAAGAGCTGCTACGGTTCATGTATTAAAATCGATACGGGATAAAAAAATAAAAAACTCAATTCCGTATCGGTATAGTTGGTATTCATACCGGTACAAACTATCCGGTTCGGCCCGGTCGGGCTCATTTCATATTTGGTTTAGTGATCTTTGCTTGAAAGGGGAGAGAAATTTTATCTTTTTTTAATTTTTTAATCCGGTACACTTGCCGTATGGTACAGACCGTACCGTACCATACCGTCCGTTGACTGGTACGGATCCCGGTACCAGTTCAGCAATCCTTGCTTCCGTACATTGTTGACCTGTGGAGACCTAAACTGTACTAAGCTGTTTAAAATCATTTTCATCTTTGTCATCCACATAACTTCCTTGGTATGTTTTTTGTGAGATACCTTATGCATTGAAATAACACCTTCCTTAAACTAATCATGTTTTTGATTCAGTTGATTTGGGCATTGATTCGAGACCATGTTGTTCATCTTGAAATTTATCATCACTTGCTCTTCAGGTCGTTCTCTATGGTTCTTTTGGTTGTTCGATTTGATCCTGTCTGCCTCTTGAATCTACTTGCTTCAATCCATTTAGGCCGGCATGCCTTTGCCATTTTATGCTGTTCCTAGAGTTTGTTCTCTGTCATCTCTTGCTTGCTTTTTGACATTTTGGGGCTCTGGTTCTCATTTTCCTATATTGGATATGCATGTTCTTGATACTTTGTCTGTTTGTATTTGCAACATGGCATACAAATAGGGAAATATATTTGACTATTCAATAGAACAGGAATGCAGCTAATGAAGTCAATATTTACTTATGAAGTGCTTAATTGTCAGATGCCTGAAGGTCTCTGAAGATTTTGCATGATAACAGTAAGAACAATGTTGTATGGTTGCGTTATTTCATTTTAAAGAATGGCACTGATTCATTAGACAAATGTTGTAGATATTGGAATGCTGATGTGTATGGGTGGTAAAACTATGAAGAAGAGGGTTAAAAACCCGTATACTAATGCAGCTTAATTTACATTGCACCAGGCATTAGTGATGACTGATTGAGATGGTATAATTATGTGCGGCAAAGACTGGAGGGAAGGTTAATGTGTAAGCTGTCTGGGATGTGTAATGGGGAGTGTGTTGGCGTGGGAATGGATCTATGGACATGTAAGTGTCAAATTAGGGGAAAAAGAAGTTTTAGTGGAATAAGTTTTGGTCGCATCATATTCTAGGAGCGCTTAACCCTTTTAGGGACTAATTTCAAAAGATTTATTATACTATCCTGGAGAACCTAGATAAGCTTTGTTGGTGATGATTAACCTTTTAACATGGGTGACTGCTTGTCATATCTCGACTACATGCGACAGCAAAAAGTGTAGCATGCTTGTAGCCTGTTGCTAGCTTCCAGTGATTCTTGATCTATCATTTGTTATTTTTTTTCTCAATGTAAATATTTTTTGCTTTTTTTTTTGTCATCTTCCTACCTTTACCACTTCCATTGCACTTGCTCTGTATGCATCTATCATTTATGACAAAAAATTTTTCATTTATGTCACAGAGAGCTGCTGAAGCAGAGTTGTTATTAAGATTTACTTATGGAGGTCAGTTTCCTTGATCTTAGTTTCATCGATCTTAGCTGTGTTGAATCAAAAATTATTTTTTTGAAGCTTGTTAGGAATTTTTACTTTATTAATGTTAATAAATTCAGAAATCCTTTTAGGGCTTTCAGGAAGCCTCACGGTGCATTGCAAGCACGTGTAGAACCTTAAGATTGCTGAGAGCTCACATTACAGGGTTTTTTTTTTTTTCTTTTAACAGGAGTTATACTCAGGCCCGGTTTTATACACGGGACTCGCCAAGTAGGGAGCATGAAGATACCTCTAGGTGTTATTGGGTCACCACTTGAGATGGTAAAATCTCTCTCTCTCTCTCTCTCTCTCTCCCCCTACACACACATGAAGTGATAAGATCAAACTGAGAAGACCTGGAATCACGAGTTCAATTGTGCGCAGGTCCTGTGTCGTGCGAAACCACTCAGTCAAATCCCACTTGTGGGTCCTCTCTTCACTCCCCCGGTGAATGTTACCTCTGTTGCAAAGGTTGCTGTGAGAGCTGCAACGGATCCAGTTTTTCCTCCGGGCATCGTTGATGTATATGGCATCCGACGCCATGGTGAGCAAAAGTGACCTCTTGCCCAGGGAAATGATCACAAATCAACAATAATCTCGAGGTTCAAATTTTACTTTTGTTCTTCCCATACAGGCCACAAAGGATGATAAAAATTCTGTTCATCAAATTCTGGTCATGCACTCAGTTTTCCGTGAGCGGTTATTTTGGTGGAAAAGTTGGTTTATTTAATAAGATTTGATTCATAAATTGGTTTCTGTGCCTTGGCTACATGTCCCAAAAATTTGGTTGGAGGGAAAATGAAAATGACCAGCTAAGAAAGTGTGCACTGCTTTGCAAAGGTACAGGACTTAGATTGCTGTTTTCATTTCTTAGATGGAAAGGAAAATTCATCGGTTTACCCGAAGTCCAAAACGTTGCTGGTTGTACCGGTCCGAACGATAAAGATTGTTATGATAACCAAGCCCCAAAATAATGTCCGTAAGAGTCTAAATTTAACGTAACCACGGAGAAGACTGCTCCCACTACGCATGTAGAAACTAGAACAATAAGAAACAACGAATGTGACCTGAATGGAGTGGTTTGCGTTCAATCTTTCTAACATTCCATGTTTTATGATTCAGGCTTGCATTAGTTTTTGACATACAAAATTGAAGATGCATTAATCTCCTTCATTCAAGTTGTTTGCCCTGGAGAATTGGTTCCACCCCTCTCCAATGTGATTTTCCCAGGCACCAGGGCAAAAAAGTACAGGCAGCTGTTTAGTTTTTGATCCATGAGGTAATCTCGCATGCCGTCTCGAGACCTTTTTTTTTTTTTTTTTTTTTTTTTTTTTTTTTTTTTTTTTTTTTTGTGTACCCTTCCTGTACTTTACGAGGATGAGTATGTCACCTTAGCACGGCAAGTAAAGAAATCAAATAAAATTATTTATTTTTTAAAAATAAAGAAAGGGCAAATTTTGATAATGTGAATGACAAGAAATAATCATGACATCAAACTAATTGCCATGTTTTGTTAAAAGAATATGGGGGACCCATCAAGATATATGTTGTTGTGGTGCAGAAATGGGGACATATTTACTTTTACATCGATTGTAAATCAAAACAAAATCTAGCTTATGCTGCAAGATTCTTTTTTTTTTCTGTATACCACATATTTTGAAATAGAGTACAAAGATAACATTCTACTCGGTCTATTTTTATAAAATAAAATTATATGACCCAGGGGTTAGCATAGACAATATCTTACATGCATGCATGAAAAACAGCTCATGGGATTGTTACATTTTATGATGTATCTCCTGCTACGTGATATGTGACATATCATAAGTTCATGGTTTTTTTCATATATTTTTAAGTTTAAGTATATTCGCGTCGCAGTCCAATTCCTGAACGGGTTTAAGTAGTTTTTTGTCCTAATTTTTTAAGCTTAGACGGTAGAACAAAATTGATCGGATACTAATATATCTATATCTATATTTATTTTATTTGATGATATATATGAATATAGATATTAATCGAATATAAAAATTTGTATCCATATTTATTTTAAATGGATACTAAAATATATATACAAATACAGATATAAATTGGACGATTAAATTATATGAATATAGAATCAAATATATTAATAAATAAAAATAAATCAAGTTAATAATATAATAATATATATTTTTAAAAATTTAATAAAATTATATAAATTAAATATTTAAATATAGATCGAATATTATATATATATATATATTTGATGAAAAAAAGGGTAGGAAGGTAAACCCGGTGTAGCTCTCCATTTTGGTCCCAAGCCCGTTAGGAGATTATCCGATTCAGGCCATTCTGGTTCCAAGCCCGTTAGGCGGTTGTTCTATTCTGGCCATCGGAGTAACAGCTGTTCCTCTTCCAGTCACGTACATCCAGAAAATTTTAAATTTAATCGTCCGAGAGATCATGTTTCCAAACCATCAAAAGTAAATTACAAGGACAGAGCTACGCAACCACCGTAGTAGTTATTTATATTTTTTTATAAATTTAGATATCAATGTAAATTTAATTAAATGTTCAAATTTTAATCGTGCGAAATCGGATCCAACGTACTAAATTTTATCCTAGCTGGGCAGCTCTTCACCGAACTCTCTCATATTTATAAATGCTGTTATCGCATCAGGCTGGAGGAAACACAATCCAGATTAGTGATAGACGGCTGTAATCAAATGGCACGAATATTGGCAACCATATTAGCAGTTGATACATCATATAAACCCTTGCCCGTAAACCCCCAGCACTCCCTTCCTCGCTTACGAAAGCCCTCCCAAACCCACCCGTAGAGGAGAACGAGGGAGGAGACAGAGCAGAGGGGAAGATGGGGAGCGACTGCGAGACCGAGAAATCTATCAAGGAGAGGAAGAAGATGATGGCTGTCGCTCCGATCGCCAAGCCTCTCGCCGGGAAGAAGCTCTCCAAGCGGGCCCTCAAGCTTGTCCGGAGAGGTATAAGCCCAAAATAGTTCTTATGGGGCCTTTCATCTTCGGTTTTACCGATTTATCTGTTTTAGTTTCTATGCCCACGGAACTCTCTCTTTTTTTATTCTTTTCTATGGTTCATTCGGAAAATCTTGGGTAAAATATTTTGAAAAGGTGGTACTTTTTGTTCTCTTTGGAGATTTTTTTTTTTTTTTGGGTGGGGGAGGGGCATTTCTTTTTATATAATTTTTGTGCAGTCGGTAATGGGTGTATCATCTAAAGATTCGTTAAATTTTTCTTTCTGTTGTGTTCAGATTACTGAGATGTTTGAACTTTAATTAAATTCGCTAGAATTGAGTTAAGCTAATTGATCTTGCTTTTCTTTATCTTCTTGTAGCTCTTGGTGGGAAGATATTTCAATGCCCAAGTTTATGACAGGAGTCTAGACTAGACAGATTAGGTCCGAGGAAGAAATCAAGTAAAGGATACCTTGAAATTTTTCTATCTCTCATCCTCCTTTCCCTCTTACCCACTGATATTTATAGGCTACAGTTCTAACCGAATCCAGCTAATAAAAATCGAAAATGATTAGTCTGTTAATAGACGAGCACGTGTAGTAATCGTCATCCCTTACAATTCTTACGATTTATATTCTTCGATGGAGATTGATCAACATATCATCAAAATCAACTTAGGCATTGATCAACTGGATGCCCTCGAACATTGATCGGCTTCGTGCTCTATAAGCGTTGATTAACCTTATGACTCATTGATCAGTCTTGGGCTCCTTCAGCATTAATCAGCCATGTGGTTCATCAATCGACCTTGCGATCCTTCGTCATATTGATCAGCCTTGCGGCTCATCAATCGGCCTTGCGCTCCTTCGAGCATCGATCGGCCTTACGTCCCTCGAGCATCGATCGGCCTTACGTCCCTCGAGCATCGATCCCTTACGTCCCTCGAGCATCGATCGGCCTTACGTCCCTCGGACATCGATCGGCCTTCTACTTCTTGGACATTAATCAGCTCATTGATCAGTTCTGGGCCTTTTAAGTACCGATCTATTACTTGATTAACCAAGTTCATTTCTTACCAAATCAACACAAGTAGGTTAAATCTGTCATATCCCAACACTAGTCCTCCTAGCTTCTGAATTCATTAAATGAATGTCAGAAGCTGTCAAAAACTTCTCATTTTTTCTTTCTTTCTTTTTTTAAACCGACGCTCCTATTCTCTAGCAGTGCGTCTTAATGACGTGTCGATCTCTGATAGGAGAAGTGGTTAAAAACTGGCAACCGTAGCCTGCTGTCATCATTGTTACTTTTGAAATTCGCGAAGGATCATCGTCAAATAAATGTAAACATCTTGTCATCGATATGTCTGTCGTCGGATCATGAGCAGTTACTTCAGCTTCCCGAAGAGTCGTATCTTTTCATCGGATATTATGGACAGGTGGCACAATCTGAATTAATCTCGTCATTCGAGAAAAAAGATTTAACCATCGAATGCCACTATATAAACACCATCTTCTCCAAGAAAATAGGTTTTCCGCTATTACAATCTCTTCACATTAGAAGCAAAAGAGCCTTTTCAGGTCGGTCTCCTTTCTTCTTCACCCTCTATTTTAAGATAATCTTCTTCTTCTTCCTCCTTTCTTTATGACTAGGATTTTAGAAATCAGTCGTACTAATGAACCCGAAGATTCTACTTCTCAAAAGAAGAAGAATCTAGTCGAATCAATTAGAATAGACGTCATTAGGACTTCCTTAACAGAACATAGAGTTCTAGCGCTGAAGAAGTATTACAATATCTCTGATGACTATACAGTAGTTGTCCCAAACTCCGAATAACGAATAGATCAGCCTCCTCTTGGTAGTTTGATGATCTACGAGAAACATTTAAGGGCCACACTTAGATTTCCACTCCATCCTTTTTTTCTCTCGATCTTTAAGTTATACCGTGTATTACCGGCTCAATTAACATCCAACAGTATCCGAATAATCTGCCCCTTTTTGATTCTTTGTAAGGATGCAAATATAACTCCTAAAACTTCTCTTTTCACAGCCTTATTCGTATTGAAGAGAGATTTTCATGGCCAGGGATGGTGGGTAATTAATCCATGCCATGATCGAAAATTCATCCTTGGACTTCGTTCGGCCATTCATGGCTGGAAGTCCTGTTTCTTTTATATAGTTTCCAAGATCCCTTGGAATTTTAATATTAGCCTTAGGGAACCCTGAATAATTTCAAATGATGGCAAAAAGATCCTGATGGCTGATAAAGAAGATTACGAGAAGCTTACGGGGATGGAGATTCTCCCGATAAAAGAGCTTCTTAATGAAAGAGGACCGTTTTCGGCTGAAATCTGCCCCAACCCTTCTTTAGGTATCTTCTCGTAGATGTTATCCTTTCATTCAGTTTCGGATGATCAATTTTAACATCTGATTCTTTGGCTAATACAGATACATCGGTCATGATAGATGTTCAAAGACTTTGACAGATGTCGAAGAAAAAAAGCTGTGGCCACTCCATCTAATCGAAAAGAAAGAGAAGCCAAGAGACCCAAGAAAATAAAACCGACCGCTTCATCGGCTCCAGAATTCCTGATACTGATAGCTAGCATATCAGAGGATGATGAAATACCTCTGTCGGCGTCTCTTCAGCCTCCTTTGCAAGAGAGGCAATCAATCGGAATTCCTATAGCCAGTCCATCATCACTCCCAACTGGACAAGCCAATAAAGGAAAAGTTCCGATGGTGGAAGAAGAAGAGAAACTTTCAGCTGAAGAAGCCACCATCAACTTTAATGTCTATATAGATAAATCAGGTCTGAATGACCCGGCATTGGTCCATCGTCTTTTGAGAGCCACCATTCTTCCAAAAGACTGGGATACAACCAAGTCCCTGCAAATAGACGAGACGATCTCGTCACTTCATCTTACAATGCTCAAGGAATAATACTAAATTTTGTTTTAAATGATTAAGTAAACAATTGTCTTTCTTTTTCTTTCAAATCTGATCAATTTAACTTATGAAATATGCAGCTTATCCATGAAATCACCATTATGGAGAAAAGCTTAAAAAGTGTTGATCAACTCCACCAAGTCATGCGCAACGAAGTAAACACAGCCAAGGTGGAAAAAGAGGTTGCTGAAGAATTAAAGAATGCTATGGAGAAAAAGTTAGAAGAGCAAGCAACTCAAATATCGTTTCTGGAAGCAGAACTCAAAATGGCTCAATTAAAGATAGCCAACATGGAATCAAAATTAAAGAAAAAGAAGAAGAAGCTTCGGTCGGCTGCAGTTAAACTGGCAACAGTTGAAGAGAAAGCTAAGACAGCAAAAAAGGAAGTAGAGGAAGCTGTCAAAGAGGCTGTCAATAAAGCCGTAAAAAACTATGTGAGATCATCAGCTTTTCAGGATAAACTTCATAAGGCTGGCGTCGAAAGCTACGACTACGGCTATTCAGATTGTCTAAACAAAGTGAAAAAATATTATCCTGATCTAGACACGTTCAAAATTGAAGAAAATTTCGATGAAGAAGATCAGGTGGAAAAACAAATTGATCAGCAGAATGAAGAACCAATATTAGACGCCTAAACTCAAGAAAAAGAAACAACAACAGTCCCTGTTGTAAAATAGATTGAAGAAGAGAATATAACTGAAAAGAATGTAGATAATCAATCTGTGTAACCGATGCAGGGACTTGTCCCATTTTTAGCATGAAATGAAGAATTTTTTTTAAAAGTTTTTCTAACAAAGTCCGTTGAACTTTAAATAAGATAAACATCTTTTTCAAAAGATGATACAATGAATTGCTTGATAAATAGAAAGGTTGTGAGTAAAAGTTTTACAAATGAAAAATTTTTTAAGTATGGAACCATCGGATTATTCAAAGAAATTTTCAAGAAAGACTGGTCTAAATAAGAAATTATCCGAACAATACGAACATCCCTTCGATACTGTCAAATGACAAATATCGACAAAACATTCGGAAATATCCGATTAAATTAATTTCGAACAAATCTGATGAATCAGAGTAATTGATAAAAAAGGTCTATCAAAAAATATAATTATCCATTTTCTCTTAAAAAAGTCATCATTTATCGAATACTCAAGGAAGCTGATCTTTAGGTCAGTCAACCTTCGGGCCAATCATTACTTAATCTTCCAGGCTTATCAGGGCCTAGGATAATCCGATATTTCAGTTGGACTCATTAGATATATATATGTATATATATATTCTTTTTATCTTCTGAAAAGAAGAATTTTTATGAGATATTTTCAAGATCAACTCTGATACACCGTAATAAAATGGGTATATCATTTTCACCAAATATCGCCTTCTTATTGGGAGGGCAGTTATTTTGCAAATTGCAAAACCGTGCTGGTTAGGATTCCAGAAACCGTACATGATTTAAATTTGAATCACATACTATCTTTCTTCTTTTCATAACTAACTTTTTGAGAACAACATATGAATTCCCACCAAATCCAGATCATAGACATGCTGTAATTTTAAGACACTTCGAAATTTGGATCACGAATCACAATCATTGACGCTCTCTATATAAAGATATTTCGAGCCCACCTCTTAAACCAATTTTACCTCAAGTATTTTGGGCACCTTCTTCCTTGAAATTGTTTGTTTCAAAAGAAACTTCGAAAGAGCCTTCATTGTATCTAGGAGATGAAACCGGATAACGAAAGACTTCGTCGAGCACTCAAGAAGAGAACCCGATCCATACGATTTAGAGAACAAAGGTCATGTGTAAAGAGATGTCGCTCATCGAAGAGCATTTCTACCAAGCAAGAATCACCTGAATATATCGCATCATCATCTAATGAAGAGAAACAACAGCCATTTGTTCCTTCTTTAAGAGAACCATAATGTGGTCCGTTCGTCAAACACACCTCGACAGAGAAAGGCAAAGCTTCGATTGTCGAGGAACTGTCTGATCCAGATGACGGCAAGGGTGTCCATATGCTCGTTGCAGATGCAAGTTTTGACAATGCGAAGTTAGCAAAGACTGTATTACAATCAACTATTCTTCAAAAAGACTAGGAGGTGACTGACAAGCGCAGAATAAAAGAGATTTTCTTCTCCATTTATCCAGGAATAATGAAGGTAGGTATCAATTCTTTTCTTTGAAAAACCTTCCATTCCTATTTTAACAGCAGTCTGATTCTTTTTGCCAGTTTATCAACGACATTTCCAAGATCGAGGAAGACTGGCTCCGATTGACCAACTTTCAGGCAGATTTTTAAAACCAGTTAACGTTGATCAAAGAAGAAAAGGACAAGGCTGATACTTGTCGAACGGCCTTAGAGTCAAAATTAGTCCGAGCAACTGGAGCAAACTTATCATTGAAAAGACAATTGAGAACAGTCGAGGACCAAGCCATGAAGCTCTTAGCTGATGCAAAGAAGAGAAGGAAAATACTCCAATAGGCAGATATAGCCATAGAAGAAAAAACTCGGGCTTATGAAGAGATACGGAATCAAAGATCCAAAATGAAAGAAAAAATAGCTTATCTCGAACAAAAATTAGAACAAACCAAATAAAATACCGCTTCGGCTATTTAACAGAGTCTTCATACAATTGAAGAATTCAAAAACTCTGAAGCTTTTCACAATAAAATAGATGAAGCATGAGCAGAAGGGTATAGGATCGGCTTTGAAGATTGCATCGCAAAGATCAAAAAATTGTATCTTGACCTTGACGTTTCTTCCATTTCTATAGATGAAATTTTGGAAGAAGATGAAGCAAAAAAGCCAATCAATGATGCAATAGCTTCCACAACTGAAGAAACATCTGTTCAAGAGAAAGTTGCTCTCATCCCAGTCAATCAAGAAAAAATTGAATAATACCTGTAATTATAAGCTCCCAATGAATCGATGTTTTTTTTTATTTTTAATTGACTATCAACGAAATCCTTTCTTTTCAATGCCTCGCTGTTAGCATATTAAGCCAACATTAACAATCAGTTTAATATATTGAGTAATCCTTCCAATGCCTCTGATATTTTTAAGGTAATAATGATAATAGAGTGGTGGATTAGACCAACTCTCATTAATTAAATTATGGTCAACGTATTAGGTCAACTTTTTAATTGATCGGCTATTTCGATATTAGTATACCGATGAGATGGTGGATCAGACCAACTCAGTTTGTCGGATTGTGGTAAGCTTATTAGGCCAATCTTTTAATTGATCATTTATTCTGATCATAAAGTACCGATGAGATGGTGTGTCAGACCAACTCAATTTGCCGGAATGCGGTCAGCATATCAGGCTAATCTTTTATTGATCGGTTATTCCAATGTTGTCATATCGATGAGTCAGTGGATCTGACCAATTCAGTTTGTCGGATTGTAATCAGCATATCAGGCCGACCTTTTAAGAATATATCAATTCAATACATTTTCTTTATACGGAAAGTGCAGAAAAGGGAGAATCTTTTTATTGATGGTATATATGGAGATTCTCTACATTCCATGGTCTAGCCATCGGATAACCATCTAGACTTTCAAGTCGATAGGTTCCAGGTCGTACAACTTCAGTGATGCGATAAGGACCTTCCCAATTTGGGACAAGTTTGCCTTGATCAGTTGGTCAAGATATCGTTGTTCGGCGCAAGATAAGATCTCCAGACCGAAAGGTTCGAGCCTTGACTCTTGAATTATAATATCGAGCAACTCTTTGTTGATATGCTGCCATTCTCAATTGTGCTTGTAATCTGGAGCTCTCAAGTAGGTCTAGGTCAAGTCTTCTTTGATCAACATTACTTGATTCTTCAAAGCAATCCGTTCTTTTAGAACGAAGAATAATTTCTATGGATAACATGGCTTCACTCCCATAGGCCAAGTTAAACGGAGATTTTCCTGTTGTAGATCGAGAAGTTGTACGGTAAGCCCAAAGGACGGAATTAAGTTCATCAGCCCAAGATCCTTTAACTTCATTCAATCGGGTCTTCAATCCATGAAGAATAGTTCAATTGGTTACCTCCGCTTCTCCATTAGCTTGTGGATATCCGATAGAAGTTAATTTGTGAAGAATATGGAATTGGCCGCAGAAATCACTAAATTTTTTGTTGTCAAATTGCCTACCATTATCAGTAATGATAGCATGAGGAATCCCGAATCTATATATAATGGCATTTCTAACGAACGCCTCTACTTTTGCTTCAATAATTAGGGCTAAAGGCTCAGCTTCTATCCACTTAGTGAAATAGTCGATAGCCATAATCAAGAATTTTCGTTGTCCAGATGCTGGGGGAAACGGACCAAGAATATCCATTCCTCATTGAGCAAATGGCCATGGAGCAGTTAATTGTGTCAGCTGACTGGCGGGACGCCTTTGTATATTTGCATATCTTTGATAGGGATCGCATTTTCTTACAAAATCCGCTGCGTCCTTTTGTATAGTTGGCCAATAATATCCTTGCCTTATGATTTTGTAAGCCAATGATCTGCTTCCCAAATGGTCACCACATATTCCTTCATGCACCTCTTTGAGAGCATATTCAGCATCCGAAGGAGATAAACATTTTAATAAGAGCTGGGAGAATGATTTTTTATATAACAGTCCGTCTAAAATAACGTACTGAGAAGCAATCTTTCGAAGTTGTTTGGCTTCTGTCTTATTTTCAGGCAATATTCTTTCGGCCAAATATCCGATTATTGGGTTCATCCAGTTCACTTCTGGTTCTATCTGATGGACCTTTTCCTGGTTATTCATTGAAATACTGGGAGTTTCCAAATACTCCACAAAAGTCCGACTTATTAGATAGGGTGTCGAAGTAGCTGGCCAAGATAATGAATCAGTTCGAGAATTTTCAGTTCTAAGGACATGACTGATATCCCAAAAATCAAACAAAGCTCCAAGTTCTCGAACTTTCCCAAGATGTAGAGCCAAAGTTGTGTCACGAACTTCGAAATCTCCCTTTACTTGATTGACGACTAACTGAGAATCAGATAGTACTTTTAACCTTCGGACATTTAATTCTTTTGCAATTCTTAATCCAGCCAAGAGAGCCTCGTATTCGGCTTGATTATTAGAAGTTCTAAATGAGAATCGGAGAGCATATTCCGTGACATCTCCGTTTGGACTAGATAAAATCAATCCAGCCTCACAACCAGAAGAATTTGAAGCTCCATCCATATATAGAACCCAAGGTACATCAGTTTTTTCTACTTCGCCGGACACCTGAGTTTCATCTTCATTGCTACTCCAAGTATATTCGGCTATGAAATCAGCCAGCATTTAAGCCTTCATCGCAAAGCGAGATTGATAGGTAATATCATATTCATTTAGTTTTATTGCCCACCTTGCCATTTGACCAGAAGTATCTGGACATTGCAAAATAGTTCTTAGAGGTTGATCGGTCAATACAATGATGGGATGGGACTGAAAATATGGTCTGAGGCGCTTTGCTGATATTACTAAGGTATAAACAATTTTCTGAAGTTTTGGATATTTTGTTTCAGCATCATGAAAGATTTTGCTAATGTAAATGATGGGTTTATGTGACCCATCGGATTTTTTTCTCACCAATACCGAACTAATTACTTCATCAGACGCAGCCAAATAGAGATACAAATTTTTCCCTTCTTCAGGTTTAGATAATATGATTGGATTTATTAAGTACTTTTTGAGTTCCTCAAATGCTAGCCGATAATCGTCTGACCAGTTAAACTCCTTAGTTTGTCGTAGGGCTTTAAAGAAAGACAAACATTTTTCAGCTGAACGAGAAATAAATCGATTTAATGAAGCGATCCGTCCAGCTAACTGTTGAATTTCCTTCTTATTTATAGGATGCCTCATGTCTAATATGGCTCGAATCTTTTCTGGATTAGCTTCAATCCCTCGCTTTGTGACTATGAAATCCAAAAATTTTTCAGAAGTTACACCAAAAACATATTTAATCGGATTTAACTTCATGTGATTTTTCTGTAGAATATCAAAAGCCCTTTGTAAATCTTCAATGTGATCATCGAATTGATTACTTTTGACGATCATGTCATCTACATATACCTCCATGGTCTTACCAATCTGATCTTCAAATATCTTATTTACTAAGCTCTGATATATAGCTCCAGCATTTTTAAGACCAAATGGCATTATTTTGTTGCAATATATCCCTTGGTCCGTAACAAAATATATTTTTTCCTCATCTTTTGGACTCATTCGTATCTGATTATACCCAGAAAAAGTATTCATGAAACTCAAGAATTTATGTTCTGCATTACTACATTAGCAAGCCAATCATGGTAATGAACTTCTCGGATAAATCCGGCATCAAGCAACTTGGCTACTTCCTCATTGATGACTTTTTGCCTTTCTGGGACAAAGTTCCGCTTTTGTCGGATAGGCCGACTACGTGGATCCACCTTAAGTTCATGCATGATCACTTCAGGAGGAATCCCCAGTATATCGGTAGCTGTCCATGCAAATATATCATCATTCTTTTATAAGAAGTCAATCAATTCCCTCCTTTGATGTTCACTGAGTGAACTTCCAATTTGAACAATTTTAATCGAATCATCTTTCACCAAAGGAACATGAATAGTTCTTTCTATTGACATGCTTACTTCTTCAACCTGATCACGTGGATCTATTTGCTCCGAAGTTGAATTGTTGACTGGTTGTTGATTCTGAATCATCAAACATTGATGAGCCATTTGTTGATCTCCTCTTACCTCTCCAATCCTATTTTGGGTCGGGAATTTTATTAGTAGGTGATATATAGACACGATGGCCTGAAATTTATTCAAAGCGGGCCTTCTTAAAATTGCATTATATGCAGAGAAAGTCTGAACAACCATAAAAGTGAGAGGAAAAGTCCTTTGTCTTGGCATTGTTCCGAGGGTTACAGGAAGTATAATTTCTCCCTCTACTCCTATGAAATTTTCGCCAAATCCAGTCAACGGCATGCAGGTTCTTTGTAGCTTATCAATTGGCAAGTTCATTTTGACAAAAGCATCATAAAGCAAAATCTCAGTAGAACTTCCATTATCAATTAGAATTCTGCGTACATCATAATTTGCAATTATTGCAGAAATTACTATAGGGTCGTCGTGAGGCATTTGAACATCTTGTAAATCATCATCAGAGAAGCTAATACTCCTAAGTCTTTTTGCACTCTTGTCATCTTCATAACATGCTTGGTGATGGATCATTCCGACTAATCCATTAGTTGGTTGTTGATTAAGGAGCTCTATCCCATCAGTAATCATTCTTGGGGCCATCGGCCTTGGTGCTGCTACTTTAGTTGGTCGATTTTGAGTTTGGTTGCGAACATATTTGCCCAGATAACCGCGTTTAATTAGATCTTCAATCTCTTCTTTCAATTGGATACACTCTTCTGTAGTATGTCCATGATTGCGGTGGAATCGACAATATTTGGCTTTGTTGTGCATAGCAGGTGGAGCTCGCATTGGCCTGGGCCTTTGAAGAAAATTCTTTCTCTATTTTCATCAATATTTTTTCTCTTGGAAGAGTCAGGGGATGTAAGCATCAAATTTATTGACGTAATTCCTGCCGACCAAGTTATTCGACTTCTGAACTTGCTGTTGAATTGGTCGGATTCCGGGTGATCGGAACCCATCTTCTTTGGAATTCCTCTTGTTTGGTGCTGATTTCCTTTCTACTTGGCGTTGGCTCAGGGCTTGTTCTTCAGCCTGAGCGTATTTTTGGACATGGGCCAACAGTTCAGAATAACTGGTCGAAAATTTCTTGTCTAAGGAAAATGTAAACCTGGAAGCTCGCAGTCCCTTCTTCATAACTGACATTGCCACATGTTCGTTGAGATCTGGAATCTCTAATGTGACAGAATTGAATCTTGTTATATACTCTCTTAAACTTTCTCCATCTTGTTGCTGAATGAAGAACAAACTATCAGAGTTTCTTGGCATTCTTCTGCTTGTTCTGAAGTGAGAGATGAATAACCTTTCCAACTGTCCAAAGGAATGAACAGTGCCTGGCTGGAGGCTAGAGTACCACATTCTTGCTGCTTTTTTCAGAGTTGCTGAGAAAGCAAGACAGTGAAGTGCATTTGACGCTCCTTGAATCATCATGTGTACTTTAAAACTACCTAAATGATCAAGAGGATCAGTTGATCCGTCATATGGTTCTACTTGGGGAATTTTAAAATGGTGAGAAATCTTCTCTTCCATTATTTTCTTGGAAAAGGGAGGCAAGATGTCATAGATTGGAATTGCATTTTTCGTCTTCCTCTGCTTGCCAAGTCTGGTGATCTGTAGTTCCATCTTTCTAAATTTTCTCTAAAAGTTATCAATTCTTTCAAGATCTGGAGCTTGAGCACTATCAGGAGTTGATTCACCGGAAGAAGTAGAGTAAGATCGAGGATGCTTCCCTTTGTCCCGCTTCTTGATATGATAGCGAGACTTCAGAAGAGAATGCTGTCCTGAAGAATATTGACAAGGCGAATGTCGACTTGGACCCCGACGTTTACTTACATGGAGAGAAGATCGTTGGCTACTCCTTGAAGCAGCAGGTTGTAATTGTCCACTTGCAGCTATTTCTTGAAGATTCTGGACTGCTGCAGTAAGCACCTCCATTTTATTCAAAAGAATATCCAGCTGTTCTTGATCCAGATTACCAGCAGGAGCAATGCCCATTCCATCCAAAATAGGATCATTCTCTCTTAGAGAATGATGAACTTCATCAACAGGAAGATTCCGGATCCTACCTTTTACCATGTTTCCTTTCAGATTCTTGGAAACTCTTTCGTCGAGTTCCCCCTTCCTGGTGCACCAATCTGTTGTGTCCAGATTACTATGACGCTTGAACTTGGATTGGACTTGCTAGAATTGAGTTAAGCTAATGGATCTTGTTTTTCTTCATCTTCTTGTAGCTCTTGGTGAGGAGATATTCCAATGCCCAAGTTTGTCACAGGAGTCTAGACTAGACAGATTAGGTATGAGGGAGAAATCAAGTAAAGGGTGCCCTGGAATTTTTCTGTCTCCCATCCCCCTTTCCCTCTCACCCACTGGTATTTATAGGCTACAGTCCTAACCGAATCTAGCTAATGAAAACTGAAAACCGAAAACGGTTAGTCTGTTAATAGATGAGCACGTGCAGCAATCGTCATCCCTTACAATTCTTACGGTTTATCTTCTTCGACGGAGATTGGTCAACATATTATCAAAATCAACTTAGGCATTGATCAACCGGGTGCCCCTTGAACATTGGTCGGCTTTGTGCCCTATGAGCGTTGATTAACCTTACGACTCATTGATCAGTCTTGGGCTCCTTCAGCATTAATCAGCCTTGTGGCTCATCAATCGGCCTTGCGATCCTTCGTCATTGATCAGCCTTGCGGCTCATCAATCGGCCTTGTGCTCCTTGAGCATCGATCAGCCTTATGCCCCTTGAGCATCGATCGGCCTTACGTCCCTTGGGCATTGATCGGTCTTGTGCCTTTTGGGCATTAATCGGCTCATTGATCAGTTCTGGGCCTTTTAAGCACCGATCTATTACTTGATTAACCAAGTTTATTCCTTACCAAATCAACACAAATAGGTTAAATCTGTCATATCCCAACACTTCCCTTTAAAAAAAAATGAAATTATGCTTTAGGTTTTTTCAATTTTTTAGTTAGGTGGTTTTGGGATTCTTTTAATGTCTCTAGGCAGAACACAAAATGTTGATCTTCTGTCAAATGGATTTCTAGGATTCCTTGATTCTTGATAGAATTCGATGAAAAGGGGCTGCCTTGTTATTCTCTTGGAGTTCTCTCTCTCTCTCTCTCTCTCTCTCTCTCTCTCTCTCTCTCTCTCTCTCTCTCTCTCTCTCTCTCTCGATATCATTATCCTTATTTTGATCATTCTTATGTCTTGCAGGATAGCGCTTGTGTTTTTGTTTTTGTTTTTGTTTTTTTTTTTTGGGTTTCTTCTAATACAAAGGATGTTTTTTTATTATATCTTGATCATTTGTTAAATGGATTTCCTTGGATTCCTTGATAATTCAGCAAAAAGATGGTACATGATTGTTCTCTTCGAACAAATTTTCTTTGCTTTTCCCATATTTTTTGGGTTATGTTGATGGCTATAGTATCTCATGAACCAATGCTTAGGTTTTCTTGATGTTCTTTATGTTCGGCAAAATTATCTAGTTAGGCTGTTATAGTATCCTTTTAGTATCTGTAGGTAGAGATCAAGGTGTGCCTTTTATTTAAAAGAAACGGACTTTTCTTTGATTGTTTGCTTGTTTCTAAAATTTAATTTATTGTTTATACTTTCCATGCTCCAGGCTCATTTGTGTTTTGGTTCTGTAACCTCCATTTGTTATTTGTGGAAATTGATACTGACGTGTTCCCTCTTATTCAAATGTTCAGCTTCTGAGGCTAAGTGTTTGAAACGAGGAGTAAAGGAGGTAGTGAAGAGTATTCGTCGTGGTCATAAAGGGTTAGTTTTCTTTTCCTTGATTTTTTTCCCCCCAGTATGCTGATGTCCATCTTCTTGGTCATCAATGCTCGTGCTATATGAAAATAGTTATGGCTAAATTGTGACTTTAGTTTTTGGTAGAAGTAAGATCACGATAGCTACGATATCTATGGTAGTTGGCAAACATTATATGAATAAGAATATTGATGTGCTTGAATTTTTAACTATGATATACATGGTAATTTTTTTATGAGGATTATCTAGGCGGATAGGCACCATGCAAGCCTTATAATGCATAAGCAATCCTGGCCTAGATTGGTTACGGCTTGTTCGGGAAAATCCCCTGGGGCCCAGTGGGCTTGGGTGGATGGAGAATGTGGAGAAGAAGGAACAAGGAAGAAGAAGGACGAGAAGGAGAGCCATGGGGTCATGCTTGCCTGATCCTTGCGGGATGGAAAAAAAAAGACAAAATGACATCGCAAGGTCTTTTTTTTTTTCATCCTGCAGGGATTGGACAAGCATGAAACCTTGCACCCTTCCGCCCCCTCCCCCATCCTCCCAAGATCAAGTAGGAGCAGGCCTCAGTGTGTTGATTTCCCAGGTTTTTGGCGTCCTATATAAGATGGTTGGTGATGCCCAAGTAGTTACTTCTAGCAGATACATGCTGTAGTCTGTGTTCATTAAGTTTTTGCCTTTTTTAGATGAAAAGGATATATGGATGCATAGCAATGTCGATGGGTCCTAGGCTGAGGTCTTCCTGAGGTTGGATTATGGCTAAACCTGTCAAGCTGAAGGTTTGAGCTTTTGAGAGAAATCTCATGCAGCACATTTGGGCAAAATTTCAGGGTGGTGGGGCAAGACCAGAGGGGGCATGTTGGGTCCTAGTGAGGGTGGCTTTGCAGCTGAGGGTAATGGAGTGGATAGATGCTATGCTTGACAAAAAAGGGAAGAAATGGGAGGTATGAGATTGTACGCGCTATTCTGCTAGGATTTTAGCGGCAGATTGGCAAGTGATATAGCATAGTTTTGTTAATTATTTATTTACTTTTTTGGTTGGGGATGTTGGTTGAAGGTGGTGAATTGGTGGAGCTGGTAGGAGGACTAAGGATGGAGTGCAAGGGGTGGGCAAGGGGCAGGAAAAAAAGGGTTGTGCAGGCATTTGAGAGTAAGTGCTGGTGGCGAGGATTACAAAGGGAAGGGGTGTCTGTTTCTGTTTGTGTTTGAGAGAGAGAGAGAGAGAGAGAGAGACCCTCATCATTGCAGCATCTCTTGGTGACATCTAGTGTTTGAAAAAAAACTCTTTTTTTTCAGTGTGTTGCCTTTGTGGTAAAAGGAGGATTGGTGGTTTCTCTTTTGAAGCACATCCAATGACCTTCAACTCTGAGAACCTTCTTGAATATGATCAAAGCAGAACGAACCCTGCTTATACATGAAACAGTCTTGTAAAAAGTTTCACTATGCTGCCACTAATTGGTTTCATGGCTTTAGACTAGAACTAAGGTTTTCATCTTGGCCACCGACTTGGCCGAGATATTGTTTTACTGGTCACAGCCACCTTCAGTGTTGATATGATCAGTATCTTGTCCATCATTGTCTTGGTCAATATTAATGACTATAATCTGATAAATTGACTGATATGACAAATATCAGCTGATATTTCTAGTCATTTTTTTGACCTTTTTAAGTGATGTTTTAGTTACTAAATACCAAATAAGTGCCTTGATATAATACTTAAATCTGGGATTTACTTTATTTGCTGAGATTTTGATTGACCTTAAAGGATTGGCCAAAATCGTGGAATATCTTGATCTTTCCAATTTGGCCAAAGTTTCAATCTTGGCCAATATTAACCAAGATTCAGTCCATCTTGGTATTGGCCACCTGATGAGGTGGCCAAGGTCCCCAGATTTGAAAACCTTGAATTAGAACCCTTCTACCTAGACATCATCTTGGTATGTTTGGTAATAAACCTTGTTTCTTTAAGATGGAACATAAAAACTGAGTTTCTTTGACACAGATTTGGCTGACTGATGTTGGATTCTGAAAAAAAAAACCCCACTTTGTTCTACCTCCAATGATATCTGTTAAATCAACTTAACAGCTCAATTCCTTCTGGTATTTTAATTTATCTTTAAGACAATCAGTAATATGTCTATGACATGATTTGTTACTGCTGCAAATTGTTTTGTTGAGGTGACATCTGGTGTTTGAGAAAATCTTAGTTTCTACGTGGAATAATTTGTGCTGTGCTTCATTAAATGTAGTATAGTTTGTTGTTTCTTGTGAAAGTTATACTTTCATCGAGGGCACTTTTGGATTCTCTCCTGTCATGTGATGATGCTGCTTGGTAGAAACATTAGCAGTCCAGTTTGAAAAGATTTGGGAATACAGGAAACTTTTGAGAGGTTGCATGCTTCTATCTGGTACTGTTTGTTATGTGCAGGAAATGAAATTTATGTTGTAGTTTGTTGGTTGCAGATATCTTGGGCTTAACTTTATTACAGACAGGGAGGGACATAGAGTGTTTGAAATCACCTGTCATGAATATTGTATATGGTTACATTCCAATATGTTAAACTACGTTAAACTAAGTTACATCCCAATATACTGTGAACTATGTTAAACTATGTTACATCCCAATATGTTGAACTGTGTTAAACTAAGTAGATAAATGTACTATATGGTTGGGATATATTGATAAGAATGGATATTTTGGTCCTCACAATTTTTTACTATCTCAGTGGCTCTTGCATTGAGAATTTATTACACGTTGTGCAATGTCAGTTGGTAAATTGTTTCCCTTGTTCTTTAATGAGCAATATATGTTAATATTCAAATTTATATTGGTGGGTGCAGATTGTGTGTTATAGCAGGAAACATTTCCCCAATTGATGTGATCACACATGTGCCCATCTTATGCGAGGAAGCTGATATCCCATACATATATGTTCCTTCAAAAGAGGTCGGTTGGACTCTGTTGGCACCTTTATGTTCCCTTTTTTTGTTGGTAGCTGGGTAAATGCATTGGCCATGTATTTACGCCATGGTATCCATAAGAAATTCTGATTCTAGGTCAGCGTGACTTCTTGTTTTTTAAAGAGCTAATTGATTTAAAGATGTAATATTCTTTCACGAACTTAGATAACTTTTCTGGGCCATTCTTAGCATTGTATGGAACTTCATGGTCCCAGTTGCTGCTGCATATCAAGAATTTATGATCACATTATTAAAATAATTTGTTGGTGTTGCATGGATCTTGACATTTTTTTATTCCCAAACTCACTTTTGAGTATCTAGAATGTGAATAAATTAATGTCATTTCCTATTTTTCCTGATATTATTTTGAATGATGCATTTACCTTTCTTAATTTTAAATCCTTAGCAACACAAGCAACCAATATACCCAACATAGTGATGTTTATTTCCATTTCCAATCTGTTATGTTGCTTGTGGTTGTGATGCAAATTAAGGTTGTTAACAAGTTAAAATGACTATCATCTTCTTATCTTAACTTTTTTGCTAATGAGATCCTTGTGGTGCCCACTCCTTTCCCCTTCTTTGATGCCTACTTTTGTGCCTATCAAATTCTTTTATTTGTAATTGTCAAACATGCCATGACATATGCTCTGGTTATGTGGTATATACATGTTTGATAACTTTATATTTGTGCAGATATTGTTTGTGTCGACATAGAGTGCTTGTGTCAATGTCTAGGCTGCATTAGGAAGTGGAATAAGTTAACCAAGAGTAAATGGGTTAATCCTCTTATTCCACTTCCAAATGCAGCTTTAAATGTTGAAAAAGTAAAAAAATTATGATTTTGAATCTCAAACCTCAGGGGTTTGAGAATAAGTCTAGAAAGTTGGTGAATCGAATAATGGGGTTCAAGATATCTAATGTAAAGAACCCTAGTTATATGTCCATTTCTATTGAAAATCCAAATGAGATGTAAAATCAAGGAATGCTCACAATATTGGATTCAACATTATCAATGGAAAGTAATTCCTATATACTTGAATTGGCAAGAAGCTTCACCATTTTCAGTCTCAAGGGCTTGTGAAGCGCCATCATCTAAGCCAAGTACAATTTAGCAGGTTTCCAAGTTTCAAGTGGATCATGACCAATTGATCATATCATACCTAACTTATACTGCCCTTGACCTAGGTGTGCTTATTCCATCACTTCATGTTTCGAGTCCTTGCAACATAGATTTGATGCCATATATTCACTAGACATCCAACCCAACTCTTAGAAATTTAATGTTGCTTGGGCTATTTTAAGGAAACTCCCATCTCTGTCACCCTCTGGGACCTCTAAAAGAATAGTCTTAAATGTGCTCTTTTAAAGCAGATTCTTTAACAGTTCCACAAGGAGAGTTGTACTTGTACCAATGTTTTTGAAACAGGACCAGACCAGGCAATCGAAGCTGTTGGATTGTCAACCAGCCAGATTTCCGTTCTGGACCATAACCTAGAACTATTTCATTTAATATTTTTTTTTAAAAAAAACCCTTTCTTTTCAGAGAACTATCTGAATTGCTGGTTGAACCAGCTGCTCATTTGAACCATTCTGGATTCACATGAACCAGAAAATTTTGTATTAGTTAAGAATAAAAGATCAGGGTGAGCCATCAATATTGGGTTTAGGGATTCCTCTTGTTTGACAGGACACGAGATCCTCTTGTTCTCACCATGCTTTGTCCTCCATCTCGATGGTTGACCTTAAGGGCCAGCCAATCGAGGGTGGCCTCCAGGCGCAATCAAGATGGCACCTCTCTCTCTCCTCCCCCCCCCTTCCCCTTTCTCTCTTCCCATGTGTTTCATGACGATAACTCGAGCTTGGACCAGTGATGGTGGTCTCCGGCCATCCCCTCTCCAGTCATTGGGAAATGGTTTCTCTGTAAGAAGAAGAATAATAAAAGTGTGGTTTATATCATCCGGAACTCTTAACTCCTTCACAGAATGGAATTGGCGGGGCCCATCAACATGAGAATGATTAGCTTGTAATTAAGCTCTCACAAGGATTAGATGTATGATGTCCTGCATGAAATTTTTCATTGTTTTTTATCTCCTTGGGTGTGAATTCATATCCTGGTTAGGATCTTTGGAGCGATGTTTTGTCCACTATAATTTTTAGAACTTTTGAGTTTTTAAATCTATCAAGGATGATTTTGGTGGAAAAGGGAACAACTTGGATGTTTACTTCGTGCGGGTAGTGCAGCAATGCGGGAGATCCATTCTTCTATTTGGATGGGAATAAAACAACGAAAGGTTTATACTTTCCAACACAAGTATCTGGTCAATTTTCCAGTTTGTTCAATTGAACCTGTTTTAAAACATTGCTTGCAGCAATGCATCCATCACTAAAATAAACATCTGCTTCCCATAACCCGGTCACTTTTCCTGTTTGGTAAATGGTGTGGGTTTTAAAACATTTCTTGTAGCAATGTATCCATCAGTAATGGAAGCTGTCTTAGCAATTTCTTGGTTTTGGCCCATCACATGATTGAAGACCGGTGTAATTTCAAAAGCTCAGCACGTGCCTACAGTAGAACCTGTTATGTTTGATAGAGCAGCCTATTTCTATATAATTAGGTGGATATTAATCAATAAAATGTTTTTTATATACACAAAATATTGCTGTGTTAATTTAAGGTTGACAGTAATGCTCTAGCTGTACTTAATAGATTCCCCTACTTTGCTAGCTTCTTTTTACTGTTTTCTTGGTGCCTTTTCTCTCTCTCTCTCTCAGGATCTTGCAACTGCTGGGGTCACCAAGAGGCCTACATGCTGTGTATTGGTACTAACCAAGCCAACCAAAGGGGAATTGGCCCAGGAGGTCCAGGAGAAGCTACAGGCTGATTACAGCCAGGTTGTAGCAGAGGTGAAGGAGCTGACATCCTCCCTCTTCTGAAAAGGAAGAACAAAAATTATTCTTATGTGCTACATGTCCAATTATTTTGTTGGTTCTATTTGATATGAGGTGTCAATGTCCATGAGCAAGCTGATGCTGTACGTTCTTGTGGGGAACCAAAGAGCAAAGTTGTTCCTGTTTGTTCTTGTTATTTCTTGTTTGTCGAACATGATGGATTTATTAGCTGGATGCTGGATCCTAGGCATTTCGCTAATAGGTTGTACCAAAAAACTATATATATCTATATATTACTGATAGGTTTGTTTATGAGCATTTTTTTAAAGATTTTACCATTTTACCTTTTTTCCATCCCAAGTGAACGGATATTTATGCTTCTCATGTAACTCTTCAATTTTTCTTTCCTTTTGTACATTCCCATTAAATTAATTAAAATGGGTAGGGGAAGTATCTCCCTTCCTCTACATTGCATTTTTTTTTTAAAAAAAAACTGGTGAACAGTTATATATCTTTAGTGATGATAGGTGACTTGTATGGTAGATAATTAATGGTAGGTGACTTGTATCCGCGGATCAGGTATAGGTTAAGAGAAATTCTTTATTTCCATGCATAAAACATGGTCTAAATTGGGATCTGACATGAAAACCTAGATATTTTTGCTGAGCTTTGCAGCATGACAATTTTTACCTGGAAAATTTTATTGTCAGTTATTTGAATCTGGTGGTAGTCTTATCTTCTCTCAGCAAATTTTCCATATGTTTCTTGAATCCGAGTACTTGTTTAGTTGGCCATTTAGTGCGAACCATTTTGTCATTAGAGGCAGGAGTGTCATTTTTTCTTGAACGCGTCTAATTGCTGATTCTTCACCACTTATCTATGTTAATTGGAGCACCGTGGGGAATTTTAATTACGTAAATTTTGAAGTACGAAAAAGATTGTGCTAGAGATTAAGGATTTTACATAAAGCAGGATCAAGGTGGAATATATGAAAATACATTTTTTTAATAAAAGATAAGGATGGATTGAAAGTTGAGGATAATGATGTTCCTAAAAATAATTATTTTCAGCTATTAGAATTAATTATTTACAAAATGGAGAATAAAATAGATATTATCTATATGATTAAATTATGTTATGTGGAAATATGTAATCGAGATATTGTATGATTGTAGGATCATTGTCAAGTTACAAGGAAAGTTTTATAAGATAATCATGCAGTCACCAATGTTAGAACATTATATATATATATATATATATATAATAAAATAAAAAATATGTGGGATGAAGTTGTAAGGAATGATTTGATATATGAATATATTTTTTATAGTATAGCTCTAAACCAGGCTAAATGGAGGACAGGAGCTGACCCTAACTAGTTTAGGACCGAGGCATGGTTGAGTTGAGTTGGGGCTCTTTGTGTAATTATATATGTTTTGCCAGGCTTGGGGCCTACCAGAAATAGACAACTGAATTTGAACCACGAACCAAGCCGAGTCCTCGATCAAACCAACAAGGAACCGGACCCCATGCTCCGACTCAAACCCCACGGTTTGCTTTAAAGAAACGACAGGAAAAAAAAAAAAAAGAAAACATACATGATATGCGGAAGCCGAGTCCTCACAATAGCACCTTTCCAAATGTTTCAAACTAAAAGCAGGATAGCTACCGACATATAGCTTCCTACTTCCTAGGTTAGCTTTCTCCTGTGTGTCTTAGGGGCTCGCATGCCCCTTGCCACCAACAAACATGCCGAGCCAATTACTCCTCCAAATCCCAAGCACAAAAAATAGAAAAGAAAAAGCTATCGAGCCACCTGCTACTACTGAAATTTGTATGCAAGCTGATAGCCGAAGGCATCTGATTCAATGTTAATATCGTACCGTGTATATGTCTGTGGTTGAAGTTTGCTTTTGATTCCACTTCCCAGATTTTCCATTAAATGCTCTGCACTGACTGAACTGGATGGCTTATCTACCTGCTTTTAGCTCGAGAGCTACCGTGAAAGTATACCATCGGTTGTCCCATGTTTCCTTGTCTTGTACTCGGTCGATGCCATCGATCCTTCGAGGACAAGGAGATGAGTACAAACGAAATGAGGATTCCGACAGTATCGATGTACGGTCATTTCGTGTTCGTGTACCATTCAGGCTCACGTCATGCATGCGAGCAGGGGCTTAATTAAAGTAGTGATTTAAAGCTTGATATATTAAGTAGTGATTTAAAGAGTTCATCGTTAATACTACCGAGACTTTGGTTTGGTCATCCTTGCAGACAGACATGGCATGCAGGGTAGCTACTACGTACGTTGCTTTGTCGAGCTAACTGGGTCTGAACCAGGTTCTGCTGATTTTGCATCGAAGGGTTGAGATGACGAGGATTTACGCTTAATTGATTTCACGTAGATCCTTCTAGATCTACGTACGTGTGTTCATGGATCTTCCTCACCTACATGTCGAGCACGAGCTGCTGCTGTTTTGCAAACCTCTGTTCTTATTTTCTTTTGGACAAACAAGATTACAGCACCTCATCTAGTACAAGCAAAAGGAGATGTCATCGATGTAGCACGTAGTACATGATAACGATCCAAAGAGAATACTTCTCTCCCTAACAAAGCTGCCAGGAAGGTAGAATTTATCGAATTACACTGATAGAGTTTGATGACATGAGTATATATAAATTTAATCAATTCTCTCAACAGGGGAGCGGGGGAGGAGACGCACATAAGATGACCCAACCTCTCGGACACAACTCGAGCTCCAATGAAATCGAAATTTTGCTGAAGGTACCACCACAGATAATAGAGCAGAGAGACAGAGCCTTCCATGATCGAGCCCCTCAAGGAGAAGAAGATACCAAGCAAACATTGTCGTTGCTAGCGGGACCAAAACATTCTCTTTGGACAAGGAGTTCCACGGCACGAAGTTATCATCGATGAAATGGCAAGGACCGTACATCTTTTTTTTTTTTTTTTTTTTTTTCCGACGGTTCTTGATAGTTTTTTGTCTTGGCTGAGAGAACAAAATGACCAGAGAGCTGCAAAGTATCCTAAAAAGCTGTGCAACGTGGAGGATGAAGAGAAAGAATGGGAATATATGTCGTCCCTTAGACCAGACGTTCACGTGGAGAAGGAATGCATCTCTAGATGGCAGGGGATAAGTTTTTGGGATAATTTCGAGGGTTTTAAAAACATCCACGGCTACTCCAAAGGAAAGGGTCTGGACCCATCTTCTTCTGGCCATGAGACCGCATTAGCTCTTTCTCCCATACCGGCCTCCATTATTGGTTCTCGGGACGACATTCCCACGTTTCATCTTCTTCACCTTTCCATTCTTTAATAAACCTTCGGTAAAAGAGTGCAAGTAACCACGCCACCCTCTACCGCTCTTTTTTATCGTGACATGGATATATCTAAGGGCCAAGGCCATGCTTATTGCTGAAGGGTTGTAGATTACTTTTATTTAGACCGTTAGAAGTGATCCCTCACCATTCCACGCGACACAAGCGGTCCAAAACGAATTTAACCTTGCACATTTTTGGCTAAATTTTATTTTCATATACATATATTAAGTGGCACCATTCTAGTATAATTATAATTCAAAATATCAAAAAATAAAAGATTTTGCTGAACCCCGGAGCGACCTACTCCTGACATCAAGTTCAGTCTCTAGCATGCTCAACAACATATGATACAATCTAGTCAACCACTCTATTCACCTTCTAGAAGACATGCTGAATAGTAGGGATGGTAATTTTTACCGATCCGATAGATATCCGATCCGACCCGATTCTAATGGGACGGGTAAAATCCAACCCACCTAATTTATAAATAGATATGGATTATATAAATAAAACCCGACTCGGGTTTGGGTCGGGTACGGGTAGTAGTACGCCCGATCCGAACCCGACTTGTTTATATATAAAAAAAATTATATTTATAAAATATTTAAGTAAATAGGATATGAGACAGATATATCCGACCTGACCTAACTTGACCCGACCCGTTTAGGTTTTAAGTAAACTAGATTTTATGAGACCGGATATACCCGACCCGATCCGATCCAAACGTGATTTTTTTATATCCAACCCGACCGGACTCGAGACGGGTATGGAATGAAGAATTTTTTAGCGAGACGGATATGAATTCTGGATGACCCAATCCAAATTCGACCCGTTACCATCCCTACCAAATAAACACCACAATGAAAGCATAAAAAAAACTCCATGTATCATGGAGCAGATAGCCTTTCAATGCTTTAAAGGGTTAATACATGCACATTACCCATCAAAAGATGTATGCATCATGTTTACATTTAGAAAATATTTTCATAATTCTTTTTTTTGCAAAGTAAATCTTTGTCCCAGTGAAAAAAAATTATACTACTCCACCTGCTTGGACTATGTAGGTGTAATTAATGAGGCCGCATCAATTTTCGATACTACATGCATTTAATTTAACTTTTGTTTTTTCAAAATTTTCAAAACCAAGATACTCCTTTCTATTTTTTTTCATATTTTTAATGATAAAAATGTCTTTACAATCATGAAGGCTAATGATTTAGCTAAGCTACGAAGTAATCTTTTCATGCATCATGCGCTTCTTAGTCAGCAGGAAATCATGTGGAGATAGAAATCCAGGATTAAGTGGTTAAAGGAGGGGGACAAGAATTCTTCTTTCTTTCATCAGGCTACTGTTGTTCGGAGGCATAGGAATCGAATCAGGGTGCTACGATCTTCTGGTAGGATTTGGATGGAGGATGTGGAGGATATAAGGAGGGAGATCACTTCGTTCTTTCGAGCGAGGTGGGCTGGGCCTCTGGACGGACCACTCTCCTTCTTTTCACTGTACCCTGAGGTTCGAGTTTCATTTGATGATAATTGTAAGCTTGTCATGCCTATTTCGGTTGAGGAGGTTCGATATATTCTCTAGTCAAAGGTTGATAATAAAACTCCAGGTCTTGATGGATTTCTTCAATTATTTTTAGGAGATATTGCTCTATTATTTGGCGGGATGTAGTTTTAGCAATGCAGGAGTTTTTTGTTACTGGTCAGATGCCTGACAGTTGAAAGCAGACCTTTATCACTTTTATTCCTATAGCTCTATTACTTCTGAGTCCAGTCATTATAGACCTATCAGTTTGTATAATATTCTTTATAAGCCGTGCTAAACTTATGGCTAACAGGATGAGGCATATTCTTCCTAAACTTATTTTTCCAGAATAGGGTGCTTTTGTTAGGGGTCGTTGCATTTCTGATAATATTCTTATAGCATAGGAGTTTATGTGTGATCTGCGGAGAGCCCCTACTAGTTGTAGTCTGATGGCCATCAAGCTTGATATGAAGAGGGCTTACGATCGGATGCATTGGAATTTTTTGGAGAGAGCTATGGGAGACTTTGGCTTTCATCACGATTGGATTTATCAGATTATGGTCTGTATTACAAAGCCTTCCTTTACTATTCTTATCAATGGTACTTCTTTTGAGTTTTTCTACTTCAACATTGGTCTTCATCAAGGTTGCCCACTTTCTCCTTTTTTGTTTATTATTTACGTTCTCTTTCGCGGGCTTTGAGGGCAGCGGTGCAGGAGTCGATGCTCCAGCCATATCTTCCTGCTCATGGTACTTCCGATCTCGCATTTATTATTTGCAGATGATTACTTATTATTGGATCGGGCCTCTCTGACTTTGGCACAGGCTTTCAGGGCTGTCCTTGAGCGCTATTGTATGTCTTCGGGATAAAGAGTCAACCTTCTGAAATTGAAGGTTCGCTTTAGTTCGAAGATCCCTATGTGGCTTCGTCGATCGATCAGGGATATTTTAGGGATTGTTGATTATGATGGAGTCCTTCATTATTTGGGAGTTCCTATTTCTGGAGGAAGACTTCATAAGGCAGATTGTGATAGGATGGTGCAGGTGGTTCGGGAGAGAGTGGAGGGTTGGCAGGTAGAGCTTTATCCTCCATGGATAAGGTAATCTTGATTTGGTCAGTCCTTACTTCTCTTCTTGTTTATTTGCTATCTAATGTTGTCATTGTTACGTGTTTTGCTCCCAAACGTTTCTCGAGAGAAGTCTTGGCCGAAAGATTTGGGTTACTTTATTTCCACTTCCGTGGGAGTCTGAGACCAAGAGGCCACTCCAGTTTGGACTCCTGACGAGGAAAAAATCAAGGAGAAAAAATTAAAAAGAGAGGCCCTGCGATACAAGAGATGCCGAAATATTTTTCTGAGATGAAATAGAGAGTTTCAAAAGGTCCAAAAAATATTGAAGACGATTCAGAGAGCAAATAAAATATCAAAGAACCGCAACAGGATTTGGCGAGGTTAGAGGCCTGGTATTCTGTGATCTCTCCTATTTTCTTCTTCCCTTTCGATTTGTTTGCCTCTTTGTGATTAATCTGCAATTGTTATTGGGATATTTGTATTTTTTTGTGCCCAATTTTGGGGGCAGATTATAGTGGATTGTTCCTTCCTCTGTGTGGATGTAGGCAAATTTGCCGAACCACATTAAATCTCGTCTTTCCTTCTGATTTGATATCTGCCTGTGTGATTGGTAAATTGCTAAAGTGAGTAAAGAGGAATTAATTGGAATCCTAAACCGGTTCAATCCGCTGTGCGCATCCCAAAAATTGGTATCAGAGCATTGGGATGGTATTTGACGGGCAACTAAGTTCTTCTACGGTTCTTGAGGCAATTATTTTTCATTATACTACCTCTAGGCATGAGGTGGCAATATTTGATGGCACAGGTGATTTTGCACTATGGAAGGTGAGAATGAAATATCTGCTGGTCAAGGAGGGCGTGTCAATAGCCCTCAAAGGTATGGATGCAATTCCAGGCGATACAGAGGCTACAAAAGAGGAGATGAATGAGAGAGCACTTGGGACTCTGTTTTCGGAATTGAGTGATAAAGTTCTCCGCAATGTGGTGGATCTTGTTACAGCTAAAAATGTATAAAAAAAGTTAGACACTTTGTATATGCCAAAATCTCTTACAAATAGACTGTATTTGAGGGGCAAGCTACACACATTCCGTATAACGGAAGGGACCTCACTCAAGGATCACTTGGATGATTATAATAAGCTCCTGCTCGATTTGATGAATATTGGTGTTAATGTTGATGAGGAAGACAATGCTTTGATCCTGATTTATTCTTTACCTAAGTCCCATGAAAATATTACTACTACCATGCTCTATGAAAGAGAGACTATAAGTCTCGATGAGGTTGAAACCACTTTGTTATCTAATGAGCTCAGGTTGAAAGTACAGTTGGAGCATCAGGCTCCAAATTCGGTACAAGGACTTACTATCAGAGGTAGAGATGAGCAAAGAACAGGTGGACAAGATAGAAACAAGTCCAAGACAAGATCAAAGTCTAGGTCTAAAAGACCCAGAGTTTGCCATTACTGCAAGAAGCCATGCCACTGAAAAAATGAGTGTAGACTTCTACAATCCAAGAAAAAGAAGGAAGAGAAAGAAAAAGGAACAATCTCAGATTCGGCATCAGTTGCAGTTACTTTAGCAGATCACAGCATGTTGCAGATGATGCAGTATTTACAGCTGCATGCAGTGTCAGTCAGGCTGATACCTGGATCGTGGACTCTGGAGCATCTTTCCACATGACACCCCATAAAGAATGGTTCACTTCTTTTAGATCCTGTGATGGAGTCTCTGTTCTTCTTGGGGATGATGCCATCTGTAAAGTGGAAGGAATTTGTACAGTTCAGATCAAATCTCATGCAAATACTGTGGTGACTTTGGATGATGTCAGATATGTTCCACAATTAAAAAGAAATCCTCTCGGTAAATGCTCTTGATATTGCAGGTTTTGAGGGCAGAAGGGATAGAGGATCTATTACAATTAGTAAAGGTGCATTGACTTTGTTAAGAGATAAATTGAGTGGCACTCTTTATTATTTGGATGGCACTATAGTGATTGGTGAGGCTTCTTCAGCACATTCCTCTATTGTTCAATTGACACAGTTATGGCATCAAAGATTGGGCCACATGTCAGATAAAGGTTTACAGGAGCTGAGCAAACATGGTCTGCTAGGAGGTCAGAAAGTTAGTGTACTTGGATTTTGTGAGCATTGCATATTTGGAAATCAACACAAAGTCAGCTTTATTTCAGGCGTGCACAGGACAGCAAGTATATTGGATTACATTCATTCTGACCTATGGGGACCTACCCCAATTATATCCAAGGATAGATCTAGATATTTGCTCACTTTGATTGATGACTACTCCCGCAAAGTCTGGATTTATACTATCAAAAATAAAAGTGATGTGTTTCACACTTTTAAAGGGTAGAAGGCTATGGTTGAGAGGCAAACTGAGAGAAAGGTGAAAACCTTCTGGACTGACAATGGATTGAAATTTTGTTCTACAGAGTTTAATGACTTTTGCAAGTCAGAGGGCATTGTCAAGCATAGGACCACTATGTATACTCTTCAGCAAAATGGTGTGGCAAACGCATGAATCGTACACTACTGGAAAGAGTCAGAACTATGCTATCAAGTTTTGGATTGAGTAGAGATTTCTGGGCAGAGGCTGCACATACAGCCTGCTTTATTATAAATCAATCCCCAGCATCTGCATTGAATATGAAGACTTCGGAAGAAATGTGGACAGGTAGACCTGCAGACTATTCAGTTCTTAGAGTATTTCGGTGTTCAGCATATGCACATGTCAAAGATGGAAAGCTGAATCCCGGGGCTAAGAAATATATATTTCTTGGATATGCATATGGGGTGAAGGGCTACAGATTATGGTGCACAGAGCTCGGGTTCCAGAATTTTCTAGTCAGCAGGAATGTGACTTTTGATGAGTCAACCACTCCTTCGCGGTAGCTACAGCCAAGTTCTTCACCGGGAGATCAGGTTCAGGATCAGCAGGATAGGACTGTTGTTGATATTAATCAGACTGTTAGATCACAACAGTTGCAGCCTACAGGTAGAATGAACAGCATCAGCAGACAGATCTAGAGTTACAGACTCAGGAGGAGGTTATTGTACGTGGTCAAGTTCAAGATAATAGTATTGCACTCAAAGAACCAGGCGACATATCAGAGCACCTCAAAGATATGGTTTTGAGGATTCTACTTGTGCTTTTCTATATGGTGATTTGGAGGAGCAGATTTATATGCAACAGCCACCTGGTTTTGAGGCTCCAGATAAAGAAGATCATGTATGCTTGCTCAAAAGGTCTTTGTATGGTTTGAAGCAGTCTCCAAGATAATGGTCCGTAAATTTGATAGGTTTATGGTCGACCATGACTTCAAAAGATCTCCATATGATAGTTGCATGTATCATCGGCAGTTTTCAAACGGGTTCTTTTGTTACTTATTATTATATGTGGATGACATGATGATTGCAGCCAGGGATATGTTAGTCATTCAGAAGCTGAAAGCTGAGCTTAGTATTGCATTTAAGATGAAGGACCTTGGACCGGCAAAGAAGATACTTGGGATGGAGATCATTCGTTACAGGCAATTATATAGACTATTTGTTACTCAGCATGATTATATTGAGAAAGTCTTGGACAGATATGGTATGTCTACAGCTAAGCCTATCACTACTCTTTTTGCCGGTCATTTTCGGTTATCTGCCAGGGATTCTTCTCAGACTGAGGATGAGGAGAAGTATATGTCTAAAGTGCCTTATGTGAGTGCAGTGGGCAGTATCATGTATGCAATGGTCTGCACTCGTCCTGATATTTCACAGGCAGTTAGTGTAGTGAGCAGATATATGGATAAGCCTGAAAAAGCTCACTGGTCAGCTGTGAAATGGATTCTTAGATACTTGAAAGGCACTTCTGAATTGGAATTGGTATTTTCCGGATAGAGTGGTTGCACTGTTATAGGTTTTTGTGATTCAGATTATGCTTGTGACTTGGATAGGAGGAGGTCATTGACCGGATATGTATTTACTCTCTCTGATTGTACAATTAGTTGGAAGGCTACTTTGCAATTTACAGTTGCTTTGTCTACTACAGAGGCAGAGTATATGGCATTGAAAGAGATAGCAAAAGAAGCTATCTGGCTAAGAGGGTTAGTACAAGATTTGGATTTCAAGCAGAATTGTTTGGTTATTCACCATGACAGTCAGAGTGCTTTACATCTTGCCAGAGATCAGATATATCATGAACGCACTAAGCATGTGGATGTCAGGTATCACTTTATCAGAGATTTGGTAGAGGATGGTGATATTCAACTTCATAAAATTAGCACTGCTATTAATCCGGCTGATATGCTCACTAAACCAATTCCAGTGGTCAAGTTCAAGACATTCCTGAACTTGATTGGTTTGAGCACTTTGTGATGCCCCATCGGGGCTTGTGATGAGGAGGAGGCTTTACAATCCATATTTGATAGAGGCATTTTTTTTTTTTGGTCGCAAGGAGGAGGATTGTTATGTGTTTTGCTCCCAAACATTTCCTGAAAGAAGTCTTGGCCGAAATATTTGGGTTACTTTATTTCGACTTCCGTGGGAGTCCGAGACCAAGAGGCCACTCCAGTTTGGACTCTTGACGAGGAAAAAATTAAGGAGAAAAAATTAAAAAGAAAGGCCTTGCGACACAAGAGATGCCAAAATATTTTTCTGAGATGCAACAGAGAGCTGCAGAAGGTCTAGAAAAATATTGAAGATGATTCAGAGAGCAAATAAAATATCAGAGAATCTGCGACAGGATTTGGCGAGGCTAGAGGCCTGGTATTCTGTGATCTCTCCTATTTTCTTCTTCCCTTTCGATTTGTTTGCCTCTTTGTGATTAATCTGCAATTGTTATTGAAATATTTGTATTTCTTTTGTACCCAATTTTGGGGGCAGATTATAGTGGATTGGTCCTTCCTCTGTGTGGATGTAGGCAAATTTGCCGAACCACGTTAAATCTCGTCTTTCCTTCTGATTTGATATCTGCCTGTGTGATTGGTAAATTGCTAAAGTAAGTAAACAGGAATTAATTGGAAGCCTAAGCCGATTCAATCCGCTATGCACATCCCAACAGTCATTTTCAAGGCTCTAATTCTCAAGATGGAGCAAACAGTCTGCTCTTTCTTGTGGCATTCTTTTGATGCTCATCGGGGAGTTCATCTTTTGGGGTGGAATGTGATTTGTCAGCCAGTTCAGGAGGGTGGCTTGGTATTCAGTCCCTGGTAGTGAGGAGGGAAACTCTACTTGCGAGACATGCTGCTGGGTCCGGAGACCATGTGGACTTCTATGATGAGGGCTCGCTATGGCCCTCTTTCTTTGTTTGTGGAGGAGGTTCCCCGCACTACGCGGCATAGTTCAACGATTTGGAGGGAGGTGGTGGCTCGGACCTCTAATGTGATGTGCCATGTGAGATGGGTCATTGGGGATGGTAGATTGGTGAATTTCATGAATGACCCCTGGGTCTCGGAGGTTCCGTTGTGCTGGTGGTCTATCTTTATTTCTATGGAGGTTGCTGATACTATGACAGTTACTGATCTCTTGGCATCTGATGGTACCCGCTGAAACTTTTCAAGGGTGATTAAGATATTTCGGGACATCCTGGATCGGAGGGTTTTATCCATTGTTCTTCCTATTTGCCCTTCTTTCGATGTCAACGTATGGAGGTCTTCTACTTTGCCTAGAGTTTCATTGTCTGACTTGTATCCTATTTTTTGCCAGTAGTCACGGAGGAGGCTTGAGATTGGATGGATTTGGTCTTTGGAGGTATAGCCTCGGGTGCGTCTCTTTCTATGGAAAGTTGCTTGGCGCCGCCTTCCGATAAGGTCCTTGCTAAGTGCTAGAGGTGTACATTTACTGCCCCCTTGCCTGGTCTGTGATGCCGATGCTGAGTTCATTGAGCATGTTCTTTTTTGATGCCCGAGGGCCGTACATGTCTAGAGGACAGCTGGTTGTGATCACCTTTTTTTACATGATGATATGGTCGATACCTTCTTGGACCTCCTTAGGTCGACTATAGTTTATCCTCCTTCAGTCTTTTTGGCTTACCTTGCTTATCATATCTGGCTTTCCCATAATGTTTTGATTTTTAGTGCCTCCTTGTGCACTGCCAGAGTCATTATCGAGAGAGCTCGATCCCAGGTTGAGGAGTATCAATTGATGACTACAATGCCCATGGAGATCTGGGGTTCCACCACCGCTCTTCGAGCACCCCGATACATCTTCATCTCTTGGGAGCCCCCTCTTCCGAGGTTCATCAAGGTCAATTTTGATGGTAGTGTTAAAGAGGGAGGGGCCGGGTTCGTTATTCGGGGGTTCAACCGGGACATCATTGCTACTAGAGAATGCCATCTTTTCAATCCTACTATTTCAGTCACGGAGCTGAGGACTGCTTGGATGGATATTCGGTATGCCTGTCGGATCATGCTATCTGATCTCCTCATCATTGAGGGCGACTCGATCACTGTCATCTCTTGGATTAAGGAGGCTATCAGGTCGACTCTTCTCACCCCTTGATCCATGATATTGCCTTCATGTTGCATGGTTGTTCCTCTGTGGTTGTCCGCCATGTTTATCGAAAGGTAAACACGACAGTAGATTGGATGGCAACCTATGTCGCCATTCATTCCGATTCCGTGTTATGGACTTATCTGTCTCAGAAACCTTCAGCTTTTCGGGATGTACTTTTTGTTGACTTTTTTGGATGTATTTATTTCATAACTGTTGGATGAATTATCCGCTTTATCAAAAAAAAAAAATGGATCTAACCCTGCTGTAATAAAATGAACGGGCCTTATAGGGACATCACCATTTACTTTCCCTACTCAATTTTATTAATTTAAAGTAAGTATATGTATCTCCAAAAAAAATCTAAGAAGGTACATGTGAGGAGAAACCAAAAATCAAGATAAAGCTTTAGAGGATACAAAAGTCCAAATTTGATGATATCCTTCAATCATGTTTTCATAGATGTAATGAGTGGAGGGTTCTTTGTAGAATTTAAAAAAATGGATGCTTGCTAATAAAGTAAGATTCTTTTGTTCTTTTTAGCCAAATATATCAAAATATAGACATCAACAAGTGGTCTCACATTCTTCTTAAAGCTAGTTGAATTTATCTTTTCCTCCAAGATATCCATAATAAATAAAATTAAGCAGCTATCCTCTAACATTTAAACGAGATTTCAAAGTAGTCCAAATACTCCAAAAAAAAAAAAAAAAATGGACATCCAATGAAAAAATAAGAGATATATTTCATATTACAATCACAAATATGACAGCCTGTACTCATAGCACATTCTTTCTTAACAGGAACTTTGCCTGTGTAAAGTTTATTCTTCAAAGCAAGTTAAAGAAATATCTTGATCTTCTATAACATTATTATTTTTCAGATGACTTTTTAATAAGGGTAAACAAATTCATCAAAAATCTACAATAAAAGCCAACCGTAAAAGGACCGTGCTAAGTAAGCTCCCAAAAAATTGTTAATAATCAATTCTAAAATTCTCCGAGAGGGGTGCCATAGCTTGGTCTTATCCCAATGCCCAGCAGCGTTTGGTTAACTAAACAAGAACAAGGAAGGAATAGCTTCGCTGATCAAACTTCCTTACAGTGAGAATAAGTATTCCAGAAAAAAATAGGTGGTTTAGTTTATTCCCAAGATTTATCTATTTGTTTATTTTTAAAAAAAATGTTCTTGAAATAAAGCCCTCATTTTTCATTCCTCCATTTTCCAGGACAGACTTCCGTTTATATTTACTTTAGAAAACTATCCATATAAAAAGAGAAATAACATGCAAAATAGGCTACTCCAAGGACTTGGATCTTATTAGTTCCAAAAAAAAATCTTCACGTCAGGCCTTAAATTGTTCGAAATTAAGATGAGAGCGGGATCGTTAAAAAGAGAGCGGTGACCGATGGAGGAGCTGGGCAATATTTTCTGGATAAGATGGATTATCTTGAAGAAGTAATTACTTATTTCTGAAAGATAAGATCAATCGCCAGCCATCAGCTATCTCTGTTTCTATCACGGATTTCAGTGGTGTTTTGGAAAAAGAAATCGATCAGAAGATCAATTTTTTTTTTTTTTTAAGTTTGAGGGTGAAGTGAAGTACTTCACCTTAAATTTTATTAATACGAATATTTATATATATATATATATATATATATATAGGAAGAGAGTAGAGGCGAAAGCACGAATAAGTAATTGAAATGTATGGAAAGTGAAGGGATCTCCATGATTGAACATGACTCTCTTTCCTATAATAACATAAATTTCTCCATGATTGGAGCGAGTCGAGTGCTTTGTTTGTGGACAATGGCATCAAGAAAGGAATTTTCTTCCCCCCCACCAAAAAAAAAATCTAGTATTTCCTTCTGACCACATATGCTTGCACAATATATCCCTGGCTTTTCGCATGGAAGACTTGATCTTTCTATAGTGCCAGGATAATAGTGTGTCATGAAATCTTGAGGAGAGACTTGAAACAATGACCGATCTTTTTCAGCAAATGAGCATTTAATGAATAAATGGAAGACAGTCTCTGATCAATATCGAGCAACAACAAAATATAGGTAAAAGTTTGGCCCTGTTTAATTTATAGAAGATATTTCAGCACACGAGGCTTCGATCATTGCGGGATGATCTAGAAAGCACCGTTTGCAATGCAACTTTGTCCCTACGCTGAAAAAGCTCATCCACTCTGATCCTTACCATCTTGATTAATACAAATAGCTATATCGAGAAATTTTGATCAATACTAAAACAAGATTGAGGTAACACAGAGGTTTTTAAATAAATATTTTAATGATCATTATCAAAATTAATGTCTTAAAAAAATGAGCCACGTTCCAAAAATTTATAGAGGTTTTGAAATTTATATCAACCGAGTTCTTGTAATATCTTGACCCCTACACAAATCTACATCAAAATATTTGGCATTGGTGTGGATGGTTCTCTCCATGGCCCAAATGAGCCGCATTCCAAAAACCATCCTCAGTGCAAATGGATACAAGGAAAAGAGAGAAAGAGAGAGAGAGAGAGAGAGAGCTGACACCTTTTGCTTTTGAATGCTCTCTTTCTTCTCTCCCTCTCTCTTTCTCTCCCTCTGAATTCTCTGATTCGTTTTACTGTAGGTTGCTGACCTGTCCAGCAAGGCGTGTGAATGCGCTGATGACAGGGGTTGCGTTGGGAGACTCAACAAAGCAACATAAAACCCCACACACTAGCTGACATAATTTCCTATTATTCTATCTTGAACAATATTACTATAATATAGGAAATCAAACAAAGGAGAGCCCAACAAAGATATGCTTCCACACGCATCTCGAGATTCCAGCCGCACCAATGAATGTTGGATTCTAAGGGCAAAACCATTTGTTTTTCTTTTTCTTTTTTTCACCCCCTGTCCTTTGTTATTTTCTTTTCCCATCTCTTGCTTCCACACTTTAATTTGCTTCCTTACACAATTCCTTCGTATGTGTTTGAAGCATATAGATTCTGGATAGGTTTCCTAGCTTCATTTTGTTTTGCTCCAGTGTCCCTTTGGATACCATTTTATTTAGATGTTTTTCTTGTCTCATGTTGCACAAGAATTATTTGATGGATGGGCATGTCTTGGTGATTACGTTAGTTCAACTTGGTGATGAAGACCGTGTCCCCATGAAGGGTGCATCAATAATGGTCCAATGGGATGCTCGCTCGTGTTTTCAGCTATATTTTACCGTTGTGGAGCATTGTATTATTGGACCACCTCTTACATGTCCCCTTGGATAAAAAATGTTACATGGATTGGATAAGATGTCAGGAGCAATGGATCTTTCTAACATCCTAACTTGCGACGGCTAAAAAGAAAAAATATAAATCATATTGACAAAAAATCTTGGTTGTCATGATGCATCAACTTAATAATTCATCCAAATTGTGGTCCCTTGACCGGGGAGGACGGTGCATAAAGAGATGGCAAAGATTGGTTACACTACATATGAGTCCTTTGGGTTTGGGGTCCATAAGGCATTGCTTTTCTTGCGACATTATCATTAGCATTCGTATGTATTCTAATGCAACTTTTATACAATTTAAACTTGCTTTGATCAAGTGGCTTTGTATCTATATTTTGCTTCTTTTTTTTTTACTCTTCCTTTCTTACACTCAAAATGGCAAAGAAATTCCGATTTCTTTCTTTCTTACACAAATAACATATCCAGTTTATTATTTAATCTGCCATGAAATTCCCCCAAACAGACTTTCCAAGCAAGCAATTCTGCTGACTCACCAAGGAATTTTCTGTTTTTGATTCTTTTGAAGCATTATAATTCATGGCATTACTAACTTCTTGCTTCCTAGAATTCTCTATTTTTTATACCCACTTACCTCATTCTGCCAGAACCCAGTGGCAGGCATGTTTGTCCTCCCTCTTCTTTTCATACAACCAAGGCAGCAAAGCCTGTGGCCTTTGTCATGGTCACTGACATCACAGAGGCACGAGGAAGGCTGCCTGCTTGTTCTGATCGCAGAAGCCACGAAACAATCAGAAGTGAAGGAAAGAGAGAGCTGATTAATGATTTGATCAACTGACTCCATTAAAGCCGCACCCTGAAAGCTTCAAAGACACTAACAGGCTGTGTTTTCCTTGTATTGGTATCTGCTCTTCAGAGCCTGCGAGTTCCATGGGAGCAAAGAAGGGCAAAGTTTGGGTCTTTTGGATAGCCTTCTTCTGGTCCTGGGCTTCTGCAACTGCCATTCTCTCACCTAAAGGTGTCAACTTCGAAGGTAGCATCTCTTTTTCTTCCCCTCCTTATCTTCCATGAAGGAAGAGAGACCTTTTCTTTGACATCGCTTTTCTGTTCCAGTGCAAGCTTTGATGGGCATTAAAGCCTTTCTGAAGGATCCACACAATGTTCTTGACAACTGGGACAAGGACTCTGTTGATCCTTGTAGCTGGACTATGGTGACATGCTCACCTCAAAACTTGGTCACTGGCCTGTAAGTCCCATTGCTTCGCTATTTCCTTCCTGTTTTTCATCATGTCAGGAGACAATGGATACATTATACTTGGTTTTGGCACCTGATCCTTTATAACTGAGGGAGGAAATGGCATTGTTGCAGAGGAACTCCAAGCCAGAATTTATCTGGTACACTCTCCCCGAGCATAGGAAACTTGACCAATCTTGAAATTGTGTAAGTTTTTAACATATATTGTTCTCTTTTCCTCTCTTCAATTTCTTTCCCTGATCACATCTTGGTAGGAGCTGTCTCTCACTGGTCTGTGGGGAATGTTTGTGTAGGCTTCTGCAGAACAACAACATATCAGGACCACTACCAGCAGAGATAGGGAAGCTCTCAAGGCTTCGCACACTCGATCTCTCTGGCAACTACTTCTCTGGAGAAATTCCATCCTCGGTGGGCAACTTGAAAAGCCTCCAATACCTGTAAGTGGAGACAAACATAAAACTTTTTAAAGTCAGCTTCTGAATTTTGGGTTAATATCTTACTAATTCCTTTTCTTTTCATTGCTTTGGTGGAGAGGAGGCGGCTTAGCTATAACAGTCTCTCGGGATCATTCCCCATGTCCTTGGCTAATATCACTCAACTTGCTTTTCTGTAAGTTTCTTTGCTTCTCTCTTCTTGGTTAACCAAGTTCTTTCCCTTATGGCCATTTGTAACCGAAGGAGAGGATTCTCTGGTTTTCATGCTGCAGGGACTTGTCTTATAATAATTTGAGTGGTCCAATACCCAGGTTCCCAGCTAGAACTTTCAAGCAAGTATTCCCTTTCCTTCTTTATCTGGATTTTATTTATTTGAAGATTGCTAAATAGTAGTTCATTGCTGTTCTGAGAGTTAGATACTCTGTAGTAAATGCACATTATGGTGATCAGGGTTCTTATACTGATCAAAGAGTTCCTACAGTTATAACCTAAAGGAAGGCATGCCATTCATATATATAACCATCAAGACTAGCCCAATAATAATCATGGATCTAGTTCCTACTTGTTAAGAGATTTGTCCTTTGTCACGACTGGAGTTTTATTTATTTAATTATTGCAAATGCATAAATGAGCGATAAATTATAAAGAGGCAAACCATCATGCTTTCCCCCACCAGGGTCTGGGGGCAATAGCACGGCAGGCAATTGATTCGGCTTCTTGTTTCATGCTTGATATGCTGTGGCGTTGAAATTCTCCCCCCCTCACCTCTATGCTAAAAAATTTGTGATCTGAGCTTAAAGCTATCTTTAATTTCACTGCAGCATCGTTGGGAATCCTTTAATATGTGCCACTGGTTCGGAGCAAGAATGCTATGGGACCGTGCCTATTCCGATCTCCTTCAACTTGAATAATTCACGAAGTACTGATTCTAACTCTATATGGTTTTCTGCTTAAATATTTTCCGAGTAAAATTCATTGTTTGTTTAAATGGGATTGATGTTCGACATATGTTCATGGTTAATTTCTTTCTGAATCTGATAATTTGTGACATTTGTTTGTAATTTAAATTCGACCAGTTTACATAGGAGGAAATCTTATAATTCCAAAATCCTGGCTCACAATACCGAATGAGAACATTATCTTGTATGCATTTCTAAGGATCATTCATGAATTCCTCTCTCCTCCTGGTCCAAATCTTTGCTTCTTTCATTGTCATCAGCTCTTGTGCCGTACCTAGCAGTTAGATTGGACATGTAAATTTATGTGTTTTTAGCTGTTTAGAGTCCTGAATAGCTCTTGCACCTAACAGTTTACGATTTCATTGCCTGAAAAGATTTTGGACAGATCTGGACAGTTGTTGGACTTCCTGCTGTTCCTTTGTTATGAAATTCCCCAGAGAAGTGTTATCACCATCATTCAGCCGGTTATGAGACACAGTTTGCTGCTGCAGTCAATTTCTTGCCATGTTTAATTTTGGGTTTCATTTTTTATTCTTTTACAGATTTATTTTCCATACTTTTTTCTCCACATAAAGATATTCATTAAATGGTTATTTACAACTATCTCATTATTCTAAATATTCTCAAGTTGCAGCTATCAGGTCTTTTACTTTCTAGTTGTTCTTGCAAGTACTTGTCATGTTCGAACACCTTTTGTACTGCTTGGGCTTATCATTGCCATAATTTTGACCTTCATTCTGCTTTCTTTCAAGTCTCTCCAACCACGGGAAGACCCAAGAGTCGCAAAGTCATGATTGCATTTGTTTCTAGCCTTGGAAGTATCTGTTTACTTAGCCTTGGATTTGGACTATCTCTTTGGTGGAGGCAAAGACATAACCAACAAATCTTCTTTGATGTAAATGGTAGGTGAAAGTGTAAGATAAACAAAAGCTGCAATCATTTCTAACTTTCCAGTTGAAATCATGGCAAATTTATAAGTTAAATCCTTCATCTGAACTTAGCATGATGCCACTTTTCAGATCAACACACCGAGGAAGTTTGTCTTGGAAATCTGAAAAGGTTCCAATTTAGAGAGCTTCAGATTGCAACGAATAATTTTAGCAGCAAGAATATACTAGGAAAAGGTGGCTTCGGAAATGTGTTCAAAGGTCAGCTGCAGGATGGAACATTGGTAGCCGTTAAAAGGCTGAAGGATGGAAATGCCGCAGGCGGAGAGATCCAATTCCAAACCGAAGTGGAGATGATAAGCCTGGCAGTGCATAGAAACCTACTCCGGCTGTACGGATTTTGCATGACCGCTACTGAGAGGCTTCTCGTGTATCCTTACATGTCTAATGGGAGCGTTGCCTCCCGACTCAAAGGTAAAAAATATGGTGCCTACGCTATCGCCATCATATCATGGTTTGTTCATAGCAGATAAATGATTATCCAGAGGAAATCAAATGTTGCAGGACTTTCTAATGTCAACGGTGAATATAATCGATCGTCAAAAATCTGAACCTTTTTGCTTACTAGTTCCTATCAGGGACTGACGGCAGCATTGGATAATGGCAATTGTTCAGATTTTAGAAGTCCTAAATATATACCATGGCTTCGTTTGAAGGAATCATGGAAAATTGTGAAAATGGAATTAGATGAGAAATTTTAGTTTTTTTGGGGCAGTAAACAAATTGTAAGAGTCAATGCCTTTCTCATAGAGATAATTTACATGAGGTTCGATGATGGGGAAAGATTGATGAAAGTTTATGGTTAAATAAGATCGTGATGTCCTAGCATGTAGCATGACTCTGTATGGTAGACTTATAATAACAGCTCGTCCGAGCATGTACAAAATGGCTATGTGACTTTATTATTGATTTCAGATAGATGAGAGTATCCTGAATCTTTTAGTTCTTTCTTATTTGTTTCAGCAAAACCAGCATTGGATTGGAGCACCAGAAAAAGAATAGCTTTGGGTGCTGCAAGGGGTCTACTCTATCTACATGAGCAGTGCGATCCCAAGATCATTCACAGAGATGTAAAGGCTGCTAATATATTGCTAGACGACTACTGCGAGGCAGTTGTAGGAGACTTCGGGCTGGCGAAGCTCCTTGATCACAGGGACTCCCATGTCACTACTGCTGTAAGGGGCACTGTTGGGCATATAGCTCCCGAGTATCTCTCGACAGGCCAGTCTTCAGAGAAAACTGATGTCTTTGGATTTGGGATTCTAATCCTCGAGCTGATTACTGGTCTAAGAGCAATGGAATTTGGAAAGGCAGCAAACCAGAAAGGAGCCATGCTTGATTGGGTAAGCACGCTGCACAATTTATCTGTTGTTCCGAGATCATTCATCTCCAAAGCATCATGCACCAATCCATTGTCTTGGGCCACCTTCGTGTATAAAGTAGAATGCCTGACATGGTCGATACCCCGTAGCACGGCTGAAATGGCCACGTATAGAATACCATGAACTTGTTATGCTTTCAATCACTATCTAAGAAATGTTCTCTGCCTCTGCTTAACCATTCAGGTGAAGAAAATCCACCAAGAAAAGAAGCTCGACATGCTCGTGGACAAGGACCTGAAGAACGACTACGATCGGATGGAGCTCGAAGAGATGGTGCAAGTGGCACTCTTATGCACCCAGTATCTCCCAGGCCAGAGGCCCAAAATGTCCGAGGTGGTCCGCATGCTCGAAGGTGATGGACTCGCAGAGAGATGGGAGGCCTCTCGGAGAGTCGAGGCGCACGAGTTCAAGATGCCCGAATTCTCCTCGTCGGAGCGCTACTCTGACCTCACCGATGACTCCTCACTGCTTGTCCAAGCAATGGAGCTATCAGGGCCAAGGTAATTAATTAATTAGTTGATGACAAAAGAGAACAATAATTCAGTTTTGTGCTGTATATTATATATATATATATATATATATCAAGGCCATTATATTTGATGTTGGCTGTTGAGGTAGTTGAGTCAGTCTTGATGGAGTATTGAAGCATTTGGATGGATCATGAGCATCTTGTATAAAAATAGCATGATATTAGTGTGAATTTATGAAAGTTCCGTGACAAAGGAATAGGTCATGTAATTGAATCACACGAAGGAAAATTGTAAGCAGTTTGGTTCCTTCTTTAGTACCAAACACTGCTTTATATTCAATGTATATATATGGATATCCTCTTTACGCCAAAGTAGAGATGCTGCACCATGATACTGGCTTGAGAAAGCCTTTGTTTGGTCTCATTTGGTTTTAAACTTCTCGAACCGATTAATTTTATCTTGTAGAATTACATTGGCGGTGAGCTTTCTTTTGTTTATCTAGGCTTGCAACTAAACCGTGGCAGGCTCGTTGGATAACCTCACTTGGGATATCCGAATAATAATAGGTAAGAACATGGACGGGAAGAATATTCAGAAACTACAAAGATAATTATTAAATCATCAGCACCATCTGAAAAAATTGCTTCGATACTTTGGGATGAACGTAGTGTAGGGCCCAAGCATGCCCAGCTTAATCCTGCTCCATTTTGAGACCAATTCTCTTTGAGTAGAGCCAACAAGTTCGCATCCTGGACTGTAACTGGTCCAAAAGCAAGGGTAGAGCACGGTTGGAAAATTCCTCAGCTAGACTCGTACCATCTACACATATTTTATTTGACTTGGATTGACTCGACTCAATTACTTGTATGGAATCACATGTATTGAAATAAAAATACTGAATGCATTACAAATCAAGTAAGTGTAAACGAACAAAATCAATGCCTTAAGTCATAATTATATATATATATATATATATATAATAAAAAATTATATCCATTGCTCATTGATAATATACTTGTCGCTAAACTAGATATTGTTAGCACGATTTTAGGATGACATATCGGTATTGTTAGCGGTCCAAAATCATTCTGCGATCCCACCAAACGCCACCGAGAAGTCATTCGGCGCGCCTACCTTCACACTTCCCTGGTTTTACCTTCCACCTCCGGAAATGCGCCCAATTTGACCCCCCGGCCACATGCGGTGTAACATAAATTAATTGAGAGTATTGATAAATTTACTTTTCTTATCCACCGTCAACCAATATATCCATCACATCAATCTAAATAAATTAAAAAAAGGGCAATTTTTTTTTTTTTCTCTGACAGACTCCACGTTCTCAAGTCCCTATTGCGATGTTTCCTCTCCCATTAATTATTTAATATAAAAAGCCTCAACGTTATTTCCCCCATGCATAGCTAATACTGACGGACTTTTAAGATTCTTAGCGCATGGCATGACCCAATCCACACCCTCTCACCACCGACATGTCCAACGTCTAGTCCACATGGTGTGGGCCGACGTTTCAGTTGGAGAGTGCGAAATTGGGGCCGTAAGTCGGTTGAATAATATTTTTTACATATTTATGCGACAAGTTAAATGTCATTTTTTTTTAAATTATTTAATAATTCTTTAAATCTAATTGTTAGGGGAAGCAGGAACCCAAGCCTGGAGATACGAGTGGGATCTGTCTATCAGTGTTATTTGCATCGCTTCCAGCCCCGCCCATCCCATCATCCTGATTGCTTCCCATGTAATAAAATTTGGTCTGGTATCTCGGAGAAAAGAGAAGGGGAAGAAGAGAAGAAGAGGAGGCCATGGGATGCTCGTTCTCGGGGCTGAACGCCTTCTACGACGCCGTGAGCGCGGGCGGCGATATGTGGATCAACGAGAACCGGTTCCGGATCTTGAGGCCGCTCGGCGAGGGGGGCTTCGCCTACGTCTACCTCGTCAAAGAGGTCGTCTCCGACGGCGGGGGGCTCGCCAAGAAGAAATCGATCGACCCCTCGCACATCTCAGGTCTGGCCGTAGATCCGAACCCTGTTTCTTGGCTGCATTGCCCCGGTTCTTGACGCCGGATTTTTCCCTTTTTTTTTCAATCGGAAATTTGATCCTGAGTCCAAATCCGAGATGCTAGGGTTTTTTGTTTCTAGTACTGGTTTCTTGATCTTGTGTTTTTTAGCGGCAGTAATTTGGTTGGCTAATTTTAAGTCGATCCCGTGACATTGGGTGAATTCTGCTGATAAGTATAACATTTATTATCTTTTTCTTTGAAATTCCTCTCAGATTTCCGTTCCAATCATAGTTCGAGAAATTAATTGGCTTCTTTTTTTCTTCTTGTGTAATGTGAAAAATGCATTTTCTTTATTTATTTTATGAGTTGCATAATTAAAGATCTTTGAATTCGTGAGCATTTGATTCAACGATGTAGTTTAAAAGTTCCTTGAATCTCGTGCTAAAACTTGATTTTTCTTTTTGCTTAAACCTTAGCAAGATTCTTGATTTTGCTTTCTTACATTTTTCTCTTTTTTCTTTCTTCCTCGTATAATCTGCATTGCTTATTGAATCAGGTTTACGTTTGCTTCTACTACTACCATACGAGGCATATGTAACTTTATTATATAGATTCAAAGAGTGTTATTATGATAAGATCTTCCTGCCTCTGTCTAAGCGGGGGGATTTTGGGTCTTATTGTTACTCTTGTTATTGCGAGTTAGGCTGGAAACAGTTTTTTCTTATTCTTGTCGAATACAATGATGGTCCTTGTAAGCCGTGAAACATCTCTTGTTCTTTTCCTTCTTCTCTTACAGGCTGATGAAAGTTTGTCACATCTTTTGTAATATCTAAGCTGATAATGTGACTTGAAGGATAAACGATACTAAGAAAATGTCAAGGTCTGAATGTCACGTGGCAACATGCTATTTGGAATGGACCAAGTCACTAAGATATAGAGACAAAACCACGTGAGTACATATCAATATAGCCACATGTATCTCATAGATGCGTATCCTTGAGCATACCTATAACAGAAGCTAGTGATCCCTTTTAGCTATTATACGGCAAACTTGAGATTTTAATCCTATTCAGCTACTAAATCTCAAGAATTAGATGATTTTGAGATAAATCATAATTTTCCTTTTAATAATTGTGTAACTAATACTTTGCGTACCTTGACAAATACATCGGTGCATGCTAGGTCTCAGTAAGAAAAAGATAAATAAGAAGGTGCTATATTTGCTGGAGTTCTTGTATAATTGAAGTGAAAGGACAGGAGAACCTCTGTGGATGTTGAACTAGATAGTTCATACTAAGTAATAGAACCTACACAACCTCAAGAATTTCTGAAAATTACGAGGTGCTGTTTTTCTTAGAGATGTTGGCAGCTTAGACATGCACCAATCCCCTTTCGAAATCCTGCAGGCTCATGGATTTTGTGTGAGGTCCACTTGTAATTACCTAGCCAAAGTGCATGATTTAGTATCTCTTGGATTGCACAGCATTGTATCATATCTCCTGAATTTTTTTGATATTTAAATTTCTTCAATAGTATTTCGCCATTACTTGCTTGGAGTTTGGTTGGGAAATGCATAGTGGAACATAAATCAAGAAAATGTTGTTGATCATGTTTTATTGATCTTAAAATGCATTATCTAAAGTTAAATAGGTTTGAGTACTTCCAAACCATAAATCAAATAAGCCTGCCATAAATTAAAGAAGCCTGTTTATCCTGTTATTGAAAACTGTCCATTTTGGATCCACTCAATTCATAGGTAAAAATGCTCCAAATAATTTGATATTTGTCTTCAAGTCATTGTAAGATGTTGTAGACCATGATTAAGGTGTGGATTTGCAATTTTGGATGATTCCCAGTGTATCCTGCAACAGTAAATCATGTAATAGAACTCTGGCTAAAGTTTGGATGACAATGCTGTGCAGAGTTAGAATATCTCCTCTTGATAGGGAGATCAACCTCCATTAACTTGGATGGTATTTGAACTCACCCCGGGATCCTCTACCATGGAACTATCCAACTAACAAAATCCTGCCTCCTTGCCAAACCCAAAAAAAAAGAAGAAAAAAAAGAAACATAAGAACATTGCGTGGCTTTCAAATATGCCAATCTCCTGGCTATCACTTATATATGATAGCATGGGAAATGCACATGGCTAATTTGATAGTAAGGATATTTGATGGGTGCTATTATTTCCTAGATTATATGATTTGATAAAGCCTTTGGCAGATTTTGTTTGCCTCTCTCTCTCTCAAACATTATTCTGATACAGACAAGATTAAGAGGGTGTATTAATCAAAGGACTGTACTTATGCAGGCTCTATGGCAATGTTTAGCCTTACCCAAGTTTCTCGCATTATGCAATAGAAACATTTCTTTTCATTTCTTGATGTGATATTTTGTGTAAGTTATGAAGTTAAGTATACACCACTTAATATTTTTACTTGTCATCTCATTAGTGCAATGGTCTAATGTTATTTCAAATCTGAATTTTGTTCAGCTGATGGAACATATGCTATGAAGAAAGTTCTCATTCAAAGTGAGGAGCAGTTAGAGTTGGTTAGGGAGGAGATCCGTGTTTCATCCCTTTTCAAGCACCCTAATCTGCTTCCCCTTCTTGATCATGCGATTGTTGCAGTTAAGGTACTCCATTGTTTTTTCTTTTGGAGTCATTTCTATTGAAGTATCCTGTATTGTTATGCTTCTAGGAAACAAATGTGCTTATTAATTATGTAGATAGATCTGTAGGTTGTTCTGGAGATTGGGGCTAAGTCATGGTAGTTATATCATGGAACGTGTCTTCTTATTCACTTTATGTCACTATCTTGTTGCTATGAAGCCTAGCAATCAATCTCTAGCATCACAGTTTTGTTTTTTGGAAAAATTGATGCTTCACATACTTAATGACATTTATACGATCTATATGTTAGCAAATTTATGTATCCTAGTTTCATCTTTTTCTTTGTTATATGATATATCTCCACCAACAAGTCTTATAATTTAGTGTATGATGTTGTTCATCTTAAAACTGTACTAACTGTTAACTTTTTATTTTTTGCTAAACACTTCAACTCTTCTCATACCTAATGACTTATTCATTGTATCTATATGTTAGCAGCTTCATGTATCCTACTTTCACCTGTTTCCTTGTTATATGATATATTTTTACCAATAAGTTTTCTTTCCTTTTGGTATAACTTTAGTATATAACAGTCACTCTTCATCTTAGAAGTGTATTATCTGATAACATTTTTTTCTTTTGTTTTTTTGGAACTCTCATGTTTTTAAGTGACGTTTTTTTTTCTTCTTTCACATGACCAACATCTTTACCATCCCTCTTTTTCATTGGTGTGGAAACTCTTGCTCTTTATACCTATGTGTTCAACCAAAAAAAAAAAAACAAAAAGAACTGCGTATGATACTGGTGCCATGTGTTAACTGCAAAAAAAGAAGAATATATATTAATCAAGTTCCTAAATACTAGAATGGTATGAATATGAAAAATAAATATGAAATATTGAAAACTGTGAAGGACTTTTTTTAAAAATATATATAATTAGTGCTTCTTGGATTATAAGTGCAGAGTCAGTTCTTACAATTATGAACATTAGAGTTCAAAATCTATGTTTTTTTAAATCATACAATATGTAGTATTTTGCAAAATATGTTTGAAGGTCTTGTTTAGATATTTGAGAACAGTTATGCTAATTATAAATTGCTCACCTTTGGAAACATATTATAAAGTCTTTGATGTAAATAAAGATACATGAATTTAAATAAAAGTACCAGTTATTTGTACATAAGCGTCATACCAATCTAATCCTTATGCTTAAACAAGTTCTTCTTGCAAAGCTCTGAAAATGTATATATTTTAAATACAGTAATAGAACAAATTGATGTGAAGTGACACTGCATGGTACTTGTAATTTGCTAAATCAAGTGTAGATCTCCTTATGAAGCTCCCATCTTTTTTCTTATATCTTATATCTACATATTTCACTTTTCTAAGATTATAAAATGCAGCCAACTGAATAAAAAACATGTATGTTGCTCATAATGTTTTAGGTAGGGATTATTGAAGTTGGAATCATCTCAAACAACAGGTCTAGATAGCCTTCTGGTTTGTATAGTTGCTACCACTTCTAAACCAACCCTATGTGGCCCATGATGGAAACAGATCTGCTCAGGGGTGATAGTACTCCTAATCACCTGTTTTGAATTTGGCCTACTAGTTTTTTCCTCCATGATAATGTCTCTTCCAAGGAATATATTGGGCCTTTTGGCCAATCTTGCTTAATTTGCAGGAGGATGAATTTAGAAAGGATTTTCCTTCCCCTCAATGCCCATTTCTTACCTAACAACACTTTTGTTTTGTCATGCCACTTCAAGGGTATATCCTACCATAAGTATACTCCTTTTAACAAATATTTTTTTTAAAACCATTTTTTTCACCAATAATGAGACTAGCTTTGATGCTCTTATGCAAAGCAGCATATCTAAGTTTTAATCCTTTTTTGCTAAAATTAATTGATTCTTGAGTAATAAAATAACAAAAATGTGTTATGTTTATAACTAACTACTATGCAACACACTGCTTGACTATTTCCTGTCACATATGGAAAAAAAATAGAGGGTTATATCATTATGTTGAAAGCCGTTCATTAATTAGTCATTTTATTGGTGACTAGGATAGAAGTCTTGGAGCAAAATTTTTGAAAATCTAAACCTTATTGTCATACCTTACCTAGATGACATTACTCGCAATGTGGTAATTTAGTCATTGAATAAGATCCCCAGAATACTTGATTATAGCATTCTTTAGAAAGCACATTTTTGCTCTCTCTCTAGTAGGAGCAGTAGTACTGGTGGTCTTGTGTCTCTCTCCAGTTCACCCCTCCCCTTTCCTGATGTGTGCAGGTGCAAATCAACATTCAATCTTTTTTTTATAATCAATTTTAGCATATGAAAAAAAAAAAAAATTATGAATCTAATTTATTAAGCGTAGATGAGGGATATTATCAGTGTGTTTTGAATGGTGATGCTGGAGAGTTCAAACTTTCCTGATAAAAATGATTTCTTGCACTAGAATCTCTCTTGAAATTGTTGGAGTATTCTTGGTTTCACATAGCTCCTGTGTTTCATTTGAGGTACCACTGTTTTGCCAACTTTTCAGTTTATAACATTAGGAGTTATATAAACAAGTTTTCTGTACCTTTTTGTTATGAAAGTTTTTGAAACACTACTTCAGAACGTTTTATTATATGCCTTAGCATCCAAGAGCATCAGACTTTTTGTAACATGATAATGATATAAGAATTCTTTTAATGAACTGTTCTACACATCCAAACAAATTATTGATTGCATTATATAATGCATAGCTGAGCAAAAGAGTTGTTCATTTTCTAAAGTTCCAAAATGTTTTTAATTTTTTTTCACTACTGATCAACTATTATCTATAATTTCACTATGTTGTCAACATTTTCCATTGTAGTTAAAACTCTTTCTCAGCATCCATGTTCATAATTTGGAAGGATCTTGTGTTGTAGTGATTGAGGTGAAGAAATCATTTACTGTCTTAGAAGCTCTAGCATGTTAGTTGCATATGCAGGCTGAGATTTGGCCTCTTTATTTTGGTACTATATATACCATAGTTTCTCTGTGATTTGTGTTATTATAGATGCAATTACTAGTCATTGTATTTTTCTAGGGTGCACAGCGAGGATCACAGAATCATGAAGCTTATTTACTGTTCCCTGTTCATTTGGATGGAACTTTACTAGATGTTACCAAAGTTATGCAAGCAAAGAAGGAATTTTTTCCTACAATCGCTGTTCTTCAAATATTCCGACAGGTCTGTATACATCAATATTCTTTTGTGCAACTTTTGTTGGCTGTGAAAAATACTATACCTTACTAGTTTTATAAACTTAAAACAGATGTGCATGGGTACAGATTGTTAGATACATTATATTATGTCATAGTTAATTCTTTGGATTTTCTTTAAATGCCTCTTGTGGATATACTATCATAAGTTTACTTGCATTCTTTCTTGTACCTTTGATGCTATCCATCATAATCCAATGGATGAGTTAAAATATGCTAGTTCTTTCACCAAAGAAGAAAACAAAGACACAAGATGAATTTTGTTTCCTCCTCTCTTAGGACATAAGAGTTTCAACATGGACAAGTAGGATTCTTTAAGTGCTTAGAAAATTTTGGAATAATAAAGAGCAATCAAAAGAATGAAAGAGAATTAGAAATGTTGCTGCTGGTTCCGGGCTGGATCTCAGAGTTCGTTAGAGAGGAGGCACACACAGGGTATACTTGCAAGAAAAGTCCATAGCTGAGGGTGGCTCCAGCGCTAACCCTTCGACAATCAAGTCAAAAATCGAGAATGGGTGGAAGAAACGAGCGGAGACCAGGGAGAGAGATCGTACCTTGGGATTCTTAGAGAATCTCTTTTTATAAACAAGAGATAGGGGCATTTTTGGGATGAGAAGCTCTTAGTGGATTTGGTGAGAAGTAACGAGGCTGAAGATCTCATCGCATTGGCTGTCAGGGGATCATTTCGTTTGTATAAAATGTATGCTCTTCTTTAATTGGGACCGTCTCTTGCATGGAGTCAGCAATATTTCTCAATGATGATATGGATCATTACATGGGATTGGTCACACTCCTTTTAATTACGAGGATTTCTTGAGGATTATAAGATATGGCATCCTGATCATGCAATCCGGTGCATGAAGATGAGCATTGATAGGTTCTTCCTTCATGTCTTGAGGAGCACTGTCTGAGAATTTTTGTTCGCCCTTAAATACAAGAATTCAGGATCAACTCAAGCACCTTTATCGAGGCCGAGGGACTCAAGGCGCGATTCTCCTCCACTCGAAAGACAGTGGGTCCTGGCTGCGGGAGGTGAAGCTCGGCTTATAGAGCCTCGGGGTACCAAGGGTGTGGTTGGCCCCCTACATCAAGAAATAAGAAATATAATAAATTGTACATATTGTAATGTATCTGTAGGAAGTTATTTATATGTTGAAATCTGAATTTAAGTGAAAAAAAATCTTTAGGGCCTCTTTGGGAAGTTTCTGCTGGATCTGGTGCGATTGGAGAGGAAGAGAGCATGGGAGGGGGGAGAGAGGGAAGGAGTGGGAGAGGGCAGGGGTTTGCCAGGCCTGATCCGCATTGGGTTGAAAAATAGGCCTCTCAAGGTCTTTTTTTTTTCAAAAAAAAAAAAAAAAAAATCCCATCAGGGTCAAGCACATGATTCTGTGCAATTTCCCTCTCCCGTATCCTGCCACCTCCCTTCCTCCCCTCAGCGCACTCTCTCTCCATGTATCCATCAGATCTGGCAGGGTTTTGCCAAGCAGGCCCTTAAGCTGCTTTAGAAAGGATTATCTGTTCTGTGCTAAAAGAAGGGTTTCGCTAGATATACATAGTTCTGCAGAATAAGCTTTTCCAAATATAAGTGGTCTTAATGTTTATATTATTATAGGGTTCTTCAAAGGTCTTTCCTAATTTGTGTGTACAATTTATGCTGCTGATGCACCAAAATCTGCAACCTTGTAATGGTTCCACATTGGTTTCCCATTAACTCAACATGTGCATGTGTCCTGATTATAATATTCACAATGCTGAGCAGTAATTCCTGACCACTATTTTGTTGTCATAATGACTGGATAAATGTTGAATTTGCAGCCTTCTCTTCTAAGGTAATCCACATATTGCAATTATGTGAAAATATTGTCTTTCTTGTTTCTGTATAACTGGTACATAGTTACGCAAGGACCAGTTGATTTATTTTAAGAAAATGATTCAAAATACTCATGAGTATTTTCCTTCTCATCTAAAATAGCTCATTTTTGATTCATTGTGTATACTTCATTAAGAATGAAAACTTGAGATAAGAGGGAAGTAGGAGAGATATGGTGTACTAACAGAATAGAATTTCAGTATTTGGAAAGGCAAGATTTGTGATTCTATTCTCAGTTAGAACTCCAAAATTAGCTGCGGTCAAATTCTGAGGTAGAGTGATAGACCACTGCTAAACAGATCCTCACTATGTTCTGAAAAGGATAATTAACATTCAGTATTCCATAATAATTTTTCCAATTGTTTGTTGAAACTTGTCAAATTGAAACTGTAATCTTGAATACAAAATATTGGAGACTTATCTTCTCTAAGTTCTATAGAAATAATCAGCTAGCTTTTGTTGCAAAATTAGTGCTAGCAGCTAGCAATTTTTCTAATCTGAGACTAATGATTGCATGTTTTTTGTTCCAAAATTAGTACAGTCAAGAATTAGCTTTGGAATGTGAAATTCCAATTACCTGGACATGACTGGTTTTTCTTCCCTGCATTTTTTACCATGTTCTTTATACTTCTCCATTACTGTAAATTTTGCAGTATTTTATCCCAATTAGCTTTTCATACATGGATAAAGATGATATGCTAGTTAACATAGGTTTATATGCAGCTTTGCGCAGGACTGAAGCACATGCACACTTTTGATCCTCCTTATGCTCATAATGATGTCAAACCTGGTAACATTATGATAACACATCGAAAGGGACAGCCACCCCTGGCCATTCTAATGGACTTTGGAAGCACTTGTCCTGCTAGAAAAGAAATTCATTCACGTTCAGAAGCATTACAATTACAAGTAAGAAACTCATTTTTTCTGATTGGACGGTTATGATTCTCTGTTCAGCAAATACATTTTTTTGCCTGTTATTACTTGTATACCAGTATATGGCCTTGGAAATACTAGTTTTAAATAATGTCCAGATGCAAAAGTATTAGAAACAATAGTTATCCGGGAAAGCCTTCTTTTATTTTAATGATTTTATTAGAAAACTATTATTTCGTATCCATGAGTCATGAGAAAGATGAAGTGGCCAATGTCTGGTGATGCAAATGTTGGTTGAGGAGCTGTACATTTTGTGTTCCAAGAGCTTTGGAAGTAGGAAATGACTTTTGCCCGCTAGAGGATGCTAATGGGCAGGAAGGTCTCACCCTATTAGCATCTATGTGACAAATAGTTTAAAATTGTATTTTCCTGAAATATGTCCTTGCTTATGAGATATATGAAGACTCGTTATGCCTGGGAATCTTGTGCATATGGCTGCTATATCACAGTTCTTCATATCACTCATGTATAGAGTGCTATGATCATTCACTGATCAAGCAGGCCCCAGACTTCTTGGTTTCTTTTAAGGTTGGAGGGATTATCATGTCAAACTTCTATGACCAAATAAGTATAGGTTGTTTCTTCTCCAAACTTTCCACCCCTCTCTTTCTTCCTTGTCTCTCCAAATTTCAGACCCTCTCATAAGGCATTATATCCTGCATAGATGTGTTTTACATTTCCTTTTAAAATTCAGTGGCAATGATCATGATGATAACTGGCTCCATGATCTCTTTGTGAGTGACAGGGGGAGCCTTATATATTCTTTGGTGCACTATATTGAGGAAACATACAAGAATTTTATTCCATGATGCGGTTAGTTGAGTTATGATCATGCCATTACAATTTATGCCCCAATCGGCCGATGCAAAATACATAGTTATCATGGTGGTCATTTAAATTCAGAAGTTACATCAAGTATCATGATTTTTCAACATCCTAATTGCCTAAAAAGGAAAAACTGTAGATCTAATGTTGTATGGAGTTTATGCTTATGCAACAAGTCAACACAATATTGATAATACAAGACTTGGTGTGCCAGGTTAAATAATGCCGACACAAGAACACATTATTGATCATGAGTTATACATGTTAGTGTTAAGCTTGATATACATTGTTGATCCTTTCCTTTCACAAAGTTTGAATTACCTCCTTGCTGGTTATATATTTAATTTCCCAGCTGTCATCTTGCACCCAGTCTAGCCCATGTGTGTGATTTTGGCTGCATGTTTTGCATGGAGGGGGGGGGGGGGCGGCTTTGGTGTGCGGTAAAATCTCTGAAAATTTAAGGATGTCTCCAGTTTGAATGTAGAAGCCATATTATTCTCACCAAATAATCTTGTAGTCTAGCATAATCTATTTTTTAAACTTTTTTTTAAAGATTTTGTCAATTTTCTGTTAATAATATTATATACTTTGACAGAATGGTTTCACCCATCAAAATTGTATTATATAATAGACCCTGAGATTTCTGGCAGCACGTTATAACTTTGATAAATTATGTAGTGCTGACTTAATTTACTTAATTTCTAAGTCTTTTCATATTTGTTGATGTTCTTTATCATTGTTGGATTGGAAGATCTGATATCAGATTTTCTCCATGGAATCTGCCAAAGTTGAAACCAAGTCAGGCCAACCGAAACAACCAAAACAGAGTTCCTAAATCTCACGCTTGTTTATTAGTTCTCAGACAGTAGGGTTAATGCATATTTGGTGCATTTTTTTGAAGCCTAAACTTCTTAATTTTTAGGAGAATATTTGATAACTGAATCTGCATAATCGATTTCAGAGATGTAGGAAATAGACATATTGTGAAAGTTCTGTTGCTTATGTAGTTCTATAGATTGTCTTTTCAAGCATCTACAAGATTTTTCTTGGTTCTTGTTTTTTTGTACATAGAAATTCTTTTTCAGCAGTCAGAAGATATGTTAAACTTGTTATTTATTTATTTATTTTGTATTTTTTTGTTTAGGAATGGGCTGCTGAGCACTGTTCTGCACCCTTCCGGGCTCCTGAATTGTGGGACTGTCCAAGTCATGCTAACATTGATGAGAGGACCGATGTATGGTCTCTTGGATGTACCTTGTACGCTATAATGTAAGGATTTCTTAGTTTCTCATCTGACTATGTTTTAACTTTCTGCAATTATTTTCTTAATTATGAGGACAACTTTCCTAGCTATGCATGTGTCACAATCATTGTTTTGCACATATTCATTTTATATATAATTTCATAATGACCAATATGCAACTTTGATTTTTGTTTTTTGTAAATTGATTGTGTTAGGCTTAATCATTCAAAGAAAACCATATATGATTGTTTTCAATTTTAATCCTTGCAGCTTTTGGAAGAATGTCTGTATAGAATCATAAGCACCTGACATATGATTGTTAGATGGAAGCCTATAACTGTAATTTATATTTTCTCTCGTTTGCAATTGCTAATGTGGCTTCATGTTGTCATGACATTGTAAAGCAATTATATTGACCGTGCATTGCCATAAATGTATAATTGATGCATGCATAAATCAACAGAGTGATTCCTTCAAAAAAGAAAAAAATTCGAGAGAATGATATCAAAATCTATATAATGTGTAACCAAGTTGCAACAGGGATGATTAATACTAGATTGATATGAACAAAAACAGAAACAAAGCTAGTTTCATGGTAGATCTGAATATATATTCCTTGTTTCAGTTTCTCTGATTACATGATGCTAGATAATGGATATGCTATTTATGTTTTGGTAAAATGAGAACTGTAATTGTAGCTGAGTTTCGAAATTAGCTCACAGTGGCTCAATTAGGAGCTTGTGTATACAATGTGGATGCAATTCCTATAAAGGTGATTCTGTATTGATGCTCTAACACCAGTGAAAGAACGCACATAAATTTGTGGGATGCTTGGCTTATGCCTGTACATGATGGTATCTTTATGGGGGTTTCTGTGGATGAGAAGAACAATAGAATGGTATGTCAACATGGTTGGACTTTCCAACTGCAGCCGTGTATCGGGAACCCCTTTCCATTTTAAAGGTGATTGTAAGAAGATCACATGATACTTTGCATGTGTGCACAGGATATTGTAGGAACATGGTGCCCTTAACAAATAATTTGCTCAAAAATACCTCATCATGTTTTTTTTTTTTGCACTGGAGGTGCTTTTTAAATCATGTTTGGTTTTCATAACAAATGCCCTAGCTTCCTAGGTTAGCAGCTCGTTGAACTCTGATCATTCAGTTCTATTGTTCAAAACATTTATACCTTATAACAGCTCTGCACAAAGGTGGTCTAAACAGCTTTGATCAAGATATGTCATACTGTACAGAACTGGGTGGTTTAGAGCATACCATACTATACTAGTACATGGTACGGGAGGTGTATGGGTACTTGGTACACCAAAACAGCCCACCAACATTAGTGACCGGGTGGCACCGGTATGAAGTCCGGTACCAAGGCAGTGTACCTTGGCTATAATTGAACATCCCCCATCAGATATATAATTCAAATATTTGTTTTTATTAATTTTCTGTTATCATTTGTTCATACAAATTAAAAAAGTTTAAGACGGCAAATGTGTCCCTTCCAGTAGTTAGAAATTATGGTTTATGGATGAGAACAAGTCCATTGCTGTCCGTCATCTTATCTTTCAATCTTGTAACATATGTATCTGCTATAGCATCATCCATCAGATCTAGAATTCCATGCACAACATTCTATTTATCAAGCAGAAGGATGAATTCTTCTAGATTTCGTATGAAACCCTGACATTATGAAATGCTGGTCCTCACAGGTACGGCTCATCTCCTTTTGAATATGTACTTGATGAATCTGGTGGAAGCTTACAGTTGGCTGTCATGAATGCCCAGATAAAATGGCCTTCTGGTCCCGACCCCCCCTATCCTGAGCCCCTCCATCAATTTGTGGTTTGGATGCTTCAGCCTCAACCTGCAATCCGGCCTAACATTGATGATATCATCTTTCATGTTGACAAGCTCATATCAAAGTACTCGTCTTGAGCTCAGTGGCAATGCTTGTTGGGCCCGTATCTATGCAAGTTACAGTGCATCATCTTTTTGCTATTCGACATGTTAATTTATTGGAAGCCGCATTGTTATCCTCTTTTGTCAAGAAATTACATTTCTTTTTAATTTTCACAGAAATCATCAATTTACTGAAAGTCATAGTTCTCAGGCAGTATATGCTAGTTGCAATGATACATGTATTAAATAAGTCGCTGTTACAATAATGCAGCACACAATCTTGAGGATGCTGCTGGTTTTGTAATTTAACAATTTGGTGAGCTTATGTAAAATAAACTCCAAAAGGCCCTACACAATGACAGAACATCTTGTAGAATTTTATGCCACCTTGTCTATGCACAATAAATTTAATGATGTTTAGTATTTGTAAGAGCTGAACGGACAATCTCTCTTTTTCCACGGTCTTCCCGGGTAAAGATAAAAGAATTAACTCTTTTTTTTTTTTTTTTTGTTTAATATCATTTATAGATCTATCAGTCTTAGCTTTGGAAAAATTGACAATAGGGAGGCACTGGCTGTGCAGGGTGGTGTGGCCCTGTCTATCCGGTTAATTTTGTAGTATCTTGGATGAAGACTGCCGTAGGAACTGCAAATTGCATGTTAAAAACATTAACCGAACTGTCATGGAACTTTTTAGAAGCCATTTCATAAGGTAGTGAATGAAAATTATTAGCTAGCAAAAAAAAAAAATCCTATTCTAGCAGATAATATCACCGGTACATTTTATTGTTCGTTGAATGAGACTTAAATTAAAAGGCCGCTTGATTAACCTAGTAGACTCAAAGCTTTACATCTTTGGGGCACTAAACCCCAGGCCAGCCTTTCATAACATTGAGAAGCTAGTGAACGTAAAATGGGACCATATACGTAGTTCATGGGTCGATAGAAGAAATGCTTGAAAGAAATATTTAGGCATCTTGCCTGGGACTAAAAATTCCATGAAGGATGTGCTTATGTCGATGTAATTTTTGCCAGACATGCAAAAGAGTAAAATGTCTTAAATAGAGTCACCAAAAATGTCTTTCAACATTTCATGCCTGGGATCGCAAGGGCGCTCGCACTTTTTTTGGCAAACTCATTGCAAATCTGAAACTAATGCAAGAGAACCTTATATGAAATCTAATCACCATTGAAATATGATCACAATCATAACTAGAAACAAAATGCATATGTGCTAAAATAATTGGGAGATCGACTTTATGATACATTATCATAGAGTGATAATTAAGTTTTGCAAGGATAATATTACCTACAAAAAAATTTTGCAAGGATAATATAGTTCCATCCCTTTTTAACCCTTCTTTGCAAATCCAATTCCTGTTTCTCACCATGCTTGCAATATCTGTTTCACATTGCGCATGTCAAGTTTTATATGAGAATATGATGATAAAAGTGAAATGTCTAATACAACTATGAGGGGGATTGCGTATAATTTGAGGAGGCCTGGATCTGACCTGGTGAACATGAGCTGACTGTATCTGACTGCTGTTAAGAATTTGTTTAGAGTCTGGATCTAAATCTGGATGTAAGTTTAGACCTAATTCAACCCTCCAACTCTGGTTGATCTGGTTGAACTTGGATCCAACCTGGTTGATTGTTTGACTTTGTAACTAGCATATATATATATATATATATATATATATATATATAAAGACCTTTATATTAATTCCCACTCTAATGCGGGTTTCAAAGAACGGCTCGATCTTGACGTGATGCTCATCCATGTCACGTATATTGCACCAATCCTCAGCTGCTACGTAAAATAAGGAACAGGAAGGAAAACTTATCTGTTTACCAATAAATAGATCCGTTTTGCCACGTCGGACGAAACTTATATGTTTTGTGCTTGGACTATATTATAATGGGTCAGCTGTCAGGCGAGCCCGTGGCTGTGACCCGGAAAAGGAATAGCGAGCCGGTGACCAGCCATGGCACCTCAGCACTCGTGGCGGAGAATGGTTTGGCCTAGGTTGGGGTCCCACGCCCTCACCACGTAGGCGGATCGGGCGGAACTCCATTCGAAAAGCCGTTTTACTCGCGGCGGGCAGACGTGGGGTTGCGCTGCTTGCTTCCTAACAGCAACTTATCTTTTGCGGTCTAATCATAGCCGTCCAGATCTACTTCTATGGCCGGATATGACCGGACTTCGCAGACAGCAAATCGAAGCCCCGTCCACATCCCACCCTTCGCATTATCCAGCTTTGTTTTCAAATGTAAATATATAATATTTTTCCTCTCTCCGGTACGGATAAATAGCTATATAAAATTATATTCCTTAAAATAATAATAATAAAAAGATGATGAGAGCAGATAGAAATTGGGCACGCGCATAGATAATTTTTGATGATATATAGATCATGCCATATATTGGAGATCACATGATGTTTCGTTGGTGCATCTCGCTTGTATAAATCACACTCATTTGTCATAGAAATTATTCGATCTTATAGTCGATTGAAAGAAAGATGATGAGTTTGAAATGTCAAGGTTTCGGTGTCCATCATTCAACCCAATCCAAAAGCGTATTAAGTAGAATACTTATCCAATGTATTCTTAGCCATACCTCCTCCACAAGTCAATCCAGAACCATAGCCAACCACAAAGATAAGGGACCGGTCCCTCTCACCCGCTTAATTCCTGCCGCGCGTCATCCCCGGATTCCCTAACCAAAAAATTTTACCTCCAGACAGACCAGGAAGAAGAATATTATAAAGAAATATACGTCTCCCATCTAAATCAATTATCATCCCGTTTCGATGAATAATGGTATGATGAAGGTGGAGGCGTGCGAGTCTTGTCGGTCGGCGCCGTGCGCGGTGTACTGCCGGGCCGATGCTGCTGCGCTGTGCGCTGCCTGCGATGCCGACATCCACTCCGCCAACCTGCTCGCCCGCCGCCACCACCGCGTCCCCATCCACCCTGTCACGGCCGGCGGTTTCGTCGTCCGTCCCAGCCTTAACCATTATAACCATGTCGGCGGCAAGGCCCAGACCGAGCTTTTTGTGGGGAGGACGACTACGACGACGGTGGTGATGGCCTCCTCCTCTTCGGCGAGGAGGTCGACGGGTTTTTGGATCTCGACGAGTACAATTCGGGTGCGGAGAACCAGAGCACGACTCGGACGCCGCAGCAATCGGATCCCAGCAGTGGGAGGAGTGAGGAGTGCGAGCATTTGGTGCCAAATGGGCAGCAGCAGCAGCAGCTGCAACAGAGCTTTCAGTATGAAACCTCCGAAGCTGGATTCAGTAATTTCGGTGACGCTGCTTCACTTAGTCATAGCGTGAGTTGATTCTTTTGAGATTTTCTATATCTTGCTGTCTTGTTTTATTTTCCCTTTCAAATTAGTTATTAGTTTTATTGATTGATCTCTGTCTTGTCTTCTTTTCTTTTCTTTTTTTCTTTTTTTTTTTTTTTTTTGCGGGGTGGTGGGTCGTACGTAGCTGTGGTTTATAACTGACGGAGCATCTAGAACGAGGGAATTATCCTTGAAAAATGAATCGTTCCATGGTTCTGTGGCAAGGAGAGCTAAGTGCTGGCTGGCACGAGTTCCTAGTAATATAAATTCTGAATTTGAAGCATCCACGATCAAATTGTTCCTTTATATTTTTTAGAGGGATCTGTTTCTTTATATTTATCCTCCCTAAGATAAGATATCAGTGATTTCTCTTCTGGTATGATCATTCCGTTCATGGTATCTGATTTTTTATGGACTCTCCATCTCTTATCATGTCATCTGTTTGGTGTAAGTCCTCGATTCAATATGGTAATTTCTTTAATTTTCTTTAGTCCTGAAAAAAAGTCTCTTTTTTTTTTTTCACTTTTTTTTTTTTTTTTTTTTTTTTGAGAGAGAGAGAGAGGATATGACTTTGATGACCATATCTACAAGCCCCATAATAAATTCTTTTCCTCCTGATCTTTCATTTTTTTTAAAAAAAAAAATGTTTTTGTTATGAGAATTTATTCATTATGAATTCAATTTTAATATTTGTCTTGGCTTGCAGCAACCATTACCGGTCATCTAGGATTTCTATCCATATTCCGATGAGTGAATAAACACTGAAGATTAGATATCTAATACACGAGTGGCAGAAGATTTTCTTTTTGATAGATCCGTTCATGATCCTCTTTGGCATGTAGTGTTTCTAAAAGGTTTTTTTTTTTTTTTTTCATGATCTTATCTCTTGTGATTTATACTCAAAAAAAATAAAAAATAAAAATAAAACGGTTATATTTAGCTTGAAGAATTCTCTCGTCTTTTCATTTTGATTAATGTAATGGAGGAACAAATCTATATATTAGATTGATGAATTCTTTCTCTTCTGACCTGAATTCAGATTTCCTTGTCTTTTTGACTCTAAAATTCAGCTTTCCTTGTCATCGTTGGAAGCAAGCATCGTACCGGACAACACCATGGCAGATATCTCGAACTCTCACCTTCGACCTTCCAAAGGGACCATAGACTTCTTCTCGGGCCTTCCTCTTCAAATGCCTCCACAATTCACTCCTATGGATAGAGAAGCAAAGGTTCTTAGATACAGGGAGAAGAAGAAGACAAGAAAATTCGAGAAGACGATAAGATATGCATCAAGAAAGGCATATGCTGAAACCCGGCCGCGAATTAAAGGCAGGTTCGCTAAGAGATCGGATGTAGATCTTGAAGTGGATCGGTTGTTTTCTACTGCTATGATGACAGACTCGAGCTACGGCATTGTTTCTTCATTCTAGTCCTTCTGCAAGAGATTGCCGTAAGAGAGAAATTACTAGTTAAATGTATGAAAGTTTAGCTAAACTTTACCGTGACTCTTTGGTTAATGTTTCATGGGAACTGCAAAGAATTTACTAATAGCTTTATAACCATTTCTGTTTTGAATTGTAAAACTATCTTTTGGTTCATGCTGCTGTTTCTCCTGTCATGCCAAAATTTTTTGTGATCATCATGGCCACAGATTATAAGCCTCCTTTCTTAGCAAAAGCATCTCTAAGTTTACCACTACCACCAGCCGGCATGAGACCATTCCTGTCCACATTGCCTCGGTTTTGTTTACATTTTTTCTTTCTCCAGCCCCTTCTTCTTCTTCTTCTTCTTCTTCTTCTTCTTTTTCTTTTTCTTTTTCTTTTTCTTTTTTTTTTTTAATGAAAAAGGAGGCCAGGGAGGACACCTGTCATTTATAAGAAGAAAATCAATATACAAATTAAGAGATTACGTAGATAAATTACAAGCAACCATTTCTGACGGAATTTAATGCAGAATCCAGCAATGGTTCGGAGTTTTTATAGTCAAATACATATTTTCCCTTTAAGCTAAATCACCATCGATACTCTAACCTTTCTCCAGCCCCTTCGATCGTGTCTAGCCGTGGTTAACCAGTTTTGAGTTTTGTTTTTTTTGTTTTTTCCCATGAACAAAAAGCGATTTTGATTTGTATATGTACTCACTTTTATCATGACCTCCGTACAAGGAATTTATAATGTGTTGATGTAATTGATGCTTCTAATGCTGAAACATTTAAATTATGGACAGCTTTGTTATGGGCTATTAATGATTTTCCAGTATATGCCAATTTATCTGGCTGGAGTACAAAAGGACGGGTTGCATGTCATTATTGTGCAGATTCAATTTGGTTAAAACATGAAAGAAAATTTTGTTATATAAGACATCGTCAATGGTTAGAATCAAATCATCCATTTTGTTTTCAACAAAATTTATTTGATGATATCATAGAAATAGAATGTGCACATATTCCATCTTCTGGAATTAATGTTCGTAGACAAATAGATTCCATAAGTTATATATATGGTAAATTGTCAAAGTCTTCTAAAAAAAGGAAGGGATAATCAAGAAGAATTGACAGAAGAAGTGACTACTAGTACTATAGATGCATAGGTATTTGAATATCCTAATAATTTTTTTGAAAATAAAAATGAAAAAGACGTACAGATAGTATCTACAAATCAGCCCAGCAAATATTTATGGAAGAAAAGAAGTATCTTCTTTGACTTATCTTATTGGGAACATAATCTTATTTGACATAATCTTAATACCATGCATATAGAGAATAATGTTTGTGATAATCTGTTTGGAACATTGTTGAATCTTGATGGCAATACCAAAGATAACATGAAGGCATGACTAGATTTACAAGAATTGGATATCCGACATGAGCTTCATCCCAAAATACTTGCTAATGATAGAATTTGCCTCCTGCATCTTATACCATGTCTGCTCAAGAAAAAAATATTTTTTTGATAGTATTGAAAAATATTAAAGTACCAGATGGATATGCATCAAACATTTCAAGGTGCATGCATCAAAAAGACCAAAAAATTTATAATTTCAAAAGTCATAATGGTTACATATTGATGCAAGATATCTTTCTAATAGCTTCAAGATCATCAGTGCCTAAACAAGTTCTTACGGTTATAATTCAGTTATCATTATTCTTTAAGGCATTATGTTCAAAGGTTATTGATCCTGGAGAGCTTGATCAGTTGGAGTCTGATATTACGATTATACTTTATCAGATGGAGAAAATTTTTTTACCTAAATTTTTTACATTATGGTACATCTACTCATTCACTTATCTTCGAAAGTCAAGTTTGGTGGACCGATACACTATATATGGATGTATCCTATTGAGAAGTATTATTGTCAATTTTTAATCTCTATATAATTTTTAATAAAAGTAGCATCATGATGATGTGTAAATAAATTTTTAAATGTTATAGGTATCTTGTACGATTGAAAGATTATGCATGAAATAGAGCCTAACCAGAGGGTTCGATTATGGAAGGATATATTACTGAAGAGTACTTGATATTTTGTTTAGGATATCTTCAAGATATAGAGACTGCATTTAATAGACCTCAACGACATAATGATTTCATAGACAATGCATAGTTGTATAAGTTTTCTACTGTTGGAAGAGTAATGAAAAAATGTGAAAGTATTGTATTGGATCAGAAATCAATTGCACAAACACATTATTATGTGTTACTTCATAGTGAAATAATATCTGACTATTGAAGGTTATCATATTTAACATATTTCAAGTTTAAATATCATATCTTATTTTTTATTCTACATTTATTGGCTCTATCCTGTGATTTTGATGAATAACAAAACGTTGATTACATATTTTGTACTAATGATTATTTCTAGTTGTGAGTTTTCATGAAATAAGAACCTTAAATTTTTAAAGTTAAAGTATCATGGCACGCTTTGGCACAAAGCATTTTTTGCGATTTGAGAAATCTTTTTCATGTAAAAAGGGCACAAATAAGTTCAATTATTCTTTATATATGTTGCATTTAAGTTTCATAAACAATCTTTATGTTTTTGGCCTGATTGGCACTTACTTCTGAAAATTACAAAATCAAGTGTCGACACCTGGGAGCCCAAATGTCGACACTTCAGTATTTGGCACATAGAAATTTTTCATGGCATGTCAAGTGTCGACACCCAGAACTCAAGTGTCAATACCTGAAACTCAAGTATCGACACTTAAGTTCTCAAGTGTCGACTCAAGGCCTGAAATTTTTTGAAAATCTAGAACTTGGCAATGGAGAAGTTTTTGTGTCAAGTGTCGACACCTGTGTGTCAAGTGTCAACACTTGAAAGTTCAAGTATCGACACCTGGAAGTCAAATATCGATACCTGATAGCCAAGTGTCGACACTCGGGTTCTGACAGTCTCAACGGATCTATTTTCTGACAGTCTAAAATCATTATTTTTAGCTTTAAACGGCTAGTTTTTGATCCCTAATCATTATTCAAGCAATCATTCAAGAGCTTCAAAGATTCCTCATCCACTCTAAGAAGAGAGTTTGTTTGTGTTAAATTCTTGTATTCTAAATTTATTGCTGTTTGACCTAGCTTTCAAGGTTCTTAAAAGTAGGTTGTAAGGTTATTGGTGAGCCAAAACCAACTAGGGTTGACTTGTGAGCCCAAAGCCAAAATAAGTGTAAAGGTTTGTTGGTGAGCCTAGGTAATAAAACCAACTTATATTTTGACTTGTGAGCCTTAGAAAACAAGTTAGCTGTAATCTTTGAAGAGATTATAGTGAAAATTCCCAAGGAGAGCTTGGGGAGTGGACGCAGGTGTTTGGAAAAACCAAACCATTATAAAACATTGTGTTTGTGTTATGATTATCTCTTTTCTCTACTTGCACTTTAATTCCTGCACTTTACTTATTGTTTTCCACTGCATATACTTGAGTGCATTATCCACAAACACTACACGGCCTTCACTTAATTGTTTTATTTTTAAAAGACCCAATTCACCCTCCCTCTTGGGCTCCATTTCTGGGCAACAACATTTATAAATGTAAATTTTATGCAGCGAATTTTTAATATCTCAGCGACAAGCTAATCATAGCACTCGACCTTATCTAAGGATCGAGTAGTAATGGTTAGTCGAGTTATTTCCTACATGGCTTTCAAAATAGGTTTGACATATATTTAAAGAATATATTGATAAATAACTTGTTAACATTTCTTATTATTTTTTATGTATCAATAATGATTGAGAGAAATTATTTAGATGAATTAATAGCCCTGGCTCGAGGACCTAACAAAGTTATCATATGATATAATGGTTTCATAATCAATGGTTTTAAATTTCATAATAAAGATCGCGAGAAATTTAAAAAATATAGAATAGCGATGTTATTGTGGAAACTGATGAAAAAACTTATTATTGTGCACTTAAAGATATATATGAGTTAGATTACCACGGAATCTTTAAAATCATATTATTTAGATGTGATTGGGTAGATATAAACTCATTAAGGGGTTTGAAACAAGATGCAAATGGATTTACACTTGTAAATTTTACAATATTGATACATACTGGTGTCTTATGAAGAATGATCCATTTATTTTTTCTCAAGCTCATCAAGTATTTTTTGTACAATATGCAAAAGACAATGATTGTTCTATTGTTATTAAAACAAAACCTAGGGACTTATATGATATGAAAAAATAGCTGGAAGATGATGAAGATGATGATACTTATACGCATTTCATACCATTAAATTTTGTACTTGTTGATGACATACATGCTATAGTATCCTTGGTTCGGACAGAATTTGAAGTAAATGCTAATGCTTGATTCTTATTGGTATTAAATTTTGTAATGTATGCAATTTTTATTAATTATTTATTAAATTAATATTTATTTTCACTAATTCTGACTCTGATGTAAATGATAGATACACTATGCCTCGCTCACGATGATTTGTTGGTGTGCAGTTGCAGCACTCACGGACAGAGGCCGACACTTCTGCTTCGGCATAGCAGGCTGAGGCCAGTGCTTCTTCGGCACGAGAGGTTCATGCCGATCCTTTGTCAGTACCGGATGTTGCGTCCAGTCCTTCGGCACATTAGACTACTGCAGATCCATCATCCTCAGGGCATCATGATCCTCCCGTCGATGTAGCAGATGATGAGTTATGCATTCAGGATAATTTATTCCAATATCCTTGGTTAGATAAAATTTCATTACACGTTTTACTATAGCTTACTTTTATCTATTTTTATGTAGACGAATTTAGGAGGGTTACACGTAGGCACAGGCCCACAGTAGTATGGGATGTTTGGCAGATGCGCGAGGATGAGAAGATAGTGATTGAATGCAATGAGCTAGGGCAACCAATTATAAAAGGCGCCAGCTTATTGAGTTCATTTTTAGGGACAGTTGCACGGAGGTATCAGCTTTGTCCACTAAGTTATGCAAAATGTAATAACATACTTCTGATATATAAAGATGAGAATCTACAAGTTGTACAGGTAAAAAATTAGTATAAAATTATTTGTTATCTTGCATAGTTGATATATTATATTATGTTTTATATTCTTTCAGTAACAATATTTTGTATCAACACGGTATTAGATGGAGGCTTGGTGGATTTTATATTTTCTTATTTTTTTTTAGTGTCTGCATTATTATTTCTAACATTTACTTGACCTTTTTTTTTTTGCAATCCAAGTTTGTACTCCCTCCATCCACTCATGATTTTGTACTAAGTCTCTCAACCAGAAATGGAAAGAATATAAAGCACATTTGAAGATGAAGTACAAGTTATTGGGTATGATAGAGGAGCAAGCAGTTGGTACTTGTCTTCTTGATGTACCCCCTCATCAGTGGATGGAGTTGGTTTATTATTGGTTCTCTAAGATGGGATAGGTATCTTCTAATTTCTTTGAAGAAAGTTTATTAAAATATTTGATTTATATTGTATATTATACATATATATACATTACTTTCAGGATATAAGAAGTTATCTATTTAATTTTGCAGACATATTCTGATATTGGTAGAGTTGTATGAGCAGCTCTGTCTGTTTCCCATACATTGAATCCAAGAGTTACGTGCGAGTCAGACAAGAATTCATAAGTTTCTTAAACTATAAAATTATATTTTTAATATTAAAGTATTTATACATTTTAATGAAACTAATATTATATATCGTGGAAAATGTATTGCGATATATATATATATATATTGTGGACGATGTATCGTGATACATGTATGTATAGCGGATGATACATATATGTATCATGGACGATGTATCGCGATACATATATGTATCATGGACGATGTATCGCGATACATATATGTATCACGGATAATGTATCACGATACGTATATGTATCACAAACGATGTATCACGGATGATGTATCGCGGACGATGTATCGTGATACTTAAATAATTTTTAATTTTGTTTGAATTATTTGCTTAAAATTATAATTTTTCTTGTAGATGGATGAGCATGGGAGGGAACCCGGTCAGGTAAAGTTTTACCGGATGACTCATACTCATCGTGACGGTACTTTTGTAAGAGATGAGTCAAGAGATATTTGTGTAAATATTTATTACAATTTATTTCATGCAACAATTTAAATTTGATTTTGTTAGTTTTAAGATCTAACTAATTATTTTTAATTAATACAAGAAAGAGCTACAGCACTTATTGTTGAGCATGTCGATGATTGTTGACTCTGGTTTTGATTATGACAAAATACTTAAGTATATTTGAGTACTAATTGTGCGTTAAATGTATAAATCAGTTATAGGTACTCAAAGAAGTGAAATTTGAAGAAAATTCAGCCTGGCACAGATGAAGTGTCGATACCTGGGAAGCAAGTGTCGACACCTGAGGATCAAGTGTCGACTCAAGGCCTGAGACAAACAGAAAACTTCAGAAAGCACTTTCAGTCAAGTGTCGACACCTGGAGCTAAAGTGTCGACACCTGGAAGTAAAGTGTCAACACCTGGAGAATGAAGTGTCGATACTTGAAACTGAAGTGTCGACACCTGGAGGTGAAGTGTCGATACTTGCTGTAACGGCTAGTTTTTTAAAAGCTACAGAACTTCTCCAACTTGCTTCAAACAGCTATATTTTCATCCCTAACGGTCATAAACGGCCAAATAAGGTTTGAAGGGCTATTTAAATACTTGGAGAAGCAAGAGAGAAGAAAAAAAAAGAAGATCCATGGTTTGAAAGATAAATCCTTTGATTTCCAAGTAAAAATATGTGAAGGATATTTTGAGAATCCAATTTGTTGAGTGTTGAGCCTCCAAGAATTCAAAGAGGAGAGAGAGCTTCCAAGAGCAACATGATCAAGCATCCATTGAAGCTTCTATAACATGGAGACAAGCTCAACATCAACAATCAATGTGCTTCAACGAAAAATCTGCTTTGTAAGAAAGCTTTTTATTTTCATTCTTCAATTATTGTATCTAGGTTGTTGGTGAGCCTATATGGTAAAAACCAACTAGGGTTTTGACTTGTGAGCCCGAAGATAAAATAAGTTGGGTTGTTGGTTAGCCCGTAAAACCAACTAGGTTCTTGGTTAGCCCGCAAAACCAAGGTAGGTTGTTGGTGAGCCCGCAAAACCATCAAGGTTTTTTGTTAGCCTAGAAAACCAAGGGGTTATTGGTTAGCCCGTGAAAACCAAGGGGTTTGACTTATGAGCCCGGAAAACAAGTTGACTGTAATCAGTTGAGATTATAGTAAATTTTTAAGGGGATCTTGGAAAGTGGATGTAGGTGCTTGGTTGGCACAGAACCACTATAAATTATTTTATGTTTGTGATTGTTTTTATTCTTGCATTTACTTTATAATTTCCACTGCATATTATATTTATTTTACAAACACATGTTTTGAATTGGCACATATTGTTCGAATCGCAAAAAGTTTTAAAAGTCCAATTCACCCCCCCTCTTGGGTTGCCTACCCCGACCTTCAATGATTCTACAGCATCTACATAGAGTAAATGCATCGAGATCGAGGTGTTTACAAAGTTGATAGGGCCAAAGCGCTACAGTCGAGTGAGGGGCTATGAAGTTGGAGTCACCCCCACTCAGTTATCTACGTCAGTAGATATACACGTGATGCTATAGAGAGTGATCAGGATATATGTATTCGCAAACTTGAGAAGGAGATAGAAGAAATGCGATAGAGCCATGCCACCGATAGAGCTTCCAAGGTAGAAAAAACAATCACGATGGGTAATTAACATCAGCCTAATCGAGGTTGTCCTTGGCCCAAAGGACTGGAAATCCGCTGCGGCATTCTGATCCTACTTCGAAGTTCGTCTTCAGTCATACTGGGAATATCAACCTCGAACCGAATAGTTTTCGGTTTGCCCACCAAAGAGGAACCACACCAAAAAGAATCAACTCAAAAGAGACTAGTTTGAAAGGAATTAGTTATTTATTTCAAGGATGAAAAACCCTCATCCAAAAAGAAGACATTACAGATAGTTGAAAAAAGAAAAAAATATAGCAAGTTTATCTCTTGTCAGCCTCATCGGCAGTCAAAACAGGAGTAAGGGTCGACGTCATTTCAGGCCGAGCCTTGGAGGCTTCAAATTTATCCTCCAGAATGGCGAGCAAGGAGAAGTCCAAGCCAGGATAAAGTTTCTTAATTTTACGTAGACAATCGACGTAACCCGAAGAGTATCCTTCCGATGCGGCCTTGTTTGCCTCATCTGTGAAGGCCTGAGATGTTTTATAAGTCTCAACGGCCCTGGAAGACTTCTCTTCAGCCTGTGTAGCCCTTTGGTTGGCCGCCGAAAGGCTTGTCTCCAGCTCCTCAACCCTCCTCTTCAATTCGACTAGACGAGACTTCGGCTCCTCAGCATCCTGTAGGGTCTCCCTTAGCATTCGTTCAAGGGAAACCACCTTCCTTCTCCTCTCTTGTGCGATGATCGACACTTCGGTCGCCTGCGCCTGAATAGTACCCATCTATCTTCTCAAGACATCGTTCGAAGCAACTGCCTTGTCCCTCTCTTCTTTTGCAGCAGCCCGAAGCTTCTCGGTGACATCTTTTTCAACTACGGTTAAAGCCATATGGCTTCGGAGGTCTTTGCTGTAGCTGATAGATTCATGAGCACCTTTCTCTAGCAAAGAAAGGTCGCAAGAAACCTGTAGAGTGAGGAGCATATACAAGATCAGTTCAATCGACGAATGCGGATAGGTAACGCGCATGCCGAAGGCTACCTATTGTATCCCCAGGAGAATAGCAGGAAAAGGATGCCTAGATTCCTGCCTCTCGGCTCTGGTGACAGGGGTATCGCACCCCACTGGGCCTCTTTTCTTCACGACTGGAGCCATGGGCTTGGCACCTTCAACGAATGGGGAAGCCTCATCGACATCCCGTGAGCTCGACCTCTCAGATGGCTCGACTGGCACGGCCCTCTCGGGAGAAACTGGTTCCTCCCTTGAGGAAGAACTTATCTCAATAGGATCACTATTCCTGGCCTTGGCGCACGGTAACACCAACACATATCTCCGCCTTCGGTCTGATCCCCTCACCTGGAAGCCTCTCCTTGGTTTCCCCTTGGCTGCCCGCCTGAGCTGTGCTAGGTTCAGCTTCATGGCACAGCAAATCCTCAGAACGATGCGAGGATGAGGAAGCAGGAATGGCATTAGAAACGGCATTGCCATGGGCGAATGGTGGTTGATTCAAGGAAATCCTCTTTCTTATATCGAGATTGGCAGAATTCAAAAGCCCTCATTCGCAGCGGGCTCGTAGGCATGCCACGTGCGGTCACCCTAATAAATCAGGGCCTCAATTAGTGTGCTAGGAGGGACCACCAAAAGGCTGCAACCACGATGATCCCTATTCCCATGCACAGTCATTATGGACCTGATCACCACTACTTCTCCAAGCGACGACATGGCGGTCACTACACCCCCGGTAAGCCGGTAAGCTAAAGGTTCCCCTTATATAGGAACTTTCCTATTTGTTTTGCAGTCTAAAAGGAGAAGCCTATATTCACGAGAATAGACTCGACAAAGTGCTACGTGACTCAATCCATCACCAAAACTAATGACTCTACCTAAACCAAGTTCAAAAAAAATGCAACACTTAGAAAGCATCATAGTATACACAGAAAAGGAAAAATGCTCATTAAATCAGGAGAATTTGTCGGTTACATGCCAAAGGAAGGAAAAGAAGAGATACAGTGCCCAAAGCCTGACAAGTCCCTACGGATCAGCCGAGAGAGATCCAACATTGCAAGATTGGAGTATCCTATCAATCTGGACAGAAAGGGTCTCCTCAACTTGGGCTAGATCCGGAGAGCCTTCAGCCTGGACTTCCTCTTCAGTCTGGATCGAAATTACACCCTGGTCCTCGGCTACGATTGGGATTTCTTCCCTCATGCTTGGCATCTCTTTAGCCTCTTCAGTCTGAACCAGAATTACACCCGAGTCCTTGGCTACGATTGGGATTTCCTCTCTCTGGCTTGGCATCTCTTTAGCCTCCTCTATGGCCCCGATCTCCTCCTTAATGTCAAAAGCAGGGATGCTGGAAAGATCAAGATCGGGGAAGACCGCACTGACCTTGGCAAGTCCGTCATTAAAGCCATGCTGATAGCTGTATAAACTCGCTTCATTCATCTCTTGTTGGAACTGTGAGGACTTTCTGAAATCCACAACAGCTTTAGATGCATGTCTTTCACGGTTTTGGACTCCCTCCTGGCTGCTTCGATCTCCAAGGCCGCCTCTTCAGCTCTTGAAGATGTCTCTTCGACTCTCAAAGATGCCTCTTCGGCCCTCTTGGTCGCCTCCTCAGCCGCCTTGGTCAGGTCTTCAGCCATCTCCTGACTCTCCTTGGCAGAATATCCCAAGGAGTCAATTTACTTCTTATTCCTCCTCAACTCTGCCTCCTGCCCTGCGATTGTCAAGTTGGCATTCTTCAGCTCGCCCTTCAGGCCCTGAACTTCGGCGTCCACGCGAGTAAGCCGATTCTCCATGGACTGCTTCAGTTCCTCAGCCACCTCCCTTTCGGCCCTGGCCACTTAGAGCTCCTCCTTCAAACCGTGAATGAGGCTATCAATGCTCCCCGGGCCCTCTTCCATGAAAGTAATGTTGTAGACTAGCTACACCAACAAAACAAGGTGTAAGATCAGTCATAGACTGAACGACCCATCGGGCAAAGAAGGGATGGTGAAGATCTCACCTGTTGCAGGGAAGAATAGGCAGAATCAGATATCCTAGCGAGGCTTCGACCTCGGACACTACCAAATCATGAGGTAGCAAAGTATCCTTCAGTGCCCGCCTAGCCATGGCAGGAACCAAAAGACCCCTCATAGGGAAAAGCACCGAAGAGCCCACGGGATGGCTCCCACTTGGAGAAGCCTCCCGGACGGACTCCTCCTCGAGTTACGGTGCCTTGCCCCTATCCACCATAGGGGGCCAAGGCGGTGGCACATCAACCACCGGAGACGGACTCTCCCTCATATGAATTGGAGAGCTAATCATTGGCAGAGATTCAACTAGCTGAGGCCCTACTGGAGCCTCCATCATCGATACCCCATCTCCCCCAGAGGTTTCTCTGGAGGACGAAGTGCTTCTACTTCTCTCAGGATCATCCCCTCGGGCCTTCTTCCGGGCCTCTGATACTGAAGGAAGAGCTTGAGATATCCTCTTTTTGAAAGACTGGTGAAGCCAGCCGAAGTTAGGCTTCATTCCACCACCTACAAATAGAAAGGCCCTTCTAAGTCAACTGGACTATAAAGGAGATAAAAGAGAAGAGCTGAAAACTTCCACCATTTATACCTAACGCAAGAAACTTGCTGATCCCTGTGAGATAGAGATTCCTCTCCTCCAACAGTTTGCAGATGGGAACGGCCTCTGAACCAATCAGTAAGGCATAATCAGACTGATCGGGGGGCAAAATAATTTTTTCATCATTAGCAACTAGGCGTGGCTCCCTCCACTCGCCATTGAAATCCCACGGTTCGGTAGACGAGACAAAAATAAAATTGGATTTCCATCCATGGATGGCACTGGGCATATATTTTATGATCTTACAACCAGGTCGAGGATCGATCACCCACCATCCACGACCATGAAAATCCCTCTTGAGAACAGAAAAAGTGGTGAACAAATTGGTCCCGGGACTCACGTTGGTTATGTGGCACCGGACCAAAAACCCATAGATATTCCAAATGCTGTTTGGAGTCAACTGCATGGGCACTACTTGGTACATGCAAAAGACCTTGACAAAGAAGGGATGCAGAGGAAATCGAAGACCGGCTTTTAAATGATCTTCGTATATGGCAAGACACCCGACGGAAAGTTTATGCACCCGCTCTTCAGACGTGAGAAGTATTAGAGGAAACCCTTCGGGAACGTGACAATGCTCTCAAAGGTGGGCAATCTTTCCCAGTGAGACGGAGTTGGAAACTAACTCCGGACTTACCACATCATCAATCCTAGAGGTCCCAACTTTTTTTCCTTGACTTCCTACGATCTCAGCCATGACAAGAGAATGGAACAAAGAAACAAAAGGAAGATTCTACTTGCGAAAGAGATCGATAGCCAAGAACAGGAAAAGCTGGGCCAAAGCTGAAGGTATGCAAGGATGAAGAAGCTTCCTCAGCCAAACCTTTTCTCCTTCTCATAAAGGACAAGGAAACTCCAAGACGACATCTCAATAGATAGAATCATCTCCCCAAATCCATCATGGACGCTCGAGATGGGTGTACAATCCCAAACAGCCCTAAACTGATTTGACGCGGAATAGATCGAAGGTCATAATCCATGCAAATCAACGGCTAAGATGGAATGCACTTCTTATCCGAGGGACGGGAAGAGGCCACGACCTCCACCCAAATCCCAACGAAAAGATTGGCTGAACCGTCCTACAACAAAAAAAGGAGAGATAGTCCCTGGTCCGCCCGCTCCTTTTTCACAACCCAATCAGGGGGTGACAGCTGTCTGTCACCTGATCCTCGAATCAGCCAGCAGTTATGGCAGATAGTCCAATCAGAGATTTCGTAATCATTTGCCGCATCATTCCCCCGGGGAAAATGACAATCTAGTAATACTCTCACTCTTCGAGGCAGATCATCGCTTCGAAAATTGAGAGTGGAGGGCAACTGTTGGGATATGTCGGTTCAAGCACAGATCAGTCATCGGTTCGACCGACCGAAGACATTTCTCCTGAATCATTCACTTCAAACCAAAGTGTCTAGAAGAAGCCGAACAGCTGATGGACAAGCCGAAGCCGAAGCTCTCAACTTCAACCGAAGAGTCAGCCTTTAGCCCCTGCTAAAGACAGGGCCCTTAGCCTGAACCGAAGACATGATCTTTATTACTGGCCGAAGACAAAGTTTTCGGCCTACGTCGAAGACAAAGTCTTCGACGTGTGCCGAAAACATGATCTCTGATCTGTATCAAAGGAGTCCGAAGATGAAGGCGCCCCTTCAATTCAGCTACGAATATTCTCCCAAAAAAGAAGCTTGAAGACAGATCTCCACGAACGTGGTAAATAACGGTTATCATCGACTACCTAACTACCTCCAGAGCATGACCATGACACGTGATCATTAACTCCAGCGGCAATGTCTCCAGCATAGCCAGAACCATTTAGTAATCGTCCACGATTGCGAACAGAGGGGAATTAATTAACTCCCCCATCGTAATCGCAGGAGGAAGAACGGAAACCGCAAGCCAGACAAACCAATATAAATACTGGTAAGAGGGGACACTGGAGGTAAGGCACAAGATACTCCTGAAAATTTTAGAGTCTTCTTCTCTCCATTTATCCTCCTCAGAATCTTCCCCATTCTGTGGCTGGAGCCCGTCTCTGACTTAGGTATCGGAGTGTCCCCCGCCGAAGCAACTCCGGCCAGGAATTTGTTTTGTAGGTGAACCAGAAAGCGGACCTGCGATCCAGTAACTCCGTCCGATCAGAAAGGAGACTCTACGCCAACAGATTCCAATTCACAAATCACAGTAGCTGAATTATCCCTGGGCCTTCACATCATTGATGGGAGAAGAGAGCTCATTTCATCTATACTTCATGAAATGATATGAGGCAGGCATTTGCCAACCCAACTTATCTTCATCAGGTGGCATTTCTCTTCACACGAGAGAGAAGTGATGTCATTCACTCACACACACACGCACACGCACACGCACACGCAAACTATATAATAACTAGGTGGGCCTTGAACAATTCAAGTGTCAAAATAATGTGTTTCCTTTAAGCAAGACATAACCACGGCTGTCCCAAAACCGGGGTGGTGCTTCAGTTGAGTAGCGCGTGGGTCTCATACCAAATGTCGAGAGCTCCAGCTACTCTCACACCAAAAATACATTGAATAAAGTACATATCCTCCTTTTTCTTCTTCAGGGAGAAAGCAAGAGGGCACTCCAAGGAGAAAAGCAAAAGGTATAATTAAAGAAAGTTTAGAATTTCTCCCATTTAGGGTAGAGTGCCCAAATTACGAGGATCCAAGCAAGTGCGTGCTGTTAGACTTGTATGGATGTATATTTAATCCTAGCTATTACGATCATGCATGCATGCACGGAAACATCTCGAGCATTTGTATAGAATCAAAAAAAAAATTAAAACTTTTTGGCTAGCTAGTTTTTTTGAATGAGATTCTCATGAGTCTTAGATTATGGATTAATTGTTACGTACATAAATTAAATTCCTTCTTTGTTACTCTAAAGTTAGTCATCAACTCTAATTAAATCTATCATGAATGAATGAATGACAGGCATTGCAAATCAGTTGTTGATTGTTAAACATGGTGGCTCGAAGGCTTGTGGTGGAGCAGGTTATGGAGACGAATGGTTATTGGTTGCATGTGGGCATTAGTCTTATAGTGTTAACATCAAAACTTTTCTTCTCTTCTCGGAGTAATTAAAGAAGGAATTGCTAAACGAATATGGATAATGGTTTAGGAGATGATGTACGTTTTATGGTGGGGCTCCTGATGATGGTCTGGCGCCGTGAACAAAGACAGATAAAGGTTTATTGGTCGTACGTGGGCAATGATGTCATAGTGTTAGCATCAAAGCTCGATCTTCTTCTTTTCTCAAAGTAAAAAGAGGCCTGCACATTTTTCCTTCATTGTGTCAACATTTCCACGACTGCATGTTTCATTGTGAGAAATAGTTGGGAGTATATACATATGTTTTCGAGAGAAACCATTGCTATAATATATTTCATTTCTTTTTCCTTACTTTCTCCACTCCATGGCATTAATTCGCTTCCCTCGAAGTATATCTGGAGGGCGATTTTCTAATTTGCCTGCAAGCAATGAGTTTTATCCACCAAGGCTTAAGGGTTGCTTCACCATGCAAGGTTTCATTTAAACTTTTCTCCACATGTGCATGCCGAGAAAAGAAAAGAAATGAAAAGAAAAACCTTTGGACATTGAATGCAAAAACATAAGGAAAGAATCGGTTTGTTTTGCTAACAAGAAGGAAATGATTGAGCTTTTATCATTATCATGAAAAGAATCCGCTTGTTATAATATAAATTACCAATAATTATAGAAAATGATAACAAGAAATGAGGTAACAAAAATTATAAAAAAAAAAAGGTCCAATAAAAGAACAGATCGTTTATCCTGTATTGGAAAACATTCCTTTATAATATACCAAAAATTCTTTGTATTATTTTTGAGCAAAAATTATTTATATTATTGATAAGCACTTTTAAGAGGGACATTTGCAAATTAAAGCTAAATGAGTTGGATTCCCGGTTAATAAATAATAAAATCAATAAAAAAACTAAAAATAAATTCTCAAGATATTTTTAATAATTTAATAATATTAATTTAATTAATAAATTAATATTATTTTATAAATTGAACACGTCCTGGCTAGGAGATAAATAGTTCCATATCAAGATTATGCACATATTTCTTGATATTAAATATAAAATAATATTGTCCAAATAACAAAAAGGTTACCAATGAAATTATATACATTACTTTAGTCGGTAATTAAATGCATGCATCAAAATATACATTATATTTGCTTTTAATAGTAAAGGATGCAAAGAGGATAATCTATCACCACTTATTTTGGGGTGCCCATATTTCTGTTGGAGTTAATTTGTAATTAATAAGAGTGGAAGTCTAAGAGTTGTTATATTTTCTATGTGAGTTAAATGAGTCAAGAATTCTAAAAGTTATCTAGAAAAATTAAGAATCAGTTAGGAAACTAAGAGTCATCATTTAGATATTTAAAGAGTTAAGAATTACTATGTATTTATGGGGGTAGACCAAAAGTTACCTTCAAATATCTATATATAGGACAATATATATTGAGTCTAAGCAATGTGGAGAGTTTTATGATATGATAATATAAATGATATTCCTCCCACTCCAAGCATTTCTCCTTGAACATCATCAAAGTATTTCCAAATTTTATCAATTTGGTATTAGAGTGCTTCTAAATTTTTAACATTTGATATCAAAGCCAGATCGATTTTTTCAACAATTATCAAAGCAAGGACAATTCTTAAGCAAGTATCATAGATTTCAAATTTCCTGAGAGCCAGATAGCCATAGAATTACAAAGTAGTTTCAGAGTCAGAAGAAGCTGTTCGTGAAGCCGTGAAGTATTCCCTCCATTTAAGGTGTTAAGTCTTCAAATCGAAAGGAACCCGTAAAGAAATGTGCAAATCTAAGATAAAGAGATTTTGTAAAGAAAAGGAAGACGAGCAGTCTTCAGAGGTTGAAGGAAAGACACCTAATTAATAACACCAATTGAGCAAAATGAAGGATGAAAAGGTAATAGTTGCAGTTGCACCATATAAGGTAATGCTCAAAGAAATGCTTGAGAAACTAAACTTTTTTTCTAACAAGGTATACAAGTGAGAAGTTTGGACCAGATCACTCTCCAAACTTTGTGGCAATAGTCATTTTTGAAAATATAAGTAAAAGTTTTATGATCGACGATCATACAACTATTACAAAGAAAGAAGTAGAAAATAATGCAGAATTACAATCAATTATCTATTTGAAAAATAGTTATAATATTATTGTGAAAGATGTTCATTTTCAGGAAATTAAAGATGTCAATATATCTGTGCAAGATTTGCACGAAGCCTATGAAGAGCTAAAAATGTAATTAAAGAATTAAATGAGCTAAAGTTGAAGATGGAAAAAAAGAGTTATCATAGAAGATGAAGAAAAAGGTGATTGAAGAAGATACAATATCTCCACCTCATAGATCAATGAGAAGAGCATTCGTCATAAAAGATTTTCCTTATGGTTGTGGTTCAGATCAGTAATTGAAGATATTATGAAAAATTATAAATTAAGGAGAGGATGTTGGAGTTAACTTGTAATTAATAAGAGTGAAAGTCTAAGAGTTGTTATATTTTCTATGTTAATTAAATGAGTCAAAAATTCTAAGAGTTATCAAGAAAAATTAAGAATTAGTTAGGAAATCTAAAAATCATTTAGATATTTAAAGAGTTAAGGATTACTGTGTATTTATGGGGATAGACCAAAAGTCACCTTCAAATATCTATATATAGGACAATATGTATTGAGTCTAAGCAGTGCGGAGAGTTTTATGATATGATAATATAAATGATATTCCTCCCACTCCAAGCATTTCTCTTTGAACACTATCAAAGTATTCCCAAATTTTATCAATTTGGTATTATAGTGCTTCTAAATTTCTAATATTTGGTATCAGAGCCAGATCAATTTTTTCAGTAATTATCCAAGCAAGGACAATCCTTAAGCACGTATCATAGATTTCAGATTGCCTGAGAGCTAGATAGCCATAGAATTATGAAGTAGTTTCAGAGTTAAAAGAAGCTGTTCATGAGCCGTGAAGTATTTCCTCCATTCAAGGTGTTAAGTTTCCAGGTTGAAAGGAACCCGTAGAAAAGTGTGCAAGTTTAAGATAAAGAGACTTTGTAAAAGAAAAGGAAGATGAGCAATCTTCAGAGGTTGAAGAAAAGACATCTTATTAACAACATCAATCGAACAAAATGGAAGATGAAAAGGTAATAGTTGTGGTTGCGCCATCAAGGTAATACTCAAAGAAATGCTTGAAAAACTATTTTTTTCTCCAGCAAGGTATACAAGTGAGAAGTTTGGACCATATCACTCTCTAAACTTCATGGCAACTGTCATTTTTGAAGATATAAGTAAAAGTTTTATGATCGATGATCATGCAACTATTATAAAGAAGGAAGCAAAAAATAATGCAGCATTACAAATAATTATCTATTTAAAAAATAATTATAATATTATTGTGAAAGATGTTCATTTTCAGGAAATTGAAGATGTCAAGTTATCTGTGCAAGATTTGCATGAAGCCTATAAAAAGCTGAAGAATAAATATGAAGATGTAATTAAAGAATTAAATGAGCTGAAGTTGAAGATAAAAAAAGAGTTATCATAGAAGATGAAGAAAAGGATGATTGAAGAAGATACAAGATCTCAATTTCATAGATTAATGAGAAGAGCATTCGTCATAAGAGATTTTCCTTTAGTTGCGATTCAGATTAGTAATTAAAGATATCATGAAAAATTATTAATTAAGGAGAGGATGTTGGAGTTAATTATAATTAATAAGAGTGGAAGTCTAAAGTTGTTATATTTTCTATGCGAGTTAAATAAATCAAGAATTCTAAGAGTAATCTAAAAAAATTAAGAATCGGTTAGAAAATCTAAGAATCATTTAGATATTTAAAGAAATAAGGATTATTATGTATTTATGTGGGTAGACCAAAAGTTACCTTCAAATATCTATATATAGGACAATATGTATTGGGTGCAAGTAGTGTGGAAAGTTTTATGATATGATAATATAAATGATATTTCTCCCACTCTAAGTATTTGTTCTTGACCATTGTCAAAGTGAATCCAAATTTTATCAATTTGGTATCAGGGTGTTTCCAAATTTCTAACAATCTCTATATAATTTAGGATGAACCAAATATTCATGGAAGCTGCAAGTGCTTTTTTTTTCTCCTCACAGTCAAACATCCATGATGAGTAAACTGCATTCCAGCAACCTTTACAGTCGAACAACAAAAACACTCGACTTTTTAATATGCATTTCAGAAAATATTGCTCATGCCTAAGCTCTCGATCTATTCGGCACCCAGTGATAGAGAGATTTTTGCTGAGCAACCTTTAAAGTTCCTTGCTTATCATATAACAGTTTTTTTTTTTACAAATAAAATTAATTTTTTATCGACTATAATTGGTTGAATTGCTGCAGCGTATTTCCAAAAATAATTGAAAAAACAGGGAAAAAAAAAAAAAAAAAAAAACCATATATCATGCAGGCCACAGGAATAATACATCACTGCCATGTCCCGTTCCACCGTTTCCAGCACCGCACCGCGTTCACCACCTATAAAAACCCATACGCCTGTACTCATCTGGCCTGCAGAAAACTAAAGCACGAGAGAGAGAGAGAGAGAGAGAGAGAGAGAGAGAGAGAGAGAGAGAGAGAGAGAGAGAGAGTAAGAGAGAAGGTGATCATTGAGAGAAGATGAGGCCTGAGAGCTTGCACAGCGCGGCGCCGGGGTCCAATTTGTGGCACACTCCAATCCCATATCTCTTTGGAGGCCTTGCAGCCATGATGGTGGCCATAGCCATCGCCCTTATAGCGCTTGCATGCTCCCACTCCAATCCCTCCCCGGACAGGGACCCGGAATCGCCGAGTTCGATAGGAAAGCCGGCGATTCTTTCTTTGGAAAGGGAGCCTTGGATTGCGGTCACCATGGCCGGAGATGACCAGCCAACTTTCTTAGGAAAGCCCATTTCAGCAAGCATCGGACAACCACCCTCGAGTGATGATCTCGAGCAACGGTAGCCATGATCATGGGTGTAGTGTTCTATATATTTCCTGTCGTTCGAGGAAAGAGTTCGATGATCATATTATTACTATGTTTGGTATCCATACTAAAATTATGGTCACCCGATGTTTTTTTTTCCCTGTAGCTAGGATTATTTTCTTTTTAGTATTCTATGATTCTATGATTTTTTTTTCTTAAAAAAAAAGAATTATTATAAGTAATACATTAAGTTTATGGGCTTCTCGGTAGTATAATCTCTGAATGAACTATTTTTCCTCTGGAGACGTTGGTGTCTCGAAAGAAACTCTACATTTTTTTGTGTGTGGAATGATGGGAGAAACATCATAATTTTCATTAGAGATGAAATAGGTATGGCAGGGTGAAACAAGAAGAACGAAAAAGAGAAACGGGGAAAAAAATTTAGAGAGAGAGAGAGAGAGGAAGGACTGAAGACTCCTACAATACCTATTACTCAAAAGCACGGTCCTAGAAGAAAACGATAATATTTGGATAATTAAGCTCCAATGCAGAGGGTCTGGCCTGTTTCATGACTTGATTTTTGCCAGGTTTCATATAAAACTTAATCCTTGATACACGATCAAGTCTTGTTTCTGCACTCGGTTATATCATTTTTGTACGTATTTACACTACAAGAGCCGGAAATAACATATATGTCCAAAACTTTGAATTGCAGCAACGGGTGCTAAAAAACTTGGTCAACAATGTTAAGATCTCGATTTCCCAAAATGTCAAAGCAAGTGACTCTTTTTGAACCCCCGGAGAGTAAAGTTATTAAGTTGGTCATTATCTTGGTCATTACTCTTTAACATGGTATTTCGTAGAAGGAAAAGATCAGTGGGAATTTGGCCCCACTGTTAGGTTTGTTCCTAATCCTTCTCATTATTAATCTTATCTTTGTTTCCATCTCTCAAAAGTGGAAGGATAGCACGTCATCCTTTATCTATTTGTTGAAAGTTAATTATAGTTCGAAGGTCTTTTAGTGGATTAGTTAGTCATCTAGCATCATATGGTTCCATTAATTGGTACCGTGTTCTATGGGAAACTGCCTGTCCTTTGTCCATGATTGGTGCCACAAACTTGAATCATATATATGTTGGTTTGCATACAAATCTATTTTGAAATAATATACTAAACTAGATTTATTTGCAAATATCACCTTGCGGGATGAGAGTCTTGGAGAGTAGCTACACTAGGTTTACCCTCCATCCCTTTTACTTATCATATATATATATATACACACCAAAACAAGCATTTTGGTAGCAGCAAATCCGCAACTCTTGGTGGGGAGTAGTTACAATGATCACCTCTAGAACCCTTTTTCTCTCTCTCCCTCATGTTTTTAGAAATGGATTGATTCTCAATTGTTAATTATGTGTAGTTGCATGATGCTGAAAAATAATATAAGCCCACTATGACCATGAAATGGATCTAGTTCAATAGTTTATAGAAACTAGTTCTATGAGGATCTTTATAGTAGGTATGTATTTAATCCCGCATCGATTATTCATTAAGAAGATCTTAAATATTTATGTAGGATCAAGAAATCGAAATAACATCTTCTATCTAGACTTTTTTTTTTTTAGATAAGGTCCAAGGTTGTTCTAGGTTTATTGTAGGCCAAGTTCACTACAAGAAAACGATGTTTTAGCAACCAAAAAATCAGCTGCAAAATTAATTTGCAACCGATTTAGCAATAGATTTTGGTGTTTTATAAAATTTAATTTTTTTTTTGAAATGATTTTCAAGTCAGAAAATCGGTTGCAAATTCGGTTGCTAAGTAATAATTTTATTTTAAAATATTAAAAAAATCAGTTGCAAAATCGGTTGCAAATTAATAAAATTTTGAAAAAAATTAAAAATTGGTTGTAAAATCGGTTGCAAATTAATAAAAATCTGAAAAAAAATTAAAAATCGGTTGCAAATTAATAAAAATTTAAAAAAAATTAAAATTCAATTGCAAAATCGGTTGCAAATTAATAAAAATAAAAAATAAAAAATAAAAAACGGTTGCAAAATTAGTTGTAAATTAATAAAAATCTGAAAAAAATTAAAAATCGGTTGCAAATTAATAAAAATTTGAAAAAAAATTAAAATTTAGTTGCAAAATCAGTTGCAAATTAATAAAAATTATAAAAAATAAAATTCGGTTGCAAAATCGATTGTAAATTAATAAAAATTTATAAAAAAATAAAATTATGTTGCAAAATCGGTTGCAAATTAATAAAAATTTGAAAAAAAAAATAAAAATCGGTTGCAAATTAATAAATCTTTAAAAAAAATAAAAATCGATTGCAATAAAATAGAATAATTTAAAAAATAAATTTTAAATACTAATTTTTTCCTATATTTTACAACATTATTAAATACTGTCAAAATATATAATTTATAACGTTACCAAAGATCACAATGAACATTACAGCAGCAAGGTATCCTCAACATATAGAACATGTATATTGTCAGGCAAGCCACATATAAGACATCATGTAATATTTGAGGCTAAGAGCTTGTAATATTTGAGGCATGCCGATTATGGAGCAATTCCCATCAGTAACGGTGCCGAGTGAAACATCATATGGGATGGAAGAAGGAAAAAAGCAGCTACAAGGTAAGAAGGGAACGGGCGAGGATTTCTGATGGATAAGAGGGGAAGAGAGAGGAAAAAAAAACAGATCTGAAAAGTGAGGGAAGAGACAGCACTTCAGATTACAGCAGTAGAAGAACAGAAACAAAAAAACTTCTTGGCAAAACGAAAGGAAGGATCTAATAAAAAGAACAACAGGTAAAGTACTCCATATCAGAGTCAAATAGTTGAGCCAAAACGGCTGTGCCTTCCTTGGCAATCAGCCTCATCATATCCAGAGCAAGAGAAAGGGAATCAAAGACATGTAATGAGCCACCAAGGCTCTGCCTTCCTCGAACTCATCATGTCCAGAGCCAGAATTTGTTGAAGCGCAGAGATGTCCATTCTCTAAAATGATTCATGAATTTTTTGAAGCATCATACTGCTGGATGATTCGTTGAAGTTAAAATTCTGTCGTTTACGTTCAATCAAATAAGCACCACCATGTGACCAACAGAGATCACAATGATCTCTGAACTGAATTTAGTAATGTTAGCCAACACCCATAGTTCAGAACTTGCTTTTCTATCCTAAAAGTCTCTTATTAAATTTGTCTAACAGGAACTACCAATCTTATTTCTTTAGTGCTGAATGTTGTGATGGAATGCCAGCATATGTGACAGACAACTCGATCATTTTGCTTCCAATTAAACTGGCCTAATGCAGGTTATATTCTGTGAGATGCTCAATCCTAAAAGAAAACTTTTACCCTGGTTGATTTTGAGATCTGTGAGTAGCTGATAGGAACGAGGTGATCAAGATATATTGAGATTATAAATATCAATTTGTGCAATAAAAGAATAAGTAATTTTTGGTATAAAATAATCTCATATAAAATTGGTAAGTAAGAAATGTATCCAATAATGGATGTCAAAATGAAATATGCGAAATCTAACGGACCTAAGAAGTTTCTTAACAGCATATTTATTAAGCAACTTAATAATTACTTTGGTATTTACCGGTACGGTTCGGTACGTCCCGTACCGGGTGGTATGGGATGTTACCGTAAACCCTATCCTGGATCATGCATTGCTTTTGCAATCAATGCTTAAAAATAATGAAGTTGGAGTTGCTCCGAGCCCCAATCGGGAAGTGCTCCAAGCCCGAATTGGACTGAACCAGGCTGTACAGGTCCAAACCCCCCCGTACCATACCGAACAAACTCGTACCGTACTGGATCGACCGTACCGGTACGGTTAAGGTAAGTTTTAATGGTTCGTATCCCGTACCGGACTTTTAAGGCCGAACCGTACCGGTATAAATGAAAGAAGAGTACGAGAATACCAGGCCAAGAAGCCAGTCCACATAAGCTGCGTGAAAACTGGAACACGGCAGTTACAAGACCACATACCAAAATAAGCAAGACTATTATAAGAAAAGTGCAGCAAAGATGAACAAAGTACAAGGAAGAAGGTTATAACCTGGCCAAATAAAAAGGGGTCCAAAAGTTCTTCACTAATAATAAGACTAGAAGGAGCACCATATAGTAAAGTAGCCACTTGACGAGAATCACCATGAAGAGCGAGTCAACAAACATCCTGCCCAATATAAGAAAGATAATATATATAGATATGATAAGCTCTATGAATGGTACACCCATGCAAATGAACAAAGCCATACTTTTTTTTGGAACAGCCATCCTGCTACGCTCTTTTTTGGCATAGAGCTTCTTCTGTTTATTTGCAGAAAAATCATAACTACGTAATTATCAACAACAGATTTCATCATCTTTTCCTAATAATCGTACATTTAATTCTAAAATAAGCCATCAGAATATCACACAAAACAGCCTCTAACCATAGATAAGAAGAGGAGGCAATCCATGAAAATGATAATAAAACAACAAAAAGAGAACAAAAGTGTCAAGCAAGAAGATTCAGAGGCTCAGGATTGCCTATTTTTATACATTGAGAAGGGTCTAAAGCAGTAAATGGTTGCTTGCAATAATAGCAAGCCATCCAAATTTGCAACACCATTTAGATCTAGGCAAAATGGTCCGAGCCAGCATACACTTTCAACACTTGAAGCATCATGAAGATACCAAGGCAACTCATCACAGCCTCTAACCGCAGATAAGAAGAGGAGGCAATCCATGAAAATGCATAATAAAACAACAAAAGATAACAAAAGTGTCAAACAAAAGATTCGGAGGCTCAGGATTGCCTATTTTTATACATTGAGAAGGGTCTAAGGCAGCAAATGGTTGCTTGCAATAATAGCAAGCCATCCAAATTTGCATCACCATTTAGATCTAAGCAAAATGGTCCGAGCCAGCATACACTTTCAGCACTTGAAGCATCATGAAGATACCAAGGCAACTCATCACAGCCTCTAACCGTAGATAAGAAAAGGAGGCAATCCATGAAAATATGCACAATAAAACAACAAAAGGAGAACAAAAGTATCAAACAAGAAAATTCAAAGGCTCAGGATTACCTATTTATACATTGAGAAGGGTCTAAAGCAGCAAATGGTTGCTTGCAATAATAGCAAGCCATCCAAATTTGCAACAGCATTTAGATCTATGCAAAATGGTCCGAGCCAGCATACACTTTCAGCACTTGAAGCATCATGAAGATACCAAGGCAACTCATCACAGCCTCTAACCATAGATAACAAGATGAGGCAATCCATGAAAATGCACAATAAAACAACAAAAAGAGAACAAAAGTGTCAAACAAGAAGATTCAGAGGCTTAGGATTGCCTATTTTATACATTGAGAATGGTCTAAGGTAGCAAATGGTTGCTTGCAATAATAGCAAGCCATCCAAATTTGCAACACCATTTAGATCTAGGCAAAATGGTCCGAGCCAGCATACATTTTCAGTACTTGAAGCATCATGAAGATACCAAGGCAACTCATCACAGTCTCTAACCGTAGATAACAAGATGAGGCAATCCATGAAAATGCACAATAAAACAACAAAAAGAGAACAGAAGTGTCAAACAAGAGGTGCGGTTCATAATACAAAGCAAAACAAATAACAGTAAAAGGTGCAACAAGGTAATATTAAGAATGTGCTAATGCTCCTATTCCTCCTTGTCCTCGTCCTCCTCATCGTTATCCTCCTCCCTCCTCGCTGTGATCCTTGTACATGGTACCTCTGAAAAGGATTCATTTCAATTCTTTGCGGGGGATTAACAGTAAAAGCAGGAGTTGCTGAAGGCTGAAAATTTATGTTAGGTAATATCTCTTACAACAGTCATTCATTGTGTTCAACCCGCCTCCGTAGTTCATCCCTTTCTTGCTCGGTAGCTTGTACCCGAGTATTAACTTCAGTTTCAACCTACTTCCGTACTTGCTTTTGAAATTTTTACTATTCAACCATTGTAAGGGGGATGAAGATTGTTCTTGAAAATTGACGGGCCAGTCAATATAGTGGACTCTAATCCTGGCCCATACACCATTCTTTTCTTCTTTCCACCAAAAGTACGAATCCATAGATCCAATTCTGATGGTGGAGTTTACTGTTGGCTAGAATCAGCACTGCTTTGAGATTATGCCTCTTCCATGTTACGTCTAAATTCAGACTAAATATTTAATTCAGTTAGTATAAAAAAAAATAGTAGAATAAAATCAAGATTTTCACTTACGCAAATATGCTCTGATCTTCTATCAACCCAAGTCTTATCCTTCCTCTGATAGATATGAAAAAATAATTCAAATAGAGAAGGCACAGTACCTGTCTTCGAAGTCTATATTTCAAAGAACAAGATTTTTATTAATATGAATTATAAATGTATTAAAGATTTCGGTTGGTATTGTTTACCAAATTGTATCTATGCTGGGATGTAATGATAGAGCCACAAGTATACGAGAAGGACCAAAACCATCGCTATCAAAAGCCTTATTTACTTTTGCTTTTTGTGACTTCTCCTGATATTGGGCGGTGCGCCAATGCTTGCACAATCTATTCCATACAAAGTCTTTGAGCCATGGCGGTCTCTTCATGGCTCTTCTAGCATTAGCAAGAAGATTTTTTAGTCAAGCCGCACCACATCTTTCGAAATTACGACATGCCCATATTTCATCCGATGGTTGAAACTGATATCTCCTCTATTATGAATTCAACAGTTGGTTAAATGATAATAAAAATTCTGAAACCAAGAATTTTTCAGAGTTAGTATTTCAATAATCGATATATGGTTTGAATAATTTTGTATCAATGATTATTTAACCTTACTCGATAAATGGTTGAACCTCTTCACAGTTAAGTAATATATGTAAATGCGTAGCAACTAATTCCCTATCATTCAGATATTAACTTTGACATCTACTAAAAGATCGGCCAGTTTATTAAATATTGACAGAGTATATTCACGTGTCATATCCTGATCCACAACATCATTTCTTCCAATTCTATTTCTTGATGGCTGCACATGTGGTTCAAAATAATATAAACAAAAAGAAGTTGTCTCTTGACACAAATATGCCACATATGGATCTTTCAACATGAGCTTTGTTTTTGATCATCCATTTTATTTTATTAAAAAATCTACATCATTCAAGCATTAAAATATGGTACACGTTACATACTGGATAGAAATTTAATGTAGAAGAATAGGTTTGTTAAATTGAAGTTAGTAATATCTATCGCTCAAATGGGTACATCCAACGATATTGAACTAGACCACCAACTATTGCTTCATATGGTAAATGAATAGGTAAGTGCTCCATTGAGTCAAAAAAATCGGGTGAAAAAATCTGTTCCAATTTGTATATAATCAAAGCAATATTCTATTCCATTTACAACACGTCGTCGATCCGTAACATTGTTGAGCACAAATCCTTTAAAAACCTACTTAGCTCCGCTATGGGCTTCCAAACTTGATCCGGGTAGAGCAATAAATGCAACTGGCAATAAATGCTCAAAAAAGACATGGATGTCATGACTTTTCATCTGTTACAGCCGTGACAGTGACGTGGCCCGGCTCAGGTATCGCCGAATGCGAGCGAGCCACGTGTGAGTTTTCCTGCCAGAATCAGCGCCACGTCCTCAAGGCTGGGGTCGGCAAGACCGCACCGCCCGATACTGTCTGAAGCAAACAGCTCCCGCCGAGGTCGAGTTCGGCGCGAAGTTCCCCCACCGACTCATCTGCGCCCGGGCTCGGAGGAGTCCGCCCCGGGTGAGGTCGGCCGAGGTCGGCTGACCCTCCGCCTTGCGCCAGGTGGCCACCCGGAGACGGGTCCACCTCGGCGAAGCCAGGCGATCTTCTGCCACCTCGCCAGGTGTCCACCCAGGAGGGGTCCACCTAAGCCGAGGTCGGCTGACCCCCCGCCTTGCGCCAGGTGGCCACCCGGAGACGGGTCCACCTCGGCCAAAGCCAGGCGATCTTCTGCCACCTCGCCAGGTGTCCACCCAGGAGGGGTCCACCTCGGCCGAAGCCAGGCGATCCTCTGCCACCTCGCCAGGTGTCCACCCAGGAGGGGTCCACCTAGGCCGAGGTCGGCTGACCCCCGCCTTGTGCCAGGTGGCCACCCGGACGGGTCCACCTCAGCCGAGGTCGGCCGATCTCTCGCCTCTCGCCAGTCGGCCCCCGGAGACAGGTCCAACTCAGCCGAAGTCAGACCGCTCGTACGGAGAGGCCCCCGGGGAAAGCGACGGGTCCCGAGGCCATCCCTCGGGCCGTACCGACCCCAGACGGTGTCCCGTACGGAGGGCGGCGGCACGCGGAACGTGACTTACACTGGCCCGACAGGTCCTGCAGTCGAGAGATCCGATCCTGACGGAACAGGCCCCGTAAACGGATGGCGCCCACGCTCGGGGAAAAGAGCACTCTCACGAAGCCCGAGGCCTGACGACTGGCCGCTCTGCCAGCGCCACCCTCCCTCCTTTTCTCTTCTGTCCTTGCCTTCTCCCTGCTGGGCCCGGCGGACGAGGTCGGAAAGCCGCCTGGCCTCCTTCACCAAAAGGGAAAAGAAAGGAAGACAGGGGGAGGAGTTTTCGAGGAGGAAAAGGACAAGCACACGACGGAGGGAAATAAAGAGGGAAGAATCCGGAGACTGCAAGGTAAGCCAACTAGCCTGGGGACAAGGAGGAAGCACCGGCACAAGGCCTCGCTCCGAGAAAGAAACCAGAGATCCCGAGAGGGGAATACGGGACGCGAGCTCGGCAGGCGGGCCCAGCCGAGATTCCGGTCTCCGGCGCTTTCCCTTCACTAGTTAACTCTCCAAATCTGGGACCCTTTAGAGGGCCTGGGAGGGAGAGTCTGTTCCTCCTCGTCGTCTACTGACTTGACTGTCGGAGCCCCCTCGCCGGAATCCCCGGCCAGGGTCCTCTAACCCCTTTGTTGCAGGTTTCTCGCAGGAAGGGGGGCTCCCTTGCCAGGCGATCAGGGAGGATCGGCTGATCCTCGGCACGGGCGCGGCGACAAGGACGGCAACAGATTGGCGCACCAGGTAGGGGGGCAGGACACTAACCCCCAGAGGGAACTAGCTTTTTGCAGGTGTCACCCTCTCCAGCAATGGTGGTCACTCGTGGTCGCGAGGCGTCCACCAGCCGTGTGGGAGAAGCCCACTCCCCTCCGGGGGGCCACACCCCCGAACGGGAGCTTCCGGCCCCCCCTCCTCTTCTGCAGCAGCCTACCCCGGCGGACGGGTCCCTTGCGGCCATCGTCCAGCAGCTGCAGACCTTGACCTCAGCGGTCCGACAGCTTCAGCATCAGCAACGGTCCCTGGCCACTCAGCCGCAGCCAGGGACCCCTGCGGCCCGAGTCGCGGGACAGCACGGAGCCTGCGCTCAATCCAGGGCAGGCCGTCCCATCCGCAAGCCATCTCCAACCCCCGAGGGAGCCGCCAAGCTCCCTCGAAGAGAAACTATTCCGGCTCGGAGGATCACGAGAGTCGATCCCCGGTCGATGGGGCCGAAACGGCGCATCGCAGCAAGCGACGCCGGGGCCAGACCTCGCGCCGAGGCCGATCGGCGCCCCCCTCACCTGCGGTCTCGGTGGAAGACTCCACCGACGAAGCCATCAGGCGCCAGGCCGAGAGGCGCCTAGAAGAGCACGAGCGCAAGTTGGCGGAGTTCGCCCGACGGTTCGCCGACCTGCAGAACTCGTCAGCTGACCCGGCGGGCTACGACTCCCGCCCCCTTTCTCCGAAGAAATCCAGGCGGAACCGATCCCGAAACGGTTCCGCATGCCGCAGGTGGACCCTTACGACGGGACCACCGACCCCCTGGACCATTTGGAGAGTTATAAGGCTCTCATGAGGGTCCAGGGCGCCACCGACGCCCTTCTGTGCATCGCCTTCCCTGCAACCCTTCGGAAGGTCGCTCGAGTCTGGTTCGCCCGTCTCGAGCCCGGATCCATTTGCTCCTTCCAGCAATTGGAAGGAAAGTTTGTGGCGCATTTCGACGCTTATCGAAAGGTGCCAAGGGAGGTGGACAGTCTCTTCTCCATCCGCCAGCAGGACCAGGAGCTGCTCCGAGACTACATCGCCCGGTTTAAGGCCGCAGCCCTGGAGATCTACAGCTTGGACGAGCCCGTCGCTATGCTGGCTTTAAAGCGCGGGCTCAAGACGTCCCGCCTGACCTATTCCCTGGACAAGAAGCCGCCCAGGACGTATTCCGAGCTCCTCCTCCGCGCCCACAAGTACATCTGGGCGGAGGAGGCTGACCGCACCCGTCGAGAGCTGGACGGGAAGATTCTGAAGAAGTCAACCCCAAGGGACGCCCCGGGAGCTTGGAGGCCCGGGCCATCAGCCGACCCTCGCCCGAACCCAAGGCCGAGGGCCGAGTCTGCCCCCGAGCGAAGGTACACCCCTCTCCTCGCACCTCGAGCCAAAATCCTCATGGAAATCGAGGGCGAGCGCTACCTCCGCCGACCTCCACCTCAGAACCCGAGGGCCGCCCGAGATAAATCAAAGTACTGCCAATTCCACCGCGAGCACGGACATGACACGGAGGAGTGCCGCCATTTGAAGCGGGAGATCGAGGAGCTGATCGGGAGGGGATACCTCAGGAAGTTCGTCAAGAACGAGGCCCCCTCCGAGAAGCAGCCGCTCGCGGCCCTACCACCTATCCCTGCGATCGACAACCGGCCAACAGAGAAGCCCGTGGGCATGATCTCGCGCGGGTCCGGCCGAGCAGAGAAGAGAGCCCGGGAAGTCCCGGAGAATGTAATCCCTCCCAAGGGAGGGGAGTCTAATGACAATGTAAACAATGATGCCGTGGTGGTCGAGATGACCATCGCAAAGCATCCTATACATCGAATCATGGTGGATAGTGGAAGCTCGGCCGACGTACTCTTTTACGATGCTTTCTCTCGGATGAATTTGTCTCCCGACCAGCTAAAGCCAGTGCACATCCCACTGGTAGGTTTTACAGGGGACTCCGTGGGGGTCGAAGGGGAAATCACTCTCCCAGTTACCGCCGGATCCCCATCTCGGCAGGCGACCATCATGGTAACTTTCACGGTCGTCAAGCTCCCTTCGCCTTACAACGCCATTCTTGGGCGTCCCGGGCTCAACCAACTAGACGCCACCGTCTCCACAAGGAGACTGCTGGTGCAGTTCCCCACACCTTTCGGGTTCGGGGAAATGAAGGGGACGATTCAGCCAGTCCCGCTCTGCCTACAGACAATCCCAGGCACCAGGGGCGCAGAGCTCGCCCACGACGTCGAGGACCTCGACCTGAGGGAAAAGGAACCCAGGGGAGGGCCCGTAGAGCGCCTGCTCTCCTTTCCCCTTGGTTCGGACCCCCTGAAGACGGTGCAAGTCGGGGCCCAGCTCCCCGAAGAGGAGCGAACCCGCCTGCTGGAGTTCCTCCGTGCCAACACCGATGTGTTCGCCTGGTCGGCGGCCGACATGCCGGGTATTCCGCCCGAGATTATCATGCACAGCCTGAACGTGGACCCAGGCAGCCGCCCGGTCCGCCAGAAGAAGAGAAGCTTTGCCATGGAGAGGCAGAAGGCGATCGACGAGGAGGTAGAAAAACTTCTCGCCGCCGGTTTCGTCCGAGAAGTCCAATACCCCAGCTGGTTAGCAAACGTGGTCATGGTAAAGAAGAGCAGCGGTAAGTGGAGGATCTGCGTGGACTACACCGACCTCAATCGAGCTTGCCCGAAGGATAGCTTCCATCCGCCGAAGATCGACTAGCTGGTCGACACCACCTCGGGGCACCGTCTCCTGTCATTCATGGACGCTTTTTCCGGATACAACCAGATCCGGATGAATCCGGAGGATGAAGAGCGCACTGCCTTCGTAACTGACCGCGGGACTTTCTGTTACAGGATGATGCCCTTTGGCCTCAAGAACGCGGGGGCGACGTACCAACGTCTGGTCAATAAAGTCTTCAAAGACCAGATAGGCCGCAACATGCAGGTGTACGTGGACGACATGCTGGAAATGAGCAAACTTGACTCGGACCACGTAGCCGACCTGGCGGAGACGTTCGGCAACCTCCGGCGCCACCAGATGAAGCTGAATCCGGCGAAGTGCGCCTTCGGGGTCTCCGCCGGAAAGTTCCTAGGGTTCATGGTGACCCAGAGAGGAATCGAGGCCAACCCGGAGAAGGTCCAGGCCATCCTGGACATGGAGCAGCCAGCCTCCAAGAAACAAGTGCAGCAGCTGACCGGCCGGGTTGCGGCCCTTAGCCATTTTATTTCCAGGTCGGCGGACCGCTGCCGTCCCTTCTTCAAGGTGCTGAGGAAGATGAATGGTTTCGCCTGGACCGAGGAATGCCAGCAGGCCTTCGAGGAGTTGAAGAAGATGCTCGCATCACCACCTCTGCTGTCCAGGCCCGAGGAAGGGGAGGAGCTTACCCTCTACTTGGCCGTTACCCCGGAGGCCGTCAGCTCTGTCCTGGTCCGAACCGACGACCACGGGATCCAGCGACCGGTGTACTATACCAGCAAACTCCTCCGGGATGCGGAGCTCAGGTATTCCCGGCCCGAGAAACTCATTTTTGCGCTAATAGTGTCTGCCCAGCGTCTCAGGCCCTATTTCCAAGCGCATCCCATCGCCGTCTTGACGGATCAACCGCTGAAAGCGGTGCTTAACCGACCCGACACCTCGGGGCGATTGGCCAAATGGGCACTGAAACTCAGCGAGTTCGACATTACATACCGATCGAGGTCGGCAATGAAGGCACAGGTGCTGGTCGACTTCTTGGTCGAATGCGCAGGTTTGGGCAAGGAGCCCGAGGAGGACTCCTCGGCCCAGCCGATGGAGGTCGGCACCAACGAGCCCGGAGAGGACGCCTGGATCCTCCATGTAGACGGAGCCTCAAACTCCGGCGGGAGCGGAGCTGGGCTCATCCTTGCCAACGGCGACGGAGTCATCGCCGAGTGCGCGCTCCGTTTCCAGTTCCCCGTGACAAATAACTAAGCAGAGTACGAGGCACTTCTCGTCGGACTGAGGGTCTCCCGCGAGCTGGGCGTGACCAACCTCAGAGCTTTCACTGACTCCCAGCTCGTGGCGGGGCAGGTGTCCGGGGAGTACGTCGCTCACGACCCCCAGATGGCAAGGTATTTGGAGCTCGTCAAGGCGGGCGCGTCCAAGTTCCGGCGCTTCAACATCTTCCATATCCCCCGCAGGGAGAACGCCCGCGCAGATGCCCTCTCTCGGCTGGCGACCCTGCCGGACACGATGCTGGGACGCGCTCATGTGGAGCGACTCGAAATCCCAAGCCTCGAAGTACCGGCGGAGGTCCATAAGGTCAGCCAGGAGCCCGGCTGGATGGACAAGTACGCTGCGTACATCACCAGCGGCATTCTGCCGGAAGACCGAGACGCGGCTCGCCTCATCAGGAAGAAGGCCGTACGGTTTGTCCTGATGGACGGGCAGCTGTATCGAAGGTCCTACTCTTATCCCCTCCTCAAGTGCATTGGACCCACAGAAGCCCAGCTTGTGCTCCAGGAGATTCACGAAGGCATCTGTGGGAACCACGTGGGGGGCAGGGCATTGGCATACAAGGCCCTTCGTCAAGGCTACTTCTGGGAGACGATGAAGGAGGACGCCGCCGACTTCGTGAAGAAGTGCGACCGGTGCCAGCGTCACGCCACGGTACAACGGCAACCCTCCAACCCGATCTCTCAGCTCTCAGCCCCCTGGCCGTTCGCCCAGTGGGGAATGGACCTCCTGGGCCCATTCCCGCCGGCATCCGGCCAGCGGAAGTTCCTGATAGTGGCTATCGACTACTTCATAAAGTGGGTCGAAGCCGAACCCTTGGCAAGAATCACCGAAGCAAACGTCGCCAAGTTCTTCTGGAAGTCCGTCGTCTGCCGCTTCGGCCTCCCCCACACCGTGGTCACCGACAACGGACGCCAGTTCGACTGTCGAGAGTTCGAAGATTTCTGCAACGACCTCGGCATCAAGCATCGCTTCACTTCGGTGGCGCACCCCCAGACCAACGGGGAGGCTGAGGTCACGAACAGGACCATTCTTCAGGGCCTCCGCACGCGGCTGGACCAAGCCAAGGGCAGGTGGGCCGACGAGCTTCCCAGCGTTCTTTGGGCATACCACACCACCCCAAGGACGGCTACTGACGAAACCCCATTCAACCTCGTCTTCGGGGTCGAGGCAGTCATCCCGATCGAGCTCAGCATACCCATGCTGCGCGTGGAACAATACGACGAGACAGAAAACCCGGCCAGGATGATGCTCAACCTAGACCTCCTCGAAGAAACAAGGGACAAGGCCCGAATTCGAATGGCGGCATACCGGCAACGTGTAGCCAGATATTATAACTCCCGAGTACGGCCGAAGGTTTTTCGTCCCGGGGACTTGGTCCTCCGGCGTGCAGAAGCCTCCCAGCCACGAGAGTGCGGCAAGCTTTCACCCAACTGGAAGGCCCTTATCGGGTAGCAGAAGCCCTCCCTCACGGAGCATGTTACTTGGAAGAATTGGGAGGTGCCAGGTTCCCCCGGACATGGAACCCCTCGAACCTGAGAATGTACTACCAGTAATGTAAGGCTCCCAGTTTCTCTAACAAAGCTTCTTCACTTCAAACATTCTTCTCTAACTTGAACAAGAAGGCCTGCGGCATCGAGCTCAGTCCGGAAGATCCTGGGCTTCGGCCTGGAAGGTGGCGTCGAACCCAGTTCGTCCACGCAAGCCCGGAGCACAGCTCAGCAAGCCGCGCAAGGTTTGAGAAAGCCCGCGGCATCGAGCTCAGTCCGGAAGATCCTGGGCTTCGACCTAGAAGGTGGCGTCGAACCCAGTTTGCCCACGCAAGCCCGGAGCACAGCTCAGCAAGCCGCGCAAGGTTTGAGAAAGCCTGCGGCATCGAGCTCAGTCCGGAAGATCCTGGGCTTCGGCCTAGAAGGTGGCGTCGAACCCAGTTCGCCCACGCGAGCCCGGAGCCCAGCTCAGCAAGCCGCGCAAGGTTTGAGAAAGCCTGCGGCATCGAGCTCAGTCCGGAAGATCCTGGGCTTCGGCCTAGAAGGTGGCGTCGAACCCAGTTCGCCCACGCAAGCCCGGAGCACAGCTCAGCAAGCCGTGCAAGGTTTGAGAAAGCCTGCGGCATCGAGCTCAGTCCGGAAGATCCTGGGCTTCGGCCTAGAAGGTGGCGTCGAACCCAGTTCGCCCACGCGAGCCCGGAGCACAGCTCAGCAAGCCGCGCAAGGTTTGAGAAAGCCTGCGGCATCAAGCTCAGTCCGGAAGATCCTGGGCTTCGGCCTGGAAGGTGGCGTCGAACCCAGTTCGCCCACGCAAGCCCGGAGCACAGCTCAGCAAGCCGCGTAAGGTTTGAGAAAGCCTACGGCATCGAGCTCAGTCCGGAAGATCCTGGGCTTCGGCCTGGAAGGTGGCGTCGAACCCAGTTCGCCCACGCAAGCCCGGAGCACAGCTCAGCAAGCCGCGCAAGGTTTGAGAAAGCCTGCGGCATCGAGCTCAGTCCGGAAGATCCTGGGCTTCGGCCTGGAAGGTGGCGCCGAATCCGCTTCGCCCGTGCAAGCCCGGAGCTTAGCCCAGTGAGCCGCGCAAGGTTTGAGAAAGCCTGCGGCATCGAGCTCAGTCCAGAAGATCCCGAGTTTCGGCCCGGAAGATGGTGCAGGAACTGTGTTGTCCGCGCAGGCACGGAGGCAGCCCAAAGTCGGACCTGCTCAAGATTCTTACCTTGCCGCGACACGGCTCTGCAAACCCCGTCCTTCGGTTTAGTATGGAAGGACCAGGCCCGCAGTTGTCTCAGGTATCCCAGACCGACATCTCAGAAACAAACAAAGAAGAAGAAAAAGAAGAACCAAAGATGATAGACAAGTTGTTGTAAGTAAGTCTTCATTAAAACAGGTACTCAGTACAAACTGGGAGCCCCGACAGGCCGGACTCCCCAAAAAGAAGGACAAAGAAAGCAAAAGTACAAGGTGACGGTCACTGGAGCGCAGGATCGGCGCCGTCCGCCGGAGGTGCGGGCGCCACCTCTTCAACCTCCACGACAACCGGCTCCCGGGGCTGTGTCTGGGCCGCGGCGTCATCGGTCGGGGGTGCTGCAGGTGTCGCCTGATATGCCGCCTGGGTCGTGCCGGAGACCCTGCCCTCGCTCCCCGGCTTCCTGCCACCGACGACGACCCCACTCAGGTCCAGCTGGGGGAAGAAGGCCCCCACCTTTCCCGACACATCCGGAACCCCTTCAGGAAGGAGTCCACGGCGGCCTCCCGGACTTCCGACGTGAACTCGTCGGAGGCCCGGAACTTGGGGACGGCCTCCAGCGCTTCTCGCTTCGCCGCCTCCAGGAGCCCGTTGATGTAAGAGCTCCGGTCCTTCGCCACGGTCGCCTCTCGCCGGGCCTCATCTAGCTGACGCTCCAAGAACAGAGAGTGGGCCTGCAGGCGGGCCTTCTCCGCCGCGTCCCCCTCAGTACGGTGCTGGTTAGAGGTCCATTCCTCCGCCAAGGAGGCCTCCAGCTCTTTGTTCCGCTCCTCGGAACGCGCCAGGTCGGACTGGAGGGCCTGCTTCTCAGCTCGCAGCTCGGTCCCCTTGTCCATCAAGTCCTTCACGTCGGCCGCGAGCTTTCCAAGTTTCTGCTCCCGATCGGAGTCCCGCTTGGCGTTCCCTACGAGGTAGTTCCTCAGTAGGAGGACGTCGTTCCCGATCTGCAAGGGCAAAAATAACACATGTCAGTACCGAGGCAGAAGGCCTCGGATTGGAAGAGAAAAGAAGAGTCAAAGATCAGACTTACCGCGAAGAGTTGGGGCAGGATGCCGAGCAGCGCATCCGCATAATCTCGGTCGCCCCGAGCTCGGCGGTCCCGGGCGGTGGAAGCGTACTCCATCACCCTCTCCGCCAGTCCTCGGTCGAGGATGACCGAGTCCCGGTGCGAGATCACCGGCGCTGGGCCCTTCGGGCCGATCCCCGTGACAGCTGCCCCCTCTGCTGGAGCTGCAGCCGACGGACCGGCGGTCGCCACTGGCGGTGCCGTTGGGCTGCTGACAGGAATGGGCCCGGCGGTGGGCAGAGCGGCGGGCGCCGGAGCTCTCTCGGCAGCGCCGCCAGGCCGTGGGGCCGAGATGCCAGGGGCGCCGCCCTGAGGAGGTCTGGGCGGAGAAACAGCAGCAGCTAGGCCGGGCACGGTCGCCGCTGCGACCTCCTGGCTCGTCTCTGTGCGAGCCCTCTTCGCCACGGGCTCGTCCACGTCGACGACCTCCCTCTGGGCTGCTCCCTCCAGAAGGTTCTCCAAGGAAAACTTCATCCCTGCAAAGTGAAGAAATCAAAAGGTTAGACGGTTCAATCTTAAAAAGAGAGGGGGGGGCAGAAGTTAATGCGGGGCCAAATCTCACCGGTCTCCCGGATGGGACTGATGCCGGCTTCAAAAAGATTCTGCTCAGAGAGCAGAACCTCGAGCGCCGGGACCACGTCACTCAGGAGCTGGGTGTAAGACTCCTGGTCCGCAGGCTCAACTCGGGAATTCCGGTTCGGCGACCGGTCCGGTTCGCTCCAGGCCCAGTCGACGTCGTCGACCGAGGCAAAGAAAAACCGGCTCTTCCATCCCTTGACCGAAGAAGGGAGGTCGAACCGGAGACACCTAGGCCGGGCGAAATGTACCACCAGCCATCATCGGTGGAGCACTTCTTCAGGGTGAACAGGGCCCTGAAGAGAGAAAAACGGGCAACAAACCCGTGGAAATGGCAGAAGACGATGAAAGAGAAGATGACCCGGATGGCGTTAGGAGCCAGCTGGGCCGGGACGAGCCGAAAATGGCTGAGGAAGGAAAGGAAGAAAGGATGCAGAGGAAAACGGAGACCCCCGAGGAGGAAATCTTCGTAGAAGGCAATGCGGCCGGGGCCACTCATGGTGACACGCTCCCCGGACCGCGGAGTAAACAGACGGACAGATCCCGGGATGCCATAGGCATCCCGGAGCAGAGAAAGATCACCTTCGGTCATGGTAGAGGCATGACCGGAGGGACCGGCGGGAGGAAGCGGCGGAGCCGGAAGAGAAGCCAAGGCGGGGAGTGAACGGAGGGGCACGGCAGGCGCAACCGGAGGGGACCGGACCCCCCTGGGGATGCCAATAGTGATACCCCCGGGTTGCAAGCGCCGGCGGACCTCCTCTGGAATTACCTCCTCACCCGAGGAGGAAGAAGATGGAGTCCTCGGCCGGGATGGACCGGCCTCGTCCGAGTTAGAAGAAACATGGCGACGGCGCGCCATGGAGAAGGAAAGGAGAAGGGGGCTGAATAAGAAACGAGAGAGAAGGAGAAGAAGATACTTACCCAAAAATGCACAGGCGGGCGCGAGCAGCAGAAGTTGTTAGCCTGCAGCGAACCGCCCACGAAGCAACGGAAAAGGCCTCGTTCTGGAAAGTCCCCTCCCTTTCAAACTCAGCCGACAGCAGCCGTACCCATCTTTCCGCCTCAGGCCACTGGATGGTCGCCACGTGGGCACACGCCCGACACCGACGCCTCGTTAGCAGAGTAATGGCCTCTGCCCCGAAGCGACGCATTGATTGCGGGCAAGTGGACGACGCGTGGCGACTCCCCATAGGTCTTCAGCCGCATCGAGCCACGACGAATGGAGATCGTGCCAATTATGATGCAAGATCTTCGCCTCTCCACGTCATGTCAGCAATTAATCCCGACGTTCCGTTCTACGATGCCCCGACGGAACGGCGGGCTGGGGGGCAACTGTTACAGCCGTGACAGTGACGTGGCCCGGCTCAGGTATCGCCGAATGCGAGCGAGCCACGTGTGAGTTTTCCTGCCAGAATCAGCGCCACGTCCTCAAGGCTGGGGTCGGCAAGACCGCACCGCCCGATACTGTCTGAAGCAAACAGCTCCCGCCGAGGTCGAGTTCGGCGCGAAGTTCCCCCACCGACTCATCTGCGCCCGGGCTCGGAGGAGTCCGCCCCGGGTGAGGTCGGCCGAGGTCGGCTGACCCTCCGCCTTGCGCCAGGTGGCCACCCGGAGACGGGTCCACCTCGGCCGAAGCCAGGCGATCTTCTGCCACCTCGCCAGGTGTCCACCCAGGAGGGGTCCACCTAAGCCGAGGTCGGCTGACCCCCCGCCTTGCGCCAGGTGGCCACCCGGAGACGGGTCCACCTCGGCCAAAGCCAGGCGATCTTCTGCCACCTCGCCAGGTGTCCACCCAGGAGGGGTCCACCTCGGCCGAAGCCAGGCGATCCTCTGCCACCTCGCCAGGTGTCCACCCAGGAGGGGTCCACCTAGGCCGAGGTCGGCTGACCCCCCGCCTTGTGCCAGGTGGCCACCCGGAGACGGGTCCACCTCAGCCGAGGTCGGCCGATCTATCGCCTCTCGCCAGTCGGCCCCCGGAGACAGGTCCAACTCAGCCGAAGTCAGACCGCTCGTACGGAGAGGCCCCCGGGGAAAGCGATGGGTCCCGAGGCCATCCCTCGGGCCGTACCGACCCCAGACGGCGTCCCGTACGGAGGGCGGTGGCACGCGGAACGTGACTTACACTGGCCCGACAGGTCCCGCAGTCGAGAGATCCGATCCTGACGGAACAGGCCCCGTAAACGGATGGCGCCCTCGCTCGGGGAAAAGAGCACTCTCACGAAGCCCGAGGCCTGACGACTGGCCGCTCTGCCAGCGCCGCCCTCTCTCCTTTTCTCTTCTGTCCTTGCCTTCTCCCTGCTGGGCCCGGCGGACGAGGTCGGAAAGCCGCCTGGCCTCCTTCACCAAAAAGGGAAAAGAAAGGAAGACAGGGGGGAGGAGTTTTCGAGGAGGAAAAGGACAAGCACACGACGGAGGGAAATAAAGAGGGAAGAATCCGGAGACTGCAAGGTAAGCCAACTAGCCTGGGGACAAGGAGGAAGCACCGGCACAAGGCCTCGCTCCGAGAAAGAAACCAGAGATCCCGAGAGGGGAATACGGACGCGAGCTCGGCAGGCGGGCCCAGCCGAGATTCCGGTCCCCGGCGCTTTCCCTTCACTAGTTAACTCTCCAAATCTGGGACCCTTTAGAGGGCCTGGGAGGGAGAGTCTGTTCCTCCTCGTCGTCTACTGACTTGACCGTCGGAGCCCCCTCGCCGGAATCCCCGGCCAGGGTCCTCTAACCCCTTTGTTGCAGGTTTCTCGCAGGAAGGGGGGCTCCCTTGCCAGGCGGTCAGGGAGGATCGGCTGATCCTCGGCACGGGCGCGGCGACAAGGATGGCAACACATTCCAATTAATTTTCTCTCATTCATATTAACACATCTACTTAAGTTGGACGCATAACCGTCAGGCATTTTTAACTCCTTCATCCATTTAAATATACCTCTTTTCTACTCTAGGTTTAAAGAATATGTTGCTTTTGGTTTCAATAAATTTTTGTTAGCCAACTCTTGCAACTTAAGTTCCCTACGCTTGTAGTATTCCTTTAGATCGATTCGTGCTTTGACATTATCTTTGGTTTTGCCTTTGATATCCATTACCATGTTAAAAACATTATCAAAAATATTTTTTTCAATGTGCATCACATCCAAATTGTGTCTGATCAAATTAGTTTTCCAATATGGTAAATTCCAAAAATGCTCTGTTTTAACCAATTATGTGTAATCCCATATCCTTTAATTCTGCATGAACCCTGCTCGATTACCTTTTGAATAGAAGATACAGCTTTCTATATTTCTTCTCCACTCAACCTTCGTGGAGGTTGATCTTTTTCAATCCATTTTTTATAGAATGCATCATTATTTCTTCTTAGTACATGATCAATAGGCAGAAATTATCGATGACAATCAAACCAAATTTTTTTTGACCATGTTTCAAAGTGAATGCCTTTGATCGGTCCATACAATATGGACACGCCAGTTTTTCAACTGTACTCCATCCGGATAGCATTCCATGTATAGGAAAGTCATTGATGGTTCACATCAATGCAACCCTCATCATAAAATTTTGCTTTCTTGCAATATCATATGTTAGGACACTCTCCTCCCATAAATATTTCAACTCATCTATCAAAGGCTGTAGATACACATCTATCCTACTCTTTGTATTATGTGGACCCGGAATAATTATTGTTAAGAACATATAAGGAATGGTCATGCACAATTCAGGTGACAGATTATAGAGAGTAACAATTACTGACCAGCAAAAATATGGGACTGATGATTGGCTGTAAGGAGTAAAACCATCAGCACATAGCCCTAGCCTGACATTGCGTGGTTCAGCTACAAAATCAGGATAGCATCGGTCAAAATGTTTCCAGGCTTCTCCATCTGATGGATGACACAATATCCCTGGCTCACGCCTGTTCTCTTAATGCCATATCATGTGTGGTGCAGAACTCATTGAAGCATACAATCTTTTTAATCTATGAATTAGAGGTAAATAATGCATTCTCTTCATCGGCACCTCTTTATGTTGATTGTCTGCACGAGATCAAGGTTTATATCTACCAGCCCCGCAAAATTTGCATTGCTTATCTTCATATTCTTCACCATAATACAGCATGCAACCATTCATACAACAATCTATCTTCATAACAGTAAGGCCAAGTTTGGATACCAACTTTTTTGTCCTATAAAAATCCTAAGGTATGGTATTATTGGTTGAAAGTATCTCTTTCATAAGACCCGCTATTTGATTAAAAGATCGTTGCGAAATATTACCTTTAGATTTGATGCTAAGTAACCGTACAGCTACTGATAACCCAGAATGATCAGTACATCAAGGCTATAATGGTTTTTGGACTGAATGCAACAAGTCATAGAATTTTTTATCATCCAAATTTGGTGTCTCCTCTACATTAGATGAATAGTCAAGTACAAACTCTGTTCCAAAGGTATCGAATATCATGTGTTGATATGTGTTATGTGAATCATTATCCATTTGTGCAATAACAGAATCATTTGCATGCAAATCAGGTACCCTACCCATACGAGGATCACTCTCTCCATGAGATGTCCAATACCAGTAATTAGGTACAAATCCTATTGATGGGGGACCCGAAACCCACCCGGGTTTTCTTTTTTTTTTTTTTAGATTTTTTTATTTTTTAGTTTAAAAATACTTATCCCAACTATTCCTCTTATTCCCGTTATCCTTACCTTATCCCGATGTTATTCCCAACTTATTCTAGATCTATTCCTATCTTCTTCAACCTCCAAGAAATCATAGTGAGTTCATTTTTCCGAATTTTTTTGCCCCACCGGTCCCCGATCTGCTGTGCCCAACCCCCAGCCGACCCTTCCGGACTGCCGCCGATGCTCGCCGGCCCCCGCCCTCGTCGGAGAAGCCGCCACCGTCGCCCACGCCCGTGGGAAGACGAATGGATGCGGGAGGCGTCCGTCCGCCCACCTGCGACCGTGCCGCCCTGCACCGCCGCCGGCCTGCTGCCCGCCGCCATTCCCGCCACCCGCCAGCCCCTGCCCGGCCGCCGGTGGGGTCCGCCGCCGCCCAAGCCCGTGGGAAGACGAATGGACACGGAGGCTTGCGTCTGCCCCGTGCATCTGTGTGACGCCGCCGCCGTGCCGCCCCGCCAACGCCGCCTGCCCACCGGCGCGCCGCCATGCTGCCCCACCGCCACCCGCTAGGCCGGCCGCCGGAGATTCCCCCCTTGTGGCTCGGCCGAGAGAAGATTTGTCACGCTTCTCAAAGCACCCCCAATGAAAGGCTGTTCTGCATGATTTTTTGGAGCTGCACGATTTTCAGGGCTGCATGATTTTCAAAGCAGAGGGAGATTTCAAAATTCAAATAACAGGGATTTATTTGGTATTTTTTTCATGATTGTAATGTGGGTTTAAAATGAAAATTTAGGATTTGAGTTTTGAATTTGAATTCAAATATAGGGAGGATTTCAAGAAATGTTATTTTTGAATTTCAAAAGGGATATGGGCATCGATAAATACCCATACTCCTCTTGTAAAAAACTAGTTGAAAATTTGAATTTTTAATGGGGCGGTGACGGGGCGGACGGATGCCTCCCGCGTCCGTTCATCTTCCCACGAGCGTGGGCGGTGGCGGACCCCACTGACGGCTGGGCGGGGGCCGGCGGGCAGTTGGAACGGTGGCGGGCAGCAGGCCGGCGGCGGCGCAGGACAGCACGGTCGCAGGTGGGCGGACGGATGCCTATCGCGTCCATTCATCTTCCCACGGGCGTGGGCGGCGGTGGCGGCTTCTCCGGCGAGGGCGGTGGTCGGCGAGCGTCGGCAGCGGTCCGGCGGGGGCGGCTGGGGTTGGGCACGGTGGATCGGGGACGGTGGAGCAAAAAAAATCGGAAAATAAACTCTCCGTGATTTTCTGGAGGTTGAAGAAGATAGGAATAGATCTGGAATAAGTTGGGAATAACATCGGCATAAGGTAAGGATAACGAGAATAAGAGGAATAGTTGGGATAAGTATTTTTAAACTAAAAAATAAAAAAATCTAAAAAAAGAAAAGAAAACCCGGGTGGGTTTAGGGTCCCCCATCACCTATTTTGTAAAAATGAAGCTTCACTTCATCGGTAGTTAAGTACCTTTGATTTTTGCACTTACAACAAGGACATCTAAATTTTCCTTCACTTTGAAAGTAAAGTTGCTGACACCCAGAGAGTATAAAATCTTCCACGCCTTTTAAAAATTTTTCGGTATATCCCTTTCGACCCGGTAAAAGTCTATTATATATCCAACTACGGAGATAAAAGATATCCATATTCTTTAGCATATCAAAATATGATGATACAGAAAATTATCTTAATCTAATGTTCATATACTTATCACAAACTTAAAGCTTAAATATAAAATATTAATTAATTAAAATGAGCTATGCAAATATCATAAACTTACTATTTATGGAAGCAAACTATATGTTAAGCCCTGTTCAATTTGTGAATAATGTTTAAAATAGTCCAAAATAGGACCAGGTAATCTCATTTTATTCCAGAAAACAATCATAACCAAATTGAAAAAAATGAAGATATTAGGTTCTAGAATAGCTCCCATTCCCAATATATATATATATATATATATTTGATCAAAATGAGTCAAACGGATGCTAATAGCTGGTACTTTTTTGTGCTTGGTATTCAGCTCTTCATGAGAAAAGTCTAGTTCATGGCAAATAACCACCATTTGAGTTGATGCCCATGGTTTTGTTTGATTTATTTATTATCACATTAAAGTAGTTATGCCAAACAGAAGTCATTTTGGCTAAATGAAGACAAACTAGCATCAATTCCTCAAATTCTAGCCACATGGAGATCGGAAAATGGAGCTCAACAGCTAACAAGAGATTGGGTAACAAATCATTTCACAGTATTCTAGCCAAATGGAAATTGATTTCATGCTAGAAAACAGAAACTGCTACACCATTCCTAGATGTCACAACATCCGAGAGTCAAAGAGTCTCATAAATTGGCCAAAGGATCTCCCAAATTCACTCTACAATTACATGTACATTGAACAGTTTCAATTATACATAGAATTTTCGTCATCAAAAGCATAACCATTTTCCTTTGGGTAAGCATTCAGGTAGCCAGGACATTTTTCTTGCTCGTTTTTTTTTGTTAATTTTTGTTTCTAAAGACTAGGATTTTACAACCTCTTTCTTGTATGTACAAAACTTAAGGAATTAGAAATTGACAACTCCTGCACTAATTATAGTCCTACTACCTTTATGCTTCAGGCGAACCTTCTTTTAAGCTCTTAGGTACAGAAAGATCATCAAAATTGCAGTTAGTTGAAACCATCATGAACTATTGAAACTTTATAGACCTGATTATTAATTATGAAGATAATTCTAGAAATACTTGTTGCATAGAATAAACTACTAATCTGATGATTATTAAAATCCTCGGGGACAAAAAAGAATAAAAAGATCTCTCCAGACTCCTCTCATGTTAAGCGGCTGAATTTTTTTAATGAGAAAAAATAAACTCCCACCAACTTCCAAATAGACCTGATCCACCTAAGTAAACTTATATAAACGACCATTATCTATATAAAATAGGAAATGTCATTTCATGTGTCCAATGAACCTTAGAATTTAAATGAGGACCGAGCATTGCATAGAGTAGTCCTATGTTAGTGAAAAAGACTTACTTTGAAATGAAATGAACTTACCAGAGAAAACAATTAATTCTAAAACAGAACAAACATGCATGGACAATGCATCCAACCTCTTGATTTTATGTAACCATGACGACAGAATTATTCCAGCATGAAGTCATTCAAAGCAGGGATTTAATTGCTAAACTAATAATAAGAATATTCATTTGTAAGGAACACAGATGTCAATGATCTAAAATGCATCCGGAATTTCATATTAAATATAAAAGTTTATATTTGCATAGCTCATTTTAATTTTAATCGAGTCTAATCCATCTAATCCACCTTGTCCAAGAGCATCCATCCCATTTCATTCCAACATAAATATAAAAAAGCTAAAAAAGGAAACTGTTTACTTTTAAGAACAAAAAAAAATACTAAAATAATAGATGTCAAGAAGAACAAAATATCTTAGAAATGTAATATATCTTGAAGCACTATTTTTGCTTCTTAGTGATGAAATCCTCTTATACTAGGATTACTTGTTAATGATTGAACGAAATGCCTTAGGCATGTAATGGATTCATCCTCTGAAATAAAAAGTTCTGATCCTGAAAGTATAATATCAACAATTTGGTATCCATTCAATGCATGCATGCGATTTCATATCTTTCTTTTTCCTTACACGTACTATTTTACATTTTTACTTATTACATCTAATGGTGTAATATCGTTGTTTTTACTCTTATCAGGGTAAATTTCATCCTTTAGTGAACGTTTTTTCTCATAACAGGATTGGGGGGGGAAGAATGGGGAAGATAATTTTACTACATTTCCTGGTCAGAACAAAATCTATCTTAAAAATATTTTTTTATTAAAATGATAACTATGAAAAGATAGATTTTCCGTCCTAGTATATACTACTCGTATTCGAGCGGTTGCCATTCCTACTGGGAGTGCACATGCCAACGGCTTGATCCAAAATAGAATAAATAAACTTACCTTTTCTAGGGTTTCTTTTCTGGGTTTCCTTTTTAGGGTTTCAGGTGGAGGAGAACTCACCTGATTATCGGAGAAGGAGAACTCACCTGATCAAAGAGTTTCTGGATTTGAGGTTTCTTTTATAGGGTTTCGTCACCACCTCGCTAGAGTTCTTCTCACCGAGCATCGATCTCGAGAAAGATCGAGGGAGATGTGGATCGGTGGAGGTGGAGGTGGAGGCGGAGCGGAGTAATAGGAATTGGGGATTAGGATCGGGCGAGGCTGACCTAAATAAATTGTTGCAACCGATTTTTCGGTTGCAACGATAAAAAAAAAATATATGTTTTAAATTTAAATTCACAACCGAAAATTCCCAAGAAAATTTTTATAAAAAAAATTATTTTTTTGCAACCGAATTTTTGGTTGCAAAATTCTTAAGAAAATAAAATTTGTTTTAAATGAAATTTTGAAACCGAGAATTTAGTTGCAAACTTAAAAAATAGACTTAAAAAAATAATTTTTAAACGATCATTTTTCTGCAACCGAATTTTTGGTTGTAAAATTCTAAAGAAAATTAAGATTTATTTTAAATAAAATTTTCCAACCGAAAATTTGGTTGCAAAGTTAAAAATAAACTTAAAAAAAATTTAAATGATCATTTTTTTGCATCCGAATTTTCGGTTGCAAAATTCTAAAAAAAATTAAAATTTATTTTAATTAAAATTTTACGATCGAGAATTCGGTTGCAAACTTAAAAAATAAACTTAAAAAAAAAATTAAAATGAATTTCAATTTTGATCGATTTTTTAATTTTTCTTAAAACCAATTTTTGTTATTTAAAAAAATTAATCAATTTTTGCAACTAATATATCGATGGCTAATTTATGTAATTTATATATTACTAAATAATTTATTTTTAAATTAAAATATCGATTGCAAAATCGGTTGCAAATATCGTTTGCTAATTTATGTAATTTATATATTACTAAATAATTTATTATTAAATTAAAATATCGGTTACCGAATTGGTTGCAAATTATATCAGAAAATATCGGTTACAAAATCGTTTGAAAAATGAGAACCTTGCAACCGATTTTGCAAAATCGGTTGCTAAAATACTGTTTTCTTGTAGCGTTAGTTCGATCATGCAGCTCTAATCAATTCTTCGGTGCGATGATTTTTTATCAAAATAAATCTTCCACCGCTCTTTATGAATGATTATTTACTTGATAACTTTTTATGATATTGTTCTAAAAAAGAAAATAAATCTTCCAGCTTCAATAAAAACTAGAAGTTAATTGGATAGAAAGTGATTAATTATACAGTCATCAAGATCCAAATCAGAAAACGGTATGTTGACCACCTGCACTGCATTTGGTCCATAGTTTTGGACCTCACCAATGTCATCAACTTTTCTTTGTCTTTGACAAATGAGCATGTGGATTAGACGTGTTAGATGCGGCGGTTTGAAAGGTGAAGTGGGGTTGGTAACTTTAAATCATGATGTCTGTCGCTTGTCTGCCGTATGTATGTATGTGGCGAGAATGCATGTGAAAATTAAGCCTCCCTCTCTCTCTCTCTAATACCTCTTATTGGCATCATCTTTCCTAACAGGTTGGAGAGCATTTAAAAAAAGTTACGCTTGGTGAATTATCACGCCTTTTTCCATCCTTTACATGCATCTAAATTATCATTACCAGAGTCAGGTTTTAATTGCAAGACTTTGTATGTAAACAAAATGGAGCAAACACTGGCATTGATGCAGGAACGCATTTAACTTGGACTTGATCGGTTTTTTAGGTCCAGGAGTGTCCGGCAAACGTGTGCCGTGCTGGACGCGAAGTCTTTCCATAAGATTGCATTTGATGGATCGCTGAGAAATCCTGAATGATGATCTAGATTACCTGCAAGTTAGATTACCACCATATAAATTACCAGTAATGCTGCTTACTATGTCTGGTATATACAGGTAGATTGATTAATGTATTTGGTATGACAAATAGATTACTGGTAATCTAAGTTCAAATTTCCAAAATATTACCAGGTCAAATTTATTAAAATTTATATATTATTACGAAAGGATCTTTAACATAAGTGCTTACAAAAAAAACCTGATTGAAAGGATGCCGCTAAGTGAGGGAAGGGGGAGCGAGAAATATAGAGAGTGGGTGAGAGAGCGGCCATACCTTGGCCGGAGGAACTGGAGCGCGAGCGAGATGGGTGTGCCTTGAAGATGGGTGTGCCTTGAAGACTGGAGCGCGGGCGAGATGGGTGTGCCTTGAAGAGGAGAAAGGAAAAGGTATCGTCTATCGCACAGGACCTAGATGAGAGGGAGGAGGGAAATATTTCGTTCTCACCGAAGCGAAAGGGACGGGATAATTTTATAAAAATAAAAAATACCAGATTACCACATCTCCGGTAATCTGGATAGCCACATCTTTCCGAGATAATCCGGATTGCCGCATGAGAGGTAATCCAGATTACCACTATAGCATAGATTACCGATTTAAAAAAAATACCATACAGGATTATCTGGTGGGCCCAATTTAAAATTATCGGTAATGTGGATAGATTACCGTCTCTACCAAACGCGATCTAAAGATTTTCTCGATAGTGGATGTGGGATTTGCGATCGAAGTCTACCTATTTCGTTCCTTCTTCAAATCAAACAAATCTTGAGGTGGTAATTAATTGATGGAGGAAGTGACTCACCTCTTTTTATTAATTAGAGTAAGAAATAATTACATGCATAGTAGGAGGGTAAGTTTTCTACAATTTTTTTTTTTTTTAGTTAATCTAACTCGGGTTTAGCTCGGAAATGAATACAAAAAAATTCCATCGTTAATTGGTTTATTAGTATGCAAGAGTTTGCCATGGAAATTAACCAAACTGATTCAGAGGGGAAGAGATGCAGTATGTTTCCAGGAGTCATTCAAGTGTTAGCAAAATGCACCAAATTAACAGAAAGCGGTAGTGGATAATTAAGCTAGCAGCACATCATGGTCGACACGATCCAAACAATATAAACTTCTTTGTCCTTTGCACCATGTGTCTCCATGGATTAGACCTCACATTCTTGATCCACCACCGTACCATCTAACAGCTGCATGCAATGGATGGTGAAATGGGCTGCAGACACCGAGGACCCCCCCCCCCCCTTCCTCCCGTGCTGTATTTTTTTATTTAATTAAAAGATTTCCTCGATACGTTATGGGAGTTTCGAAAAAAAATAACTCCTGCGGACCTTCCACAAAACGTGGGCAGCCGTTAGGCTCATACCTTTTTTTTTTTTTTAAAAAAAAAAAAAAAAAACTTTTAATAATTTCAAACTGTATTTTTTATTTAATTATGTTTTAATATATTTTAATGATTAATTTGGAGGGTTTTTTTGAGATTTTTATTCAAGAATTTGAGCCTATAAGTGGACCTCTATCCCTACCCTCTCAAGATCATCCAAGAGCTTCAAAAAATTATTTTTTTTTCTCTTTCTCCGGTCAAACATATTCTCTCTTTGACTCAAATTGTATATATTTTTATTATTATTATTTAGACCGAAGAAGAATTGATCGGTGGTATTCGTTCGAAATCGTGTCAATGGGGAACATCGGAGTGTTGGCTTTCGGATTGTATCTTGGAGGAGAGTGAGAGGTCTAATTGTTCTTCGTATGAGAGGGGGGCCAAATCTTCTTTAGGACGGTAATTTTATCACCTTTCAAGCCAGGTTCCATTTTAATTTTAAAAAATTATTTATCATGTCAAACATTCTATTACACACCACGAAAATTAATTTTTAAATATTTTTAAAATTTATAAATATATATATATTTTTCATATATTATATATAACGGTCTAAAAGAGATTCGGTCACCTTCTCGTGTGAAAAGCAATTAAATCTTTCACTCTCCTTTAATGTGCAACCCGGAAGCTAACATTCCAATATTCGTCGATGACATAATTTCGAATGAACGCCGATCAATTCATCTGAACCAAATAGCCACCTGCACCACTATCCCCGAAGAAAAAATATTTAAATTATTTTTTTAAAAAAAATTAATAAAATTATTTTTATTATCTAGGTCTTCTTCTCTAAACTTGGCTTGGACCTAATGGCAATCCTTAATGATGACACCGCTAACCTAAAATAGGAAAAAATTGATGGATCATATGTTAAGAGGTGGCAAAGTCAGATGAAGTTTTGGTTAACCACTAAGTATGAAATATGTGATGAATCTAAATAACTAAAAAAATCATTTAAATTAGTTAAAAGAATTTTTTAATCTTCGAGTTGATACATAAACTCCTAGACAATGACATATTAAGTTTAATAAAATTATCTTAAAAAATAATTTTAAAATAAATGAATAAAATAAATATGTTTATTATAAAAGATATAATATAGACTTTATAATTTTATATTTGTATGTAGATGATATTTTATTATTTGGAACATTGATAAAGTAATTCAAGAAACTAAAAACTATCTATCAAATAATTTTGATTTGAAAGATTTAAGAGAAGCTGAAATAATTTTAAGAATGAAGTTTAAAAGAGTAGATAATAGAATAGCAATAAACCTAGCACATTTAATAAAAAAATACTTAAAAAGTTTGAATATTTTTATTTAAATTCTATCTCTATCCCATATAATCATAGTTCTCACTTAATTAAAATTTTAGAAGAATTTGTTAAACAATTAGAATATTTCCAAAGGATATAATCCCTATCATATATTTCAAATAGAACTCGTCAATATATAGCTTATGTAGCAGGCAAACTGAGTAGATATACTAGAAATCCTAGAAAAAATATTGGAAAGCTCTAGAAATAATCTTTAGATATAAAGGAATCTTAAAAACTCTCTAGTGTACTTAGGTTATCCAGAAGTACTTAAGGGTTATAGTGATATTAATTGGATAATAGATAGCTTAGATGTTAAGTCCACTACTAGATATCTCTTCTTATCAGAAAGACTTGCAGTATATTGGAGTTATTGTAAATAAACAATAATTACTAGAAACATATTAGAAACTGAATCGACTGCTCTTGACACTATATGTATTGAAGCATAGTGGCTTAAAGATTTAATAAATGATATGAAAAGTTTTACACAAAAAATTTTATTAAATTCTGATTATAAAGCTCTAATTGACTTATTAAATTAATAGATAACTAATAAAAGATGAGCAATCATATCCTGATCAAGTATAAAGCTATAAAAATAAAATAAAAGATGTAATATCATTTCAATTTATGATATCAAAAATTAACTTAACTGATTTTTGACCAAAGACCTTTCAAAAACTATGATATCTAAGACATCGAGGGGGATATGGCTTAAGCCTATACTTAGTCACTAGAGTAGATTCCTATCATTATGATAATCCCATGATTAAGGTTTAAAGGGAAAACCTTTGAGATGATGTTTAGAAGTACCGGTTTGGAGTGTATCTCCATCCTATCCTTATGGTGTAGTATTTAATTGTGATTGTTAGGTTGAGCATAACTTTTAATAGATCTAAGACCGTGAGTTCAGCAAGATACGATTCCATTGCACGTATTCTTGGGAGATCTATCTTAGTAAGAATACTTGTGAGACTGTAACTATAGAACTAGGATGAATTTCTAGTAACTCTCATGAAAATCAAGGCAAGTATAGATATAGATAGTGCTATCTCGCATCATGATCAGTTTATCTTCATACTATATGTATCTTATACTAAATGTAAGTTCAAACCTATAAGATACTTGTATTAAGTATAGCAAAAACTCAAAAATTTTTATTTTTAAGTATTTACTAAATTTAAATATTTTCATGAATTTTAAAAAAATTTGGAAAATTGTTGATATTACGGAAGTTTCAAAAAACTCTAACGGACCTTCCATAATGTACGAATAGTCGTTGGCCCATACATTTTTTAAAATATTTCTTTTGGTGATTTCAAATATATTTTTTATTTAATTATGTTTTAATGCATTTCAATGGTTAATTTGGAGGACTTTTTGGGATTTTCATTCGGGAATTTGAGTCTGTAAATAGGCCTTTATTCTTAGCCTTCTAAGATCATTCAAAAGCTTCCAAAAATTAATTTATTTTTCTCTTTCTCTACTCGAACATACTCTCTTACTCAAATTTATATATTTTATTATTATTATTTAGGCCGAAGATAAATTGATTGGTATTCATTTGAAATCGTGCTATCGATAAATGTTGGAATGTTGGCTTCTAGATTGTACCTAGGAGGAGAGTAAAAGGTTTAATTGTTCTTCTCACGAGAAGGGAACTGAATCTTCATTTTTTTTTTTTGGTTGAAAAAAGGATGAGGGGAGGGGGGAAAACCCTCCTGGTGTAGCTCCCCACTCGGGTCCCAACCCGTTAGACCTTTGTTCGATTCGAGCCGCAATTTTTCGCGTACCCTCCCTACCGACTTGGTAGTACGTCAGTCTAATCCCACTACGATGCTAGAGTTTTCGGCAGCCTCGCCCCCCCCCCAATCACGTGCTTCCCGCGAGTTCATTCCTCGAACCCGTGACCAGTAAAACTATTCACAAGGGAGGGCTGCGCCTTAACCACCATGCTACCACTGCAGTGGTAATTAATTTTTTTTTAGAACAATGATTTCATCGCCTACCAAGTTATGATCTATTTTAATTTTAAAAATATATTTATCACATGAAATATTATGTTCCATATATATATCATAAAAAATATTTTTAATATCTATACATATTTCATATATTATATCTAACATCCCATGTGCATTAACCCGGGTGGTGTCCTGTCATGAGACTATATTCTCCCATCTCTAAAGACTTGTTGCTGGCTCGTCAGCCATGGGATGCGCCAATTCTGAGCCGACCGGCCTTACATCGGCTGGTCGACACCCCCTGGTCTGCTTTGGAGAGCAGCGCATCTTGGATTTATATGTACCCAGATACTTCGATAAAGATCAGATCAGAAGAGCTTTTCTCTGGAAGAGTGGCTTCTCTTGTCTCATTAACTGGGGAAAAATATGGATTGCCAGTCTGCAAGAAAGAAGGTGGAAGAGGAATCATAAACTTGGTGGAGTTTAACAGGGTTCTGTCGGCATAATGGGGAAGGAAATTTTACCTGAATGGTGAAGCACTCCCCTTCTACTACTAAAAAGAAAAAAAAAGAGAACATCTTGATTAAAGTGCTGCTCAAAAAATAAAGTAGACACCATGGAACTAACGAGAACGATTCTTTGTTTCATAACATATATCGAGAGGAAATCCGACCATAGACAAAGCTATGTGGATGGACATGTTAGTATCGATCTCGATTCTATGGCATTTTATTTTTTATCTTTGTTGAATAAGTCAGTGAAATTATGGTTGTTCTGTTTTTCTGTTGCTATTCCCTGGACACGTAAACAATATTTCTAGATTTCTTGTTAGTAATGCCCAAAAAGTAGGAGTATGGTTGGTCTTTATCATATTATAAAAATATTTTGCTACCAGCTTGATGTAAGACCCTTGTTTTGATCTATTAAATAAGAGTATTCTCTCTATTGTCAATTTTTCAGTTCTCTCTGTTCTCGATTCTTCGGCGGTATCAAGACAGCCATGAGATAAAAAGAGTAGTTTTCTGTCTCGCTACTTTCTTTTTCTTTTCTCTCACCACTTAAAAAAAAAAAAAAAAAAGAACTAACTTGCAGCACAAACTAAGCTATGGTGAGTGACGAACGTAATGAAATATAGCACCCAGAAAGGAGTAGCCAGCTGGAAGCTGCCCGTGATGAAGATTTACTGTTAGCATGGAAAGGGCCCGATCGAGGAGGCATAGGATGAATGGCTGGAAGGTTAGCCTTCGGAAAATGGGTGGGACAACATATGATACAGCTTGTGCTATAGAAGTATGATCAGTCTAATCATAGCTTACGTCCGGCTCGCAACATGAATATCGTATCCAGTCTTATCCAAAAGATCTGAACTCGAGACACGGGATGTTTCATCGAACCAGGATGTTTTCTTTCTCGACTTCTAGAAAGTTTACGTAAGCTCACCACGCTCGATCACTTGGCAACTGTTTTTTAATCAGCAAGATCTTTCTTTTCTTTACGAGATTACTGCAGAAAGATGCTGTTAATGACCACTCTCTCTTTGTTTAAAAGCGAAGTACAGGCACTTCATTAAAGTAGCAAAGCATGCGTGCGGGCAAAGTTTTGGTCACCTCCGCATGGTAGGAATCTCCGGTTATCCTTTGTCGACAAATACAATGCACGAGGCCCAAAAACTCTGCCAGACTCATCAACTCTCTGTAAGTCTGGTGAAATTCTGAATAATATTCGAATGAGCTTTATGATTTTAGGACTATAATAAACCAACAAAAACGTAGATTAACGCAACAAATCATAATAATAAATCAAAATTTTCGACTATAAGCCAGCAATATCTGTTCAATCAGAACCAGGAATTAGTGATCAAATTACATCCAAAATTATGACATCTTAAAAAGATATATATATATATATATATAAACTCTGCCAGACTCATCAACTCTCTGTAAGTCTGGTGAAATTCTGAATAATATTCGAATGAGCTTTATGATTTTAGGACTATAATAAACCAACAAAAACGTAGATTAACGCAACAAATCATTATAATAAATCAAATTTTCGACTATAAGCCAGCAATATCTGTTCAATCAGAACCAGGAATTAGTGATCAAATTACATCCAAAATTATGACATCTTAAAAAGATATATATATATATATATATATATAAACTCTGCCAGACTCATCAACTCTCTGTAAGTCTGGTGGAATTCTGAATAATATTCGAATGAGCTTTATGATTTTAGGACTATAATAAACCAACAAAAACGTAGATTAACGCAACAAATCATAATAATAAATCAAAATTTTCGACTATAAGCCAGCAATATCTGTTCAATCAGGACTAGGAATTAGTGATCAAATTACATCCAAAATTATGACATCTCAAAAGAGATATATATATATATATATATTAGGGAAACATTAAGAATGGCCAAAACCCCCATCAATGCAAGGTTTAAGCAATCTAGCATGGGTGCACTAGGAAACTATACCCAGCTCTCGAATTTTTCATGCTCTCCTATGCTCCCAACACATTGCTAGCTAGTGGGAAACTAGATGCATTGACTACTGATTTAAGTCAATAGTTAAGTGCCTTATCCTTCTTCATTTTAGACAATGAAGGGAAACCTACCTATAACTCATCAGGAAAAAAAAAAAAAAAAAGGTGCATTCCCCGGGCAACTAGCAACAAAGAGTCGGTGCAATTTCCGCCGGTGGACCATATTAATTATGAGCCCACCCACCAACAAGACACCCTGGATCAAGGGCCACGAGACACCGAAATATGCACAGCCTATGATCCTATTTTCAATCCAAATTCTCTCCATAACTTGTCAAGTTCGCATGTGAAACATAACAAGTATATAGATGCCATAAATTATGGAGAAAGTGGTGTTCACGGCGATCACTTAAATGATTATAGCCTTCTGTCATCACAACTATAAACACTAGATTATTTTGCTAAGCCTGCTCTAATCTTCGCAACATCATCTACTTTAAAGGCATCCTCCTGTCCTGTAGAAATGTTTGCACGTCTTCTCGTATGGCAGAGTCACAACTCACAAGGAAATGAGAAGCACGGAGGGGTGTTTTTTTAAAATAATATAAAATAAATTTATTAGAAAGGAATGGTTAAATTTTTGGATCAGGATTGGAATTAGATCGATGAGAATGTCCCGTGATAATTTAGTTTTCTTTTTAATTTTTAAAATAAAAATTAATTATATATTTAAATTGTTGGTTAAGATCGTCGTTGTCCTTGAAAATCAAGTCTAGTGTTTGAATTGTATGTAGTTGGTAAATTTTCTTCGATAAGTTATCTTGACATCTAGTATTATATACCAATTATGTTATGTATTTATGAAATATTAAATATATGTAATATATTTTAATCTGCATTGAATTGCATTGGGTTGCATGCATTGTGTTAGTGTGGATGCTCTCTAGTCCAACTATGATCACACGAGGATCTAGTTTCCTTTTGGACCTCCAGTGGGGCTATCACTGGCACATGACCGATGAGCGGTATGTGACATAGAAGCTAGTTGCCTTATTTTAGCCATGCATGGCAGTTGCTGGTACATGCTGGGATGCATATTTTCTCGTGTGATTTCAGAGCTAGTTTTCCTTTTGGACCTCCAGTGGAGCTTCACTAGTACATGACCGATAAGCGGTATGTGTACAAAGGATCTAGTCTCTTTCGGGGCTAGCCACGAGCCGATCGTGGCCATAGTCAGAGGGACTAGGAAAATAAAGTATATGTTTGGCCATCCATAGTTATGTCGGTGTCGATTGAAATTAAGTGTACATATTTGCATCATGTTGCTGGTTATATTATTATATTGCTGGATATCTTGTTATATGATATGTTTATGTTTGCTGGACCAGTCAGTGAGGAGCTAGGGTTAGGTGTTACACGTATGTATGGCTGGATGATTTTTGCTGGAGTTATGTTTTGATGCAGGCCTTGTGTGTCCGAAGGAGAAATAAATCCTAGGCACATGGCCATCTGTTGCACATCCGGCCCGGGTCTGAGGTCGGGGCGTGACACCGACAATCGAATCAATGACAGGACTAAGGGCTGATTGGGGCAAGACCGACGGTCGGACCTTGGTGGCCGGATTGGCAATCAGATCGGGGGTCGGACCCTAACGACCGGACTGGTGGTCAGACCGATGGCAGGACTAGGGGTCGGATAGGTGGCATGATCGACGTCCGTATTTGTGGCCGGACCTTAACGACCGGATCGGTGGCGGATAGGTGGCAAGACCGGCAGCCAGACCAGTGGCCGGATCCTGGCGACCGGATCGACGGTCGGACAGGTGGCAGGACTGGCGGCTGGACCCTAGCCGGATCGGTGGTCGAACCAATTTGGATGCCAGGGTCCGTCCACCAGTCCGGCCGTCGGTCCGGCCACCTGTCCGATTACCGGTCCGGTCACCTGTCCGACTGTCGGTCCGGTCGTCAGGGTCCGGCTATCGATCCGACCGCCGGACCTGCCACTGGTTCTATCCCCAATCCTACCACAGGTTTGGCCACTAGAGTCCGGCCACCGGTCTAACCGTAGATCCGGTCGCCAAGATCTGGCCACCGGTCTGGCCGTCAGTCCTACCACCTGTCCGACCACCGATCTGGTCACCAGGATCCAGCCACCGATCCGACCGTCGATCCTGCCACCTATCCAGCCTCCAGTCCTGCCATCGGTCCGACCACCGGTCCAGTCGCTAGGGTCCGACCCTCAGTCTGACCGCCGATCCGGACATAAGGATTCGACCACAGGTCCAACCACCAATCCAGAATTTTAAAAATTAATTTTTCATTAATTTTTTAAAAACTTTTTTAATTTCTAAAAACTTTTATTAATTTTTTATATTTTTTATTAAATTTTGATGCAGCAAATGATTTAGGTAGAAAAATTACGGGTTGATTTCAATGTGAAATCACAGTTGCAACCCGTGATTTCTAATTAAAATATTTTTTAAAAATATTATTAAATTTAAATTTTTTTATTAATTTTTTGTATTTTTTATTAAATTTAATCAAGAAAAAATTTATCCGGCGAAAGGGTTGCATTCACGATTTTATATTGAAATCATGGTTACAATCCACGATTTCCTGTTAATTTTTTTAAAATAAAAATTATTATTTTTAAATTTTTTACTAATTTTTTATTAATTTTTTATATTTTTAAATTAATTTTTAATATTATTCGGTAAAATTACGTGTTGTATTCATGTTTATAATGAAATCATAGGTATAATTGTTTTTTTTCCGTACGAAATCTATTTCCGTAAATATTGATGGGATTCTCCTACTTTCTTAAATAATTTTTTTATATTATTTTAAAAAAAATCCGCACCGAGGGCTGCTGGATTATTAATGGAAAGACCTTTTGAACAATTTCACCAACTCCAGCACCAACACCGTGCTTTAAAAAATTAATAGAACACCTGTATCACAAAAAAAAAAGAAAGAAAAAAAAAAAAACAATGCCTTTTGGTCCGAAGACAAGACAGAAGCGTAAAAAGAAGGGATGATGAAGGTTGGCTGCCCCTCCTATTTATGAGCAGTGTGTCTGCAAGGCAAAAAAATTTAAAGTAGACGGGATATTTCAGACTAAAAGCCTTCGTCTTCCATGTTCCTCTGGTAACACGGTCTCGTGCTCCAAGGCTGCCTGCCAGCTTTTGATGGAACTGTCAGATGATTCGATGAAGCAATAAATTTTCAGGTAGTAGATATCGACTCATCCTACTTGAGAAATTATGTACTCTCGATGTTTTTGAATCTTGTAGACACGGCTGCCTTCCGTTGAGGAAATCAGGGTTATAAATGCTGAAGGAAGCTCATCAGCCAAGCACTCTGCGTCGCCCGTTGCTATTAAAGAAGTTAAGATGATTTTCTCTCGGTTAATTTGTTGGGTTCTCTTTCCTCAGGTCTGTCGTTCTCTCTCTCGGTTATGGAGTCTTCCCCATTAATTATGGAGGCAGAAGAATGTAGCAGCAGTGAGTCTGGTTGGACCATGTACCTTTCATCCCCCGTGCATGATGGTGCGGGTAGTGATATTGAAGTCCAATTAGCTAATGATGAGGAAGAGGATGATGCCAATGATCATCGCAACATCAATAAAAGCGATGATGGCAGCGAAGGTGAAGATAATGATTCTATGACTTCAGATGCTTCTACTGGACCGATTCAGATCAAGCATGGTGATACGAGATGCGATCAAAGTAGCTTAAGGTGTCATCTTAATCATGATGATGACGAGGATGGGCTCGAGGAAGATGAGAGCAAACGGTACCACCTGTCATGCCCATGCAAGAAGTTTTGTGAGGTGAACAAAATGAGAGGTGGAAGAAGGGTTGGTGTTTCTCGCAAGGAAGACGACGCTACTTCTCTTTTCCATACCAGCTCGAAGGTGGAGGAGAAGGCACTTGGAAAATGATAGAATGAATGTTTTTCTTTCATGTTTCTGCCACGAGAAAAGACCTTTCTCTGTATATGTTTTCATATGGGAATGTTGGCCTTCAATAAAATTGTCGACCAGTCCGAAGAAAAGCTATCTGCTAAATAGATAGATGGGCGTTATCTTATTTTTAGGATCGATCAAATAACATGGCGTATCCTAGTCTTGTAAACCAGGTCTGGAGTTTGTTCATCGTGATGGTACCAAAATATAGTGTTTAATTTTTCCTCTTTCATTTCTGTGAATTCTGCTCATCCCCATGATGCCTCATCAAACGAGCACGAGCTTAATCTTCTGTTGCAATTTCCTTTTTAAGAAATGAAATTACAATTATATTACATCTACCAAAAATATGATGGATCAATTCTATGGCGTGTCACTTAGATTTGTGCTCATGTTTTTTTTTTTTTTTTTTGCATATCCTGCAATTATGCAAGATTTGGTAACATGTTAGTCTGCAGGCATCTAATTAAAGTCGTACTTTGGTGGCAGGAATGGCACTTTAGTTATAGATACAGTTATCCTCATCGTGCCTGTAAAAGAGTTTGGAAAATGATCGTTCCAAGCCTTTTCCATGGGCAGATTGATGAGTAACGGTACCCGGTTCTTCTACTCGTTCCATGCGTAGCCTGTTCTGCTCGTGTTGTTATTGTTGTTGTTTGGCCCTCCAGACCATTTCTTTCTTCTCTTTCTGTTCTTTAATCTCTCTCCCAGTTCATTCGAGAGGTGGGATTTGGAGGTTTTTCTTTCCCATTTCAATCCTCGTGATTCAGGTTTATACACCTCAAAATTATCCAAATATGAAACCAAATCCAGGTTTTATCAATATGGGATCTAGAAAGTAATTCATAAATGAAGCAAAGCAATCTCCTTAAAATATGAAGAGCCATATGATGCTTAGAAAAGCAAAAGCTCGGTAAAGGAACTGATGCCTGATCGCTAAATAAAGACAAGGACTCTGTACTTTTAAGCAGCGCCATTACGATAAGGAAAATGGGGCATGGGTAGGGTACCAGCCATTTGCCGAAAGTTCACCTAATTTAAAGTAATAACTTTCTAGTGGACATTGCCAAATTAAGCATACTCCGCTACCATGCCAAATTGTACCACAAAATATGGACATCAGTTGTAGAATTAAACCATTAAAATGTACCATAAAATTTGACTACGAGTATTGTTTTGGTGATACAAACAAGCAATAATGTGCAATGTATAGCGAGAGTAGGCATCAAGCAATCCAAATCCCCTTGATGCTGCTATCTTCTCCTCCGGGAGTAGACCATCCCTCGGATCCCGTCTGGGTCTGCCGCAAAGCCGAGGGGGCGATAGAAGCCCACCACCCGGGGCTCCGCGTAGAGAGCGATGTTGGACACGCCCAAGCCCAGGAGCTCCGCCACGAGCCGCTCCATCACCGCCCGGCCCAGTCCCATCCCCTGGAACGACGGCTCCACCACCACGTCCCACACCACCGCGTTGAACACCCCGTCACCCGTAGCCCGCGCGAACGCCACCGGCCGCCCCTCCGCCTTCGACCTCGCCTCCTCCACCCACACGACGGCGCCGCCCGCGTGCTCCAGCGCCCGCTGAATCCGCGCGGGATCCCTCCGTGGGAAGCCCACCCCGCGCGAACACCTCGTTCAGGGCCTCCACGTCCAGACCCGTCGCCGTCCGCCGCACCAGGAATCCCCGGGTCTCCAGCTCCCCGTCGGAGACGGAGAGACCGAAGCCGCCGCCGGCGTCGCCGGAGGCAAAGCAGACGTGGTGGCGCTGCGGTCTGCTTGGTTTCGTGGGGATCCGGAGGCGGGAGGAGAGCGACGGCGAAGAGGGGGCGCGCAGGATGCCGGGGAATACTTGCATCTCAGTATCGTTAAGAGGGGGGGAGAGAGAGAGAGAGAGAGAGAGAGAAAAGAAAATTGAGGCATGGATGGGTTATCCACTTCGCCTGAGTTGGGTGGTCAGCATGTTATTGTTTGGTCCCACTTAGTTGCTAAACGGTCTATGGACAAAAATCCAGTAAGCCTCACCATGGTTGTGGTTTGGCCTACAAGATACAAACACGTCCGGTGACATCTTAAGCACCCACGGAACCTTGGGAGCCAACAAATCTGATCGAGAGCAAATCCAACAAAACATTCTTCATTTGCCGTTCCACCATTCAAATTTTATGCAGTCGAAAATAAAATTTCTAGCATCCTAAGACTTGAATTGATTATCATGCATTTTCCAAGGGCAGCTTACAAACAATAACGCGGATGTTCTTGGTAGGAGACGAGCCAAGAAGCCAAACTAGAATAAATGTAAATGTTGACAGTTCAGTATTTGCACCATGAAGCAGAAAGTATACATCTAATGTTACAATTTTCAAACCAAAGAAAATATTGCTCATATTAAAGAAAATAAAACTGATGATTTCTCATTTAGACCACAGAATCTATCACACAAAGTGTGGCAAAGTACATGGATTCAAGTCAGGTGATTTAAATGGAAACAACTTTGACATATAATTCCTCTGAATGCCTTTAAGCTGCCCTTCTACTACATAGCTGCTCCAAACAAAGCATACCTTAAGCTTTTATACGTACCACAAATGAACCTGTTGATCAGTTAGGAACCAGCAATTCGTTAGCACATTGCATTCAAAGTGTCAGCATTCTCAAAATTGGAAAATACTAATGTCCTACAGCATTCTACACAAAAACCTATTGAGCGGAAAAGCTGCTCCACCAGAAGCACAAAATTGTCGGGCAGTTAATTTGGAGCCTGACATGTACCCAGCCCTCGAGAGGTCCGGCACAAAAATGTCGGGCTGTTTATTTGGTCGTGTTCAGCTCTCATTTGTGGAATTACAGAATATGATACAAGCGAGCAAGCTAGTCAGGTTGAGAATTTTTCGACCAACTTTCCAGCAAGCTATCATTGACAAGTTTGCTGACATTGACGCTTAAGATGAAAATTTTCAAATATCAGAAATGATAATGTACGGTCAGCGTTAGTAGTTAGAGAAGTCAAAAGCCCATGTTTGGGATTCAGTCCTTGTAACTCACATGCAGGAAGGTTGGATATATCAGCAGAAACAGCACATGGAATTCCTAAGTTGGTAAGTGCCCCCCTGATGATTCCGCATGGGAAGTAGAGATGCATGCTTGTTAATTGGGCTGCATTATTAGGTGTTGGCGATGAAGAGTCCTGCTGAGATGCATCCACATTGTCGATTGATTGATGTGTGAGTAAGCCACCGAAACTGGTTATCTTGCAGCACAAATGTACCCTGCAGGGTGAAGTATACTATCACGTAACTACACATATATCTAATTATATATGTACATATCTGAGGTTATCGATCTGCTTTTTGGAATTACCCTATGATTAGTTTTCAAGTTATCGATTTGTTTCTTGAATAGCTCCGACCAGAAATCCTTGCAGATGAACTTGATAGCTTCTAGATGATCACTGAACCTTGGGCGCTCCATTGTGTATCTGGCCAGGAACAAGAAAACATGATAGGATGTGACAGCCTAAATTCCAACATAGGATGCATCTGCTCTTCAGGAATAGAAAACATTGATATGAATTAAAGTGTATGTTTAGAGTAAAGAAATAAAATATATGATCGATCCAAAGGGAAAGAAGACATGCACAAACATTCAACGTTGGAGAACTTCATTATCTCCATTGCAAGAACATGTAGGAGTGGATTTGGGCATGGTACAAGGAAAACAGAGCTCCCCAAAAAGCCTACGGTAAGGAAGAACCTAGAAAGCAGGGTGATTATTTGGCAGAGTTCTCAAAGCAAGGAAAGAAATTCATGTAAACAGGTTATTTATCATTTGTCATTTTCATCCTAGTTTTGAGCTTTCATTTGTCGTTTTCATCCTAGTTTTGAGCTTTCTTCCACATAAAATCATAGTTGTTACCAAGCTCACCAAAAAACCTAGGTGGGCGCCTAGGCACCTAACAGGGCCTCCAGAACCCAGGCAAGGCATGCCTGGAAGGCCTGTTACACAGGTGTCCACCTACCAACCTGGGCACCTGCTTGGGCAATTGAGCATTGCCTATATCACCTAATTTAAGTGAGTGGTTGCTCAGCCATCCCAAGCTAGTTCTCAACCCAGAGTTCGAGACCAGCCCAAGCGGGTCAAACCAATTTTTTTCTTAAAAAGAAACTAAAAAACTAAACTAAGAACAAACTGGGCAATCCACTCATACCCCTTCCTTCTCATTCCAGCCTTGGGGCAAGAAGATGGCTTGTATCTCCTGCCCCTCAATTCTCTGATGTCCTTGAATGATGGTCAATGGTGGTCAACAATGCTTAAAAAGGGTCAAGCAAGAATTGATCGGGGACAGTGAGGCCAATCAAGGTATGTTTTTCTCTGTCTCACACTCTCTCCCCCCTTCCGTCTCTTGCTCTCTCTTCTGTCCTTTTCCTTTTTCCAGTTTTCTTTTCAGTTATTGCTCATGCTATCAAACCCCCAAGGAAATGGGTTGGTACAAGCCTCCAAGATAAGGGGAATTTTTTTCAATTTTTTTTTATTATTTACCTAAGCTCTGAGAGAGGCAAAGAGCTCAAGATACTCTTGCACAACCTCCATTTTTTCAATTATTTTGTATGTTAGAACTATTTGGGAGGGTTGTTCTATTCGAATGATTGTGGTTCAAGTGGGCTGTTCTATCAAATGGTTGTGGTTCAAGTGGGCTTTCTTTTGTACTTCCACTATTCTTCAAGATCTTATGGTGACTTTGCTCTCTTAGAATTATTTGTTATAAATAGTTTGCGCTACATTGTGTATTTTTGGCTCTCTTTTATATTTCCTCCAAGGTAGTAATTAGTAAAAGAGGGAAAACTTGATTATTTTTGCTGCATAAGAGGAAAAGGAGGTCTCTCAAAGGGTAAACTCTAATTTATTGTGCTCTGTTCTACAAAGTAGTACTAGAGGGAATAGTCAATAATTATGGTCTATTTTTTTATTTCAAATCCACCTATTTTTATTCCCAGGTTTTGTTATTCTGCCATGCTCTAGAAAGAAAAAGTATTGCTTGATTTTGATATATCTTGCATTGTGCTCTACCATTTGAGCTAAGACAACAATATCATCAAATTCTATGAATTTAGTATATATAATAAAATTGTAATAAAATTGAAATTTTTATTAGATTTTAAATATAACCAATGCATTAGGGTGCTATTTGGTAGGGGGTGATATTTCATATCACCCTAGTAATGAGTTAGGTGATGTGAACATCTTGTTTGTGAAGATGGATCCGGTAATAAATTCGATGATACATCGTGTAGTGATGTATCACCTTACATACCCCAAATGATAGCACATCACCAATACCGGATGATGTATTAAAGTTATTTTAGAACAAAAATGTCCCAAGCTAATAAAAGTTCAAACAATTTGTCCTTAATATTAATTGAGAAAAGAAAAATCCTCATCATCATTTTATATATTATTATATTATTATTATTTATTATTATTATTATTATTACTACTACTACTACTACTACTATAAGTTTTGTGAGGAGTTGTAAATGAGGAATGCTTAATCAAATTGTAGAGTAATTATTACATATTAATGTGTAAGGCTATTTATGGTATCTTATACATTATTACTATCACTACTTAGTGATATACCAAACACAGTAATCACACATCATCCCAGTATTTGTACATCACCTTAGTGCTCACATCATTCCAGAGATCACATCACCCTGATAATCACATCATCGGTGATATACCCAATGGCATCTAACTATTAAGATATATCTTAGAATCATATTCTAGGATAGTATATTGAGAACATTGTAAGTTTTGATAAAAAATTGAAATACATGAAGACAGTTTTTTTTGTAAATTTTGTACAAATTTTATCGCCTGGGCAGTCACCCAATCACATAGAGTGTAGGAGGTTCCATCACTTGGAGTCACCTAGGCTATTTGACAAATATATGTGAAAAATCAGTACAATGGGTTCTAGAACTAAAAATAATTGTGGTAAACATTGCTAAAAACAAATAAGGCAAAAAAGGATGTATGAACATGTCATATTTGATCAAAGCACTGAGAGAATCTGCTGAGATTATCAGAAATAAATAGCTCATGTGTAAGAGAATTACATGTAAAGATATCCTTGCTCTAAGTACAAGATGCAACAAATAAGTTATGCATGACAAATTATCTTTATGAATATTAATGTTACCTTTCAGCCAAAAAAAAAAAAAGATTAAAAAGAGTTAGAAACATTTTCAGCAAGCCCTTTACCATCAACCTAGTATCGAGCTTATAAATCTTTCTTTACCAGTGTTCCAATACATATGCAGTTAACATGGGCACATTTACAATGTGTTCAAGTGCAAAAACTAATTAATTCGCATAATCCATTTATGCCCAATGCAGCTAGTATGGAACATAATAAACATAATATAAAGCTAGACATCAATGATTGCATGTACAAGACAAAAATGCATGCACACAGTGTGTGTAGCAGGTATACAATTATGTCATCATCATCATCCAAGACTTTTCCTACCAAATGCGGGTTCAGCAATAGTGCAAAATCTAAATTGTGAAGGTGCCTAAGAGAGCATGCATTGGTAGAGAGTAATGAACTCAGTAAGCTTGAATTTTATTAAGTCTATATTGAGTGAAATATGTAAGCATAATCAACTAATCAGAGATTCATCTTCCAACATCACTCAAGCACCTAAGAGAGCTGCCTTGGTAACTCTACAATCTAGAAAGTCCATATACAACGTTGTTTTGTGTTGCATAAAATACTTTTTAGTTAAAATCTAGAGCAAAATAATGTTTAGTTGATTCCTATCTTCTCTACCAGTATAAGTATACACAAGAACATAATTTAATCTGGGTTTTGTTTGTAAAGTTATGCTCCATAAGCAACCTAGAGACAGCTTAGATATAGTCATTGAATGTGTCAAAAGTTTTAACTATCCATAAATAATGTATTGAACAAACATCACCATCCATTACATATGGTGACATCCTCAATATCCAAATTGTTAAACAACCATAAATTCCATCATTTGCTTCTTCTTTTTTTTGTATTAACATTAATAGCATGAGCTTCTTAAAACATGGAAATAGCAATATTAACCATGAGATTCCAATAAAGAAATTATTTTTTTTAAATTGGTATACTTCCTCTAACATGAAATCCAAAAAAAAGAAAGAAAAGAAAAGAATCACCTCCAAACTATTCATGACTTCATACTTTGGCATGACACAAACTGTTGTAAGGACAAATTATCCGTATATTTCATAGCAAGGCAAATCAAGAAGAGAGAAACCATTTATAATCCAGATTATGCTGTACATATCAAAGTTTACAACACGCCCTGCCCAGTTTACCTCATTCCACATCCTAATAAAGATCCCCACACCTAGAGGTAGAACATAAGGATTAAGTTTTGATATAAAGCCATCCTGCCTTATCAGCCAATGATCCTCTTATGATCTCCATATAAGCAATTCCATTCGCAGTCACAAGAAGGCCAGATCTTACGCTTCACATATACCAACTAGATGCCAATGCCACGGCTAAAATTTTACACTAAAACCCGACAAAGAATACACGACCGCAAGAAATAGATCATAAAAGTGCAATTTATACCTTCCCCAACGTTAATTTCCCCATAAATGCAAGGAAAAAGAACCCGATTCTTTATAAATTGCTCGAGAAACAAAGAGAAAAATTCCACCGACTCTATGCCACAGCTTGAAACTATACTCTAAAACTCAAGAAGAAAATTACAAGTACCCAGAAGAAATTAGTCCTGAAAGAAGAGAAATTTATCCGCCCCAAACGTTAATTTCCCACATGATCTGAAGAAAAGAAGTCGATATTTGTAGAAATTGCTCGATTATATGAGAAAAGAAGTGTAGGGTAGGTAAATAGATCTGGAGGAGAGGAAAGTGGGAAGGAGACGAGAAAGGATCAAATCGAGAGAGAGGGAGGGAGGGTACCTTTCGGAGAGCTGGTGACCGACCTGGAAGCCAATGGCCTCGATTCGGCGGGCAGCGAGCTCGGGCTGAGAGGAGTAGAAGCGGTTGCAGTACGCCGACACCATCTCCATGATCACGCCATCAACGCAGCTCTCCGCCACCTCCCTCACCATCTCCGACACCTCCAAGCCCCCTTCTCCCTCTCCTTCTCGCTCTCGGTCGCCTGCCTCTCGCTCCGGATCCGGCCCGAATTGAAATACAAAGGACGGTCCCGTATAATTAAATCGCACAAAAAGGGCTCCGTATTATTTGCCACCTCACCCCAGGACGAAATTTCGGCTCCGTAAAAAGAGAATAATATAATATAATATAAAGACCGCCAGGCATGAGTCCCAGCGGCCCTGGTGATCTTTTTAGTGGTCGCCGTTGACGTGCTTCTGCCCTTGGTCCGTCCCGTTTCATGAAGGCAAATTCAAAATCCCAACGGTCTCGCCATCTACCTTGACTCATCATGAGGCATGGTTTCCAAATAGCATGGCCTTTCCGTCCCTTCGCCACCGCCTCGCCAAATCCTCCGCTCTCCCTCCAAACCCCTTCTCGAAATGCCTCGCCCTCCGATGTCCCTTCTCCACTCGTCTACCCGAGCCGCGCTCACCCCCCACCGAGAGAAGAACCTTCTCCCATATCTTCCAGCACTCTGCCACGCACCAAGACCTGCACCCAGGCCGGGAAGCCCATGCCCGGATGATCACATCTGGCTTCGTCCCAACCACCTTCGTCGCCAACTGTTTGATGCACATGTACATCAGGTGCTCGAATTTAGAATATGCTCGTAAATTATTCGACCGCATGCCCGAGAAGGACATCATCTCTTGGAATGCGATGATTTCAGGGTACAGTCAAAGCGGTGCGATGGGCGTCGCAGAATCCCTCTTTGATGCGATGCCCGAGCGAGATGTTATCTCATGGAATTCGCTGATCTCGGGTTATTTGCAGAGCGGGAGATCTTATGAATCCATCATGCTTTTCGTACAGATGAGGCACAGTGGGATTGACCCAGATCGCACTACCTTTGCTATTATTCTTAAATCTTGTGCTGCATCGGAGGAACTTGAATTGGGGACTCAGATTCATGGAATGGTACTGAAGATGGGTCTGGATTTTGATGTGGTAACAGGGAGTGCTGTCGTGGATATGTATGCGAAATGCAAGAGTTTGGGTGATTCGCTTCATTTTTTCTATGAAATGTCCGGAAGGAATTGGGTTTCTTGGAGTGCAGTTATTGGGGGTTGTGCTCAAAATGAGAAATTCATTGATGGGTTGGAGCTGTTCATAGAGATGCAGAGATCAGGAGTAGGAGTGAGTCAATCAGTTTATGCGAGTGTTTTCAGATCATGTGCAGGTCTTTCATCAGTTAGAGTGGGCAGCCAGTTTCATGGGCATGCTTTGAAGAACAATTTTAGTACAGATATTGTAGTAGGGACTGCTATTTTGGATATGTACACAAAAGGTGATTGCTTGGATGATGCTTTGAGAGTGTTTCAGTGGATGCCGACCCGAACCCTGCAGTCATGGAATGCCATTGTTGTTGGGTTTGCTCGAAGTAAACGAGCACTCGAAGCTTTGGAGCTATTTCAACTCATGAATAGATCTGGCGTTTGTGTCGACGAGATCAGCTTATCTGGTGTTTTCAGTGCTTGTGCAGAGATTAAAGGGTATTTACAGGGTTCACAAATTCATTGCTTGGCTATTAAAACTAGTTTGATCTCGGATATTTGTGTTAGGAATGCACTTCTGGATATGTATGGAAAATGTAAAGCTTTGACAGATGCATGCAATATCTTTGAGCAGATGGACCAAAGAGATGCTGTCTCCTGGAATGCTATCATCACAGCTCTTGAGCAGAATGGACGGTATGAAGACACGCTGTCACATTTCAGTCAGATGTTATGTTGCAGCATGGAACCAGATGAGTTCACTTATGGCAGTGTTCTTAAAGCTTGTGCTGGATTGCAATCTTTGGATCATGGGATGAAGGTCCATGACAAGATTATCAAGTCAGGATTTGGTTTTGATTCATTCATTGGTAGTGCTCTTGTTGACATGTATTGTAAGTGTGGGATGATGGAAGAAGCGCAGAAGCTTCACCAGAGAATAGAGAAGCAAACACTTGTATCATGGAATGCCATGATATCTGGATTTTCTCTTCAGAATCAAAGTGAAGAGGCTCAGAATTTCTTTTCTCTGATGCTAGATAATGGCATTAAACCTGACAACTTCACATATGCCTCGGTACTTGATACTTGTGCAAACCTTGCCACGGTTGGTCTAGGGAAACAAATCCATTCTCAGATTATCAAGCAAGAGTTGCAGATGGATGTGTTCATATCAAGCACTCTGGTGGACATGTATGCTAAGTGTGGGAACATGCAGGAGTCACTGTTGATATTCGAAAAGATGCATGAACGAGACTTCGTGTCATGGAACACCATGATTTGTGGTTATGCTTATCATGGCCTTGGATTAAAGGCACTTAGAATGTTTGAGAGGATGCAACTAGAGAATGTGAGACCAAATCATGCAACATTTGTAGCAGTTCTTCGAGCTTGTGGGCATGTTGGTTTGGTTGATGAGGGCATGCACTACTTCCAATTGATGACCAACCACCACAAATTGGAGCCACAATTGGAGCACTATTCATGCATGGTGGATATAATAGGGCGCTCAAAGGGCATCCTTGAAGCTTTAAATCTTATCAATGACATGCCGGTTGAAGCTGATGCTGTTGTATGGAGAACTCTTTTGAGTGTCTGCAAGATCCATCGAAATGTAGAGGTGGCAGAAATGGCGGCAAATAATATACTGCTGCTGGATCCTGAAGATTCTGCAGCTTATATTCTTCTGTCAAATATATATGCAGAAGTTGGCAAATGGGGGGAGGTTTCGAAGATGAGGAGGATAATGAGGCAGAGTAGGCTGAAAAAGGAGCCTGGTTGTAGTTGGATTGAAGTGAAGAATGAGATGCACACCTTTCTCGTGGGAGATAAGGCTCACCCAAGATGTGTGGAGATATATCAGAGGTTAGATGAGTTAATTGGTGAGATGAAATGGGCTGGATATGTGCCTAATTTAGATTCTTTCCTTGAGGATGAGGAAGAGGAGAGAAGAGATCAGCAAGAACAGCTCAGATTTGGTAATGTTTGACCACCAAAATGTGGTCTTTCGTGTAAATTCATCATCAAAACCTGGTTATGATTGCATTGGGTCTGTCCGTCCCAAGCAGCTATATATTGCAACTGGTGGAAGTGGTATAAAGCAATGCATCCTTCCCTAATTAAACAAATGGTCGAACTTTTATAGAAAAAAAAGGATAGCCTGGTGCACAAGATTTCCACCAATTTAATGTCTGGGATGGGTTAGATGTATGCAGCTATACCCCTGCTTGCAGAGAAGCTATTTTTATATTCCTGATCCATCATGCTGAAATCATGACGAATCAATCTCACCTCCATGCCCAGGCCCATCCTTAAATATTTGGGACTTCCATGTACCGAAATTATTTCTTTTTATGCAGCATATACAAATTCAAAGTGCCAGAATATGTTTCAAAGATCCCTTCAAAAAAATAAAGTTCAAGGTTTTCCTTAACTTTGTTTCAGTTTGTAGATATCCATTTGGCTGTGAAGCAAAAGACCGAGTTATCTTGATATCCTCATGAATGACAGAACTAGCTTACATTGGGCGTTTGTTTCGGCATGATCCAAATACTTCGGCATAATTCTGCAAGGAAGACATCAGGTTGACCGTTGGTCAATGAGGTTCCGAACTTTTATGGATCATTCCTTGACAGGAAAGCTCCCAATTCTTGTATCATATATTTTTTAATTCCATGTGTGGCTTAAAAAGAATGCACGCTATCTGATGGAAATTTTTATTTTTTAAACCTTAATGGCTCCACTCAAGTTAATATTGATCTTATATATTTTTTGTTTGTGCAAGGTTACCTTCTATATTCCTCCACTACCAAAGAAAAAAAAAAAAAACCCTTACTTTCTATATACTCTTTTGTATTACAGCTAGGATGTGAAACTCCCATCTTCTTTTGCTCATGCATTTGCTTAGAGCCATACAAGTAGAACAATGTGAAAATGAGCTTCCGTGGATCCCAAAGGTTTGCATATCGTAAGAATTGGCTTTGGATGGCAATGAATACCAAGAGATACTGCGATCTCAAGTATGTTGTCCGAGATAAAAAGACCAAAAAAGTTTTATTAACTTTTTCATTAATTATTAAATGATAGATTTGGGGCACTCCAGCATTCCCTTTAGCTAATTTTCAAGCGTACCGGTCACAGATTACCTCAAATCCGGCGCAAGTTCTTCCTCAGCCATATCTGATAGGCAGCGAATGGGAAGGCCGCCATGCACCTATTTTGGGGTTATATAACCTTTAATGTGTGACACAGCATTCATCTTCTCCTAAGTTGCAGAGCCTACAAGGCAAACTCATATAAGCATACACAGGTATATATCTGGACAGGGAAGAACCTCGAATCATTTTATAGGTCTGGCCGCATGCTGAATATTTTTTCTATATTTCTCTTCATATAAAAAGAGTCAGAATACACCTTGATTTTTTTTTTTTTTTTTTTTATTTCCACTTTCCGTGGACATGTCAGTCACGCTAGTGAAAGTGATAGTGTTATGTTGCCATCTGGAACCGGGCAGACAAGGTACGGATGTTTTTTTAATATTATTTTTTAATATAAATTTATCAAAAGTTGGGTGGGCCAAAATAATTATATCAAATTAAGATAGTTTGGTATACTCAGCGGTCACGCGGGTTGGTCAAAATAATTTTATCAAATTAGGATAGTTTGTTATACTTACATTAGAAAACGCAGGTTCAGCCCATGTCTTCGCCAGCTCGAACCTGTATCTTCATTAAATAAATTTCTATTTATTAAATTTTAACATAATAAAATTTAAAATAATATAATAAAATATTTAAAGTATTTAAAATAATATAATAAAATTAAAAATATTTAAAATAATATAATAAAATTAATAATTAAAATAATTAAAGAAGCTGATGTAAAGTGAAGCCGTGGGTTACACATTTAACTTCATCTTATTCCTGCATCGCTATTTTTAAAATAAAAAAAATAAAAAAATTAAAATATAAATAAGTAAAGTCATAAATTGTTACCTTAAAAATATTATAAAATATTAATATTATAAAATAAAATTCATTACAATATATAATAAATATTATAGTAATATAATATATATTAGACTATATTAAATTATATATAATATATTATATTATAAAATATAATAAATATTTAATAATATAATATAAAATATATAATTTTGTCGGTGTCAGTCTAGTCGCCAGTCTGGTTGCAAATTTATTTGTTGGGTCGGTGCCGGTCCGGTCTTCAGCCTGGTGTTAATCCGGCCGCCAGTCCGATCACCAGGCCAATATCAGTTCGGTCGCCAACCCAATGCCAGTAGGTCGGTAACCCGGTGCCAGTCCGGTCCCCTGCCCGATATCAGTTCAATCATCAGTATGAGACGGACTGGCATAGGCCTGGCAGCCAGACAAGCAATGAATCGATGATCGGACTGGCTATCAGATCAATGATCGAATTGATAACCGGACCGACGGTAGGACTAGCACCGACCTAGTGACAGACGGGCTATCAGATCGGTGGCCAGACTGGCGGACAGACCGGCGATCGGACTGGCACCATCCTAGCAGTCAGACTGACTATCGAATCAGAAATCGGACTGGCAACCAGACTGATGGCCAGACTAGCGATCGAATTGACACCAACCTGGTAGCCGAACTAGCTATTGGATCGATGACCAGAGCCGGACTTGCTGTCGGACCGATTATCGGATCGGTGACTAGACTAGCATCGACCTGGCAACCAGACTAGCTATCAGGCCGGTGGCCGAACTGGCAGCCTAACCGGCAATCGGACTAGCACCAACCTGGTAGCCAGACTGGCTATTGAACTAGGGGCCGGGCTGGCAACACAACCGGTGGCTGGACTAGCTGTCGGACCAGTGGCCGAATTAATGATTGGACTGGCATCGACCTGGTAGCCGGATCGGTTGTTGGATCGATAGTCGGACTAGTAGCTAGACGGCGACTGAATTGGCACTGACCTAAGTGGTTGGACTGGCTGTTGGACCGGTGGCCATCGGTCCGATCACCAGTCCGGTCACCAGTCTAACTCCTGATCCAATAGCTAGTCTGGTTGCTAGGACGGTGCCAATCCAATCGTCGGTCTGGCTACCAATCCAATCATCGGTTTGACTGCCAATCTGGCCACCGGTCTGATAGTTAGTCTGGTCACTAGGTTAATGCCAGTCTGGCCGTCGATCCGGTCACCAATTCGGCCATCGATATGATTGCCAATTCGACCACCAATCCAACTGCCAATCCAATCATCAATTTGATTGCCTGTTTGGCCACCAGGTCGGTGCCAGTTTGATCACCAGGTTGGTACCAGTCCGACTCATACTAGCGATCGAGCTGGTATCGGGAAGAGGACCTGACTGGCACCGGATTACCGATCGAACTGGCACCGGACTGGCGACCGGATCGGTATCGGCCTGGTGACCGAATTGGCGATCGAATTAGTACCGGGTTGACGGTCGGACTGGCACCGACCCGATAGGCAAATTGATGACCGAATGGTGACTAGACTGGTACCGACTAAATTATAAATTTTATATTATATTATAAAATATAATATAATATTTATTATATTTTATAATATAATTTATAATTTAATATATTATTTATATTATTTATTATATATTATAATGATTTTTATTTATAATATTAATATTTTATACTATTATTAAGGAAATAATTTATGACTACTTAAATATGTTTTATTTTTAAGATTTTTTAATTTTTTAATTTTTTATTTTAAAATAGAGATGCAGGAATAAGATAAAGTTACAAGCGCGACCTGCAGCTTCACTTTACCTGCAGCTTCTTTTAATTTTTTAATATTTTTAATTTTTAATTTTATTATATTATTTTAAATATTTCATATATTATAATTTTATTATATTATTTTAAATATTTTTAATTTTATTATATTATTTTAATTTTATTGTATTTTTTAAATTTTATAATATTAAAATTTAATGAAAAAGATTTATTTAATAAAGATGCAAAAGTTTAACTCGTGCTTTCGTTAAAATGAAGGCATAGATTAAATCCATGTTTCCTGATGTGGCTGCCACATATATCAAGCTATTCTAGTTTGACAAAAATATTTGGGCCCACCTTACTTTGATAAATCTATATTAAAAAATATTAGTTTAAAAAAAAATCCGACGAGGTCTACCCAGAAGGGTACTATTAGTGCAGATACTGCTGTCCTGGAAAAGTTGGAAGCAGCTTTTTTTTTTTTTTTTTCTTCTTTTTGTACCCGGTATTTTTATATGGTTTTCCTTTCTACATGGCAGGGCTTGTGTCTGTAGGTACATGATCTACAACAACCACCAGCTGTTCCCACTTGCTGCCTTATGCCATGTGGCGTTCCTTTCGAAGCTACTTTTTGCAAGTTCCCCAGTTTGACCAACGCATTGCTCAATTATCCAATCCCTGTTACCATACATCTGATTGCATCATTTGCACTGTTATACATTTTTTTAAAAAATTTTATACTACATTTAATCATCTTTTACCATCCAATTAAGTCCAGTCGCAAGCACCATGAGCAGCCCATAATCAACTTCAAAAGTATCTAACATGGCAAGCCGCTAATATGTGCCCGCGTCGAATTCGGCTAAACGATGAGGTGTCGAAGAACGCCACCTAGCCCAGCTAAAATCGAGCTCCCGTCTGAGATCGAGCTCCTGGCTGAGGCCTGAGGTTGAGTTCCTGACCGAGATCGAGCTCCCGTCCAAAATCGAGCTTCCAATTGAGGTTAAGCTCCTGGCCGAAGTCAAGTTCCCAACTCAGATTGAGCTCCTGGCCAAGGTTGAGCTCCCAGTTGAGGTCTAGCTCCCGTCCAAAGTCGAGCTCCCAGTTAAGGTTGAGCTCCAAGTCGAGATTGAGCTCCCAATTGAGGTCGAGCTCCCGTCCGAGGTCGAGCTTCCATCCGAGGTTGAACACCCATATAAACAGTCCCTGGAGGTAAGAGAGGTGCTCCCCCAACCATGGCTAGGAAGACAGCAGGAAGTGAAGCTTAGTTTCCGGAGGACAAAGATGATGAAGACCTAGATTGCGACACAGAAAGGTGAGATGTCACCGTCTTCGATGGGCTAGCTGCTCATACCTTCTGCATGGCATATGCCTCATGGAGACTCTAAGTCCTATAGCACGCTGCCCGCATCTCTGCTAGACACGCACTCCACCAGGATTGCAGGTCCCGTAGTACGACGCCTACACCTCCCATAAGAAGAGTGCTCTGTCAAGGCCTCACGCCCTGTAGCACACCATCTATACCCTTGAAAGTGGAAGTGCTCGGACACGGCGCGAGACCCTGCGGCACACTACCCGCACCTACCGCAGGGGATCATCCTGCTAAGGGGACAGGCTCTACAGCATGTCGCCCGCGCCTCCTGCGAGAGGACCTTTTTTTGAGAATTCGGGCAAGATACCTGTGCTCCTCCCAGGAGGGGACAGGGGGAGGGGGCTACTGGCCGAAGCTTCGGCTCGGTCGGGAAGGATCGATTCCTATATAACATCAAGTGGGATCTTCATGAGGGAGAGAGCGAACCAAGAGAGGGAAAAAAAGCATTGGACCAAAAATAGGAAACGGCTCCCCAGCCTCCTTTGTTCTCTTCACTTTCTCCTTTTATCTTCCCTTCTCACGGCGGCGTATCCAGCCACCGTGATCGAAGATTCGTTCTCCTTGGTCATCCTATTGACTTGACCGTTAGAATGCCCCTGCCGGGATCCGATTTGGAATCTTTTCTTTTTGGCAGGATCGATCGACCGCGAAAGTGAGAGGAAGACGAACCTGATACGCCCGGAAATACCGATTCATCCAGACCACATTAAAACTGCAGGCCACGATAATCTAGACGGCAACGATGCCAATGCTATAATATCCTTTATTCTACATGGACCATGGACAGGATCCGCTTTAACACCCTTTGCATTACCGTACATGACATCATCCAAAAAAAAAAAAAAAAAACCTGGTTAAAAGTTATTATTTAAATTTCTTTATCCCACAAAGGGTATTATAAATATCTAGTATATAGTTTTTAAAAAATTCTTTATCTTATATAAATATCCAGTATCTAGATGCACGACTGCTCGGGACCTTGCACGAAATGTGCCAGCTTTTTAGGACAACGTTGATTAAATTAAGATTCCACCGTGGAACCTAATCTCACAGCTTCTAATCATCCGCTTCCTTCTGCCCTGCCGTAATCTTGAACCGAGTAGCTATGAGCAGAGCTTTCTACTACAATTGGCAGGTAGTGAATGTTTGATTGACGCAGCCAAACGGCAGGTAAATTGGAACATCTGAAAGAAGACAAGCACAGAACAATGAGAGAGGATCCGAACAGTTTCTCAGGTTTCATGCGGAGCTCTTGGAGCAGAACTAGCAGTAGTGCCCTTCACTTGCATGTGATGTAGTCGAGCATTTTTCGGAGATCGGATGCTTGCTGCCCGAGCCAGGCATTCTCGCAGAGGATCCGATTCCGCTCCTCCATCGCATGGTTGAGCTCGTCGATGAGCCTTCTGTTCGTGGCCCGGAGGTGCATCACCTGCGACCACAGCTCATCCAGGTGCCTTTTGCTTCCTCATGCGTGACCTTCGAGCGGACTCGATCTCTATTCGATATCATCCTCCTCCTCCTCCTCCTCTCATCATCTACAAGGCTTGGTTGGTGCTCATCAGCCTCGTCTGACGTCGAGGAATCGCCTGGGCCAGAACAGGGCAAGGAGACCCCGTCTCCTGAACCCATGGCCTGGACTTGGGCTGCATAAGCTCCAGAGAACCTTATTAACTATAGCTAGTCTCCATGCTGTAGGGAGGAAACCTCATGGAGCTGCATGGATGGAGCTTTCAAGGTATTTGTGGAACGTGGAGAAAGGTTAATTTGGAGGCAGAGAGCTGCGTGTTGCTGAGAGTTTTTCCGAGGAGACGAGCATGAAGGTGGTGGGCTGTTAAATGGTGAAAGGAGGCTACAATTGAGAGGAAGTGGGCCACCTCTAGCAACCAACAATATATCTACAAATAGAATCACAATATTACCATTAGGTTTTGCTCTTCACCACAACCATTTGATATAATGTTCGTACATCTCGAGTTTGACAAGCCCTTTATCATAGTCCTTCTTCTTCACAGGTTTAACTTGCAACCTTTAGTCCAACTGATGTTTCAGTATGTAGGCTAATATGCATGGCCTTAGGTGCCGAATGATCGAATTATTAAGTCGAGAGGAAGAGTTTGATTGCAAGGATTATTAATTAAAGATGAGTTGTGGTAGAATGCTAAATCACCGTACACTGCTATGTTCTTCTTCGTGGGCACTTCCTGTATACTTTAAAATCGAACGTATATAGCCCCTTAATAACTTTCCTGGTATTTTTGTAGAAATGGAATGGACTAATTATTTAGTAAGCTACTTCAGCTCACTATCATGGGTCCCTTGAGATAATTCAAATCATGTTGATATCCGAGAAACGACCGAGACTGTCTGGCATTCTAAGGCCATTCATAGCATAAAGGTAAAAAGAGTTTATCCATTAATGCCGGGTGGGTTATATATTTTTTAGATTGAAATTATTGTCACGTCTCGAATTCAGCAGTATCGGAGTCGGCTACGCGACCGACCGCACAAATTCCAGATTTTATCCTAAAGATCATACAAGATCTGGGTATACAAGAGTTACTTACCATAAAAAAATCCCATTCATCACCAAGCTGCTTGAATATCTTAATAACTCTGAGAAGGCTTGAATATCTGCATAACTTTGAGAAGGAAAAATAAATAGGGGTTGTGAGCTCTACAGTCCAATAAGGTTCCCTCACAATCACACCAGTATTAATATAAAAACTGAAAGCAGCAAGATCATAATTATATAACGGAAAACGATAAATTTTTCGGTCACGCAAACAAAACCAATCACATATCAAGTATATTAAAATCTTTCGTAACATTATATTTTTTTTATATGTTTTCATTAACTTTTCCTCTTCTTTAGGGTTATAGACTAGCTATTATCATGCAACGCCCATGACTGGCAACCATATAATCAACTATGTATTCTAAGCCCGTAGCCAGGCTAGCTCACGTACAAAGTCCGTGACTCTGGCTGTCCCATGTTTTAAACACCCATTACCGGCTATTCTACGTACGAAGCCCGTAGCTCCGACAACTTCAGATCCATGACTAGTCCAAACACCGTTATCACTTTAACCATCAACATCAGCTTATCAAATCGTATCACGATGTCAAACCCGAAATCTCAAACTTCTCAATGACCGGCATCACGGTTCAAACCATCAAAAGTATTTTTTGTCCGATAAACATAGTATCCAGAAATATAAAATTATAGCAACCATAATCATACTGTCCTTCATAAAAACTCAACTGCACAATGCAACAATAAATCATGCATGCTAATGCAAATGTACTCGGATCAAAACCATGCAATATAAAATAATATATAGACTGGTGATCATGTCCAGAATCCTTACCTTCAATCACTAACCCAAAATATTCGGTATCAATCTATTCCCGAGATTCGTCCAACACCTTCATGCTCAAAAGACTGTAAAATCATAACTGCACGGATTTCGAGAAAAAAGGATTTTGATCTCCCATTTCAAAATTTATATTTTTTCTCTCTTCCTTCTACTTTCTTCTCCTCTCTCCTCTTTCTTCTCTCTCTTTCTTCTCTTACTCCTCTCTGCTCTTTCTCTATCTTTTTTTTCTCCTTCTCTCTCTTTCCCTCTCCTCCTCTCTCTTTTGGCTCTCTGCAGGCTTTTCCCTGCCTTCTGCTGGCATCCCCTAATAAAAAGATAAAGAACCAGTCCAAAATCGTATCAAACTCCTCTCGGAAAGTCTCTAAAACCATCAAAAACCTTTCAGGCCGTTAGACCTGAGATCAACGTCTCAAACCGTGTCCAAATCCGAATCCAAAAGTCTCATATCAAGCCTAAACTCTTTCGGATCATTCTCAACCATTCGATCAGGTAATCGGACGGTCTAGATCGATTAGAAAGCCTGTGGACCGTCATGGATTGCGAGAAACGGACTGGAAAATGCTAGGAAAACATATGGGAAACGCCCACGTGACGGCCGGTTCCGGCTGGGTCAAGCCTCGCGCGCTGGCGCAACAGGCTAGGCCGCGCCTCGCGCGCACACCCGCACGTTGCCCACGAGATCGCCCGCCCGCGCTCCCCTCGCATGCCCGTCGCACCCTGCACGTGTCGCCCGCCCGCGATCGCCCGCCATGTGCTCGCTCACCCATGCCTGGCTGTGCCCATGCCTGGGCCGCGTGCTGGGTCTGGGCCGGGTCCGACCTAGTCTTTTTTTTTTTTTTCTTTTTCTTTTTTTCTTTTCCAGGCCATTACAATTATGGTTTTCAATCAATCGAGAGGCAATGAAATTATGGAGGAAGGCCACTTGGTAAAGGAGCACGATATAATGATTCAATTGATCACTTTGGTGGCCCTACTGGTATAAATGCTGCTGGTGGCTAGAAGCACTAGCTTCTACTGGAGCTGCCTTTTTGTGCGGCGACTTGACGATCACTTTGAGAAGTTGTTCAGGCGTCGAGAGGACGCACTAACTGGACGCTACCTTCACCTCAAAATATCTTCATGCATGGATGTTTCTAGCTCGAGCTCAGATGACCCTTAAAGAAGTTCTCTGACTCATCCAATGATCTCTGCATCGCTCAACCGAAGCTTAGTATAGACACCACTGTTGAGGTATCCTTTATGTACTTGTGTTAATTAATTATGTTCTTTCCTAACTTTTATGGTGCATTGGCACTTCCGAAACAGCATTATAGTATTGATTAAGGGTATTATTATGCCCAGATTATTGTGACGCTTGAACTTGGATCGGATTTGCTGGAATTGAATTTTACTAGCTGGTCTAGCTTTTCTTCAACCTTTTGTAGTTTTTGATGGGAAGATCTTTCGATGCCCAAGTTTGCCACAGAAATCTAGATTAGACAGATTAGGTATGAGAGAAAGGTCGAGTAAAGGGTATGCTAGAATTTCTCTATTTCAAATTCTCTTTTCTCTCTCATCCACTGGGTATTTATAGGTTACAGTCCTAACCGAATCCAGTTAATAAAAACTGAAAACGGTTAGTCTGTTAGTGGACGGGCACGTGTAGCAATCATCATCCTTTATAATTCTTATGGTTTATCTTCTTCGACAGATATTGGTCGACATATCATTAAGATCAACTTGGGCATTGATCAGCCGAGTGTCCCTTGAATATTGGTCGGTTTCGTGTCTCATGAACGTTGATTAGCCTTATGACTTATTGATCAGTCTTGTGTTTCTTTGATGTTGATCAGCTTTATAGTTCATCGATCGGTCTCGCGCTTCTTCGATATCGATCGGTCTTGTGGCTCATCGATTGGCCTTGCGCTCCTTCGACGTTGATCAATTTTACGTTCTTTCAGCGTTGAATGACCTTACGCTCTTTCCAAATCAATATAAGCCTGTCAAATCTATCATAATCTAACATGTACCAATTTGGCTAAAGTTGGGAGCCGAGCTGATGCATGATAGACTGAGGTCTGACACCAAATATCCTTGCTAATAGAAACAATTCCTTCATGTTATGCTGCGATACAGCGAATTGGTTTTTTTCCAACCAGGATTCTTTGTTGTGTATGAACCGGACCGCAAAATAGTGTGCATTCTCGAATGACCACCATCACAAGAAGGACCATCAAACAAATGTATACCGTGCATACACACTTATAAACCATTTTGTTGGATGGCCATCCATCCATCTTCTGATGATGATGATGATGGCCATCCAAGATGCACGGCACTTCATTGTATGGTCCCTTGCACCGTAGCGAATTCGTGCTCTTTTTTTCACACAAAACTGCCATCTTTTATTCATCCAACAAAATTACGAACCATATCAAGGTTTGGACATTCCAATTATCAATATGTACGTATAATATAATATCCACGTAGCATAATTGTCATGGAATTTTATTTAATTGATAAGAACCGAGGTGCTAAACAAAATTTGTTCTATGACTATCATGCATGAAATCCTATTAACATAATTTTTTTTTTTTTTTTTTAAAAAAAAGACTCCTTGTATGGTTAAAGAAATCATGTTTTCCAAAGCCAGGCCTTCTCCAGGGAGAAAAATGGAGAATTGAGCAAAGTACGTACACCGGCGGCGGTGAGGCGTAAAGTTAAATGATGAGGGCCGGCGACGGAGGGACGTGTCAATGGCGGCATGATGTATGGATGGACGGGCTGCGAAAGCGGGTGGGCCCTCTTTATCTGAATGTGATGGTGCAGGTGCACCACACCGCCACCTAATTGCACCACCGCGAGTCATTTCAAGCCCCTAAAAGTAGCCAACCCAACCCAACCCATCATTAATTTGCCACTACTTTTGCTCGACAGCACGGCTGCAATTTGGTGGTTGATGCATGAATAAAATATCAGATGTTGATAAGAATGCGAGAAAATGAAAAGTCCACATGAATTAGATGGTTAATACTAGATATTTGATTATCGGATCTAAATTTTGAAAAATAGAGGATCCGATTGTCTATTATTGGCATATAATTCATCGATCAACAATGGGTGATTAAATAAATGATCAACATGGGTTTTGTTGCTGCAGCTTTTTCCGGACCGGATTCGGTCGGTTTGGCTAGAATGCTCCTCTCCCGGTTCCTGCAAAAAAGTTCCAAGGACCGGTGATGTTCCGACGGGGACACTTCGATGCTTAAGTTAGAGGGAGTTTATGGACAATAGAATGGAGGAATCGAAGAGAATTAGCTCGTTGAGAGGGAAAGAGTCCTTACCATCCATAGTCCTCCATTTTACCTTATATAGGTATGGAACGTTACCATAATATGTTAGGAGCTAGGCACGAAATGATCGATCTGCCCCTAAGAGAATCCGGGAGTGGCCACGTGGCACCGGGATGAGACAGCATCGTGGAACTAGTGGAGTAGTGGAGCTGATGTGTCAGGGTCTGTTGTAACAGAATTCTGGTACCAGCAGGACAAGGCTTCTGGAGTCCCCTAGGGCTATCTTTGGAGTGGCTCACTTTGCATCAATACAAGCCCTTTCGAAGTGGGTCGGTCGGACCTCGACCGGAGTGGGTCTCTCGGACCTCAGCAGGATTGGGTTGCTCGGACCTCAGTAAGAGTGGGCCAGTCGGACCTTAGCAAGAGTGGGCCGATCAGACCTCAGCAGGAGTGGGTCGCTCGGACCTCGGTGAGAGTAGGCCAGTCGGATCTCAGCAGGAGTGGGTCGCTCATACCTCAGCAAGAATGGGTCGGTTAGACCTTAGCAGGAGTGGGTCGCTCAAACTTCAGCAGGAGTGGGTCGGTTGAACCTCGACAGGAGTGGATCGGTCGGACCTCAGCAAGAGTAGGTCGCTCGGACCTCAGCAAGAGTGGGTCGGTCGGACCTCGATCGAAGTGGGTCTCTCGAACCTCAGCAAGATTGGGTCGCTCATACCTGACAAGAGTGGGCCGGTCGGACCTCAACAAGAGTGGGTCGGTTGGACCTCAGCAAGAGTGGGTCGCTCGGACCTAGACGAGAGTGGGCCGGTCGGACCTCAGCAGGAGTGGGTCGGTCGGACCTCGGCGAGAGTGGGCAGGTCGGATCTCAGCAGGAGTGGGTCGCTCGAGCCTCAGCAGGAGTGGGTCGGTCGGATCTTAGCAGTAGTGGATTGGTCGGATCTCAGCAAGAGTGGGTCACACGGAGCTCAGCAAGAGTGGGTCACCCGGACCTCGGTAAGAATGGGCCGGTCAGACCTCAGCGCTGGTTCAGTTCGAAGGTGAGCCGATTGGGCGTAACAGGTTTTACATTGTTCGATCAACCTATGGCTAACTGATGGATATATGGATGGGAGGTGACCAAACTAGATTAGTGAGCTTTCCCATCTGAACCCATGACTAAATAAATTACCTTCTTTGTTTTTTCTTTTTCTTTTTCTTTTTAATATAAGAAGAGCATGAGCTATTTTGATAAGTCCATCCATTATTATTAAAGGTGACAATTATTATTGCTAAGGAGGTAGCCCAATTGGTAGAGATTTTGCTTAATTACCAACTAGTCATGGGTTCGAGGTATGATCTCGTAAGTGACTCGATTAATTTCAAAAATTTTCTTAAGGCCCCAATCACTGATGTGAGTGAGCGGTCAGGATTTCTTTTTTTGTTTCCATTTTATTAGCCGACATCTTAGTGATGAATATTACCTGGCATTAGATGGGGTTTATCCCCCCAACCCTTTTACTTATCAAAAAAACAAAAAGGATAACAAATATTACCTGGAATTAGGTGGCGTTTATCCCCCCATCCCTTTTACTTATCAAAGAAGAAAATGGGTGATAATTATTCAGAGCAGGACGAGATAAGGTAAAGTGGAGCCGGATGGAGATCAGGTTAAAAATTTATGCCTGAACCTTACTAATTTGTCAAATATATTAAAAACCTATACTTGAACATAAATTATTTATTAAACATATAATCTGATCTTATTTGAATAACTCATTTACTCAATAGATTGAATTAAGTTAAATGAATTAAATAAATTAAACAAAACAAGTCAAACAATTTATAAATGGATTAAGTAGATTTTAAACAAATTAAATATGCCTTTAATAAGTTAAATTGGTTGGATCATGATTGAGTCTATTATTAAATAGGACAAAAAAAGTAAAATAGATTAAATATCTAAATTTGAACTGATCTGTTTAATAAATAAATTTAGGATGGTTGATCAATTTATGGCATAAATCTAAATTAGTTACTAATTGAAGGATTAGATAATAATTTACTACACTTAATCATTATTATGATATCCCTATTTTATTCTAATTAATTAATTATTCTTTATTTTATTAGTTATATCAGATGTAAAAGGAGTCTTCGGCTTCACGCTATTGTCTTCTCGTTATTAATTCTAAGTATTCGGCTTCGTATCGTTATCTCGACCCGAAGACCATGCTTAATTTTCTGGGTTCGAGATATGATCTCGTAAGTGACTCGATTAATTTCAAAAATTTTCTTAAGGCCCCAATCACTGATGTGAGTGAGCGGTCAGGATTTCTTTTTTTGTTTCCATTTTATTAGCCGACATCTTAGTGATGAATATTACCTGGCATTAGATGGGGTTTATCCCCCCAACCCTTTTACTTATCAAAAAAAAAAAAAGGATAACAAATATTACCTGGAATTAGGTGGGGTTTATCCCCCCATCCCTTTTACTCATCAAAGAAGAAAATGGGTGATAATTATTCAGAGCAGGACGAGATAAGGTAAAGTGGAGCCGGATGGAGATCAGGTTAAAAATTTATGCCTGAACCTTACTAATTTGTCAAATATATTAAAAACCTATACTTGAACATAAATTATTTATTAAACATATAATCTGATCTTATTTGAATAACTCATTTACTCAATGGATTGAATTAAGTTAAATGAATTAAATAAATTAAACAAACACAGTCAAACAATTTATAAATGGATTAAGTAGATTTTAAACAAATTAAATATGCCTTTAATAAGTTAAATTGGTTGGATCATGATTGAGTTTATTATTAAATAGGACAAAAAAAGTAAAATAGATTAAATATCTAAATTTGAACTGATCTGTTTAATAAATAAATTTAGGATGGTTGATCAATTTATGGCATAAATCTAAATTAGTTACTAATTGAAGGATTAGATAATAATTTACTGTACTTAATCATTATTATAATATCCCTATTTTATTCTAATTAATTAATTATTCTTTATTTTATTAGTTATATCAGATGTAAAAGGAGTCTTCGGCTTCACGCTGTTGACTTCTCGTTATTAATCCTAAGTCTTCGGCTTCGTATCGTTATCTCGACCCGAAGACCATGCTTAATTTTCTGGGAAGCAAACTGTTTATTATCTTTGGCTTCGTGCATCCACATTAATCCAAAGACTATACCTAGAGTCTACGGTTTCGTATCTATGATCCAGGATGCTCTTTATATCTTCGGCTTCGTATTATTATTTTGGTCCGGAGACCATGCTTATTATCTTTGGCTTATTGTCTAAAGGATATTATACTCTGGGTCTTCGACTTCGTATAATTATCTCAGTTCGAAGACGATGTTGAATGTCTTCGGCTTCGTATAATTGTCTTGATCCGAAGACTTGATCTTCCGGGCAAATATCTTCGACTTTATTCCTTCAACCTAAAGATTGTAAATGTTTATTTTTATCACATCTAAGAAAGATCCGAAGTGTGAAGTTGACATTCCCTTCAGGAGTGTTACTAAAGAGAATGTAAAGCTCACTTAGGATCTATGCTTAAAGAAGGAGGATTCTGGAGCACGTGGATTTCTTGGACAAACAGTTGAAATCTGTTTGGGTTGTTGCAACCGTCCACGTGGTCTGAAACCTCAGATTGAACAAACCTCGGGTATAACGGCTTTTCCGACAGCCACTACTTGCAGTTATGAAGTGGTTGCGCTTGTCAACCTTCATAACCGTAAGTAGTTACGTTGGAGCCTATAAATACTGGTAAGAGGGGACACTCAGGGGATCCAGGCTCTCATCCTTGACATTTTTCGAATTCTTTCTTTTCCATCATTGGTTCTGTAAGCTTTCCATTCTGCTGCTGCCTGAGTCTTTCCTGATTTTGGCATCAGAGTGTCCCCTGCCGGAAAACCTCCGGTCAGGTATCTGTTTTGCAGGTTCTGATTCGTAGCGGTCCTGCTGAAGGATCACTCCATCCGATCGATGGAGATTCAGCGTCAACAATCATTATTAAAAAATGCAACATATTGCTAGCTTATTTAATATCATTTAAATGTGCTGTAATAAATAATAATAGGCTCAATAAGCATTCATGCTAGTCACCTTTTTTTTTTTTTATATATATATATATTTTTTAGGGATAATGATGGATGTAGTTATTATATATGAATTATTTTGGGAGAATAGCTGCTAAATGTAATTAGTACACAAAAAGATTTTTGCTATTGCCATATAGTGCTAGATCCTAATATCAACTTTTACAATATAGCAAGGACAATTATCGAATACACTGGCCAATCACCGTGCAAAGTACCTTATATCGATTGCTATGTCATGATCTTACATCAAACTTGTACCTGATATGGAACTCATTTCCTGCATAGTTTATAAAATTTTTTATTATAAATAATGTAAATAAACAAAATGTATATTATTTGAAGAGAATAAGCATGTTTTAGGATTGATAGGCCTCAAAATAACAGCATTGATAGGCCTAAAAAAGTTTCGAAAAAGTTTTGGTGGTAAGCCAGGATTGCATATAAATGAAGCTCATCAGCTTAACTAATCCATTATAATTATTTAAGGATTTAACACCGATAACAGATGCGGACCTGAATGTTTGGGGCAAAGCCACCTTCACCCCCAACATTAGTGGCATGGATGGAGAACAGTCCGGAAAGTTTGACCATTTAGGATTTTTTTGTAAAGCTATAGAGACTTGAGTTGGACCTTAATGGGTTTGGATTTGGATAAGCCATTACTAACCATCCTGCATTCGGGTCCTATATTAAGTTTGGATCGGATTGGATTATATCGAGTCATTTATTTTAATATCCAAATCAACTTGAAAGTCTCTATAGGTCAGGTCGGGTCTGAATTTACTAATCCAGATCTGATCGAAAAATATAATACATCTAATTTTAAAATCTGACTAAGCTCCATGGATCTTTTAAATAGATTCGGATCGGATCGCTGATCAACCTGATCCATTTGCAGGCTGATGCGCCCCTTCGGCTAGCTCCCGGTTGGACAGGCCCTGGCGTCCGGTCGGCTGGTCCCCGTGCGGAGTCCGACTCCCCGATCGGCTTTCCTAAAGAGCCGGCCCGGGGGCTTTGGAAGTTGACAGGTACCACGCCGCCCGTGCGGCGCCCCTTTGATCGCTACGGTCGGCCACTGAACGTCTCGATCAGCTTCGTGGAAGCCAGCCGATCCGTCGTTGAAGGAATCATCGAAGCTTCCAGGAACCCTTCCTTTCCGACAGTTCTGACATTCTGTTATAACAAACTCCACCGCATGGCCACTACTCTGATACACCTGTCACGCCGCCACAACAATCTCGCCGCCACGCCTATTCTCCTGGGAGCATTTCTGGGCTTTCTCAGCCTGCCCCCCCCAAAGAATTTGGCAGCACTCCGTGCCTATAAAAGGCACTCGGGGGACCTTCGTGAGGGGTAACGTTCTTCTTCCCCATTCTGATTCCTCTTTCAGAGTTCCTCTCGTCCTGTTGCTCCAATCCTCCTCTAACTTAAGCATCGGAGTGTCTCCCGCCGGAGCCCCCTTCGGCGCTTAGGGACTTCTTGCAGGTTGCCCGGTCGAGAAGGGAAGATAAACGGGAAGGATCCAGCTATGGCAAGAGGAAGAACCCAGAGCGTCTCCGTGAGGGGAAGAAGCTCCCACCAAGGGCCCAGCGCACCCCCCGCGGAGAGCAATGTCGCCGCCGCCGTCGAGCCCAGCATCACCCTGGGGCTACAACAATTCCAAACGCTGGTAAACCACATTGAGACGCTTACCTCGGCGGTCCAGCGCTTCCAGGAGATGGCGGACCGTCAGCAGCAGCCGCCGGCGGCTTCTTGCATCAATCACCAGCCGGTCGCCGACGTTAGCCAGCAGCCGGACGCACCTCCGCCACCATCCCCGGTAGTCCCCGAACCCCAGGAGTCCATGAGGGCCCGTACTGAAGGAAAGAGGGCGAGGTCAGCCTTTCCCTCTTTCGCTGACTCTGATCATCCTAGCGGCCGGCGCCCTGCTGCAGACCCGCATGACTACGACAGCAAGATCATGCGCATGGAGGAGCGCATTGCCGAGATAGCCAAGTGGCAGAATGTCAAGGGAAGGCCGGCGCACGACACCCGCCCGCCTTTCTCCGCAGAGATTCTGGGGGAGACTATCCCCTGCCATTTTAAGATCCAGTAGGTAGACCCTTACGACGGTACCACCGATCCCCTGGATCACTTGGGCACCTACAAAATCTACATGATGGTGCAGGGCGCATCCGACACCCTCCACTGCATCGCCTTCCCAGCAACCCTGAAGAAGGTCGCGCGGATGTGGTTCTCTGCCATCCGCCCAGGTATGATTCATTCTTTTTCCCAGCTCGAGATCATTTTTCTCTCTCATTTCAGGACCTGCAGCCAGGCTCCGAAGAACACCGACTGTCTCTTCCTCATCCAGCAAACGGAGGGAGAGACCCTCCGAGATTACATGGCCCGCTTCAACTCGACTGCTATGGAGATCCCTGACTTAAATGAAGCGGTGGCCATGTCAGCCTTTAAGAGGGGGCTCCGCTCGTCCAGGTTCACATTTTCTCTGGACAAGAAGCTCCCTACAAGCTATACCGATCTGCTGACCAAGGCGCACAAGTATGCCTTGGCGGAAGAGCAAGCAGTGAGCCGACGCCAGGCTGAGGGGAGGTCGGCCCTGAAGAAGCGGGGCGATAAGGCCCCTGTGGTCCGACCCCCCTACAACGACGGTCGATCCATCCAGCGCCAGAGCCCCAAGCCGAGGGAATATCTCAAGCGGTTCAATAACTACGCGCCCCTCTCCCTGCTATGGGAGAAGATTCTGATGGAGATTGAAAACGAGGCCTTCTTTCAAAGACCTCGACCGATGAGAGGACCCCCTGCCTCCAAAAACAAGAACAAATACTGCCGGTTCCACAGGAACCATGGGCACGAGACGGAGGAGTGCCTCCAGCTGAAGGACGCCATCGAGGATCTCATCCGCACGGGGTATCTGAATAAATATGTCCGACCCCGTCGGGATCGGGCCGGGACTTCAACTGTTAGAAACCCCCCGGGGGAGGCTGAGCTCCCCAACCAGCGCCCGATAGATGGAGGCGTCGGCATGCTGCATCGACGGTCTGACTGGGGCCGGAAGGAGGACCAGGACATTGTAAAGAGGTCCAGGGGATCCAATATAATTAGCTTTTCTGATGAGGACCTTTTGGAGCCTCCTCTCCCAGGCGATGACCCTGTGGTTGTGTCGACTGTCATCGCCAACTATGATGTAAAGCATGTCCTTATCGATAGTGGGAGTAGTGCAGAGGTTTTACTGTATGATGCATTCATCCGGATGAACTTGTCCAGGTCTAGACTGCGGGAGTCCGTGGCACCGCTCACCAGCTTCGGAGGGAATCCCGTCGGGGTCGAAGGAGAGATTGCCTTACCCGTGACCCTCGGAACGGAACCTTACCAGCGGACATTCTCCGTCAACTTTGTGGTCGTTCGTACAACCTTAGCGTATAATGCAATCTTGGGACGGCCGGCCCTCAATAAGTTTCGGATTATTATGTCTACTTACCACCTGCTGGCCAAGTTTCCGACCCGTGACAGAGTTGGAGAGCTGAGGGGAGACCGTAGAATGGCCCGGCAATGCCTTGCTATCCACGACAGGCAGTTAGACGAGCGCCCTACGCTCGAGCTGTTGGATCCCAAGGACGAGGTCGACAGCCACGGTCGGCCCATCGAGAAGATTGTATTTGTGCCCCTTAGGGAGGATGATCCAACGAGAGTCCTCCAAATAGGGAGCACCCTAGACAAGAGAGCCAGGCAGGAGCTAGTCGACTTCTTGAGGAAGAATGCGGACATCTTCGCCTGGTCGGCGTCCAATATGCCAGGCATCCCAGCGGACATCATCATCCATCAGCTCAGGGTGGATCCCACTTACAGGCCCGTACGGCAAAAGAAGAGGAGCTTCGCCGCCGAAAGGCAGAGGGCTATCGAGGAGGAAGTAAAGAAGCTCCTCGATGCTTGCTTCATCAGGAAATCTCACTACCCGGAGTGGCTGGCCAATGTCGTCATGGTAAAGAAAGCTAGCGAAAAGTGGAGGATCTGCGTAGATTACACAAACCTCAACAAGGCGTGCCCCAAAGACAGCTTCCCCCTGCAAAAAATTGACCAGCTGGTGGATGCGACGGCCGACCACCAACTCTTGAGCTTCATGGATGCTTTCTCTGGGTATAACCAGATCAGGATGCATCCCGAAGATGAGGAAAGGATGGCCTTTATCATGGACAGGGGGCTGTATTGCTACAAAATGATACCCTTCGGCCTGAAGAACGCGGACGCCACCTTCCAAAGGCTGATCAACCGAGTCTTTAAGGATCAGCTTGGAAGAAATATGGAGGCATACATCGACGATATGATAGTCAAAAGCTTCTATAAGGCCGACCACATTAGAGACCTTCAGGAGTCCTTTGAGGCGTTGAGGCACCACAGGATGAAGCTGAACCCTGCCAAGTGCATCTTCGGGGTGACCTCCGGAAAGTTTCTCGGTTTCCTCGTTACTCAAAGAGGCATCGAAGTCAACCCCGAGAAGATTAAGGTCATCATTGACATGACTCATCCGACCAATAAGAAGCAGGTACAAGAGCTTACGGGTTGTATCGCCTCTCTTAGCCGCTTCATCTCCCGGTCGGCCGAGAGATCTCTCCCATTCTTCAAAACCTTGCACCGCTCGGACCGTTTCCAGTGGACTGATGAATGCCGAACGGCCTTTGAAGCCTTGAAGGACTACTTGAGGAACCCTCCACTCTTGGCCAAGCCAACGGAGAGGGAAGTGTTGTACCTATACCTGTTGGCTTCTAGTGAGGCTGTCAGCGCCGTCATTGTGCGGGTGGGAGAAGGTGGCCAACAGAGACCTGTTTACTACATCAGCAAGGTTCTCCATGATGCCGAGGTCAGATATCCTAAGGTGCAAAAGCTGATGTACTCATTGGTTATAGTGGCGAAGCGCCTCCGACCTTACTTCCAGGCACATCCCATCATCGTGCTGACGGACCAACCCCTCCGGGCGATTCTCTGAAGCCCTGATACCTCTGGACGACTCGCCAAATGGGCCGTCAGGTTGGGCGAGTTTGACATCTCCTTCCAGGCACGGTCAGCCTTGAATGCCCAGGTGATAGCTAATTTCATTGCGAAATGCACCTGGGGGACAGACCCGCCCCCGGCGATGGTTGAGACGTCCATGGCTGAGCCCGCGGGAGAGGCCGATTCGGCGGGGGAAGACGAGCCCGCCTGGACCCTGCACATAGATGGAGCTTCCAACCTCTCGGGGTGCTGTGCAAGCTTAATCCTAACTGACCCTGATGGGCAATGTTTGGAGTATGCCCTACATTTTGCATTCCATGTGTCGAACAACCAGGCGGAGTATGAAGCTCTGCTTACGGGGTTGAAGATACCGAATGAACTAGGCAACGGTAGGATCTGTGCCTTCTCCGACTCCCAGCTAGTGGTTAATCAAGTGAAGGGCGAGTTTGAAGCGAGGGATCCGTCTTTGGCCAAGTACTTAGACAAGGTACAAGACCTGGTGTCACAGCTTAAATTATTTGAGATTCTCCATATACCCCAGCAGCAAAACTCCCGGGCGGATGCTTTGTCGCAGCTGGCTACCGCTGCGGTCGGCACCTCCGACCGGACCTTCATGGAACATCTCCAGTGTCCAAGTATTACTGAGGAGCCGACGGAGATCCATCAGGTTGAGCAAGAAGCCTCGTGGATGGACCCAATCCGTACATTCTTGGTGCAAGGGGTCCTTCCGGACGATCTGACGGAAGCCAGGCGCATCCGCTCCATGGCCTCCAAGTACGTCATCCTTGATGGGGCTCTCTACAAGCGCTCATTTTCCCAACCCTTGCTGAAATGCTTGGGGTCGACCGATGTGGACTACGCGTTTCGGGAGGTGCACGAGGGCATCTGTGGCGATCATCTTGGAGGAAGGTCTATGGCTTACAAAATCATTCGCCAAGAATATTACTGGCCTACAATCCAGAAGGATGCCTTGGACTTCGTACGAAGGTGCGATGCTTGCCAGAGGTTCTCCAGCATTGAAAGGAGGCCAGCCAGTCAGCTGACCCCGCTCACAGCACCTTGGCCATTTGCCCAATGGGGGATGGATATCCTGGGACCTTTTCCCTCAGCCTCCGGTCAGTGAAAATTCCTCCTCGTGGCCATTGATTACTTCACTAAGTGGGTGGAGGCAAAGGCATTGGCACAGATAACCGAGGCCAAAGTGGAGAACTTCGTCCGGAACTGCATTATCTTCCGGTTTGGAATTCCGAAGACGATCATCACTGACAACGGAAGATAGTTCGAAAACTTCCAGTTTCGGGACTTTTGTCAACAATACCACATCGCCCATCGTCTCACGTCAGTCGCCCATCCTCAGTCCAATGGGGAGGCCGAGGTCACCAATAGGACGATCCTGCATGGGTTGAAGACCTGGCTGAATGAAGCCAAGGGGCTCTGGGCGGAGGAGCTCCATTCGGTGCTTTGGGCGTATCGGACGACCGCACGATCGGCAACGGGGGAAACCCCGTTCAACCTGACCTATGGAAGTGAGGATGTCATCCCCGTGGAGGTCTCTCTACTATCTTTGCGGACTGACCAATTTGCCAAGCCGGTCAACTCGGAGCAACAAAGGGCTGACCTAGATCTGCTGGACGAAACCCGACTCTAGGCAAGTATGAAGATGGCGACCTACCGTCAAAGGATGGCCAGGTATTACAACTCACGGGTTAAAGCGTGCACCTTCCAAGTTGGAGATCTGGTCTTACGGAAGACGAAGGTCTCGAGGCCGACCGAACAGGGGAAGCTCTCCCCCAATTGGGAAGGCCCCTATCGGGTTCTCGAGATAATTCGGGCTGGAACATACCGCCTAGCACACTTGGACGAGCAACAGATGGCACGCCTGTGGAATGTAGACAATCTTCGCAAATATTATCAATGAAGTCTACAAGTTTCTTCAAACTCCTTCAACTTTTGCCAGCCCACTCCGAAAGTCCGACCCTGGTCGGCAGAGGCTCTAGGGCAGCCCACTCCGAAAGTCCGACCCTGGTCGGCAGAGTTTCTAGGGCAGCCCACTCCGAAAGTCCGATCCTGATCGGTAGAGGCTCTAGGGCAGCCCACTTTGAAAGTCCGACCCCGGTCGGCAGAGGCTCTAGGGCAGCACACTCTGAAAGTCTGATCCCGGTCGGCAGAGGCTCTAGGGCAGCCCACTTCGAAAGTTCGATCCCGGTCGGCAGAGGCTCTAGGGCAACCCACTCTGAAAGTCCGACCCCGGTCGGCAGAGGCTCTAGGACAACTATCCCAGACATCTCCAGCTGGACTTCAAAGAAGATTGACCGCATTTTGAGACGACTCGCAGACAGAGACCAGGAGCAAGCGCCCAGGTATTCGGCCCGAATCAAGTTACTATTCTCAGCTACCCTACCGGCTCCTGGCCCGAATAGGCCGACCGGGGGTACTTGAAGGAATTTTGGAAAAAGGGCACTTGCCCTGTGCCCGCCGGCTGCTTCAAAGCGGTTAGTGACCCTGCAATGCCGTAAGGCTGACCCGAGGTACTTAGAAAGATTTTCGAAAAGAAAAGCTTTTTGCACACAATGAAGGAGTTTCAGAATCAGGTCTTCTCATTCATTTCCAAAACTAGTACTTACAAAAGAGGTGGGTCGGACCTTTACAAACCCCTTAGGTCCGACCCACGAGAGATGCCTCAAGGGCCACAACCTCGGCCCCGTCAGCTACAACTAGCAGGTCAACCGGATCTACTGCGGCAAGAGAGTCCTCCGAGAGGGCCATCACCTCCGTGTCAGCCGGTGCCAGAGCTTCGACCCTGGCCGCTTCTGCTTCACCTTCTCTTGGGGGCTCTGCTTCAGCCTCCTCCCCTTCGGACGGGTCCCGCAGCTCGGCGCCCGCCAGGTCCAGCTCCGGGAACAGCCGACCCACCTTCTTCAGGGCATATCGTAGCCCTCCTGATAGAAATCGGCCGCCGCCTCCTCCACATCCTCGGTAAAGGCGCTGGAGGCCTAGTATGCCACCACGGCCCCCCGCACTTGCTCTACGACCAGCTCCTTGGACGCCTCGAGCGGAGCCTCTAGCAGTGTTGCCATTGCCCGTCCGGCCCGAACCTGCTCGTCGGCCTTTGCCATTCGCTTTTCCTCCTCGCCTAGCCGGCGGGCAAGAGAGTTTGCCTTCACCTTCTTCTTCCTTAGCTTGGCCTCACAACCGGCCAGCCTGCTTTCGGCCTTCTTCAGAGCCACCTTCGCCGACTCTGTCTCCCCCTGGGTTGCCGCCAGACTCTCTTTGGCCGACTTCAAGGATGCCGAAGCAACTTCCTGGGCCGCCTCTAGCTCCTGGGCCCTCTTCGCAGAGGTCTTGGTGGCCTGCACCACCTAGCTGATAGCGTCGTCCATGAGGGAGATGCCATGGAGAAGCTGCGGAAGCATGACCCAGTCAGTGTTTTACTTGAAGACGGAAAGGTAGTGGAGTAAAAAAGACAAGGTAAAATCCTTACCCTCATATGGTCACGGTAGCTCTCCACGGTCACGTCGACCAAGTTCCACTTGATCGACGCCTCCCAGTCGGCATCGGTCATCGCCCTCCTCAGCAGGCTCCGTGCCCGCCTGGGATGGTCCAGCGCACGCGAGTGCTGGAACTCCTCCTGGCGTACCTCCTCTTTTGATAGCTCGAGCTCACTGCCGGTTGTCCCTTCAACGGCCGGCCCTTGCCCTTGTCAGCTAGAGGTGCTGCCTCCTCCGGATCGGCAGGCACTGCGGCCTTGACGGGCATCTCCGGATGCTCCTGCTCTGACCGGGGGCCTGGCTCTCCTTATGGAGCCAACGCCCCCGCCGCGTTCCTCGCCCTACGCTCGGTAAGGGGGATGTCGTCCCTGTCTGACTCAACGTCAATGACGGGGGCGGGTCGCTCCTCTTCCCGCCTTTTCTTCTGTCGCTCGGCAACTGGCGTAGAGGCCAATTCTGGAGTGGCGCGCTTCCGCATCGCCCGTCGGATGACCTTGTATTTGTCGATCCGTTGCATCTTTCCTCCTGTCACCAAACATCCAGAGTCAAAGAAAGGAGGAAAGATTAAAAGAACGGTAAGAAGAGGGGTCGGCCCTTGCCTAGAAATCTTTGGGGGCTAATCCCTACCTGATGAAGGGTCTCTTCCCCCAACAGCTTATATGCCGTCACCGGGCCGGCTCTACTAAGCACGGTGAATGCGCCCAGGTCGGCTGCCGATACTGACCTGCCCTCGTGGACCCTCGCCCGCGGCTCTCTCCACAATGGCTCGAACCCCCAGCATTCGAGATTGCTGACGAAGAAGAACCTGGCCTTCCACCCGTGGACGGCCGACGGGAGGCACTTCAATAGCTTTCGGCCTTGACGAGGGACGAATAGGATCCACTCCTGGCTCCTAAAGTCCCTCTTCAGGTAAAAGAAGTTACCGAAGAGGGACAGACTGGGGTCGGACCCGACCCTACGACAGAGTACTATGAAGCAACATATCACCCGAATACTGTTCGGGGTCAGCTGCGCCGAGGTCACCCTATAATGATTGAAGATGGCTACGAACAAGGGATGCAGTGGGAACCTAAGGCCAGTCTTAAGATGGGACTCGTACATTGGGAGGGTCCCTGGACCTAGTGGGTTGTTTGCTCTCCCCTCTCGGCCGGGTAATGTGAGGTGCAGGGTGGACGGGATGCCGTACACTGCTCTAAGGTTTTCGACCCATTCCCGAGTCATGGTCGAGGATACCGCGCTCAGCCCTAGGTCCCTAGGTCTATGGGACAAACCCCTACTGCTAGACGCCATCGGAGTTAGAAGGAAAAGAGGAATGACTGGGACCAACCTGGAATGAACTCTTAGACGACGAGATTTGCAGAAGGGGAAGACCCTAGCTCGAAGTGCAGACGAAGCAGAAAGAGCCTCTTGCCCTGCCTCCTCCCCCTTTTATAGGCCTTCGGGGGAGGAGAGAGGCCGAAGAAGGAATTATTACCTACCTCGGCGCATCCCAGCCATCCCGTCGAAAGCCGCAACTGCCAGCATCGCGGGAATCGGAGTGGCTGAAGCACCCTCTCACGCAGATCGTGATCCGCGTGCGTGCTGGATCAGCGGTGCGAGACTGGCCCAGAAGGCGACGCCGGCCGACCAGATGCTGCCACGTGGCATCTAGCCCCAAATTGACGTGGGATAACCTGGCTCTCATCATGGCGCCGGATCTGCATTAACTACCCCGCCTGCGCCCCACCGAGCGGCTAACAGCTGTTCAAGGCACCGTTTGAGGCGAATTCGAAGTGACCCGATGCCTCGATCCGGAGTCCGCCGCAGGTGCGCACGATCATGCTCCTGTCCTTTTGTGCCACGTGGCCCCTCAACGTCCAAGAGCAGGGGGGGCAACTGATGCGCCCCTTCGGCTAGCCCTCGGTCAGATCGGCCCCAGCGTCCGGTCAGCTGGTCCCCGCGCAGAGTCTGACTCCCCGGTTGGCTTTCCCAAAGAGCCGGCCCGGGGGCTTTGGGAGCTGACAAGTACCTCGCCGCTCGTGCGGCGCCCTTTTGATCGCTACGGTCGGCCCCCTTTGACCCCATTGAACGTCCCGGTCGGCTTCGTGGAAGCCAGCCAATCCGCCGCTGAAGGAATCACCGAAGCTTCCAGGAACCCTTCCTCTCCGACAGTTCTGACATTCTGTTATAACAAACTCCACCGTATGGCCACTACTCTGACACACCTGTCACGCCGCCACCCACGATCTCGCCTCCACGCCTATTATCCTGGGGGCATTTCCGAGCTTTCTCAGCCTGCCCCCCAACAGAATTTGGCAGCGCTCCGTGCCTATAAAAGACACCCGGGGGACCTTCGTGAGGGGTAACGTTCTTCTTCCCCATTCTGATTCCTCTTCCCGAGTTCTTCTCGTCCTGTTGCTCCAATCCTCCTCTAACTTAAGCATCGGAGTGTTTCCTGCTGGAGCCCCCTCCGGTGCTTAGGGACTTCTTGCAGGTTGTCTGGTCGAGGAGCCCTCCAGCGCGTTCGCTGAGCTTGATTCAGGAGGAAGAGCTCTGACCAAGCTCCATGGATCTTTTAAATAGATTTGGATCGGGTCGCTTATCAACCCGGTCCGTTTGCAGGCCTCCTGATTGGTGACCCTTTTTTATTGAAATGGTTGTTTAGCATCACCATAATAATACATATAAATTTAAAGGTCACCTTCTCTCTCTCTCTCTCTCTCTCTCTCTCTCTCTCTCTCTCTCTCTCTCTCTCCCTAACTCGCGCGGGCGGGGAGGGTATTCACTTAGCTTTTATTATAGATAAGATGATGAGAGAATGTGTTTATGTACACGTGTATGGTGGTGGCTAACGAAGAAGTAAAAATAAATACATAAATAAAACCTAGATAGAACTGACTTTGAAGTAGTTATATCCTGGAGTTTCCAGTTAGAGACTATAGGCCAATATGTCTGATTCGAAGGTCTCCTAATGGAATTCTGTATGGTTTCATCAGTACGTAGAAGTCGTACCCTGACTCTAGGAATAATTAGATCTATCGTGCAGTTGCTACTGGTAGTGCGAGGCAAGTACACTTAGCTTCCATGATTCTTTTTTATGACAACAACATAAGTAGTCAACGATGCACACTTACAGAATGATATCCCTAGCCCAAATCTAAAAGCTCTTTCCAACGTCCGGGCACCATGCCCAAACGGACCTGACTCGCTTCGATGTTCCATAAAGCCAATGGCATGCATGTATGACAAGATACGATAACAATGCACAGCGATATGAAAACAACCATAAGCTAAACAATATCCAAACTTAAAGCCCAGCTACAGCTATCGATCGATATTTTAAGCACTGGCGGAGCTACGTCTATTAACCTAGGAAGACCACATGCATGCATTCTTTCACAGCCATTATTTTCTGTTAGTTGTTTTCTGTAAAGATATTTTTCTTTTCAAGAAAACATACATTTGCTGCCCTTTTTGCCTGCCAGTTACAGTATTATCATCATGTTATGCTGTTGTATCCAAAAAAAAAAAATTAATAAATTTTAACCGTTTAATTTAATCAAAACTTTATCTAATAAAACTTTTCATACCATCACTTTTACAAATTTAATTTTAAATTATATGTTATATATATTATTTTTATTTCTCGTAATTAAATTTTCAGGCTTCGCCACTGATCTTAAGTGATGCCTAACTGTCGATCCTTATCCAAAGTAGTACGAAGACATAAAATATAAAAGTTTCAGTCTACTTAGATGTAAGAAAATTTTACATGCCATGCATGCACGCCTTATCCGTGGTTGGCATTGACTATCGAGATTTCCTGCATGTAGAATTCGTCGGGATGCTCCACGGTTTCCGGGTCGGCAAACAAAACAATAAAACGGAGCGAGGTCCAAAGTCAAAGGTAAAAGCATGCGGGAAAGTGCAAACCTTTGCAACCCGTGGCATTTCTGAGGTCAAAACCTAAGCACGATTTTTCGAAGAACTTAAAAATTAAGATATCCGCTTCTCTCGATGCCGCTGTCGCTCCCCCCATGCATGGCACGTCAACCCAAGCGTTCGGGGCCATGCACGGTGAGAGCGTGCACGATTAAATGATGGATTTCAGTGTTAGCTTGCTCAAAGACTGCATTAATTATTACGGAGAATGGCGCACCGGCCGCCATGCACGATTCGAAAGACTGCAACTTGTTGCCACCGAATTGTTAAACAGCGTTTACAGATAAAATCCAGCTGGTGCATACCGGCAAGAGGATTTAAACAAAGAAATCCATCAAGAAATGGTTATGTGTTCAAGATGAAGCATGTTATATATTATAGCATTGTATATATATAGCTGGCCCATCATCCAATTAAAATTATATCTGTCAGAAAATTTCGGTCTAAGTACGAGCCGAACACCGATTCGGCTGACCGAAGACCTTATCTCCAAAGCCAGCGACTTCGGATCTAGAAAGATCGGACCAACCACGAGCAACCTAAGGCTCTTCACCTGCCTACAGCATCCGGAGGCAAAACTTTCGGATCACGTCTTCGGCCTTAACCGAAGACCAGGCTCCATGTTGATTTCCGAAAACATACTCTTCGGTTCCTGCCGAAGACACGATTTCCGGTCCTTGGTAAATACCAAGTCCTCGACTCATGCAGAAGACAGGATCTCCGACCGAGAAGATCCGAAGACGGGGAAATTTCCGGTTCAATTACGAGAATCTCCCTAAGCAGGGAAAATCTAATGATGAGTCCACAATCCTTCCCAGATAGATAACAGTAACCAACGATTACTATCGACTATCTCCATGCCACGATCATGACGCACAACTCCAGCTACCATGCCTCCGGTCTGGCCGGAACTGCTCAATAACAACCCACGATTGCCAATTATGGGCAAAAATTAACTTCCCGTGATTGTTGGGAGAAGAACGGATCCGCAGGCCGGGTGCTCTCTTATAAATGGCAGTAAGAAGAAACGCGAGGGGAGGTATGCACACATACATACATCCATACCTTAAATTCAAAGAGCTTTCCCTCTGCTTCTGGAAAATCTTCCCCATTCTGTGGCTGGGACCCGTCTCTGACTTAGGCATCGGAGTGTCCCCCGCCAGAACGACTCCGGCAAGGAACCTGTTTTACAGGTGAACCAAGGACTGGTCCTGCAGTGCAGCAGCTCCGACCGGCCGGTACAGGGACTCCACGCCAACAGATTGGTGCGCCAGGAAGGGGGACGACACAGCACTCTTTAAGCTCCCTCCTAAACAAGGGAAAGTAAGAAATTCATGATGACAAGAAGAAAGACTCATATCGCCTCCACAAGTCGAAATCGTGTTCCATCCCAAGAGGGTGCGCCCCTAGGAGAGAACGATGTCCCACCTCCTACAGTTGTCGTGGGATTGCAGCAATTTGAAGTCCTTGTGAACCATGTCACCAACCTTACGGTCATGGTTCAAGATTTTCAGAAAAGAGCTTTTCCGGTGGAAAACCCGCCGGCCACTTCCAGACATAGCTCTCGATCCCGAAGGAAGAGAGCCCCACGAGAGGGTTCTACACACCTCTCCTCCCGTTCTCGGCCCTCTCCTGAAGGCCGAAGTTCGAGACTGCCTAGACCCACCAATTCCCTACAGAAAGGGAAAAGGCCTAGGCAAACTTCCTCCCTCTCCTCCGAAGACTCTGCTCCCGCAGAGAGGGCGTCGAAGCAAACTCCCGATTATGACGGGAGATTTAAAGCCAATGAATCGAAAATGGCGAGGGCGCGGGAGCAGAGAATGCTGGATCTAAAAGATCCCGACGACTTGATAGTAGGCAATCTACGCCCACCCTACACCGACCGTATCATGGCCGAAGTCATTTCTCGGCATTTCAGGGTTCCCTAGATAGAACCCTATGACGGCACCTCCGATCCCTTCAACCACTTGGACAGTTTCAGGGCCCATATGATGATCCAAGAAGCTTCGGACGCGATATACTGCCTCGCGTTCCCGGCTACCTTGAAGAAAGCCACTCGGATATGGTACTTGAGCCTATGTCGAGGTACCATCGATTCCTTTTTCGAGCTAGAAAAATTGTTTGTCTTGCATTTCAGGACCTGCCGCAAGACCCCCCGAAATATGGACACACTGTTCCTCCTTCACTAGAATGAAGGAGAAAGCCTGCGAGACTATATCTCCAGGTTCAATGCGGCCACACTTGAGATCCCCGATCTCAATGAGCATATGGCCATGTCTGCACTGAAGAAGGGACTTCGTACATCCAGGCTCACCTTTTCCCTGGATAAGAAGTTTCCCAAAAGCTACGCTGAGCTCTTGTCAAGGGCTCAGAAATACGCCGATGCTGAAGAGCAGGCGGCCAACCGATGACTAATCGAAGGGAAGCCCCCTTCATAAAAAGAAGAACAACAGGGAACGAAGTCCCCCAATCTCCAATAACAATAACAGCAAATATATTGACCGTCGAAGAAGTCCTCCCAGGCCCAGAGCATCGGAAGGAAGATTCGATTCCTACACCCCCTCAACCTTCCTCGAGAAAAGATTCTCATTGAGATAGAGAAAGAAAACTATCTCCAACGGCCCGTCCCATGAAGGCCTCCTCTTCCGTAAAGAACAGGAACAAATATTGCCGATTCCACTGGGACCACAGCCATAATACCGAAGAGTGCATCCAGCTGAAGGAGGCGATTGAGGATCTCATCAAGAGAGGGTATTTGGGATGGTACATTGGTCGTCAAGGACCTCAGTCGGAAGCTACTATTCCCCAGCCACCTTCTAAAGAGGCCGAACTGCCGAATCAAAGGCCCACCAACAGAGGTGTGGGGATGATACAGCGGCCTATCGACTGGAGGAGGGACGAGGACGACGTCCCAAAGTGACTCAAGGACAACAATGCTATTATCTTCTCCGATAACGACCTTGTGGGAGTTCGGCTCCCGCATGATGATCCTCTTGTAATCTCGGCCGTTGTGGCCAACTATGAAGTACAGTGAATCCTTGTTGATAATGGAAGTTCGACTGATATCTTAATTTATGATGCATTCTCTAAAATGTGTTTGCCTAGACATCAACTACGGAGATCCTCCGTACCGCTCACTGGCTTTGGGGGTAATCAAGTTCACGCCGAGGGAGAAATAGTATTGCTTGTGACCCTTGGCACTGAACCTCGATAAAAAACACTGCCGATCAATTTCACGGTAGTCCGGACCCCCTCAGCTTACAACATCATTCTGGGATGGCCCGTCTTGAATAAATTTTGAACCGTAATGTCCTCTCATTATCTCCTGGTATGCTTCCCCACCAGGAATGGTGTCGGAGAAGTTAGAGAAGATCAAAGAGCAGCGCGGCAGTGTTTGATGATCCAAGACAAGCACTTCAACGATTTTGCAACTCCGGATCAGCTGGATCCGAGAGATACAACTACAGGCTCTGGTAAACCCATGGAAAGAACTGTCATGGTATCTTTGACAAAGGAAGACCCCACAAGAGTTGTGCAGATCGGGAGTACGCTTGATGAGGAAACCAGAATGGGGCTGATCTATTTCCTCAGAGACAACGCCGATGTCTTCGCCTGGTCGGCTTCGGACATGCCAGGGATTCCTGCCGAAGTAATCACTCATCGGCTAGAAGTTACCCCCGAGTATAAACCAGTCCGGTAGAAGAAAAGAAGCTTTGCTCTTGAAAGACAGAAAGCTATGGACGAAGAAGTAGGCAAACTCCTTAAAGCAGGATTCATCCGAGAAGCCCACTACCCCGAATGGCTGGCCAATATGGTAATGGTGAAGAAAGCTAATGGCAAGTGGAGGATCTGCATCGATTACACAGACCTCAACAAGGCTTACCTAAAGGATAGCTTCCCTTTTCCAAAGATTGATCAGCTGGTCGACGCCACTGCCGGCCACCAACTTTTGAGCTTTATTGATGCTTTTTCTGGCTACAATCATATCAGGATGGATCCCCAAGATGAAGAGAAGACAGCCTTTGTCACCGACAAAGGTCTCTACTACTACAAGATGATGCCATTCGGCCTCAAGAACGCCGGGGTGACATTTCAAAGGCTAATCAATAAGGTATTCGAAAATCAACTGGGAAGAAACATTGAGGCTTATGTTAACGACATGATTGTCAAAAGCCTCCTAAAAAATGATCACATCCAAGACTTGGAAGAATCATTCAGTGCTCTACGACGCTATCGCATGAAGCTAAACCCAACGAAGTGCGCCTTCGGGATCACTTCGGGTAAGTTCTTGGGCTTTCTTGTCACCAAACGAGAGATTGAGGCAAATCCTAAGAAAATCCAAGCCCTAAAGGATATGAGACATCCCTCCTGCAAAAAAGAAGTCCAGCAGCTAACAGGAAGAATTACCTCCCTAAGCAGGTTCATTTCTTATTCAACTGAGAAATGTCTTCCGTTCTTCAAGGTACTTCGGCAGTTAAAGAGCTTTGAATGGCTCGAAAACTGTCGCACTGCCTTTGAAGAACTAAAGAAATACCTAGAAACTCCGCCTCTGCTCTCCAAACCTCAAGAAGGCGAAGTACTTTACTTATACCTCTCCGCTTCGGATGAAGCAATTAGTTCGGTCCTTATCCGAAGAGATGAAGACGGATCCCACAAGCCGATCTACTACATCAGCAAGGTTCCACATGATGCTGAAATGCGGTATGCGAGGATGCAGAAGTTGATCTACTCTCTGGTGATTGCAGCAAAGCGACTAAGACCGTACTTCCATGCCCACGCCATCGTGGTACTGACCGATCAGCCCCTCAAGGCCGTTCTCTGGTCTCCAGACACTTCGAGAAGGATAGCCAAGTGGGTCGTGAAGTTGAGTGAATTCGACATCAGCTTTCAGCTCCGATCGGCTATGAAGGTCCAGGTGCTCTCTGATTTCTTGGCTGAATGCACCTGGAGGTCCGAAGACGAAGTACCCTCGATAGAAGATGAAGTTTCGAAGGAGACGAAGTTCGTTTGGGTGCTCCATGTGGACAGAGCTTCCAATGCCACTGGATGTGGAGCTGGTCTCATGCTAGCCGAACCTGACGGCCATACCATAGAGTACGCACTTCGGTTCTCCTTCCATGCTTCTAACAACCAAGCCGAATACGAAGCCTTGCTTGCCGGACTTCGGATTGCCAAAAATTTGGGAGTTCAATAACTCCGGACTTTCTCAGACTCCCAACTGGTTGTGAATCAAGTAAAGGGAGAATATGAAGCCAGGGATCCAATTATGATGCAGTACCTGGAGAAGGTACGAGCCTTATCCTCTCAACTGGAGCATTTTGAGATCATCCATGTCCCTCGATCAGAGAATTCTCAGGCGGATGCATTGTCACGACTGGCCACTACGATACCAGAATCTCTCGGATGCACCTTTGTTGAACATCTTGAAACTCCAAGTGTAGCCAAAGAGGCTATGGAGGTGCGCCAGATCAACGCTGAGCCAAGCTGGATGGATCCCATCATCAAGTTTCTAAATGAGGGCGTGTTACCAGAAGACAAGGCAGAGGCCAAGAAGATCCGCTGGATGCTGTCCCAGTATGTCATCTTGGACGGAACCCTCTATAAGAGATCATTTTCTCAACCGCTACTAAAATGCTTGGGACCGACGGATGCGGATTATGCCTTGAGAGAGGTCCATGAGGGCATATACGGTGATCACTTGGGGGGTAGATCTCTGGCATACAAGATCATTCGACAGGGATATTATTGGCCCTCCATCCAGAAGGATTCAGCTGACTTTGTGCGAATGTGTGACCAGTGCCAAAGGTACGCCAACGTTCAGAGGCAACCTGCAAGCCACTTGATTCAACTGATAGCTTCTTGGCCTTTTGTCCAATGGGGAATGGATATTCTTGGCCCATTCTCGCTGGCTTCTAGACAAAGGAAGTTCCTCCTTGTGGCCATCGACTACTTTACAAAGTGGGTAGAAGCCGAACTACTGGCCTATATCACAGAAGGCAAGGTAGAGAATTTTATAAAAAATTCCATCATATTTCGATTTGGCATCCCATATATCATAATCACGGATAACGGGAGACAGTTCGATAATCCAAAGTTCAAGGACTTCTGCGCTCGGTATCATGTTCAGCATCGGCTGACCTCCGTTGCCCACCCATAGTCCAACGGAGAAGCCGAAGCAACTAATCGAACCATTCTCCATGGTCTGAAGACGAGGTTGAATGTCGCCAAAGGACTTTGGGCCGAAGAGCTGACCTCTATTCTCTGGGCATACCGAACTATCCCAAAAACGGCCACCGGCGAATCTCCATTCAACCTAGCATACGGTACCGAAGCCGTACTACCTATTGAAGTCTCCCTAATCCCTGAGAATTGACAGCTACGAAGAGCCTGAAAACTCCGATCGTAGAAGGATCAACCTGGACCTGCTGCCAAGCACCAGACTTTAGGCCCAGATAAAAATGGCGGCATACCAACAAAAGATCACCAAATACTACAACTCCAGAGTGAAGGAGCAGATTTTTCGTACAGGGGACATAGTATTGCGAAGGGCAAAATTATCCATGCCAACAGAACAGGGTAAACTCTTCTCCAACTGGGAAGGTCCATATCAAGTCGAAGAAGTCATTCGACCAGGAACATATCAACTCAAGACCCTGGATGGGAAGTCTTTGTCCCGGCCATGGAATATACAAAACCTTCGTAAATATTATCAATAAACAAGTCCCTAAATTTCATGTGCAAATGTGCTCAACACTGCTGTACTCAGAACAGCTTGTTGCATCGACTGAATGATAACAGCCTAAGTGGCCCGATCTGAGAAATCGGTCAACTACGCAAAGGAGAGTCTGATCCACTCACCTTATCGGTATGCCCGACGAGCGCAATGGATGGCCTAGTCAGGCCACCAAGAAGATCGAAGGCACAGGGATAGTTCTGGTAACCTACCCTACGGAAAACCCGAAGACATGCCGGGGCGGGCCTAATCAGCCTACCTTGTATAAAAAAAAGAGAGAGAGAAGGCGCAGGATGGTTTTCGTAACCTACCCTATGGTAAACCCGAATACGCGCCGGGGCGGGCCTGAACAGCCTACCTTGATCACGATAGAAGTGCACATGGACGGTGCAAACACCCTACCCTATGGTAAATCCGAAAATATGCCTAAAAGGACCAATGTTGTCCTTCCTGTCGGCAACAAACATCTCTAGAGCGATCCAGCCAACCTCACATCCTCTCTATAGACCATAAATGGTCCGAGGAATCTATGCTCTAGACATGACAAAATGCAACACATCGTAAGAGATACATGGGAAGAGGTAAGAGAAAGATATTTCATTTCTTTTTTTTTGATTTTTACAAAAAAAAAGAGACTCTCAAAGAGAGAACAAAAAAAAAAGGGTAGTAGTAGAAGGATTGTAGGAAACATTTCAATAACCTCTTGCCGGCTTTTTCCCATACCGGTGGGGGGAGCTCTGAAGGGACGATGAGGGGGTCCCGGGGTTCCCGTCAGAACCAGAATCCGGCCCCTCATCGGAGTCGGAATCAAACTCATGTCCTGGAAAGGGAACAGAGGGCTTGATGTTGTCCAGGCCTTTCAAGTCATAAAACATGAAGGCCTTCCCCCTGCATTTTCGGAACCCCTAATGGTAAGAGTCCAGAGCCGCTTCGATGACCTCCTCCCTGAAGGCAGCGGACGCCTTGAAGTCTGAGACGGCGTTCGCCGCCTCCTTCTTGGCCTCCTCCACCTCCGCAACTTGGGCCCTGGCCTCCTTCAGTTGGGCCTCCAACATGCGAACCTTCTTCTCCAGACGGTCCATGAGAGGCTCATCATTATCGCCTGATTCGAAGAACTCCGGACTCCTCTTCCTTTTAAGGTTGACGGCCCTTCTCTTCACTGCCCGACGAAGCTCAGAGGTGCTGAACCTCATTTTCAACTAAAGGAAGAAGTCTGAGAGGATGGTGGCCCTTGGTAACATAAGGCAAGGCCCTATTTATAGAGAGCTTGCACCCACGACCGACTGCGGGGAGGCATGCTCCACGTCTTTTTCCAGCTGCATCAGAGAGCGCCACGTGTCCAAGCGACGCTTCGAAAATCGGAAGGCCCTCGAGGGTTATTCCCGGAACAACAATTACCGGCGCTTCGAATCCAGAGGAATTCCCATCGTACGGCGGCAACATTAATGGCTCCTTTTTGAAAAAAAGAGACATGACGGCACATAAGACGCAAGAAATCATGACTGTACGAATATCGATACATCGCGTGGATAACGAGAATCGTAATTAAACTTCCCTAATCACCGATCAATGGGGAGTTGACACATGTCTACCCCAATGGACAGGTTTAATTATGAGAGGAAGGTGACACCGGCCTAATCAACCGTAGACGGTCTTCGACAACAGAGTTCTAACCTATCCCGGAGTTCATCTTCATCAACTACCAATCAAACGGCCTTCGGCCACAGCCTTTTGACCAAGCAGAAGAAGGGACAGTAAAACTTGTTCAAGCTACATCTAAAAACACAACATAGCATATGCAGAAGAAGAAAAAGCTACTGCAAAATCTGTAGAAGTTGTCATACAAAAGCCATTGACAATACAAAAAAGAAAACACATCTAAAGCCACTCGGATTATTCAACATCAACAGGAGGAGACCCAACATCACAGGATTGAAGCAACTTGTCAACCTGTGCAGAAAGGATCTCATCGACTTGGGCTGGAACCAGAGAACCTTCACCTTGGACTCCACCAGCCTGGATCTCCTCCTGAACAGGGGTCAAAGCTGAAGTCACCCCCAGATGTTCGACTAAGGCAGAGGCCTCCTCACCCGGACAAGGTGCCTCTTCGGCCTCTTCAGCCTCCGCCGCAGCCTCAGCCTCCTCCGCTTCTTCTTCTCCTTCGGCTATGTTGAAGAAAGGGATGCCAGAAAGATCAAGGTGGGGAAAGACCTCCTTTATCTTGGAAAGTCCATCGTTGAAGCCATGCTGATAGCCGTACAGGGATGCTTCATTCGTCTCCTCTTGGAATTGTGAAGACTTCCTGAAGTCTGCTACAGCATCATCCACCTGCTTTCTCAGGGACACGGACTCTCTCTTGACCACTTCAGACTCCAGAATTGCCTCTTCGACTCTCCTGGCAGCTTCCTCCGCTGCCTTGGTTAAACTCTCTATCCTCTCTTCATTCCCCTAAACAGTTAGCTCCAAGGAGTCGACTCGCTTTCTGCTCTTCCTCCATCCTGCACCTTGCTCCGCTATTGTCAAATGGGCACTTTTTAGTTCACCCTTCAGCTCATGAACCTCGTCATTCACCCGGACAAGACGGCTCTCCATAGACTGCCTCAACTCTTCGGCTACTTCTTTTGTGGCCCTGGCAGTATGGAGATCCTCCTTGTTACCGTGGATGAGGCTGTCAACGTTTTTTAGGCCCTCCTCTATAAAGGTAAGGTCATAGACCAACTGCATCAAAACTATGGAGTTATGGATCGAACAATTCTCAGAGCAAAGGAGACGGCAAGGACTATACCTGTTGCAGGGCAGAAAAAGCAGAATCGGACACCCTAGGAAGGTTCCGACTTCGGAGAATTGCCAAGTCATGAGGTAGCAATGTGCTCTTCAGGGCCTGCCTGGCTACGGCGGGGACTAGTAGTCCCCCAGTAGATGAAAGCTCCGAAGAGTTCGCTGAACGGCTTCCAGCTGTTGAAGCCCCACGAGCGAACTCTACCTCAACTTGCCGTGCTTTGCCCCTATCAGCCGCAGGGGGGCAAGGCGATGGCACATCCGTCGTCTGAGACGGACTCCCCATTGTGCGAACCGGGGAGGTATCCGCTGGTGGAATTTTGATTGGACGAGATCCTGACGGGGCCCCTTCTGTGGGTACCACATCTTCCCCTGAGGTCCCCCGGGAAGATGAGGTGCTCCGGTCCCCCTCAGGACCGTCTCTTCGGGCCTTCTTCCGAACTGCCGACCTTGTGAAAAGGGTTTGAGCTACCCTCTTCTCAGAAGTCTGATGGAGCCAACTCACATCAGGCTTCATTCCGCTACCTACAAGCAAAAGAGTTTCTCTATGTTGACTAAACTACAACAAAACCGGGGGAAAGGGAGGGTAGAAATCTCCGCCACTATACCTAATACGGAGAACTTACTGATCCTCGTAAGATAGAGATTTCTCTCCTCCAACAACTCACGGATAGGGGTGACTTCCGAATTGATCAGAAGATCGTAATCCGACTGGTCAGCCGCCAAGACCTTCTTCCCATCATTGGCGGTTAAACAAGGCTTCTTCCAAACAGTATCGAAGTCCCATGGATCATGGACAGTACAAACACAAAAACAGGTTTCCACCTATGGATGGCGCTGGGCATGTCCTTGATGACCTTATGGCCCGGTCGGGGGCCGATCACCCACCATCCGTTGCTATAAAAATCTCTCTTGAGTACGAAAAGGGCAGTGAACAAGTTGGTCCTAGGTTCTATGTTTGCGATGCTGCACAGGACCAGAAATCCGTAGATGTTCCGAATACTATTAGGGGTCAACTGCACCGGCACCACTTGAAACAAATGAAAGATTTTGATGAAGAAAGCGTGCAGCGAAAATCGAATGCCAGCCTTCAGATGATCTTCGTACATGGCTAAGCACCCGGGGGGAGGTTTGTTCACCCGTTCCTCAGAAGCGAGGAGGACGAAAGGGAACCCCTCGGGAACACGATAGCATTCCCAAAGAAAGGCCATCTTCCCTGAGAAATCGAGCTAGAGATCGACTCCGGACCCACTACGTCACCGGCCCCTGAGGGCCCAACTTGTCCCTCCTGACTTTTTATAGTTTCTTTCATGATAAAAGAATGAAATGATAAGGTAGAAGGAAGATTCTACCTACGGAATAGACTGGTAGACAAAAATAGGGAAGGCTAAGCGAAGAATGAGACGAGGTTGAAGAAGCTTCTTTAGCCGGACCTTCTCTCTTCCCAAAAGAAAATCAGGGGCCTCTGAAGTCCCACCAAGTTGATTTGACAAAGGGTTACCCAGGGAGGTAACCTATCTTGAACCAGCAGCTAGGATGAAGCGTATCCATCATCCAATGGGCAGGGAGAAGCCACGACAACCACCCAAATTTCAACCAAAAGATTGGCTGGACCGTCGCACAACAGGAAAGGAAGAGACAGCTTCAGGGCCGCTCACTCTTTTCTTCTCTCCTAACTAGGGAGTGACAGCTGTCCACCGCCTAATTTCCAAATCAACCAGGAGTCATGATGAGCAGTCCAATCAGAGATCTCATGGTCATCCACTACACTATCTCTCAGGAGGAAAACGATAAAGCATTGGTACTCTCACTTCTTGAGGCAAACCTTCGCTTCGAAAACTGAGAGTAGGGGGGCAACTGTTGGGAAATCCCGGTCTAAGTACGAACCGAATATCGATTCGGCTGACCGAAGACCTTACCTCTGAAGCCAGCGACTTCGGACCTAGAAAGATCGGGCCAACCACGAGCAACCTAAGGCTCTCCACCGGCCTACAACACCTGGAGGCAAAACCTTCGGATCATGTTTTCGGCCTTAACCGAAGACCAGGCTCTATGTCAACTTCCGAAAACATACTCTTCGATTCCTGCCGAAGATACGATCTCCAGTCCTTGATAAACACCAAGTCCTCGACTCATGCAGAAGACATGATCTCCGACCGAGAAGATCCGAAGACGGAAAAATTTTCGGTTTAATTACTAGAATATCCCTAAACAGGAAAAATCTGAGGATGGGTCCACGATCCTTCCCAGATAGGTAACAGTAACCAACAATTACTATCGACTATCTCCATGCCATGATCATGGTGCGCAACTCCAGCTGCCACGCCTCCGGTCTGGCCGGAACCGCTTAATGACAACCCACGATTGCCAATCATGGGGAGAAATTAACTTCCCGTGATTGCTGGGAGAAGAACGGATCCGCAGGCCGGGCGCCCTCTTATAAATGGCGGTAAGAAGAAACGCGAGGGGAGGTACGCACACATACATACATCCATACCCTAAATTCAAAGAGCTTTCCCTCTGCTTCTGAAAAATCTTCCCTATTCTGTGGCTGGGACCCGCCTCTGACTTAGGCATTGGAATGTCCCCCGCCGGAACGACTTCGGCAAGGGACCTGTTTTGCAGGTGAACCAGGGAACGCTCCTGCAGTGTAGCAGCTCCGATCGACCGGTACAGAAACTCCATGCCAACAACATCTTATATGTGTGTGTTCGAGAACGGATCCATGACATGCTGGAATGAATCAACCTTCCGGAGTCAATTATATATATATACATCTTTTGTACAACTAAAGTAGATATATAATATTCTTTTATTTAAATGATTTTAAGCATATTTACACTACTAGTGGAACATATAATGATCATTGGGATTAAATTGCCATATATATATATATATATATATATATATATATATATATATATATATATATATATATATATATATATATGGCTACATTATCACAAACATAGATGTGAGAAAAAAAAGAAAGAACTTATAGCAAACATGCACCCAAAACAACAAGACTAGCGTCGCCAAACTCCGTATAAAAGATTCAAAGAACCAACCATATTAAATATATCATGAACATCATAAATTTTATGCCGGTAGCGTGCATATACACGGTAATGCAATGCATGCGGACATAATTTCTCCATGAATGCCCCCGCAACGCCAACTGCCATTACCCAGCGGTATTCGTAAGACATGATCTCATCCATCCGGAGAGCTTTCAAGTCAAAGATCGCCGAACGAACGGTTAGGATACGATGCAGGTATGATTGCGTTGCGTGGTCCCCATGCGCCGCGCGTGAACACAGGCCCTCGCCATTTCTGAGAGGGGGGTGTATCTTTCCCTCGAAAGAAGGATTCGGATTCCTTCGCACGAATCCACCATTGGATCGCGCGGTGGGCACTTCACGATCGACGCGAGAGAGTTGGCAGTGCTTCGAAAATTTGTGCACGGTCGAGAGGGAAATCCAAGACTTTGCGTCGTCGGTCCATTAGCCAACAACAAGCTCGGTATCAGGACTCCTCCGCAAACGCGAATGGCCGTCACCTTTAATGACACCTACCACCGCCATATCTACAGTGCAATTAAAATACCATTATTATATAGGAGGAAGACTTCGACTCTTTCTTCCTAGCAGAAGAAACTGGCCGCCATGCATGGAGGAGGAGGGCAGGATGAAACGGCTTGCCATGATGATATATCTACGTGGTGATGCTCCCGAGGTAGAGAACTTGTTCGATGTTGACTTTGAATGGATGTCATCCGACCCGAAGCATCCTTTTTCCTTGAATGGCATTTACTTCGTCTCTTCGTCTCATGCCCCTCCTCAAACTTCGTCAACTACATTAAATTCTTCTTTGATGAGCCTAGGGCTGCACGGTATTTGTTTCCTTGGTGTTGGTGCACGCGCTCACCCTCAAATATCATCCCACTCGCCATTTCCAACTCTATCCTGCATGCTCATTCTTTTTTCAGTTGATCACCGTCGAAGGGGAAAGCGGAATCGATCAGTAAGAAGAGAGAGAGAGAAATGGCAAGGGTGTTCTTTTTCTTATGTCTCCTTCTGCTAATGACCGAGTCTGACTCAAGAAGGTTGCTAATGGTGCCTGACAAGCCAACTCGTGCTTCTACGTCTCATGTAGTGGCTTTCTCCCTCTCTCTCTGTGTGTGTGTGTGTGTGTGTGTGTGTATGTATGGCTTGGACACAAGACTCCTTAGCTTTGTGAGCCTTTTAAGAAGAGGAATAGCTTCTAAACCACTGTGTGTGTTTGCATGTCCGTGGCTGGATGACCAGTACTCAGCTTTATGAGATTTTTAAGGAAGAAAAGGAATAATAGTTCGGGGAGTACCATGTTTCGGGAGCTTAGACGCCAGCACCTACCTACCAACAATTGAAATATTTATCTTTTAATTTGATTGCTGATTATTTCAGTTTTGTGCCTGATTATTTTCGACATGCAGGAACTGATCACTGAGAAAGAAGGATGCGAACGTGTCAACGATCAGTGTGTCATGGGGAAGTGGATGGAAGCTCACGCGGATTATATCTACACACAAGATATCAAAGATCCATGATCTGCTTCTAAAATTTGCTTCTACTTGTCCGTGTCTGTTTTTGCATCCTCTTCTATCAAGATTTGGGGAGTCCTTTCGGCAGTTAATCATCTCTGCTATGTGCGTGTGTCATCAAGGTTTATGTTTTTTTTTTTTCTTTAACAATGTCTGTGTGTGTGTGTGTGTGTGTGTATGTAAGTATATATATAGTTGTTTGCTGACTGGATATTTGTTTTGGTAATGGTGTCTGCCACAAGCAATGCAAAAGTATCCACATATTATTATCTGCTCCATATCCAAAGGTGTATATTATGTGACAATTATCAACTTTGTTGTCTCAACCCCGAGAATGAGATCTAGCATCGGCTATAATTTCAATTTCTCGTGCAACTCTATATATATGTTAGAATTCGGATCTTCTTCCTTTATACTAAAGCTCTAGCTCACAATTATACACCATCCATGCACAACCAAAGGTACGTGATTAGTTGCACAGGGTGAGACAGATACGTGCTCGCCATATTCGATTCTCCAACCTTGGCAGAGACGCAAAATAATGATAGGTGGTTTGACGGGGACCCCCTTCGGTTCAAAACACAAATTAGCTAGAGAGGATTATTCCTCAGGGTTGTATCTTTTGTGGGAAAGAAGTATTTACCTTCCTTCCTTTCGTGCGAATCCACCATTCGATCACCCACTGTACAGATCTCAAGGTGCTTTGAACTCCATTTTTCATCCGTATGCATACTTAAGCGACCGGTGAATGATCCAAGTTACTTCGTACCTGTAACATGTATTTGGGCTGGGCCCGGTGTACGGGCCCAAAGAAAAATTATGGTAGAATCAAACCAGCTTCTGAGACCAATTTCAATATTAAGGTACTGATCGCCAATCAAAACCAAACAAGGCTCGGTCTAAGATCCAAGCCCTTCAATCAGGCTGTGTCAGCCTAGATTCCCTTGACATTTTTTCTTTTATTCTACTTCAAGTAGTTTAGGAGGTAGGCTCTAAAACAATGCAAAATGCCTTAGGCCCATGCTCAAATTAAGCCCATATCTGCACCGAATGGCCCTTGGGCCCATGCTAAAATCGACAGGCTGTTATTGGGCTTTGCCGGACCCAGTGCCATGGAACTGCCATGCCTAGCTGGGCTGCATCCGACCGTCATCTAAAGTTGAGTAATTCTTTGTGCACCGCATACGGTGCATCAAATCTAGTGTAGCCCGCAGCGCACACTTCTATTGGTCCAATTATATCCACGGTGGCATGACGGGACAGGACGGGTCTCTGCGATTACGTAATCTGAAAACACCGCCCTACAGTCTTTTCAAACCAGTAAAATAACCATTCTACCCTCATCATTTTGGTATAGGTTACGATACGAAAAATGGTTCTTATTCTGCAAACAGGGAAAAAAAAATCAATTTGTACCACGAAGCCTTACCACAGAGTTCGTCCATTATTTTTGGATATCTCAGATATCTCCATTTTATATTTTTGCTTCTCTTTGGTGGTCGAGAAACCGTTGGTGATCTTCCTTTAACATTTGATACGTCTTCAAAATCTTGAAAAAATTGAGACAAGTGATTTCGTTTTTCAACGCAGACGACGAACACAAAAACAACGTAAAAAAGAAATACATATGGAGGAAGGAAGCACTGTAATCGTTATTTATTCAGGAGGTGATGAGAATCCCTTAAGATCCATCCCAAAGGATGCTATAGAAGCAGAAACAGATAAACAAAATTTTTGATTCCTGCTTGGAGTTGACATTTGGCGTGTAAACTTTTTTTTTTATAATTTCTGCATTGGTGTGGGAGTTTTTTAACTAGGGTGCCCCAGGTTTTGAACAATGGTGTCGTAGATTTTGAATTAAGGTATCATAAGTTTTGAACTAGGGTGTCATAATTTCTGTTTTACTATTTTAATGTCAATCTTTGAAATTTATCTCTACAGAGGGATGTCACGATAATTTTTTTAAAAAATATTAAGTCTTTATAGTATAAAATCATAACACCGTAGTTCAGATATTACGACATCCTAGTTCAAAACCTACGACATCCTATTTCAAAACCTACGACACCCATGCAGAAATTATGAAAAAGAAGTTTTTAACCCCTCTACCTCTAATACATGGCAATCGTGGCTTGTTTTATGACTCTCAGGATGTCATAAAATTGCCACGGATGCTGTAACATTAATCAAAATAGCAAAAACAGTATTACGACATCATAGTTCAAAATCTACGACATCCATGCAGAAATTATGAAAAAGAAGTTTTTAACCCCTCTACCTCTAATACATGGCAACCGTGGCTTGTTTTATGACTCTCAGGATGTCATAAAATTGCCACGGATGCTGTAACATTATCAAAATGGCCAAAACAGTATTACAACATCCTAGTTTAAAACCTATGATACCTTAGTTCAAAACCTACGACATCCATGCAGAAATTATGAAAATGAAGTTTTTAACCCCTCTCCTCTAATACATGGCAACCGTTGCTTATTTTATGACTCCCAGGATATCATAAAATTGCCACCCACGGATGCTGTAACATTAATCAAAATGATCAAAACAGTATTACAACATCCTAGTTCAAAACCTACGACATTCTAGTTCAAAACCTATGACACACATGCAGAAATTATGAAAAAGAAGTTTTTAACCCCTCTATCTTTAATACGTAGTAACCGTGGCTTGTTTTATGACTCCCAGGATATCATAAAATTGTCACAGATACTGTAATATTAATTAAAATGACCAAAATAGTATTAGATACCTTAGTTCAAAACCTACGACACCCATAAAAAAATTATAAAAAAGAAGTTTTTAATCTCTCTACCTCTAATACATGGCAACCGTAGCTTGTTTTATGACTTCCAGGTATCATAAAATTACTACGGATGCTGTAACATTAATCAAAATGGCCAAAATAGTATTATGCTATCCTAGTTCAAAACCTACGATATCCTATTTCAAAACCTACGACATCCATGCAAAAATTATGAAAAAGAAATTTTTAACCCCTCTACCTCTAATACATAGCAACCGTGGCTTATTTTATGACTCCTAAAGTGTCATAAAAATTTTTGTTTAGAATTTATTGCTTAACTTATATTTATATTTTACTTATATTTCAGGTGATCTTGCAGTTGTTCAGCTGCCTAGATTAAAGGCTTCATAATTCTTTAAAAACTATTGCAAGCCAGCAGTGTATGCTGAACAAGTTTTGAAGATGGGTTTCTCAGGTTATCATTTAGAAATAATCCGAAAGACTTATTTCAATGCGTTTGTAGATATGCAACAATTTATTATCGACGGGCGTCTACTAGCTGAAATTATTAGATGTTACAAGGAAGGAGACAAGTTTATTTTTTATGGCAAGAAACTTATATTCAGTGTCGAAAACCTGGTCCTGATTTTGGGTTTGCCATGCCACGGAAAGAAGATTGAAATGGAAGATCAAGTTAAGAAGAATTAGCTATTCAGACGATTTGGAAGAGAATTAAATCTGCAAAATAAGGGACTGGAGAAGTTAATTGCCCAACTTTATTCATCAAATTTACAAGAGGATGTTGAGAACACTGTGAGATTATGGATTGTATATATATTCGCAACGTTTTTGTATCCAAAGTCAAATCAATCTTATCCAAGATTTATCATTCCTTACTTGGATGATTTATCCCAGCTGGGTCAAATAGATTAGGCTTCCACAATAAGGGAGTTGACTCTTATGTCTCTTCCAGGTGCTGCTTTTTGCTTGAGATCCGAGAAGCTAGTCCTAACCAAGAGAAGTGACAAGATTAGGAGGCAGCCAACCCTGTATGGGTATACAGCTGCTCTGTTGGTAAGTATCATTAATATACAACAAAAGTATAATTACTTTGTTTTAAATCTTTCATATATTTAACATACATGATTATTATGTACATGTTTGGTTCCTTAAGCATAGTACCTTGAGAGCTCCAGCATATCCAAATAAATTGCCTAGGCTGTTAAAATGATATGACAGTCAGGTAAAGACAAAGATTGTTGAGCTTACAAACTTGAAGCCTCATGAGTTGGTAAATAAAATATTTTTTTATTATAATATTAATGAATAATATATCATTATGATTAATATATGGTTATTTTGTTATTGTTCTTGGCTTGCAGGTGGAGGGAGCTATTGAGCCTACGATAACGAAATAATGGCTTCTCACTGAAGAAACAGTAACAGCAGCATCCTCCGAAAAAGAAAAAAGTTGTGCAAGCTGTGCACAAGTGAAGGCTGAAGTTGAAGAGATAAAGAAGAGACTTGCGATAGTTGAAACTCTCATTAGTTCATTAGTAAATAAATGTACCAATGCCAATAAAGAAGGGCAAAAAGAGGCGGAGGGAGAAGATACTAAGGTTGAGGTGGAAAAATTATTTGATGAAAAATTGAAGGATACCCTTGTAGGTGAGGAAGCTGAGAGGGAAAAAGAAAAAATCCAGATTCCTTCACTTTTCAAGAGGGTAAAAAGAGAATCTAGGCTGCGGAAGGCCTCCCAAATCATAGCTGATTCTGCTTTCGAAATAAGCCCATTGAAAAAAAGATGAAGATAGTGAGCACATCTCAGCCCGAGGAATCAAATTTGAATCTTCAAATTGAAGATGATGAAAATTTGATCAACACATTTTTTTTAAAAAAATGAATTCATAAGTTATATCTATTTTTTTAAATATGTATGCTAATTTATAGTCGAGAATATATAATATCCTTCATGTTTATTAATTTCAAAGATGTCATCTACAACAATAAATTTGGAGGCACTACCACTAGAAAAAATCTTTTTGATCTAATAAATAATGACATGATAGTTGATGATGTAAGTAATGGAGTATTACATCATTTTGTTCTTAATCTTTATGTATGTTATGATATATTTTCTAATAATTATTATATTTATTTTCAAAATTTTATGAAATCAAGTTACTTATAATTAATCAGTTTATATTATATTGACAGATAATTGATGCCAGACAGGAGTTCATTACAAAGAACTGGACTGAGAATGTAGAAAGATATCATAAGAGTATAGTTGCACCTGTAATGACCTCTGGCATGTGCCTAACATCAGTATCACCGTATCATGAACTTACTAGAACAGCCAAAAATATGATTTTTTATGGAGTCAGTGATGTAGATAAGAAGGAATTTTGATTTCTCTTCATTATCATAAACTCGGACAATTTCCACTGGCACCTGGTAGCGATTGACATGCAAGAAAAGATTTTGATGCATCTGAATTCAATAAAATGCAATTCCAAGTACAAGGCAATTGCAAGGAAGTGGCATAAGATACTAGGTCCAATGTTCCATATATTCTGTGACAATACTGAGGTATCCAAATGGTCAATGCAGGAGATTAGTGAATGCCCTTCCCAGGCTGCAGGATCACTAGATTGCGGTTTGTTTTGCTTGAAATACATGGATTTTATTGCTTACAGGGATAGGCCTGATACTTGTAATTTCATAGAAAAATATATCAGTGTGTACCGTCGCCAGTTAGCAGCAAGAATTTTGAGAGAGAGTCTGAATCAAAAGATTGAATGTGCTATTAAAAATTAGCCTATAAAAGTAAATTATTCGTTATGTACTTTTTCTTTTTGATTCATTCACTTCTGTAATATGTTACACAAATTTGTAACTCACTTAAAGTTTATATTTTAAGCATTATTCTTAAAGAAAAATTTTGTAATTCATTCAACCAGTATTGTTTTGAATATTATTGTCTTATTACATGTAGTTTTATGTAATTCATTCAAACAGTATTCAGTAATTCTTCATTGCTGTGATGATGATATAAAGGAATGTTATGTTTCTTGACAGGGTATCGTAGTATTTGTACTTGGATGTCGTAGTATTTAAACTAGAATATTATAGTTTTTAAACTAAAATGTCATAGATTTTGAACTAGAATGTCGTAGATTTTGAAGTAGGATGTCATAATATTGTTTCAGCATTTTTTATTGATCTTTAAGCAGCCGGGGCTATTTTTGATAATCTAGGAGTCAATAACCAAGCTAATGATGACATGTACCACAGGTATGAGGGATTATAATCATTTTATTTTATATTTTTTGCATTGTTGTAGTTTTTGAACTAAGTTATCGTAGGTTTTGAACTAGGGTATCGTAGCTTTTGAAATAGGGTGTCTAATATTGTTTCAGCATTTTTTATTGATCTTTAAGTAGCCAGGGCTATTTTTGACAATCTGGGAGTCAATAACCAAGCCAATGATGACATGTACCACAGGTAGGAGGGATTAGAATCATTTTATCTTATATCTTTTATATTTTTGTAGTTTTTGAACTAGGATGTCGTAGGTTTTGAACTAGGATATCATTGATTTTAAACTAAGGTGTCGAAATATTGTTTCAGCATTTTTGATTGATTTTTAAGCAACCGGAGCTATTTTTGACAATCTGGGAGTCAATAACCAAGCCAATGATGACATGTACCATAGGTAGGAGGAATTAGAATTGTTTTATATTATATTTTTTGCATTGTTGTAGGTTTTGAACTAGGGTGTCGTAGCTTTTGAACTATGATGTTGTAATATTGTTTTAACATTTTTTATTGATCTTTAAGCAGCTGGGGCTATTTTTAACAATTTGGGAGTCAATAACCAAGCCAATGATGACATGTACCACAGGTAGGAGGGATTAGAATCGTTTTATCTTATATTTTTTACATTGTTGTAGTTTTTGAACTAGGGTATCGTAGGTTTTGAACTAGGATGTCATAATTTTTGAACTAGGATGTTGTAATATTGTTTCAGCATTTTTGATTGATCTTTAAGCAGCCGAGACTATTTTAGTATTTGACCACTTAAAGTAGTACTAAAATTCATATTTGAAAATAAATAGATTCTCTAACATGTCCAATACATCTTGTTTGAAATTTCTTTCGATAATCTAAATAAACATAGGACTGTACATATATAGGACTATACCACAATTCAATATTTTATATCATATCTTGTGTTAGTTGACTGCATACATAAGCATCAAATTCATCTAAAAAAGTATTCGAAAAAGGTACAGTGGGTTCAATTACTGTTTATGGTACTTCCACTGCAATATGCGAAGTCTGCCTTTTGCTAGTACTACCTCTTCTTTTATTTTGCATAGGAGTGTTAACAGAAGCCTTATCCATATTTTTCCTTGATCTCTTTGATTTTTTCTCGACTCCACTCTTAATTTTATTCTCTCGTGGATGACCTTTTGTAGTAAGTTGATCAGGATCCTGGATTAAAAATTCTCTACTTTGCTTAGCTGCATAATTAGCATCGATAGCTCTTCTGAATAATGGTGTAAGATCTTCCTGTTGGGAAATGTGTCCCAAAGCCAATTTCTACTGTAGATAGTTGTACATTTGATGTAATTGTATATGAATTATATTATTGAATAAAATATTTATTCTAGCAGTTCATCACTATTTCATCTTTCTGTAATGAGTTCTTGAGTGATGAAGTCCTTAGGACTATTTGTATATGATATAGAGAGGATATATCATATAGTCCTAAAATTGTTCGCAACCAAATGATACACTTATTTCAAGATGATAGTATATCAAGTATAGGTCGTTGTGTGCCATAGTCGTTGGTTGTCCTCTTAACCAAGTAGTGTGGAGACACTAGTATGGCATGCAGATGTTGTGTTTGACATTTTATCGAACGTGACCCGTCTGTATTTTTTCTGCCTAGAGTTTTGATATGGATGTAGTTATCCCTCAGACATGAGATCGTCATGGTAGCTTGCGAGTAACTCACTGTACTTTGGTACTGGACTATCTGGATTTCTAATCCAGGGATGGAAGGTTTCTGGGTACAGTTAAGTACTCGTGTAGCGGTGATCGGATCAAGATGGGATTGACCCCTCCAAAGTGTTTAGAGCAGATATCTTACTGTGTTTCAATTTAGCAAAACCTTGGCCAGGGTAGTCTTTGTAAAGTATTACAGGACTTGTGAGATTGAGACACATTGTTGATGGACTTTATGGGTTGGGCAGTTTAACCCTAAGTCTTCCTGAGCATTGAGGTCAAAGGGATTAATTACAAAGTTTCTATATCTCCTGGTTCTTGATTGTTGCTCTGCAACTTCGACCTATCCGGACGTTGGGTGTCATTGCTAGATGGCGACTTTGACTGGTATTGGAAATGTTCCAGTGCTACCGGCTTAGTGTTCGAACCTATGGGGTCACACATCATAGGAGTTTCTACTTGATCTAGTGATTGGAGAATGATTGGGAATCGTTCGTGGACTCATAGAGAAAAAGGATTTTTCTTTATCCAAGTGTCGACACTTGATATTCTTGAACACTTGTTGATTTCGCAAGTGTAGACACTTGATGTCACAAAAGGTTGTGACATGAAATTTTCACTAATAGTTGGTGATGCATGGAGGTAAATTAAGCAATGTGATTACTTGATAGCCTAATTTGATTGAGCTATAAAAATCTGGAACGAATCAAATAGGATTTGGTTCAAAATAGGTTTGGGTCCAATCTGGTTGAACCCAATGTATGCACACTTGACCCAATTGATTTCAGTTATGAACTGAAATTAATTAAGATATTAATCTGAATTTAAATAAGTTTAAATTCAGTTTTGGGGAGTTATGTAACTTCCCATGACCATAACTCCCCATAACTATCCATTACCACACCTATAACTCCCCACTCTCCCTCTCCCTCTCCATCTACTTAATGGGCTGAAATGGGAGGACGAAAATAAGAGAAAAATCGGCAAAGAAATGCTGAAAAAATCAAAAGAGAAGAAAGGAAGAAACTATGAAAGGTTCTAGTTTTAGGGGTGTGAGCTTTTTGAAGAAAAGTGTGCATATTTGTACCTAGTGATCTAGGTTTTGGGATAGAGTGTTTGGGAAGATTTTGAACCACTCATTCTCCACCTCTTGGTTTTCTTCATTCATTTAGAGAGTCCGGCATCGAAAGAAGAAAAGGAGTTCCGATCAAATCGTTCTACAACAAGCTAGCACTTTGAGTGGAAGTGGATTTTGAAAGAGCCCTAGTGTGAACCACCTGTAGAGGCCGGACACGTGTACGGCTAAGCAGAGTTCCTCTTCCTCCTCTTGGATCTTTTGCGGCGGAGAGCGTCTCCACTTCATACGAGGTATGATTTTGCATATATAGATATATTGCTTTGAAATGTTCATAGTAAGAATTCATGATTTCACTGTTTATATTAATCATTCATGCAAGATCTTGGGACAAGTAGCATAGAAAAGTTTTAAAAGCATGCTTAGATTAAATGTTAATCCTTTTATCATGCTTCCGCTGCATGTTATTTTGAAAAAGTCTTAAAATACAAAGCATGCTCGCTACTAGTTTTCCTTTCACTTCCATCACCAGATTGAATGCATCTTCAGACATGGAGGCTATCTCTACAAGCTTCATCATCCAATGACTCATCAAAGCATATCTACGATCAATAAAATATAATATTTGTATTAGGATTTCATGATATATGATAGGTTAATGTAAACTTAAAATAAGACATCTGAATTTAAATAATTCCTTGAGAGCGTACCGTGATTTTTGCATGCTTTTATCACAAAATTGAGTGTTGCATTCGAGATCGTCGAATTGATATTTCATGTCCTTGCGCCATCTATTCAAAAAGTACTTATCTATAAATATGAATTATGTCGCTTTGATAAAAAACCAATAAGGCATGCTTACACAAGTAACCCTTGTACTCAAAGGATCCACACTAGCATTTAACATCCTCCAAAGTTTTGTCATATAAAATATCGTAATTTTTAATAATCTCCTTATTGATTCCATTAACTTCAGTTCTTTCAAATGATTTAATTGAATATACATCACGATTATCAACTTCTTTAACTAATCTGGCATTTGATGTAGCCATTTCAAGGACCTCATTTTGAAATTTTTTGAATATGCACCTTGTATATTTTCTTGTTGCTTGCCTCTCAAAAGGAGAGGATGTCTTTAGAAAAGCACCTGTTTGCAAAGTTTTATTATTTTCCTCATTTTTTGCTTCATATCTTTTCTCCAAGGCATCTTCATACTTATCGATGAATTCCTTGAACATAGTATTCGAGTTTATAAACATATCAAAGAAGTGATCGATGCTCTTACTTCTTTGTAAAGTTGATATCCCTATTCATAAATATTCAAAAAATAGAAGTATATAAGATAAAAAGTTTATTGAAAATTTTAAAAAATGAACATTAATCATTCATAATGACTAACAAAATGCAAAAAATATATCTTTAAGATAAACTGGAACATATTTATCTCGACATTTATATATGTCATTTAACCAATATACGGTCTTGCATTATACATATTTCTTCATTAAATGTGCCCATCTTTTCTTTAAAGATACTATGATAACTGAATCATATATTGCTTCTTCAAACTCAACCATAAATTTGGGATTTATAGTGCAAATATGGCCAATCTTTTTAGGAATCTTTTTCAAAATATGATAAAGACAAAATCTATATTGTGCATTGGGAAAAACATCTCTAACATCAGTCTCGATTGCCTTATCTTGGTCAGTTATGATGGCATTAGATGGTTGACCACCATTTGCATCCAGCCATGATTGGAATATCCATTTAAATATCTTAGTCGTCTCATCTAATAACAATGCGTAACCAAGCAATGTGGACTGTCCATGATGGTTGACTCCGATAAATGGACAAAAGGACATTTGATATGTATTTATCAAATAGGTTGAGTCAAAAGTCAGTACATCACTAAAGTAAGTACTTGCCAATCTTGACCTATGATGGATCCAGAAGACAGTCCTGAGCTGTCCATTATCATTCAGATCAAAAGTATAAAAGAAATTTGAATTTTTTACTTGCATTTGTGTAAAATGGATTATCATTGACTATGCATCTCCTTCTTTCAGCTGACTCTGACGTTCTCGACAGATAAAATTATGAGCATCCTTTTCTGTGAAATCTAATTATCTTCTACCCCTTTCCTTATAGCCATGGCATAGTATATTTGACTTGTGAAAATATTCATGGCATGTAAATTGCTGATCTCTGCCTTTTCTGGTGTGCTGATCCTTCTATGGGACTGTAGATAACCAGCTGATGATATGGATAGCTCATGGTTATATTCTAGGAAAACATCAATCAATATCTACTTACCATTTTTAGAATTTAGTCTTACTTTTATCGAAGCCTTACAATCAATTTTGCCAGTATCCCTAGGATTCATGGAGTTATCGATTTTTCTAGATTTTCCTTGTCTCCAACATGCCGGTGCTTGAAGCATATTTCTTTGTTGTTTTAGACCTACTACACACTGTTGTGATTCCAAACCTACTCTCCTTACATTTCAATTGTAGAAATTATATAAATCATTTGTATAATTGAACTCTATACCAATTTTAGGATCAACAGACTCGTTCTCCGTGATAGTGGTGATAGGAGAATGTGCATTTTTCTGAACAACATCAGCAACCTCATCCAAATGATCATATTGAACTTTTTCTAGATTTTTAATTTCAATGTCATATATAGAAATATCTGCATAAAAAATCATAAACATTGATATACATAGTTTTAGATGACATTTTATCTACAACATAATAAATAATGAGTTATGCATTGGATAGAATATGACATGATAGTGCAATAATACGGGCATAGAACCAATTATTTCTAAAAACAAAAATTTAAACTTATGACACCCTAGTTAATAGATTACGACACGCGATCATGAAACATTAAACCAAATATACTAACCCCTACTACCTGGAGAACCTATCACTTATGGACTGAGTTATGACTCCTAGAATGTCATAACATGATATGGATGCAAAAAGTTCATAAATATATGCTGAAATAGTATTACGACATCCTAATTCAAATACTACGACATCCTAATTATAAACCTACGACATCCTTGTACAGAAACTTAAATCGAATGTTTTGATCCTCCGTAGCAGAAGTGTTTCGGTATGCATTGATGATATATGATACCCATAATATAGTAAAATGCTTCTGGAAAAACTTGGGTATCAAAAATATCGAAACATGAACAACTCGGTACAAAACAAAAAATGAAAGCTTTTATCCTTCGTCATGGAATATTTCAACCATGCATTGGCTTGAATAAGATTGTTGGATTATGCTAAAAAGACCAGAAAGAAAAAAAAATTTTAAAAAAAGTTTTCAAGTTACGACACCCTAATTCAGAAGTTACGATATCCTAGTTAAAAGATTACGATACCCAATCATGAAACATGAAACTAAATATACTAACCCCTACTACTTAGAGAACCTATCACTTATGGACTGAGTTATGACTCCTAGGATATCATTACATGACATGGAAGCAAAAAGTTCATAAATATATACTGAAACGGTATTATGACATCTCAATTCAAACACTACGACATCCTAGTTATAAACCTATGACATCCCTATACAAAAACTTAAACCAGAAGTTTTGATCCTCCATAACAGAAATATTTCGGTATGCATTGATGATATATGATACCCACAATATAGTAAAATACTTTTGGAAAAACTTGGATATCAAAAATATCGAAACATGAACAACTCGGTACAAAACAAAAAATGAAAGCTTTTATCCTCTGTCATGGGATATTTCAACCGTGCATTGGCTTGAATAAGATAGTTGAATTGTGATAAAAAGATCAGGAAGAAAAAAGATTTCAAAAAAAAGGAGTTTTCGAGTTACGACATCCTAGTTCAGAAGTTACGACACCCTAGTTAAAAGATTACGACACTCGATCATGAAACATGAAACTAAATATATTAACATCTGCTACCTAGAGAACCTATCACTTGTGGACTGAGTTATGATTCTTAGGATGTCATAACATGACATGAATGCAAAAAGTTCATAAATATATGCTGAAACAGTATTACGACATCCTAGTTCAAACACTACGACATCCTAGTTAAAACCTACGACATTCCTGTATAAAAACTTAAACGGATATTTTGATCCTCCATAACAGAAGTATTTCGGTATGCATTGATGATATATGATACCCACAATATAGTAAAATGCTTTTAGGAAAATTGGGTATCAAAAACATCGAAACATGAACAACTCATTACAAAACAGAAAATAAAAACTTTTATCCTCTGTCATGGAATATTTCAACCGTGCATTGGCTTGAACAAGATTGTTGGATTGTAATAAAAAGACCAGGAAAAAAAGATTTCAAAAAAAGAGAATTTTCAAGTTACGATATCCTAATTCAGAAGTTATGACACTCTAGTTAAAAAATTACGACACCCGATCATGAAACATGAAACTAAATATACTTGTTGCCACCAAGATCGTCGTGGCCTGTAGCTGCTGTCGGCGCCGGAGTGTGCTTCCTTCGCTGTTTGGCCGTCCGATGGTCCTGGACCTGCAAAATTGGGGTTAGTGACCCGGGCCGGGGTTTCCGGCGGGGGCACTCCGACGATCAAGTCAGTGACGATCCAAGGGAACAGATCCTCCTGGTCGAGCCTCTCTTGATGGACTCCATGCTAGGAGGAGTGAATGGTGTGAGAGTGGGATGCAAGTGTGGCGGGGGAAGAGCGGCCTAGCTAAAGGGATTCTTTGTGTGGCCTTTCCGCCTGCCCTTGCTTGGATTTGCTTGTGGTTCCGTGCTCTCTGGTTGAGCTTGCACTTGAATTTGAATGGTATTGCATTACCTCATTTGCCTCGCTTCTTTCAGGCTTTGTAGTCTAGGTTATCGTTGGGCACCTGTCTTGGAATCTCCGCCGAGCTGTCAAACGCGTGCAGCAGTGTCCCGAGGCACCTTTCCCGATTCGTGATAATGGAAGCTGTCATATTTTCTAGCATTTTTTCTGGTCGCCTCATTCTAGAAAACCTGGCAGTATCTCGATCAGGGGGTCGCTGCCCCCGGGATTCGAATCTCCTGGTTGATTTCCTCTTTCGGGTGGTTCAGGTGGTTGGCGAGGAGTGTGGCACCTCGATCAGTGGGCCTCTCCCCTTTTTAGTGTAACCGGCAGTCGCAGGTGGTCATTGCAGCCTGGTGGATGTCTTAGTGCAATCCTCAGGCGGCTCGCCGATATCCTGGGATGGCGGTGCTGTCCCTTTGTTCGCCGGTGCTTACACCTGAGCTGAGCTGGGGGCTGAGCTAGAAAGGCAGGGCTCGACTCCGACCTAAGCATCCCGAGCTCGTGGGCTTGCCTCGACGGAGGAGGGCAAACCGCGGTCCCGGTCTAGAGGGCTCGACCTCAGAGAGGCTCCACGTGGCGGAGGAGGGCTGAGCTCGACTCTGACCACGGGGCTCGATCTTCGAGGGGCTCGTTCTGGAGGGCAGAGCGTGGGCCTGGTCCAGAGAGCTCGACCTCGAAGAGGCTCCACATGGCGGAGGAGGGCTGAGCTCGACTCCAACCACGGGGCTCGATCTTCGAGGGGCTCTCTCTGGAGGGCAGGGTGCGGGCCTGGTCCAGAGGGCTCGACCTCGGAGAGGCTCCACGTGGTGGTGGAGGGCTGAGCTCGACTCCGACCACAGGGCTCGATCTTCGAGGGGCTCGCTCTGGAGGGCAAAGCACGGGTCCGGACCAGATGGCTCGACCTCGAAGAGGGGCTCAATCTGGAGGGCACCACTCGGCTCTGGCCTAGGCATCCCGGGCTCGCGGGTCCTACCTGGCGGAGGATAGAGCTCGGCTTCGACGGGCGGTCCTGTTGTCCCGGGGGAGCTCAGCACGGTGAAGGTGTCCGAGCAGGGAATCTGATGCGGCGCCTGGCGTGGCAGCTTTCTTTGACATGGCATATGACAGCTACTCCATATCAGCGGTCTTGCCACATCATTTGCCCCTCACTTTCGAGGCTCGTTAGTGCGCGGCGCTTGAGCCGAAAGGAGTAATTGTGATGCTGACGTGGAAAGGTGAATATATGGCGCAATGATTGCAATGCTTGTTGGCGCTCCGTGGAACGGTCCTTCAGGCCAGTACGGGGGTGCCATGTGGCCACGTCCAAGGAGCAGTTAATGCTAGCACAGAATTCAGAGCGGTCGGGATGCCTTTTTCATCGATGGGCGGCACGTGGCGTGAATCCATTGGCGGAGAGGTCGTAACGGTATGGATGCGCTGGGTCGCTTCGAAATGAAAAGAAGTTCTCACCCAAAACATCTATTCTTTTGAATTCTTCATGCCCGGTGCAGTACCCGAGTCTTCTCCTTCCTCCCGGTTGACTCAGATTTTCTAAGGAACCAGGTTAGTTTCTTCTTTCTTCCTTCTTTAGAGTAGGGTCCTTCTTCTGAGTCTAGGGTCTCCCTCGGATCGAGTCCGTCCCTTCATCTTCTTCTTCTTCGAGTCCTTTGCTTCTTCCTTCTTTAAGGATGTCTCGCTTTGGCCCAAACTTCCGCCCCACTACTAACCAGGACGAGGCTGGTCCTTCTGAGCGGAGGCCAGTGTCTCCTTCTTCTTCCGGTAAGGAGGAGGACGCGGCTCGTTCCAAGTTTTGTAGGAGGCGCCCTCCTGGTCCAGTACTCATCAGGGGACCGGGGTCCGGTCCTTCCCATCCTTCTCGTTCGCCTCCCTCTTCTGAACTTGTTCTTGAGTCCATCCGGTCCACAGGTCCTGGCAGGGTCGCCTCGATGATCATCGCCAGGAACTGGGGACCATCCGGGATGTCTATGGCATCCCGCACTCTATCCGGCTTTTAATCCCTTGTCTGGGGGAACTGGTTACTTCCAGTGGCCCGGGCCGTATTGCCTTTTATGAGGAGACCTTTTCTGGGGGTCTCTACTTTCCCTTCTATCCATTCTTCATGTCAATGTTGAATAATTATCGTTTGGTTCCTGCTCAGCTATTACCAAACGCCATTAGGGCCATCTTTTCTTTTATTGTGCTTTGTCACCTTTATGGGTTTGTTGCCCGATTTTCTCTGTTCAGCGGTCTTGCCACATCAATAGTAATCCATACTACCTGGATAACCTATCACTTTTAGACTGAGTTATGACTCCTAGAATGTCATAACATGACATGAATATAAAAAATTTACAAATATATGCTGAAATAGTATTACGATATTCCATTTCAAACACTACGACATCTTAGTTATAAACCTATGACATCCCTGTACAAAAACTTAAACTATATTTATTATCTCCTCGTACTAGGAATATCTATAACCTATGGACTGAGTTATGACTCCCAGAGTATCATTAACTTTCTCTAACTAGCAAAACAGTTGGTATAATAAAGAAACTATAAAAAAAAATTAAAAAAAATGTTTTACTTCCTGTTGGAGATGACAGTTTATCTTGAACGTGTAGAAGAACTCTTCGATGGCTTATTCCAATCTCGGATCAAAATAAAAGAAGTCTTCAATATCTTATTTCAATCTCGAACTAAAATAGAGTGCCTTTTCAGATAAAAGAAGAAGCTAGTATTTATATTTGAAAGTTAATTTCTGTAACAGAGCATATTTTAGACGAAAAATTTTTTTTTAATATTTATTAATTTTTTGAATAAAAATTAGAGCATGCTTCGAATTGAAATATTTTCGCAAATCCAAACAAGATGATAGGAAAAAAAAAAAACGGAGAAAAAGAAATTAAGTAAATATTTTGAATAAAAACTAAACTCTAGTTAATGCTGATCCCATCCAATTTAAAATATATTATATTTCTCATCCCGTCGTACCATATTCCATTCCCTCGTACCACCGCGGTTATAATTGACCGAACGTGCGGTGCAGGCCCGTTGGATTTGCTGCACCGCACGCGGTGCACAAAGAATTACTCTCAAGTTTCTATTTTACGGCACAATTCAATCGAGGCCATGACCATCGGAAATCCCTTCCCCGTTGTTTCGCTCTCCCGTCTCCACATCGCTAGGGTTCTCTTCGCTTCCGCCGCTTCCTCGTCCTCTCCCATCCGATTGTTTGGTCCCTGAACGGCTGCACGTCGTCCTTCGAGTCGTCGTCGTTCGCCGGTCTCCCTTCCAAGAAGGGCGGACGCAACCTTCCTCTCGTCGGCCGACGGCGGTGCATTGATCGGGTATATCTTTCTCTTCCTCTCCAGAATCTTCTTAACCCCCCCCCCCCCTTTCTCGGTGCCGGTGGACAAAGCGAGGCCTAGTGGCTGGCTGGCGCTTGGCTTGAAGCCTTCGACGAGGTCTTCCATTAGGGTTGCGTCCACCTTTCTGCAATTAGGGTCCGCCTTCAATTAGGTCTGCAATCGGTACAGCTTTATCTTCATTAGATATAGGTTTAGTGCAGGATAATAATTAGTAGATGGACGGATACAAAATTGTTATTGAAATAAAGTACTCGTCGGATTTTATTGCACGCAGAAATATGAAATGGATGTTTTTACGGCACAATTCTATTCAGAATAACCATATCAAATGGGCATTTTCGCAATAAAATCTACTTTCCAACTAATATTCCCTGTATGATAAACCATAACGATGCAAATCATGTTAAGGTTATTGATTGTTAGAATATCTCAAAATGCCCAAACTCTCGCATAAAGAAGTTTAGATCCCAAAGATAGGACAAAAGATCCTTTCTATTTGGTTTTAAGCCTATCCTTGAATTGAAAACAAGAGAACTCGCTATTAAGCCCATTATTGATAATTGCATAGTTGGATTTTGTCATTGCAAAGTGACATAGAAGAGAAGCAAAGGCATATATTATTCTCCAGAAACAACTTATATGTGCAAGGCGTACCTAAAGAAAAATGTAGAGTGAGAGCAACTAAGAAGCTAACAAGTGGAAGGGCACCTTAGTTTTGTGGTTTTCAGAGTTGGGACCTTGATGGACGGTCTAGGTTTCAAAGGTGTGTTCATCCAGTTTAGGAATTTTAAGGAGATAATCATTGTAGAATTCAGGCTGGGTATATATGACTTTGTTTAGACTTTGAATGTTAAAAGTGTGTCTGAGAATTTAATACTTTTGAATAAATAAATAAGTAAATAGGTAAAATATTAAAACATCAAACATATTGGAGATAGAAATCCTCTTTTGTCTTGAATTAAAGTTCAAGCCAGCTAATTGTTACCATAGATGTCAAGCTATCCATTTGATGAGGAACCTTGTAACTAGATGTTGTTTTTGTAGGTTGTTTGGAAATGCTGACAACATAGTGGTCTTGGATTCGGTAAACTATTCTAGTTTCTTTATGCAACCTAATAGTGGTAGCTCACCAATAAAAATTGCCACTTGGTCTCTTTTGAAGACACTTGATCAGAAATGTAATATGGCTAGCCCATGATAATTAGTTTCTCCAGTACTTATATTATTTTTTGTCAGGAGAGTAATAAAAGATAATGTTATTCTTTTTATTTATGTTTTGCAATTGAATTTATATGTACTTGCTTTCTTAAGCTAGAGATTAACTTTCTTGCTTAGATCATGCATAAAGCCAACTTGGCCTTTTATTTATTTTTTGATTCCTATTCCAGAAGTATATTATATATGAATGTTGATTTATATTTTCATGATGTATATTACTATTTATGCAGATTGCTTTACTACAGTGTCTCATTCTAATATGGGTGAGAATGAGATTGTTGAGAATATAAGGGTTGAGAATGATAAAATTGAAGAAGATAATGAAATTGATTGTCACGAAAAGTTTAAGAAAAGATCATGGGTTTGGAATTAGTAGTAAGGATTAAGGAAGAAACTCCCATCTCCATAGGCCCTATCAACTTACTGGCTAAGCAAAACCTTAGCTAATGTGGTGGAAGCATGATCAAGAAGATCACAAGCCTAGTTGAAATGGCATGCTAATCATTTTACTGCAAGGCTTTTAGAATTTCTCACTCAAACAGGCAATGGGTTTTCAAAAACATTGAACCAATCTGCAAACAAACACATGACATAATCACATTTAATCACAAACATAGTGGGCCTTAGGGAGGATAAGCAGAATGTATATACTGGGATCATAAACTAAGTTTTTGAGGAAAGCATCACGGCATATGGATCTTTCTGAAAAAGTTATTGAGTTGGAGAATCAATGAAGTGCTCTATAACAGCAAGAGCATGATGAACTAATGATGCTGGGTAAAGTGGTAATAAAGCTTGTTTTGCAAAGCATGCTTTTGTAATAGTGAATCATCGATGCAATGTGGAAAACTCCGTTATGACTCATATTTGAAGCTTGGGCTGAAAGTGTTAACTTACTAGCTAAAATGGATGGGTTATCATCAAAATTGATTAAAAATTGCTTGATGTTCTAGTTTTGAGTTTATTAGAATTTAGAATGCATGATTGTTGGGTTGCAACAAATTTCATGCAAAGTTGACTAATTTAGGTATTAGTTATATAAGCATTTCAAAAAATTGTGCAATCCATGCAAGTTCATGTAAATCTTTACCTGAATTTTATGAACGATGACAATGTACTGAGAACCTGGTGTATAAATTTCTTACCAGATAATGAATGGTTTTTAAAATAGATGTTTAAATTTCTTACCACGAATTTTAAAATGGTATGTATTGTCTCCTGTAATCTCTCTCTCTCTCTGTCTCTCTCTCTCTCTCTCTCAATTAGTTGAGTCGATTGTCCTCCCATTTGTTCCATGAAATAAGGTATGTGATATATTTAGTAATTACTATAGTTTTGTAGATTCTTTGAGTTTTTTTAAAATGACCTTACTGTTTTAAAGCTTTCAGATTTCCGAATCTACACATAATAGACCTAAAGATTCCAAACAATAGAGCATACTTTAAAGTGGCATATGACACCTTGTTGACTTATTTTTTTTATGTTCTTTTTTTTCTGGCTTTTTAATCATTTATTGGCTTAAGATGGAAAACTCGAACTGAATTGGCCAATTTTGCTAAAGTTGTCAAAAATTGAAACTCATTTGTGGCTCGGCTGAGACTTAAACCTCGGCTGAAAATTAAGCCAAATCTAAGATTTTGAACCTTGCATTATATTTTCATTTGTTAGGTTTTGGCAAATCCTGGCAGGCTGCATCTGCATGGGACTATTGCAAACAATAAAGAACGAATCATGGTTGATGAGATTCAGTAGTGTGGTTAATACCTCCAAAATAGTCTTCACACTGCAAAACTGAGCTTGAAGCACATGGTTGGGAGGAGAACTTTTGTAACCATTCTAATTGATTTTTCTCACAGTCTTGGCTCTTTGAGATAACTTAGCTTAAGTAGGTATTGTACCGGATGTTTCAATCTTCAAGTTCTTGATATGCTTTTGTCCATTGCTGCAAATCAGTTGGTATTGCTTTCAATTGCAGAAAATTATTTGCAACCTTCAAATGATGGATATGATGAAACCTATCCTTCAAATTATATTGAGATGGTAATAATGAAGCAGAATATTATAACAAATATCATCCTACACTTTTCTTGATGCCTTTTTCTTAATTATGTCTACCTTCTTGGGAATGAACTTTTTGGGCTTTCTTTTCTTTCCTAATGTTTTCAAGCATCGGAATATGAGAATAGGCAATGGCGACATTTGAATTATATCGGAGGTCTACAATTGGCATGTGCTTGACAGAAACCCTTGATGAGATGGTATCTAATGGGACTTTGAGCCCAGAGCTTGCTATCCAAGTACTGGTGCAGTTTGATAAGGTTAGTTTTGAACACCTTTTTTTTTTCCCTGAAACAAATGGAGTCCTAATTGTGTAGTTTCTTTTCTCAAATTTTTCTGGTCAATGACAGAGGCCTTGGAAACCCAAGTGAAGAGCAAGGTTTCTATCAAGGTAAAGATCTGCAGTATTTTTGTGTCTTGTCTTGTATATGTTATGTAGGGCTTTAGCCTCTTTATTCAATAATTGTTGCTTGATCTGATACTGATTGAACAAGTAATCTTTAAGTTTTAGTTTCAAAAAAACTGAGTGGCTGAATGAAAGAGAACCAAGGAAAACATCACACCTTGACAATATTGTAATCTGTTCATATTTTTAATCCAATTGACAACTCTGCAGGTTTTTTCATAAATGTTCTTTTTTACTTATCTTATTCTGTTACATGGTTTCCAGTATCTTTTTGTGATGCTTATTAGAAAATGCTTGGTTCATATTGCAGCCGCTTCCTTTCAAAGTTTGATTTATTTTTTCACCTAGGAGCGTAGTTTTTAAGGTTCATTTGTTCATGATCAGATTCGGTCTAATTAAAAACTTGCATGTGTTACACTTTATCACTCTGCTTATTTTTTAATGAAGGAATAAATGCGGAAGACTAAAAGGGTTGATTCTTTTTTAGTTTTTTTTTAAAAAATTGTGAAAAGGACATTGCATAGAAGGCCTAGTATAAAGGAGATAGGTATGTTGTTAGTCATTAAGTAGCCCAAGTCAAAGCCCTCAAGAATGTAGGAATCAAAGTAAAGCTGCATAAAAGGAAAATCTCTTGTGCGGCTCATTGTAGCCTCGTATGAGTAGGTTGGTGTATTGTGATCCACTTATATTAGCATACCTTGTATTCTATTTGAATGACACATTCATCTAGCAGTAAATCATTTCCATCATTTCCTCTGTGATCTAAAAATCATCATTGATGATATATGCCTTATGTCATGGATCTAGTTAAACTGAGTAACTGAGGGGACTTCAGGATGTTGCTTAAACAAGTTTTTTTTTTTAAAAAAAAAGATAGTGAAGCACGTCCTTATCGAATCTTTGATAAAATATGTTTTACTTGATTAAAAAATATTATGGGCGAAGGAATGCTTCAGAATTAAAAAACTACAGTCATGGAACTTATCTTTTCCCATCCATCTTCCATTATAGCTCACTCTAGGAAACGTATATCTTAATGTCTTGACCTTCATTTTTCTCTGCTCTCTCAAATCTCTGGTTTTTAACAATTCTACGGTAATTTACTAACCAACTGGGTTTCCAATAACTAAGCAACAATTTTTGGGTAACCTAGTAATCAATTCATTGTAGTTCCTGATAGTAACTTCATGTCTTGGCATCTTCATGTCTGCAATAAACTTGATTAAGAAAATTGTATAATGAAGAACATAGTTCATCAGACTACTACAGAATTTGAGCCAATATATTCTTTAGGATAAAATGTTCAAAATATTTGACTCAAATAATGCACGAGGATGAAAGACTTTTGGAACGATGCAATATAAGTGAAGGGGTTATAATTTTGTTGGTAATTTCTTCTCTCTACTACTATTGTCCATCTTTACAGATCCCACCACTTTCCCATTCACTGAGACATCAATAATAGATTCTCTTGTCAGTGTTTTTCTTTTCTTCAGTGATTAAAAAAATGTAGACAGCAATTGTGCAGCTGGTGGTTTCCTTGCTTTTTGGAACCAAGCGAGTGCCTACATGTGAGGCTAGAGGTCAAAGCAGCCCATGAAAAATAAATTCAAAAAAATAATAACACAATATGAAACAATTAAGCAAATGCATAGGTGACCTTGCTTAAGTTTTTGTTTAGGCAATCAAAACCACTGTCTTTTAAACATTGGTTTCTTGCTTTATGGAGACTTACTTTGTATGAAGTAAGAGCTGACCGATGATGTGGTAGTTCTCCGCATATGTTGTCATAAGTCATGCTTCACTTGAGTGAAGCACATGAGTCCATCAATGTGTAAGTCACATTTTATCTTGTGGGACGCATCCAGTCTCATCTGTACACTTTTGTGTGGTGTCCTACGAGCCTGCTACCTAATTTGTCTATGAGAAAAAGATCCAAGTCACTAATCCATGTACACCTTTAGTATTCCAATTTCTCTGCTCCCTGATTTTTCTTTTCCTGGTCTCTTTATTCTTTAAGGTTTGATCATGGAACCCTACTCCAAATCTTCTTGTCAATGCACAAGGCTGGAGGCATGATAAGAGCCTCCTATGCTTTGGTATATGATAATTGACCACTGAGCAACTGTGATAGCAAACAGAGTGTAATTAGCGTGTAGATATGCTGTAGAGGAGTTACATTCCACTTTCATAGATGCGATTTTTAAGGATGGGAAGCATTAAATTTGCTGGCTTGCATAACAAGATCTCAGACTTGTTCTAGCACGGGCACAACTGCTATTTAAGGATGGGAAGCATTAAATTTGCTGGCTTGCATAACAAGATCTCGGACTTGTTCTAGCACAACTGCTAGCAGAGGGTATGGACCTCTTGGCCTAGGCTATAGAAAAAAATGGTTAGCGTGCTAGATGTTAAACTTAATAGGGCCAGTATCCACTGAGAATGTGCAATTCTTTAGACTATTAGCATGATGAGTTGATGATATTGGTTGAAATCTTGGAGATGCAGGCAGTTCATGAGGATGATGAATTGGAGTGAAATTTGCAAAAATAGATGATTAGATTAGAATGTTTAGGGGGAGGGGAGGGGGGACAGTGAGTTGGGGAGAGCACATTGAACATTGATCTTGGGCAATTGTAACACCATTGGAAGTGAGATGATGACACTCGGGACTCCCAAGTCCAATAGGTGGTTGAATTGTACTGTCTTTGACACCGCGTACACATTAGGTGGAAAGTTTTGCTTTATTGTAATTCATTCAGGATCACTATGAATATTTCCTGGCAAAGTGAGATACAAAACTTAGATAAATTGGTTATATGAAATTGACTAGATCAGAATGTGAGTTGGAAGTTCAGTTCAAGTCATAATGCTCGGATAATCTTTTCGTAGGTGAATCTCTGAGGTCTTCATGTGCTGTAGTGTTGCTTCCCATTAGATTTGAGAAACTTTCTACATTGTTCTTGTCGGTGAAATTAAAAGGCCCTTTATGATGTGGAGTAGGATTCATATACCTGAGTAGGATACCACCCTTACATGAAAATAATAAGCCCTCGATAGGACGTGCCCTACATGATTTGAAGGAGGATACTTATGCTTACATGATGAGAATGCTTGTTGCATAGGAAGTATATAAGCCTGCAAAAAGACATGCCAGAGCTGCCAGTGACAGCCATGCCCGTACCAGTGCTTTTACAAAAGCTATGCTCGTGAAACTTGCAGAGCTGCTGGTCCTTATAGGTAGGAAGAGGTTAAGGTTTTTTTTTCTTCATGTTCTGGTTCAGAGCTTTCAGACAGTATTCTACCTTTGGCATAAAATAGGCATCAATATAATTCTAGGCTACATATTACCACACTTCTCTCATTATTGTATGATCTCCATGGAAGCTGAGGAGTTTGGTAGGTTTTGGTATGGTGACACATTTTACAGATCATTTAAACGCATTGCTCCACTTGCTTGGCTCCAATGAAGATGGGGCATGAGCTATGTGATCAATAGTGATGCCTTTAATAGAAAGATTACATTGTGTAGTTTTCGGTATCTAGGCTTGATGATATGTTGGATATGTTCTTCTCCATTATGAATAAATATAGATATCTAGTTTTGTTTAATTATCCACATATCCATGCAAATGATAAGCTAGTACTGCAAGTTCACTTAGATCTCTGGTCTATATTAAGATGTTTTCATTATTTATGTCATGAACTAAGATGAGCACAAGTTTATTACAATTTACAAGTACTACCATAGGCTGCAACAAATATTTATCCAGTCTGACTAAATGCAGATTTGACAGATTGTTGGGAATTGGGGCACAATCTTACAATGATTGGGGTAGATGTCAATCACGTAAAGGTTGGCTTATGCAGTTGTTTAGTCACCAATAAGCACTGATCTTTCAAAGAATTGTTCAGGATTTCATCTCTGCTCATGCTAAAGAAGTTGTTTTTGCCAGGACTGCTTAAAATAAAAGGAGTTTTATTCTCATAATATCGATGATAAGTGCAATTGTTCTGGTACTACTAGATTTTAGGAGTTTTTCATGTGGAATGTGAGACCTCCTATTATGGGGATGCATTATGCTTAGTTGGAAGAAATGACTAGTTGCTTTTCTCACCGAAGTTGATGTAGTTCTAGCAATTGACAGTAAAAAAAGGGCAGTCCAGCTTGCAAGACTTGTGCTATCACAGTGTCTGAGGGTTAGATGTACGCAGCTTTACCTGCATCTGCATAGAGGCTGTTTTGATGCTAGCACTTGACAACAGATACAAAGTTTTTATCTCCTGTTATAAATTTAATATACTGGTGGTGGTGTTTTTTTACACAGTTCATTCTTTTTTTCATCCATGGGGCTCGACATTCTCCTCTTTTTTGTGGGGTGGGCAGGGGAGGGGGATGTTGAGCAAGAGCCACGCCCAGTTGGGTTGGTTTTTTGAGATGACAGTTCACTCTCATTTTCTGAAGCATGAAGTTGGAGTATAAAAGAGGGTTCAAGATTGCTCCAGAAGATTGTCATAACTATTTTCTTGAGTCCCCCTCGATGGTTGTACCCACTTTATGCTAGTTTTATATGTCCAAAATGTTTTTTGCGCTCCTTCCGTCCACCACTTTTTGAGTGGTTGGAAGTTGATCTTATCTGTGGTTTAGTGGTTCTCCCGTAGAGGGGAACATCTCACACAAGGTGCCTGTTGATTTGGTTCATTTAATGTGCAAAAGTATTAGGTAACATCAGCCTAGCAATTACCAATGCTAGGTATTCAGAAGTTACAGAGATTGTTTCTTGAATCTGGGTGATTGATCCGGGTGCAAGTGTGCATACAATTCGTGCATATCCTTGGTCTATGGTGGGCTGCGTGATGGTCACAAATTTATCTTTATTCTAATGCAAGATCCTATCCGGTAAAGTTTAAAATTCCCATATATCTACGATAGGCCTGGCTTGGTTCATGCATATTGGGGCTGTACGTTGGCTGGACTCAAAACGAAAATGCTAGATAAGACAATCTTGACGGTGATTTTTTTTGGAATTATGGCACCTCTATATTTATCACCCCAAACCTCCATGTGTAAGCAACCTTTAAGAAAATCATACCCATTGGTTTCAAAATTTATTTTTAATTCGTATCCATTACTTTCTTGCATGTGATTTTTGGCATTACCATCTTTTCATATTCCCTGCTTTTGATACTTCTTGGGATCAGATATCTGAGCCATTTTATTTCTTATATTTTCTACTGGGACACCTACAGGTTCTGTGACAATGTGTGGACTTTCATATTACAAGATGCATTATTCAAGAACGAGGAATGTGATGACCGAGTTGGGAGAGTGAAGATTGTTGCTTGCGACTCCAAGTTGCTTACTCAATGAGTGCCCCACATGTTGCGTTTGTTTATTACAGAGCATATGGATGGTATACCTCTCTTGCTTTGGGAGCAACATTTACCAATCCTGCAGCTGAATAACTAAAATACTTGGGGCATGTTTGTTGCATGCATTTGGCATGGATGTTTGCAGGAATTCAAGTAATTGCACTGTCTTTGCACAGCTTTTGCATGATTACTCGCATGTGTCGTGGCCCTATCTAGGCGTCCACTGACTCGAGTCAGCTGAAAATATTCATGGAGGGAGAGTAGTGGGTTTATGGCAAATGGCTCTGGTTTAAGTATTGGCCTATGCCCATGGTTTCTGCTGGACCTTAATCTAGTTCTCCATTGGTTTGATCTCATTAATATCAAATTTTAATTAAGATTGTAGCTACACTATTTTGCAATTTATTTTATTTTTTTGTTTATTCAGTATTCTTCAAATTTAATTTTCTGAGTGTTTTGTCCAGGCAGCATGGTTGCAGTAGCATGGGAAAGGAGGAAGAATTATAGGCTGTCAATTTTTGTATTCCAGTCGACACGCTGATTTTGAAACTGTAGCAAGGTTTTGTTATCCATGTTTCATGGGAAGGCTGTTTAATTATCGTGAATATAACCCTTTACAATCTTACATTTCATGATAGAAGGGGATTGTTGAGCTATTTGGAGAATCCTTTGCAAAACTATACACATACATGCATATGCATATATATGTTCCACTATATTCTGATTGGGTCAGCCTACGGTAGCTAAGCAAGCCTCTATCAAAAGTATTACAGCTCACCATGGCTACCATGGTAGTGACTCAAAAGGTGAAAATAAGACATGAGATGGCTTAAGCTCCAAAGATAGAATTGTCATTGCAAGTTTTATATTATTATCGCAACATGTGATTCAATTTTTTTGATTGTGATTGCAGGGTTTAGTTGGTCATAGATATGACTTGTCAATTAGTAAGGCTATGTGTGGTGTTCCTTGAGGTCTAGCAGAAAACTGAACTAATTCTCATCAGGCTTTAGATTGTGGTCCAAAGACCAGACCTTGACCTGAAGTAGCCTTAATTGATAATCAAGTCTTGCATAAATAGGCATTGTCTAGTGTTGGCATTTAGTCTCTTGTTGTTAGGCCTTGATCAGACCTGCTGCTGAGCACCTAGAAGGCTAAAGATTCCACCTCTCTTCTCCCGCTCCCCCCTCCCCCCTTTTTTTTTTCATTTGTTACAAAGTTCCATCTTTTCGCAAAGCTAGCACCAGGGGTAAGCATGATGAATCTATTCGAACCCTATAGTCCAAATTGATGGAATACTGAGATCCAAACGTGATTTGTATCCCTTTCAAAGGGAACCTCTGACCTTTATTTCTTATGGTTTGAATTTTAAAAAAATTATGTATAATATTGCTGTCTATTTGGTAACGGGTATTAGATTCTTGCATCAGATTTAGAATATTTGTCTGATTTCAGGGATTAATTTTTTTTTTCAAGAAAAAAAACAGTTTATTTCTAGTCTCATGAAATTGATTCAAACCATTTCAGGGGGCATTTGGTTTGCTGGAATGGATTAGAATCAAAATTAAAATGATCAGGTCCTTTGATGCGTTTGGTTTATGATCAAAATTAAAATCAAGATGGAATATAGAGGATAGAGATATTCCTGTTCCTCTCTGAAATTAGGGTAAAAATAAAACTTTTCTCTAAATAAATGGCTGGGATGGGAAGCGTTCAATTCCATTCCCATTCTAGAGTCGACCATGTCCAACCAAACATGCCCCAAGCGTGATTGGATCCAAGAGTTAAACTGAAGTCATGCATGAAACCGGACGTTCACCGGTTTACTTGGAGGTCGGTTATTTGGATGTAACATGGAACGAAACTAGCAGTAGTAAATCGACAAGAGTAGCGGTCTAACGCGTTGGAAACTACTTTCTCATTCCTCTGATCCGCGGTATAACCTTGTCTTTGACATTGTTAATAAAGATTAATCTCCCATCAAGATTGGACTACGTTTTCACAGCACCTTAAGGTGTAGATTTGAAATCAACGAACAAAGGATTCTATTTGTTCTGCTTCAAGAAGTTTGCAAAGTCTTTGTGAAATACTTCCAGTCATCTCTGCTTATGAATCAATCCCAACGCGACACACCCATGGAACTTGGTATATTCTCCTTGTTGCTTGTTGATTATCGGTTGGCCGTTTAATAATAAATCGGAGGCTATCCATTCATTTCGATGGCATCAATCTTCATGGGCGACGGCATAGCCCCGGTATCAAATCAACCACAAGAGTGCAAGCCATGGGCCACGCAAGAGATGAGAAGGAAGCACGTGTTCAATGCTTTTTATCCAGCTTGTCCCGAGAATTTGCACTAGATCAAATAGGAACGACATCTTCACTTTGAGAAAAATGAGTTGGATTCCATCCCCAAGATGTCAAATCAATGCAATCCAAATTGTCACTCCGAGCATGATCGTGACCCAAGGATTGGTGAGATAAAACTAAAGGACTCTACATGTGTTGGTGCAAGGTGATGGAAGTGACATCTTATGGCAAAGATTCCACCATGTACCATCGGTATATGTTCAACCTCATTTGTTATTTGTTACATCAGATCAATGGCTAAAATTGAAGGCATACTCTAAATAAAGTTTGTCAGTCCCTTGAACCGGAAAATAATAATAATAATCCAAAATACCAGCACGTAATTAAAAGCATTCAAGTCAAATTATGATAGCTTTAGTCAATTCTTTCTCTTTTGCTTTTTATTTCTATGCTTGTTTGAAGGGCTGTCATTAAAGCTACTAATGGCTCGAGCGTTCACGGAGATTTTTATCGAAATTTTAAGTTGACCATCGAGTAAGTTTCGCCCATACGCAAAACATATATCCATACACAAGTGGGAGGGAGTGTGACAACGATTTGATACTCCTTTAACTTCTAGAGGTCAAAATTGCATCACATGAATCATATCAAGTTGTGGGCAAGCTGTCTTTGGATGAGTCTATTCCATCTTTCGAGCCTAAGGAGGCTATCGAGCCACGAGACATGTCCAAAGTTCCTTCTCCAATCATTTGTAGCACATGGCAACATGGTTTTTGAGCACCATGAATTGGATGCTCTTCAAGAATTTATCAACGACTCCATCGAACCTCCCATCATTTTATTATTATTTTTTTTTCGTAGATGAATAGCTTGGTTGGCCAAAAATGGTAGCGAAAGCAGCCACAAATCTGCCAAGCTTGGCTAAAGAAGGAGACTGGCCAGTGATCCAACAACATTCATCCACTGCCAATGCCATTTTCACGGACCCTAGCTCTTTGGAGTACGGCATCTTTGATAAGACTCAAGAGGTGGTGCGGAAAATGTGCACGAAGATAAGATGCGATCTTTTCCCTATCGAAGGGAGGTCCAATCTTTTAAAGAAAAAAGTTTGATGGAGGCTTTCCTCATAATGAGTCCACAAAGATGTGACGAGATCCTTTTCCGAGGTAAATCAACAAGGATTTCTCATTAGAGACTGCTAATTAATATGCTTTCGGTCGATCTTTCGAAGTTCTAGATCAGATCTAGATGCTTTCCATGGAAATTTAAGGTGGGGATATTTTCATTACTGTGTAAATAAGCTTGGCAACTTTAAAAGAAAACTAATGTGTTGTTTCCTATCAGGTTTGTCTATATATCGACTGGATGATTTTAGACATGCCCCCCTTCATATTCCATATATCTTCATGCATTGGAAAATTAACATCTGAACTAGCTGCATGAATTTTTGTTGGTCAATACTATAGTCTATAGTTAATTTCGAACTCCACCGATGTCCCTTCATCACTTTTGCAAATAAGCAGCAGCTGAAGAACACATATGTCGAGATGTTCTTTTTACCGTTTCTACCGTGCAGGAACTTTCACGATTAGATTCACTGCATATCTTGTAGGGTTAGAATTGGTTGCTTTCAGATCCGAATGCATATCTTGTAGAGATAGAATTAGATTCTTTATACCTTGCGAAAACACGGGCTATATATACGAGCTTTCATATTCATAGAGGACACGCTTGAGCTCATGTCATGAGAACAAAATGCTTCAAAAATTTAGATGTTAGTCAAGGGATGTTGATGGTTAAAACGACCGATGCCACCAGTTTGGTAGATTCCACCTAATCTGCAAAAAGGAATGAGATCCATTCATTCGAAAGAAAGAACTGCATTCAGATCGACCAAAAACAAGGGACCTGATTGCCAGAATTCTATTAGCTTTTCTGACTTTTGAGAGATATGTCAGGCCCTCGAGAGCTAACAATATTTCATTCAAAATCTTATCAGTTATGCATCATAGCAGTCAGGGTGCATGGCGATATAATATGTCAATGAATACCCCTGAAACTGGTACAGTTTCTTAGCTCGATGCCAATCATTTACTGCTGGACCTTCATCAACATAGAGGAGTATAATATCCCGATGCACATCGGGGAGTAATATTTAAACCATTGAAATGCATTGGGTTCGGACTCCTTTGCCAAATTTGTTTTAAATGTTGAAAATGCTACGAGGCCTGATCTTATTAAAAAGTTTTATAAAAAATATGCAATGTGGTATGAACGGGATGGTTATCATGTCACCATAAATGATATTTGCATCGATGCCCCCTCCTTCGACATGACATGCAAACGGCATATAGCTTTGTTGCATGAATGAAAGGTCAAAAATATTAAAAATAGAAAATGACTTCAATTAAGACGTGCAGCAATGCCGCTTTTCTAAAGATTTTATTTGTCCCTATCAAAAAAAGATCGATGTGTAAAAGGTTACGTCTAATAATCTCCAAAGTCCATTTCTGCACTAATAATACTAAATTACTGAACAAAAAAAAAAAAATGTAATTAACAATCTTGTATATTGATATTCGCAGCAAGACATCACACGGGATGTATATAATGAGTTTCTGATCATTTTAATAACGAGTATCGGTGCCAGGTACGAAGATAAATTACATAAATATATATATAATGTTTTAATTGGCCTACTTGGATATATTATTTAAGCATGTGTCCGGTTTTTAAGTTTTTCAATATGGAGCTAAACTCTTGGCATTTTGAAAACACTCTTTTTCAAGAAACTTTGCTCATAAATATTAACTTTAAAACTAGCAACCTTAGCGTATGCTATTCGTGTAAATTAAAAAAAAATAGAGAAATTTAAGTCATGTCATGTGTGTAACTAAATAATGCTTTATAAAGTGCTTCGGATTTTGAAGTCATGGTTTAGATTTAACAAGTGGAGTCTTTCTTATTTAATTTGACAAAATTATATTTTTATGGATTTTACAAATTTTGTTTTTCAAAGAATCGGTTAAACATGGATGCATGGATGGGGATATTAGTTCACAAAAGTGCTACAAGAAGTGAATGAGAGACGGAGAGAGGTTCCCTCCCTCTCCAATTGTCTTGATTTTAGATGAAAAACTAATCAAGTATAGAGAGGCAAGGCTCGAGAGCTATCTCAACTTCCCACCTCCCAACGTTCGTTGCCTTGGATGAGCTGCTTGTTTAGTTGTTACTTTCACAAAAAGAAGTGCCATGCCAACCAAGCTCTCATGCCGCTTCCTTTGTAATCGTTACTTTAGCTACCAAATTCTTAAGGACATCATAACCACTGCCATTTTCCAGAACATGTAGGCCCCCACCACACAGTAAGAGGCCCGTGGGTTAACAAACACAAAAGGGATACGTGGGAGGATCCGATCGGGCATGGAAAATTAGCTCAAATAATATAAATGGCTAAAAGGGATCCAAGGAATCTGCCATCCATTTTTTATTTATTATTATTATTATTATTATTTTTAACTTTGAAAGCAGGTCGTGCCCCATTGTCTTCGACATCGGAATTTGGAATCCCACCCTCCCGTTGGAGAAGCAGGAGGCGTTTTTGGATGTTTATGAAGGACTTTCACAGATGTAAAGGAAAGTGAGGGAGAGGGAAGGAAAAGTTTCTGAACAAATAATGTCCAGCGAAATCCACTCAATCAACTGAAGTCATATGTCCTCATATATGTTGCATTTTAATAAGAGCTTGCTTTTAGTAAAGAGGTGTAAGCGAGACCTCATTATTCTAATCTATAGAGTTAGGTGCGTCTCGAGTCCCTATGCTATCTAGTAGTAATGGCATGCGTGCGTGCGTGCGTGCGTGCGTGCGTGCGTGCGTGTGTGTGTGTGAGAGAGAGAGAGAGAGAGAGTACACATGAGTATGTACAATTTTAGGGTACAGTGGGTGAGAGGCCACACCCTTTGGAAGAGGTGGCAAGGTGAATCCTCAATGATGCATACCTTTAAGTAGTTGGACTTGAATAATTTATATATAATATTATATATAGAATTTTATTATTTTTTAGATGTAAGAAAATTAGCCATGTCTAGCGTGAAATTGCAAAGTGTATTTTCAAAGCTCATAGTTATTCAATATTAGCAAATTCTGAAATGCTTGTACAGCAAAAATTTAGTATATATAGATTCTTCCCAACCATATATACAATATATATATATATATATATATATAATTTATGTTGTTCTTGAAAAACCATCAGTCTTTTATTCACTTGTCCATAGAAAGACGCCTTAAGAATATTTAAGTAGTTAATGAACTTAAGCAGGCTTTGTCCTGTCCTGCTCAAGCTCCACTTGTTGTTACGGTATCGTGCAAGCCATGTCGAAGAATTAGATACGGTACGAATTTACTAATTCTATATTCCAACTTTCTCTGAGTGTTAGTTCTTAGACCTATATTGCTATAATTATATTTTTCTGTTAAATATCCAGTCATCATGATCATCTTAGATACATGCCTCGTAGTTTTAAGTAGTCTTGGTTGCTGAGAGTAGGATGGTATGAAAGAAATTTTAATGAGCTAAAGTATGTAGAGAGATACTGATGTAATTTCGAGACACATCTATGGAATGAGTCAGTTACATCCAATATATATGGAGGCCCCTGATCAAATGATTAATTGAATTAGACAAATCAATTTATGGTGCTATAGACTTTGCATGATTCTTGGACACTAAGATTCAACTGATGTGCCATTAAAATCCCTTCACGAAGAATTGATGTGGCAGCAAGGAAACAATCAGGTAGGGTGCAATCAATGCTGGACCAGGACCTGCCACTGCTGATGATGTTGAACCATCGCTTGACCCTAACCATTCACATGCGTTCGGTCTAATCAAAGGCCAGTGGTTTTAGTAGTAGATTGACCAAGAAGGGTCCATGGTACCTAACCTTAAACATAGGCAGCACCTAAGCTATGTAAAATTGTTGGATTAGACTAACATCACTTGGCCAGAGTAGATCCATTTTAGTTAAGGGCATGTTTAGTTCACGGTTGAAATAAGATTCAGAATAGGTTAGCTAAGCTATGTAAAATGGATGGCCATATTTTTCTGTGTATTTGGTTCGATCGGAATCGGAATCGAAATCAAAATAAAATTTTGATTGCTACGAGAGAATAGGGATCCGGTTTTAAAGTATCGAGACATTATCATTACGATGGTAGCGCGGTTGGTAGAAGCGCGGCTTCGTCTCTTTCCGATCACGAATTCAAGGCATGATCTCGTAGATGACTCGATTAAATCTCAGATTTCTGGATGCACGTGACTGGAGGCAGAGCGGCTGCTACTCCGGTACCGTAGTAGGGTTAGACTGACATGCTCACCGATTGATGAAGAAAGTATACGAAAATTTATGGTCCGAATCGAACAATCGTCCAACAGGTCGAGATCCGAGTGGGGAGCTACACCGGGGGTTTACCCCCTCACCCTTTTGGTTAGTCAAAAAAAAATAAAAAAGAATCAGGACATTTTTATTTTTTTTTATAATTGGCATGATGATCATGGTTGGTCCAATCTCCTGTCGAGCTTTCATAACTTAAAAGCTAATGCTGTTGGAAAATTCAAAACTCATTTAAGATATATTCAAATTAAGCTAAAAAAAAAAAAGATTACTTTTGCTTATTAATTTTACCAACTCATCGGAGAGAGGTGGTTCATGATTCGGGATACCGATGAATAACCCTTGTCATTTTTTATTAAAAAAAACTCGAACGGCAATCTATTATCAAAATTTCTCACATCCATATCAATTTAAAACCATTTGATCATCAAGATGGATGGTCCGGATCCACTAGTTTACACCGTTACTCTTTCCCTGATGAAGGACAAATCTATCCTTCAATACAGAAATCAACGGTTCTAGCATCCTAATCACTGACGTCCTCCTGTGATTTGATGGTCCATCGAAATGCCCCAAAAAGCAAAGCAAGAAGGTCAGTGGATCCAGGGTCCACCCAACAACAACCGTCCGATCATTGGACCCTGGATGGGGCTCCACGTTGATGCTTCCAGCGTGGTAACTCACTCACTGGCCCCCCAAATCTCACTAAAATCTCCGCACCATCTCATTTGCTCTTAGTTCAACATGGCCGAAATGTCCCAAGATATTCCTTTAGATCTTCCAAGTCTTGACCCAACCTAGCCCCGTCTTTGCACCTTGTTTGGAAGAAGAAAAAATAATAATAATAATAATAATAAAGTATTAACTTTTTCCAGTTTGGGAGTTCCTACGCGAAAGAAATGAAAAGAAAAGGGAGGAAACGGAGATAAAACAAAACCTCTAAAATTTATAATTTTTCCCCCTCCAGATCAAGCAGATTTAGAAAAAAAAAAAATTATGAATAAATGAATCTTTTATAATTTCTGTCTTATCCTTTAATAATGAACGACCAAATTAATATTATATTTGAATTCTAGAATTTATTTTACATCTAATTTCAGCATAAGAAGCTTTCTTATTTAGCCACTCCAAGCCTTTCACATATTCAGATTCCTGTGAACAGAAAATTGGGGAAAAATGAGGGGAACGAAGGAAAATTCAAAAAAATCAAAAAAAATAAAAAAATTGAAAGATAAGGCATTTTCCCACGTAGATTAATTATTTTTTTAAATATTTTATTTGCATTTCATTTTCTTTTCTAGGTGAGAGTTTCTTGGAAAAGGAAAGCATAAAAACCTGTCATCCTCGTCAAATTCCGCTCGGTTGTATTTAAAACATTTCTTTTACTTTTAGATGGAATATTGGATGTTGGCTTACTGATGATGTATCAGGATTTATATCACAGAACTCTTTTTTATTCCAAATACATCATCAACAAAAGCATCATCTTGTATACTATGTTTTACATGGAATAGTTATCTTTTTTTGGACAAAATGAGAATTTGATCAGTAGCTCATTGAAAAATAGATTTTTCATTAAGTAGTCGTAATCATTCATCATTCTAGTAATCAAATCATCCTGGTGGAACACAAACAGTAGAACACAATATGTAGACCTCTTCACCCTACTTAATTACAGATAGTTTCTTCTATTACAAAGCAAGATTTTGAAGTTGTGAAGTGTATTTTTAATTTATGATATCTTGATACCTTTGCTTGTTCTTTCTATTATTGTTAATTACTAGAGCTTGAGTAAAGTTAAAACACCTTAGCTATTATCATTGAAGGACCTTTGCCTGTGTAGGCATTCTAGAAACATGTTTGTATAAATCATCTGCACAAATGAACTAAACAAGCTTATATTTCTAGATAGGTTCTGTTATAAGTAAACAAGATGAATGGATGCATTACCTAGTAATGCTCATCTCATTTGCCTATTTGTACTTCTCACTTTCATCTTATAAGCATCTATTCCTTTTAAAAGTTTAGAATTGCATGATTTTTTTTTGCTTTAATTACATGTTATTATTTTTGTTTATCTTTCAATATTTATTATTATCTATTTGTCATATAACACAACATACTTATTTTATTTAACTTTAAATTAATATGTGATAGATGGAAAGACAAGAAAAAAAAAAATATATGAGTTTCTCTTATGGGAGAGAAGTCGATGACTAGCTGCAGCTGTAGTTATTTGTCATGTTATAAATTTTATGGTATGGCACAGGCTTCATCATCATAAAAATTACATTGATTGGCTTATTAATAAATCTTCTATAGAAAGACAACCGGTACGAAATGAATAATAAAATATTTAAGCATAAATAAAAAGTGTCATGATGTTATTTGCATAAGACTATAAGCTTTTATAAATTTATATGAGATACTACAAAAAGATGGTAGTCTCCAACCTACTTAAAAAGTAACAATTGAAGAGTAAGTTGCTAAGTTTCTTCACATATTATCATTTAATGTGAGGACTCGTATGATTTCATTTTTCTTTCATCGCTCTGATGAGACCATAGTTGTCATTTTCACAGCATACTAAGAAAAATATATCTTTAAAAGAATAATTTTTGGTTCAACCTACAAGAAAACAAATTTCTTGAGAAATACTCAACAATAGTAGGTTTTATCAATATTTCAAGGTAAATCAAATTTTATTTAATTTATTTCTGATTATATAAATATGTATTTAAATGAATATTTATATAATATTTTTATATTAGGATTGTGTGAGAGCTATTGATGGAATACATGTTCATGTAAAAGTATCTCAATCTGATGCCCCAAGGTATTATGGTAGGAAGGATTATCTAATACAAAATATGTTGGCTGCATGCTCATTCAATTTAAAATTTATATATATATCTTGCCTAACTGGGAAGGGATGATATCTGACTCAAGGATAATTGAAAATGTAATTAGGAGAGAAGATAAGCTAGAAATTCTTAAAGGTAATTTTTAGTAATTAATAAGTTACTTATTCTTTTTTAATACAATATGATTATTACTCATTGTTGCCGATCTCACCGCGGTGGTCTGTAGCTCTTGAGCTGGCACCGGTCTCGGACTCTCTCACCTCGAGATCTCCAAGCTCCCGGACGTCTGCAAAACAAAGTCAGAGACCCGGGCCGGGGATTCCGGTGGGGGCACTCCGACGGTCAAGTTAGAGAGCGGCAAGATGGAACAGATCCCCTAAGGCGGGTTCCCGAAGGATTCCCGTGCTTAGAGGAGATGTAAACGAAAGAAGTATGGGGAAGAGGGGAGTTGAAGCCCAGCTTCCTGCGCTGGGTTCACCGAGCTCACACCTGAGGACTTCTTGAGGCCTCCCAGGATCGTTCTCTTGGTGTTTTCTCCCTCTTTCGACTTACCTTTCCACCCGTTTTTACCGTCCCTTTTATACCATCGAACTGCCCTTAGCCCACGTTCCTTCCAGGGGGCTCCCTGAGACCTCTGGACCTTCTCCTCCCCCTTCTTCTTCGGGTCCGGGAGTTAAGTAGCCGGACTGCCTCGTCCGCAGTGTGTCACGAAAGGGAGAAGACTGGTGAGGCTTTGGGCCGAGCACGGGAGCTCTCCTTTCGAGGTGTTGACGGTGGGCTTCCAGCAATTTCAAGCTCCTGCCCGCAAGGATTCCGCTCCTTGATTGCGGGGCCCCGTCTGACTGGTGTAAATGAGGTTTCGCGTGTCACTGCAAGCCGTACTGGCACCCCCTACGGGGCGTGGCGCGCGCTGGCTCTAGTGGCGACCTTGCAACCCATGTTACTGCTTCCCGAGGCTTTGCAGAGTAGGGCTGATCTCGACCGAGGTGGACCCGTCAGGGGGCGCCACCTGGCGGTGGAGTAGGGGCTGCCAGCTTCGGCCGAGGTGGACCCCTCCTGGATGGACACCTGGCGGAGCGGTAGAGAGAGGCTCGACTTCGACCGAGGTGGACCCGTCATCAGGTGCCACCTAGCGAAGGAGCAGGAGGGCCTGGCTTGACCTCGACAGAGGTGGACCCATCTTGGGATGCCACCTGGCGAGGGAGCGAGGGGCCGCCAGCTTCGGCCGATGTGGACCCCTGGGGTGGACACCTGGTGGAGTGGCAAGGGAAGTGCTCGACTTCGGCCGAGGTGGACCCATCTTCGGGTGCCACCTGGCGAAGGAGCAGGAGGGCCCGGCTCAACCTCGACAGAGGCGGACCCGTCTTGGGGAGCCACCTGGCGAGGGAGCGAGAGGGCCGCCAGCTTCAGCCGAGGTGGACCCCTCCTGGGTGGCCACCTGGCGGAGTGGCAGGGAGGTGCTCAACTTCGGTCGAGGTGGACCGTCTTCGGGTGCCACCTGGCGAAGGAGCATGAGGGCCCGGCTCGACCTCAGCAGAGGTGGACCCGTCTTGGGGTGCCACCTGGCGAGGGAGCGAGGGGCCGCCAGCTTCGGCCGAGGTGGACCCCTCCTGGGTGGACACCTGGCGGAGTGGCAGAGAGAGGCTCGACTTCGGCCAAGGTGGACCCGTCTTCGGGTGCCACCTGGCGAAGGAGCAGGAGGGCCCGGCTCGACCTTGACCGAGGTGGACCCATCTTGGGGTGCCACCTGGCGAGGGAGCGAGGGGCCGCCAGCTTCGGCCAAGGTGGACCCCTCCTGGATGGACACCTGGCGGAGTGGCAGAGAGAGGCTCGACTTCGACCGAGGTGGACCTGTCTTCGGGTGCCACCTGGCGAAGGAGCAGGAGGGCCCGGCTTGACCTCAGTAGAGGTGGACCCGTCTTGGGATGCCACCTGGCAAGGGAGCGAGGGGCCGCCAGCTTCGACCGAGATGGACCCTTCCTGGGTGGACACCTGGCGGAGTGGCAGAGAGAGGCTCGACTTCAGCCGAGGTGGACTCGTCTTCGGGTGCCACCTGGCGAAGGAGCAGGAGGGCCCGGCTCGACCTCAGCAGAGGTGGACCCGTCTTGGGGTGCCACCTGGCGAGGGAGCGAGGGGCTGCCAGCTTCGACCAAGGTGGACCCCTCCTGGGTGGACACCCGGCGGACTGGCAGGGAGGTGCTTGACTTCGGCCAAGGTGGACCCGTCTTCGGGTGCCACCTGGTGAAGGAGCAGGAGGGCCCCGCTTGACCTCGACAAAGGTGGACCTGTCTTGGGGTGCCACCTGGCGAGGGAGCGAGGGGGCCGCCAGCTTCGACCGAGATGGACCCCTCCTGGGTGGACACCTAGCGGAGTGGCAGGGAGGTGCTCGACTTCGGCCGAGGTGGACCCGTCTTCGGGTGCCACCTGGCGAAGGAGCAGGAGGGCCCGGCTCAACCTCGGTAGAGGTGGACCCGTCTTGGGGTGCCACCTGGCGAGGGAGCGAGGGGCCGTCAGCTTCGGCCGAGGTGGACCCCTCCTAGGTGGACACCTGTTGGAGTGGTAGAGAGATGCTCGACTTCGACCGAGGTGGACCCGTCTTCGGGTGCCACCTGGCGAAGGAGCAGGAGGGCCCGGCTCGATCTCGACCGAGGTGGACCCATCTTGGAGTGCCACCTGGCGAGGGAGCGAGGGGCCGCCAGCTTCGACCGAGGTGGGCCCCTCCTAGGTGGACACCTGGCGGAGTGGCAGAGAGAGGCTCGACTTCGGCCGAGGTGGACCCGTTTCGGGTGCCACCTGGCGAAGGAGCAGGAGGGCCCGGCTCGACCTCGGCAGAGGTGGACCCATCTTGGTGTGCCACCTGGCGAGTGAGCAAGGGGGCTGCCAGCTTCGGCCGAGGTGGATCCCTCCTGGGAGGACACCTGGCGGAGTAGCAGGGAGGTGCTCGACTTCAACCGAGGTGGACCCATCTTCAGGTGCCACCTGGCGAAGGAGCAGGAGGGCCCGGCTCGACCTCGGCAGAGGTGGACCCATCTTTGGGTGCCACCTGGCGAGGGAGCGAGAGGCCGCCAGCTTCAGTCGAGGTGGACCCCTCCTTGGTGGACACCTGGCGGAGTGGCAGAGAAGGCTCGACTTCGACCGAGGTGGACCCGTCTTCGGGTGCCACCTGGCGAAGGAGCAAGAGGGCCCGGCTCGACCTCGGTAGAGGTGGACCCGTTTTGGGGTGTCACCTGTTGAGGGAGCGGGGGACCGCCAGCTTCGGTCGAGGTGGACCCCTCCTAGGCGGACACCTGGCGGAGTGGCAGAGAGAGGCTCGACTTCGGCTGAGGTGGACCCGTCTTCGGGTGCCACCTGACAAAAAAGCAAGAGCACTTCTTCTCGAACGGTCGGTGATGAAAGCAGTGTGCTCCTCGTCCTCCGGGTGCATTAAGATCTGGTTGTACCCGGAGAAGGCATCTATGAAAGAGAGGAGGCGATGCCCTGAAGTGGTGTCCACGAGCTGGTCGATCTTTGGAAGAGGAAAACTATCCTTTGGGCAAGCTCAGTTGAGGTCGGTGTAGTCCACGCAGATCCTCCACTTGCCGTTGCTCTTCTTCACCATGACTACGTTCACCAGCCAACCGGGATACTGTACCTCCCGTACAAAGCCGGTGGCGAGAAGCTTCTCCACTTCTTCATTTATGGCCTTCTGCCTCTCCACAGCAAAACTCCTCTTCTTTTGGCGGACAGGGCGACACCTTGGATCAATATTCAACCGGTGGGTGATGACTTCCGAGGGGATACCTGGCATGTCATCTGCGGACTAGGCGAACACATCAGCATTCGCCCGGAGGAAGTCTAGCAAACGAGCCCGCTCTTCTTCCGGGAGCTGGGCTCCTATCTGCATTGTATTCTGAGGGTCCGAACCGAGAGGGTACGTCAACAGGCACTCCATGGGCCCTCCCCTGGGGTCTTGCTCTCTTAGGTCGAGGTCATCGATATCGGAGCCGAGCTCAGCGCTCCGGGCCCCCGGGACCGTCTACAGATAATGCTGGACGGGCTGGGCCGTCCCTCTCATTATTCCCATCCCAGAGGCGGTAGGGAACTGCACCAGCAACCTCCTAGTGGAAATGATAGTGTCCAGCTGGTTGAGTCCTGGACAGCCGAGGATGGCATTATAAGGTGATGGGAGCTTGACAACGGTAAACGTCATCATGACCGTACTCTACCGTGGTGGGGATCCGGCAGTGACAGGGAAAGTGATCTCTCCTTCGACCCCCACCGAATCTCCGGTGAAGCCCATGAGAGGGGTGTGCACCGGCTTTAATTGATCATGAGACAGATTCATTCAGGAGAAAGCATCGTAAAAAAGCATGTCAGCAGAGCTCCCACTATCCACCATAATGCGATGTACAGAATGTTTCGCGATGGTCATCTCGACCACCACTGCATATTGTTTACATTTTTATTTTTGTTCCCCTTTTCAAAGGGGAGTACATTCTCTGGGTCTCCCGCCTCCCGGGCTCTCTTCGTCTCACACCCGATCCCCAAGGAGATCATGCCCACCGGCTTCTCCATTAGCGGTTGTCAATTACGGGGACGGGGGCAAGGGTTGCTAGCGGCTGACCCTCCGCCGGGGCTTTGTTCCTCATGAATTTTCTGAGGTAGCCCCTCTTGATCAGCTCCTTAATCTCCCACTTCATATTGCGGCACTCCTCCGTGTCGTGGCCGTGCTCATGTGAAATTGATAATATTTTGTGTTGTCACGGATGTTCCTTAGGTTCTGAGGAGGAGGTCGGCGGAGGTAGTGCTCACCCTCAATCTCCATGAGGATCTTCGTTCTGGGAGCGAGGAGAGGGGTGAACGTTCTCTCCAGGTAGCACCGTTCTTCGGCTTCGGGCCTAGACGAAAATCTGCAGGTGGTCCAGGCCTCCGGGTCCCGAGGACATCCCTTGGGCAGGCTTCTTTGAAGGCTTCCCATCCAGCTCTCGCTTGGTACGATCGGCCTCCTCCGCTCGAATGTACTTGTGGACACGGAGGAGGAGCTCAGAGTACATGTTGGGGGGCTTTTTATCCAGGGAATACGTCAGACGGGAGGTCTTGAGCCCGCGCTTCAACGCCAGCATGGCGACAGGCTCGTCCAGACTATAGATTTCCAGGGCGACGATCTTGAAGCGGGTAATGTAGTCCCGCAGCAGCTCCTGGTCCTGCTGGTGGATAGAGAAGAGGCTATCCACCTCTCTTGGCACCTTCCGGCAAATGTTGAAGTGTGCCATAAACTTTCCTTCCAGCTGATGGAAGGAGCTGATGGATACGGCTCGAGGTGGGTGAACCAAACTCGAGCAGCCTTCCGGAGGGTGGCTGGGAAGGCAATGCATAGAAGAGCGTCCGTCGCTTCCTGGACCCTTATGAGAGCCTTATAGCTCTCTAAACGGTCCAAGGGATCAGTGGTCCCATCGTAGGGATTCACCTGAGGCATGCGAAACCGACTCGGGATCGGTTCCTCTTGGATTTCCTGGAGAATGGTGGTTGGGCATTGTAGCCCGCTGGATCTGTTGGGAGCTCTGCATGTCGGCAAAGCGGCGGCGAACTCCGCCAACTTGCGCTCGTGCTCCTCCAGGCGCCTCTCGGCCTGGCGCCTGATGGCCTCGTTGATGGAATCTTCCACCGAGACCGCTAGAGAAGGGGTTGCCGATCGATCTCGATGAGGGGCCTTGCCCCGATGGCGCCTGTTGCACCGCACTGCTTCGGCATCGTTGGCCGAGGATCGACTCTCATGATCCGCCGAACCGGATTAGTTCCTCTTTGCGGGAGTCTGGTGGCTCCCGCGGGGTTGGAAACTGCCCGCGATGGGAGAGCCTGCCTTGGATGGAGCGCAGGCTTCCGCGGGGGCCGTGGCTCGAGCCATGGGGGTCCCTGGCTAGGGCTGAGTGGCTAGGGAGCGCTGCTGGTGCTGCAATTGCTACACAGCAGTGGTCAAAGTTTGCAGCTGCTGGACGACAACTGTGAAAGGACCGTCCACCGGGGATGGCTGAGGAGGAGGAGGTGGACCAGAAGTTCCCTCTCTGGGCTACGCGGCCCTTGAGGAGAAGGAACTTCTCCTGCTCGGCTGACGAATGCTTCGCGTCCACGCATCACCACCATGGTCGGAGTGCGCTTTCGCCCAGGAGAGCTTGCTCACACAGGAGTTACTGTTCCGCCCCCTACCTGGCGCGCCAATCCGTTACCGATCTCACCGCGGTGGCCTGTAGCTCTTGAGCTGGCACCAGTCTTGGACTCTCTCACCTCGAGATCTCCAAGCTCCCGGATGCCTGCAAAACAAAGTCAGAGACCCGGGCCGGGGATTTCGACGGGGGCACTCCGACGGTCAAGTTAGAGAGCGGCAAGATGGAACAGATCCCCTAAGGCGGGTTCTCGAAGGATTCCTGGCTCGACCTCAGGTAGAGGTGGACCCGTTTTGGGGTGCCACCTGGCGAGGGAGAGAGGGGCCGCCAGCTTCGGCTGAGGTGGACCCCTCCTGGGTGGACACCTGGTGAACTGGCAGGGAGGCTCGACTTCGACCGAGATGGACCCGTCTTCGGGTGCCACCTAGCGAAGGAGCAGGATGGCCTGGCTCGACCTCGACAGAGGTGGACCCGTCTTGGGGTGCCACCTGGCGAGGGAGCGAGGGGCCGCCAGCTTCGGCCGAGGTGGACCCCCTGGGTGGACACCTAGGCGGAGTGGCAGAGAGAGGCTCAACTTCGACCGAGGTGGACCCGTCTCGGGTGCCACCTGGCGAAGGAGCAGGAGGGCCCGGCTCGACCTCGCAGAGGTGGACCCGTCTTGGGGTGCCACCTGGCAAGGGAGCGAGGGGGCCGCCAGCTTCGACCGAGGTGGACCCCTCTTGGATGAACACCTGGCAGAGTGGCAGGGAGGTGCTTGACTTCGACCAAGGTGGACCCGTCTTCGGGTGCCACTGACGAAGGAACAAGAGGGCCCGGCTCGACCTCGATCGAGGTGGACCCATCTTGGGGTGCCACTTGGCGAGGGAGCGAGGGGCCGCCAGCTTCGGCCGAGGTGGACCCCTCCTTGGTGGATACCTGGCAGAGTGAGGCTCGACTTCGACCGAGGTGGACCCATCTTCGAGTGCCACCTGGCAAAGGAGCAGGAGGGCCCGGATTGACCTCGGCCAAGGTGGACCTGTCTTGGGGTGCCTCCTGGCGAGGGGCCGCCAGCTTCGATCGAGGTGGACCCCTCTTGGATGGACACCTGGTGGAGTGGCAGAGAGAGGCTCGACTTCGGACGAGGTGGACCCGTCTTCGGGTGCCACCTAGCGAAGGAGCAGGAGGACCCGGCTCGACCTCGGTAGAGGTGGACCATCTTGGGACCACCTGGCGAGGGAGTGAGGGGCCGCCAGCTTCGGCCGAGCTAGACCCCTCCTGGGTGGACACCTAGCGAGTGGCAGGGAGGTGCTCAACTTCGGTCGAGGTGGACCCGTCTTCGGGTGCCACCTGGCGAAGGAGCAGGAGGGCCCAACTCAACCTCGGCTGAGGTGGACCTGTCTTGGGGCCACCTGGCGAGGGAGCGAGGGGCCGCCAGCTTCGGCCGAGGTGGACCCCTCCTAGGTAGACACCTGGCGGAGTGGCAGAGAAAGGCTCTACTTCGATCGAGGTGGACCCGTCTTCAGGTGCCACCTGGCGAAGGAGCAGGAGGGCTCGGCTTGACCTCGGCAGAGGTGGACCCATCTTGGGGTGCCACCTGGCGAGGGAGCGAGGGGCTGCCAGCTTCGGCTGAGGTGCACCTCGTGGGTGGACACCTGGCGGAGTGACAGAGAGGGCTCGACTTCGACCGAGGTGGACCCGTCTTCGGGTGCCACCTGGCGAAGTAGCAGGAGGGCCCGGCACGATTTCGGCAGAGGTGAACCTGTCTTGGGGTGCCACCTGGCGAGAGAGCGAGGGGCCGCCAGCTTCAACCGAGGTGGACCCCTCCTGGATGGACACCTGGCGGAGTGGCAAAGAGAGGCTCGACTTTGGCCGAGGTGGACCCATCTTTGGGTGCCACCTGGCGAAGGAGCAGGAGGGCTCGGCTCGACCTCGATTGAGGTTGACCCATTTTGGGGTGCCACCTGGCAAGGGAGCGAGGGGTCGCCAGCTTTGGCTGAGGTGGACCCCTTCTTGGCGGACACCTGGCGGAGTGGCAGAGAGGCTCGACTTCGGCCGAGGTGGACCCATCTTCGGGTGCCACCTGGCGAAGGAGCATGAGCACTTCTTCCCGAACGGGGGATCTTTTAAAGAAAAAATTCACGTGGTACTGACCGTGTCCAGCTGGACCTGACACGCACCCCACGTCAACGATTTAGCTATATCACTCATTTTTTAAAATTTTTATTAAGTAAATATTATCTTGTTGATGCGGGATATATCATATATGCTAAGAAGTGGGCTTATCACACCTTATAGAAGAGTGCCCTATCATTTGAAAGAATACTTCACTTGAGTTCCAAAAATTCTCAAAAGTTATTTAACCTTCCACATACATTATCAAGTAATGCAATAGAAAAATCATTTGATGTATTAAAAAATGATTTCCTATCATCGGTAGCATAATAGAGCCTAATTGCTTAATTGACACACAAATAGAAATTATCTTAGTATATTGCATCTTATGTAATCATTTAATAGAGGTAGATCTTGATGAAAAATTCATTGATGAAGTAGATCAGGAGATTTTAAATCAATCTTCACCTCAAAAAGATGTTCCTACTCCAATGAATCATGATAAAGATGCTATATGAAGAGAACTTTTAAGAAATTACATAGTGCTTAACATGTGGAATGATTATATATGGAATGGCATCCCGTAGCAATTACTATATTATTTATTTATTTATTTCATAATGTATTGGATTTGTTGCAATTGATTGTACTTGGAATTTTTTATAATATTTATGTTAAAACTTGCAATGAAAGTGTTCAATATGTGTTTTATATATTTCTTGTAAATTTTTATGTCATGGATATTATCAATAAGTGATAAAAAAATCAAATGAAGAAAAAAGAACTTTTAAGATGGACAGCTCATATGATTGACATGTTTATTGAAGCAATAATTTACCAATAGTGAGCAAAAAATAGGCCTAATAAAAGTTTTGCATCCACTACTTATGCTCAAATATCAAAAAAGTGAGTAAAAAACTTGGCATAGATTTGAACAAGGCTCATTTGAAGAACCACTTAAAGACTATTAAGATATATTTCAATGAGTGATATGACTTATTTAGAAATAGATTAAGTGATTTTGCTTGGAGTCCAATTACAAAGCTATAGACAACAGAACCTAGATTTGAAAAAAAAAAAAAAGTAGAAGTATATTTTTGAATTTGATTATTTATTTATTTATTTTATGCTTAATTTGATTATAGTTAATGTGATATTAATATATTTATATATATTTTCTATATTTAGACACATCCTAATGTAGAAAAATGGAAGACAACCTATTCATAACTATGAGAGTTTAATAGAACTATTTGCTAAAGATAGGGCAATAGATGAGGTGCTGAAACTATAAAGAAGAAATAACGAAGATGGGCTAGCCAAGTGGGAGTCACATAAATACTATTCATGATATTAATCAACTGATATCCCAAAATGAAATTCTATTGGAGGGCTTGGATGATATGAATTAAGGAATTAATGTCATCCCCAAGACCATAAGTTCAAGTACAGACTTAAAGTGTAACAAATTCAAAAGGTCAAAAAGAAATTCTTTAGCTGATATTGATCAATAGATTGAAGTTCTAAAGGTAGCAATTGATAATGTAGCTTATGCAAGTAGAAAAGGAAATTCTATTATCCAAAAAAGTGGGCCACGTGTCTACACAAAAAAAAAATTAATATATTGATGGCCACTGGAATGGAGTCCCACTTACTGGATGATTCCTATCTTTTTCTCATCCAAAATTCTAAAAAAGCAAGGGTCATTTTTAGTTGTCTAATTACAAGGCATAAGAACATATTAAAAAAAATAATGCGCGGCACCTAAATAGGTTCTTGATAGAATCTAGTAATAGTTAATGGGGACTCGAGAGCCTAGCCACTTCAGCAACCACATGGGATCCCAGTCACAGTAAGTGCCATCTATTCATCAAGGCAGTCCAGGACTTTCTTGAAGTCATCTAAGCACAAAAGGAAGCAGGTCAGCACCCCTTATGTAAGATGTCCAAGAAAAAATGAAGGAATTATATGGCATCTCATGTCTCATATGGTGCTCCCCTGTTTCATGCAAGCCAAAAGAGGAAAAACTTGGTGCCCAGCTTTGAAGTGGTCCCCATCCCTATTTTATGCAATCAATTCAGGGAAAAGAAGCAAGCAAGCAGGAGTCCCAGATTTTCTTCTCCCTTTATTGTTATGTATAACCCATAAATATAGAAAATTTATGGCGCCTTCCTTTCATGCAAATCCACCCATAAGGCAGCATGTTACCGCCCCCCCCCCCCCCTTTTGTTTTTCATTCCATGTAATCCAAGGACTAGGGTCAATTATAAAAAGACCCCTTTCATGTATGAAGAATAACCATGGATGAATAAAATTTCTATTATTTTGTGTGAAGGATTTGTGTGATCCCAGGGATTCTGTGTGATTCCTGATTTGGGCATCTGTGTGAGCCCAAGATATCTGTGTGATCCCTTCCCCTTCTTTCCAGGATTTCTATGTGATCCCTGATTTGGGCATCTGTGTGAGCCCAGGGTATCTGTGTGATCCTTTCCCTTCTTTTCAGGGTATATGTGTGATCCCTAGGGCATCTGTGTGAGCCCTTTGCTGTGTGCTTGTCCTCTCAGGGAATCTGTGTGAACCCAGTTCCTTAGCCCTCTTCTTTTTTCTTCTAGACAAACCCTAATCTCCTGGTGACTTCTACGCTTGCCAACGATCCTACCCCGCGCTTCTGTCCCACATCAATAGTTGTTTTTAATTGTCTAGCTTGTTTTGAAATTCTTACTAAATTATTAGAGTACAGGACTCTAACTAACTGATTAATATGTTTTAACTGAAGCTTTTACTAGCTTAAATGAATTCTGGATTTTGGTTGTCAAGCATTTTTAATTTTTTGAACTCTAAACTTTTACTAGCTTCTAAAAGAAGCCTCCTCTTTTTATAGTATTTGTTATTTTGTTCTTTTATAATTTAATTCAATTTTTTTAGTTGTTGATGTGTGAATATTATTTGGGTATCCCGATTGAATTGTTTATGATGAATGATGTTGGATCTTAAGCAGCTGTGGATCTAACATTAGCAATGAGTTTTAGTAGATGAAATGGGTCTTGGAAGTCAGTTGTATCTACCTTATGGTTATCATGTTTAATGATGGATGTTTCATCCTATCCCAATTATATTTCTATGCATGCACATATTTTACAATATGAGATAAGGATTGATAATTGTATGTATACAGTCATCTAATATAGATGCCATTTGTATCTCATCAAGATGATTGTAAGAGTTTTCAAGAAGATAGAGAGAAGTACCTTTCTATATTTGATTTGAATATTTTTTACAATTTTTATAATTTTGTAACCAGTTTATGCATATGCATACTTTTCAAGTATGATATTTCAAATAATCTTTTTTATGGCTATCATGATTTTGAAAGTTTTAAGACAAATGCTATGCACAAAATTAGGATTAGAAACAATTAGCCTGTTTTGTCGATCAATCTCTTGATTGGAGGAAGGGGGTGCGGGTTTAAATGTTGGGTTATTGGGCTGAATTGGGCCATTGCAATGTGACACTGGGATCCGGATTGGACAAATTAGAGAAGGAACCCGACAGGAAAACTAGTAGGGATCCGGGCCACTCAAAGCATGCACGATCTCCTACGAATTATCTAGTCTTAGTAGGGAGGAAGCAAAGCTCTACAAAGTCCAAGATGTCAAGACCCGGCAAGGAACCTAAAAGGAAGGACAAGGCTGTCATCATAGATCTGTGCATTTCTAAAGCTAAGGTTCCACTTTCAACAGCGAGGGATGATCATGGGACCTTCATTTTCTCAGCGTGGCTCACAGGAGGGGGCTAACATCCCAACCCAAATGACTCTGCAGGTGTCAAAATTTTGAGTTGAATCTGGATCTTCGACATAGGAGCTAGCGATGGTAGTGGAGCCGCAAGGTTTGTCTCATGAGGAGGTTGTCGGGAGACTAAGATTGGCCATTCAGGAGGCAGGTGATGGGACCTCCAGGATGTTGGATACATCAGATAGGGATATATTGGAGCAGACTGAGGGGCATTCTGGAGTAGACCCCCTTCTACGTCACGTGTCACCATGAGCCTCCTGATCTAGAATTCTCGGGGTGTAGGAAAACCTGCATTCCGAACTACTTTTGGTAGATTGATTCACCAGTATTATCTTGATATCTGTGTTCTTCTTAAGACTTGTTTGTCTGGCAAGAGCTTGGATCAGGTGAGACAGCGGCTTCATCCCATGTGGAGCACCTATGCCATTGAGTCTAGAGACCTTTCAGGAGGTATCTTGGTGATGTGGAGATGGGGTCCTGTGAGGGTTGATGCTTTTCATAATTGTGAGCAGCAGGTGGTCATGGTGATCTTGGACCAAATGGGTAGCCCCTAGCTGCTATCCAACATATAGAGCACTGGGTATAGAGAGCAACGGAGGCTTTGGCACGAGATCTCCATGTTAGTTACCCAGGGCCTACCTTCTCTTATTGTGGTGACTTTAATTATATTATAGGCTCTCATAAGAAGATTAAAGGCATGCAATATATGGATAGCATTGACTCCAGAGAGTTCAGGAAGTTTATGGGTGATACTGGCCTGATTGACCTGGGTTATTCTGGTTCTCAATTCACTTGGTGCAATAATCGGTCGGCAGTGCCAGAGTTTGGGAGAGGATTTATTGGGCTCTTGGATCGGCTGATTGGATGCAACGCTTTCCTGGATACCAAGTTCAACACCTCCCGAGGATTACATCGGATCATTGCCCTCTCCTGATCACTACTGATGGTACACGTCTACCTAGGCCCCCCTTTCGCTTTGAGAAGTTTTGGACCCTCTATCCTAGGTCTTGGAAGTTGATCAGGACAGTTTGGAGCCTACTAATTTGTGGAGATGCAAGGTATCGGATGACCTGAAGGCTAGAGTTGGCCAGGCGAAGGCTTATCTAGTGGAACAAATGGAGGTTGGTGACATTTTTAGACAGATTGAGAAGGTGGAGACTGATATTGCTGAGCTTCAAAGGTGGGAAGATCAAGAGGGAGGTCTCCAGGAGGTTGATCTGGGGATGCTTCATCGCTGTCTATCCTCCCACCACTCTCTTCTGAGACAACAAGAGACTTTATGGAGGCAGAAATCTAGGGTATAATGGATCAAGGAAGGAGACAGAAATATCAAATTCTTTTGTCAAGCTACTATGATCCGGAGGTCATCCAATCGTATTAGGTAATTGAGAGAGGAGGATGGCACTATGGTGACTGATAGTGATGTGATCAGTAAGCAAATTTTTCAGTATTTCAGATCCAGATGGAACCTTCCTCTCGGGAAGGATGTGTCTTGCCAGAGTCCTTATCCGCTAGACTATGTCTCTGATCAGAAGAACTCGAATCTCATTCTTCCTGTATTTTCTTTGGAGGTGCGAGATGCCCTTTGGTCTCTTGGAGAGGATAAATCGCCTGGCTCGGATGGTTTCCCTCCACTTTTCTTCCCTCGGTATTGGTCCATTGTTGGAGGTGAGGTTGTCGAGGCTGTACAGGTGGCTTTTGGTTCTGGTATCCTTATTGAGTGGAAAAAAACTCTGATTACTTTGATCCCGAAGAGACCTGATGCTTCTGCTCCGAGCCACTTCAGGCCGATCAGCCTCTATACCACTCTTTACAAAATCTATGCAAGGATCTTTGTAAGGCGGTTGCAGATGATTGTACCTCATCTCATCAATCCTGAGCAAGGAGCCTTCATCAGTGGTCACTGTATTGCCGATAATGTCCTCCTTGCCCAAAAATTTATGCATGATCTCAAGCGTGCCCCATCTCGGAGGAATCTCATGGCGATCAAGCTTGATATGGAACGTGCCTATGATCGGATGAGCTAGCACTTCCTTCGGTGGACTCTTCATGACTTCGGCTTTCAGGACAGGTGGACCATGGACTGTGTTGAAGATGCTACTTTTGCCATTTTGGTAAATGGTACTCCAACTCATTACTTTCCTTCGACGATCGGTCTCTGATAAGGTGGCCCCCTGTCCCCCTACCTGTTCATCTTATGTGCTGATGCTCTTTCTTGGGCATTGAGAGGTGCGGTCCAGAGTTCTTTACTGGAGCCTTACTGGCCTGCTCCAGGAGCCTATCCTTTCTCTCATCTCCTTTTTGTAGATAATTGTCTTCTTATTGGTCGAGCCCCGCTTTAGAATGCTAAATGCTTTGCTTCTGTTGTGGAGTCCTCTTGCCATGGGTCTAGATAGCTTATCAATTTGCAGAAATCCTCTGTTATTTTCAGTCCCAGAATAAAGATCCGAATGAAGTTGGATATCCTAATCAGACTTGGGATTTCGGAGCAGTCTGGAACTCTTACTTATATGAAAGTCCCTATGACTGGGGGGAGGTTGCGAAGGATAGATTGTAGACCAATGGTGCAGCTACTTCGTAATCGTCTTGATAGCTGGCAGGCTTCTACTCTCTTATGATGGGTAGACTTACTCTCATTAGGTCTGTCATTAGCTCGATTCCTGTTTACCTATTGACAAACACTGTGATTCCTAGATCTTGCTTGAGGGAGATGGAGCAGCTTTTCTGTAACTTCTTGTGGAGGCCCAGACATAATAGCCATGGTGTTCATCTGCTAGCTTGGGACACTATATGCCAGCCAGTCAGGATGGTGGTCTCGGGATCCAGTCCCTTCTAGTGAGGAGGGAGGTTCTTATTGCCAGACATGCTGTTAGATATCTTCTCCAACATAACTATCTATGGAGCAAAGTGATGAGAGCCTGCTATAGTCCTTGGAGTCAGGGATCCCAGTTTCAGATGACCCACGGTTGCTCCTGTATCTGGAGGGAGATTTGTGCCCGTGCCTCTGTTGTGATGGCCCATATCAAATGCTTGGTTGGTGATGAGACTATGATTGATGTCAGTCAGGATGCATGGATTTCTACTCTTCCTCTATCTTGGAAGCCAACCTTTGTGAGTACAGAGGTTAGTGATAATCTTCGAGTTTATGATATATTGACGGATGATGGTAGGGCTTGGAAAGTTCAGGAGATATCCAGACTCTTTGGGAGCTACCTGGCCTCTCAGATTCTTGCTGTCCCGATTCCGATTCACTGAGGTCAAGACCTGAGGGTCTAGGGCTCTTCTTGCTGTCCCAAGGCTCCTTCGAACATCCTTTATGATTTGTGCAAGGGACAGTCTGAAATGAGATTTGCGGTAGTTTGGATCTGGAGACTTCCCATTCACCCGAGAGTGCATCTCTTTCTTTAAAAGATGGCTTGGGATCGTCTTTGTACGAGGACTCTTCTCTGACGCAGAGATATAGAGTTGCCGGTGTCTTGCCCAATATGTGGTAGTCAGGATGATCCACTGAGCATACGATCCTGAGATGCCCTAAAGCGAGGTTGATTTGGAGGCTTGCTAGGAGCTGGCCTTGGGATTTTGATAATGGTTTACGGCTGCCTCCTTCCTCGATTTTCTCCACCTGAGTTTGGCACAGGAGAGCCGTCTTGCTACTTATATTGCCTATCAGATTTGGCTGTCTAGAAATGTGATGATCTTTGAGGCTGAGGCCATCCCGGCTCATCGAGTTTTCTAGAGAGGCAGGTTCATGGCAATGGAGTATCACCAGTTTGACACTGTCACTTCCCTTATAATCCCAGAATCCTGGGACTCCCATGCTGTCTCGATAGCGGCCCGGATGGCTATTTACATTTCTTGGGAGCCCCCTCCTCTGGGGTTTGTCAAGGTGAACTTTGATGACGGTGTTCACGGTGCTGATGGTGGTGCAGGATATGTCATCCTCCTCTGAGGTTTGTCAAGGTGAACTTTGATGACAGTGTTCGCGGTGCTGATGGTGGTGCAGGATATGTCATCCGGGATGATGATGGGAAGCTTTTTGCAGCTGAAAAAAATTTCTTCATGTCCCGTCTGTCCCAGAAGCGGAACCCAGAGTTGCGTGGGCTGGTATCATCGGAGCTATCCATCATCTGCATGCTTACAGGATTATTATTGAGGATGACTCTTTTATTATTATTACCTGGATTCAGGATAGGTCGAGTCATTGTGACGCCCATCCTCTCCTTCATGATATTTGAAAGTTCCTATAGCTTCCAATGATAGCTACAGTCCACCATGTCTATCGGGAGGCAAACTGTGCTGCAAACTAGGTTACCTCCTATGTTGCTCCGCATTATACCGATTGGTCCTGGTCCCAGGATGATAGTATTCCTCCTCCCCTTCGGGGGTTTCTTTTTCTTGATCTTTTGGACTGTCCTCGTACCAGAGCTATGTAACCGCCCGACTGTACCCAAAAAAAAGGGCTATGAGTAATATAAAATTATGAAATCAGCTATCTTGTATTATCATATGGTTATTATGTAATTGCCGAAGTCATTGAATTTGATGGTTGGAAGAATGTTCAATTATTAGTCAGCTATCTTAGATATAGACATTTCTATATGTATACCAGTAATATTTACCATTTATTGGATCATTTCAACTGCCAAGCCCAATTCCAATTTTTTTAGCCAATCAGTTTTAAACTTTTTGATAATTTATTGTTATAGTTATATTCAAGGATACAAGGATAAAAAAATTTATAACATTATTTTTTTATTTTACTTCTAAATAAATAGAAAATAAATTATTTTTTTTCTTTCTTTAAACTCTCAAATAAAATAAAAAAAATATATTCTCTCCCTCTCTGTGCTGACACTTTATTTCATTTTCCTTTCTTTCCCAGACTCCCAAATACAGAGTTAACTCCTCTTGAGATTATATGTGAAGAAAGGGAAAAAGAAGTACCGTTGGGAAAATTTTAAAAAAATCTGGACTTTCTGGCTGCTTACGTAAGAAAACTAATCTTACTTGGTTAGAAATAATAATCAGATTATAATAGTTATCACAATAGAAAAAAAAGAGCCTCTCTACTGCACAATTAGAATATGGCCAATACTTGATGATGCCATTATATAAGGGGAACAGAGGATGTGATTTGATTTTTTTTTTAAATGTTCAGGCTAAGATATTGATTTATGCATACATAGAGACATTCATAATGGAAACACATTTTTTTATAAAAGTAATAAAAATATATCCATGTAATGTACCTAGAAAAACACCTTCAGCATCATATAAAATACCCTGCTAAACCATAAATGGGAATTTATTATTATTATTATTTGTTACTGTAATATAAGGTGAAGGACGGTTATTTTTATACAAACTCTGTGCTAAATGTATGGCAAACAGGATAAAGCCTATTCTTCCTAAGCTTATTTCTCCTGAGCAAGATGTCTTTATTGGGGGTTGCAGCATCTCTGTCAATATTCTTATAGCACAGGAGTTTATGCATGATCTTCAGAGAGCTCATGCATCTCGGCTTTGATGACTATCAAGCTTGATATGGAGGGGGCCTATAATAGGATATACTGGAGCTTCTTGGAGTCAGCATTAGGGGACTTTGGTTTTCATCAGGCTTGGATTTCTCAGATTATGGCTTGCATTTCCAACCCTGCTTTTGCTATCCTTATAAATGGGACCCCTTCGGAGTTCTTTCATTATACTATCGATCTCCACCAAGGTTGCCCTCTCTCTCCATATTTGTTTATTTTATATGCTGACTCTTTATCGCAAGCTTTGCGGGCATCGACAAAGGAGTCGGCTCTTCAACCGTATCTTCCTACTTATGGTGCTTTCCCGATCTCATATTTGTTATTCGCAGATGACTGTTTATTACTAGGTCGGGCTTCACAGGCTTCAGCTTTGGCAATCATGATGGTACTTGAGCATTATTGTTGGTCCTCGAGCCAAATGGTTAATCTCCACAAGTTTAAAATTCACTTTAGCCCGAAGACCCCCATCCGATTAGGGAGATTAACCCTCGGGCTCGCAAGAAGAGCCTTCCTCCTGGGGATTTCTGTTCATGACAGATGCCTTCGTTATTTGGATGTTCTTATATCTGGAGGAAGGCTCCATAGAGTGGACTGTTATATGCTGGTGCAGGCAGTCTAAGAGAGAGTGGAGGGTTGGCAGTGTAGGCCCTTTCTTCCATGGACAGGATAATCTTGATCAGGTCAGTGCTCACTTCCTTCCCAGTATTTTTGCTCTCTGCTGTTATAGCCAAGACTGTTATTCTCAAGGTGGAACAAATTATCTGGTCCTTTTTATGAGATTCCTCTCATGATCATCGAGGAGTTCATCTAGTGGGGTGGAGTGCTGTTTGCCAGCCCATTCGGGATGGGGGTCTTGGCTTCCACTCTTTGGTGATAAGGAGGGAGGCTCTTCTTGCAAGACATGTAGCTAGACTTATGCTCAGTCTGGAGAGTATGTGGGCTTCCATGATGATGTCTCGTATGGGCCTATTTCTGTGTGGCCGGAGGAGGAGCCCCGCATTCTCAGCATTGCTTGGTGATATGGAGAGAGATGATGGCTAGGACTTCTCATGTTACTTCTCACATGTCTTGGGTTATTGGAGATGGGACTTTGATTAATTTTATGAAAGACTATTGGATTTCGGATGTTCCGTTAGCTCAGTGGCCTACCTTTCTTGCTATAGATGTTACTGACATCAAGGTAGTAGCTAATCTCTTGACTCAGGATGGCTCTTACTGGATTCCTTCTATGGTCATGCAGACTTTTGGGGATATCATGGGATCCAGGGTCCTATCTATACCTCTACTTGCTCATCCTTGCACTAATGTCAGAGTTTGGAGGTCTTCGACTATGTAGAGTTCCCATATCGGATTTATATCCTATTTTCAAAATGGAGCCATAGAGGACTCTTAATATTGGATGTATCTGGTCTTTGGGGGTGCATCTTAGGGTGTCTCTTTTTCTGTGAAGGTTGCTTGGCATCGCCTCCCAACAAAACATTTTCTCATGCTAGAGGGATTCACTTGCCCCCTTCTTGCCCTGTCTGTGGTGACGATGTTGAGTCCATTTGACCATGTCTTGTTCCTTTGCCCGAGAGCTGGCAAGTTTCGAGGATGATCAGGTTTGATCATCTATTTCGTCATTCTATTGATGCTATATACACCTTCTTCGACCTCCTCAGATCGGATATTGTTCACTTCTCTCCCGTTGTTCTGATATATATTGCTTATCATATTTGGCTCTCCCGGAATGCTCTTATTTTTAGCTCATCGAGGAGCTCCACCAGGGTTATTCTTGAGAGAGCTTGGGCTCACTTTGTCGAGTATCACATGTTGACTGCGGTGACCACGTAGACCTGAAGTTCCGGTTCTGCTCCATGAGCACTCCGGAGGGTTTTTATCTCTTGGAAGCCCCCTCCTCCGAGGTTTGTCAAAGTTAATTTTGATGATAGTATGAGGGGTAGGATTGGAGGTGCCGAGTTTGTTATCTGGGAGTCCAACCTAGGTATTATTGCTGCCGGGGGTTTTCATCTACTTGACCCTACAGTCCCTCTGGCGGAGCTTTGTACGGCCTGGGCAGGCATTTGGTATGCCTGTCAGTATTCCATGGCAGATCATCTCATTATTGTGGGGGATTCCGCTATGGTTATCTCTTGGATTAGAGGGGCTACCTATTCCTTGCCTTCTCATCCCCTCATTCGGGACATAGCTCTTTGGCTGCATAGGTGCTCTTCCATTGTGATCAGGCATGTCTATAGGGAGGCGAATTTAATGACTAATTGGATTGCCTTCTATATGGCTAATCATTTCGGACAAGTGTTATGGACTCGGTTCGGGGACACTCCTCTGTCCTTCAGTGATTATATATTTTTTGACTTTTTTAGATGTAATCATACCAGATCAGTTGGCTGAATGATCCGTTTCACCAAAAAAGGACAGTTATTGTGGATATTTGTTATATATCCAAGAAAAGAATGACATCTATTTTTCCTACAAATAATAACAATAGAAATCTTTGATCGTCATAACAACGAGATTACAGTGCTATTGCATGCTTTGTTCGCTACTCTTAAACATGCTATTTTTTTCTAGTTGGAATACTGGATGCATTTGGTTCATTATTTTTTTTTTAAATAGTTTTTTTTAAAAATATTTTTTAAAAATAAAAATTGATAGATTTAATTGGTCATAAAAATTTGATTTATTTCATAGTTGTTTATATTTGGTTGAATATAAGGATGGCAATTTTTGTCGATCTATTAGATACCTGACCCGACTCGATCCTAATGGGACAGGTAAAATCCGACCCATCTAATTTATAAATGGATATGGGTTATATAAAAAAGAAACGACTCGAATTTGGATCAGGTACGGATAGTAATATGCCCCAACCTAAACCCGACTTGTTTATAAATAAAAAAATCTATGTTTATAAAATATTTAAGTAAATTAGATATTGGACAGATATATCCGACCCGACCCGATCCAAACATAATTTTTTTTATACCCGACCCAACCCGAGATGGGTATGGGACGGAGAATTTTTAGCTGGGTGGGTAAGGATTTGGGGTGACCCGACCCAAACCCGACCCGTTGCCATCCTTAGTTGAACATCTTCATTTTTTAAAAAATTATGTAAAATATATATTATATCCTTAAGAAATATAAGACAGCACCTTTTTACTATCAAACTTTATATAAATAATAATAATAATAATAATAATATACTAATATATTTAATTTTATATTATATAAATATTAATATATTAATTAAATATTATAATAATATTACTATTTAGTATTTTGTTTTAACCATCCATTGATATTTTACAAGATTTTAGTCGTGGATCTTAACAGAATATTTTATTATTCTTAAAAAAAAGGATTATCAATTTATATTTCATTGAAAGTTTTGAAAACCATCTTTTTCATGAATTTTTATTTTTTTGAAATATGAAAAGTGTCTTTCCATAAATAAAGTATTTTTTCATTCCCTTCTCTTAAAACTCCAATCAAATAAGAAGGCTTCTCCCCATTTTTTGGAAATTATATATTTCTCCCTCCATTTTTTATGAACCAAATGGGTGCTCTAGCCTCCAGGCATACAAAATGAAAAAACAGGAAACCGGTTCGAACCGGTTCAAAATTCTCTATTAATTAATTCGACCAGTTCAATTTTAGGTGTAACATTTTTTAAAAATTAATTTTGTAGTTTGATTTTGTTTTTATGGTTTTGAAACGGGCCATTTAATCAATATATATAATATATATATATTAGATCTAATTATTATTTTAGCCTAAATGAAAAAAAAAATGTTTACTTATATTAGAATACTTTATTAAATTTTATTTTTAAAATAATTATAATTATAAAAAAATGTTACTTTAATTTTTAAAATTATAGTAAAATTAATATTAAAAAAGTTTTTCATTCAGTTAATTTATTTTATAGATTACAATTTGTAACAGATTATATAGAAACCGAACTGACTGATATTTTTTTGTTAAAATTTTTATGAAATTGATAAAATCAATTTAATTTTTAAAATAAAATAATAATTTGATTAATTAAACCGTGCCCATCCCTAAGTCCAGGACTGGGCAACGTCCAGGTTCTACCACTGGACCAAGGCAGCAATAAGTCAGGTAAAATAATAAATGTTAATGCAGCCCAACAAGGTTTTAACAATGTAGTAAACTGTAAAAAAGTGTGATAAAATTAATTTACGGAATATATAGATGGTGGTGAGAGTGAGTGAGTGAGTGAGGGGGGGGGGGGGGTTGTACCTCTCTCTCTCTCTCTACCATTTCTTCTCGATTGTATATAGTTTAAGGCGGTGCTAATCATTCAATGCCCCCTCCCATCTCTCCCCCCCTCCCTCCCTCCCCCTCTCTCACTCTCTCTCATGCAGTCCTGAGGTATAAATGCTGCACACACACTCTCTCTCCAAAGCTCTCTCTCTTTTCCATCTATTGATGTATCTCTCTCTTCTCTGCCAAAAAAGATGTACCTCTCTCTTCATTTAGACATAGGCCTGTAAAGAGCCCTCTGAACAGAAGAAGACAGTCAAAAAGCAAAGCACAAGCAAGAGAAAGATCACATTTTTTTTCCATTTGTTTCAATGGGAAAAGTCTTCAGTGGAGAGCAGAGGAGTTAAAGAGGGAGGAATCTCAAGTTGCCATCTTTCCTAATCCAACTTTCCACTGTGGCTTGGGTGTGGTCTTATGCTGGCTTCAGAGCATTGAGTGTGGAGAAGGGAAGGCAGTAGGGGGAGGCTTTGGCTTTGGCTTTGGCTTTGAATGGGTTGGACTGGGCTGCCCTGCTCTTCTCTGAAACCAAGGCACTTTTTCTGCTTCTCAATTTGCTGAGAGCAGAGGGATTCTCTGATTGCCTAGTCTTTTCAATCCCTCCTTGCAACTGGGCTTCTTGTCCTTTGAAGCCTTCTCTGTCCAATTCCTGGCCTTTCCTGTTGTTTGCCCCCCACCCCCACCCCCCCGTGCTATTAATTTTTTGGCCTTCATAAACCAATCCCTCCTTTGACCTGTGATCTTTGAAGTTATTTATCAATGCTTATGCCATTAATCCTCTTAATCACCATGCGACATTCGATTAGTATGGCCAGTTTAATATCATAAAAAGCTTGCCTTTTTTTTTTTTTGCTTACTTTTGCTCCTGTGATCAATAAAGCTGTTCATGTCTGGAATCAATGACTTCTGATAGGAGCTGGGGTTTATGTGACTTTCGAGGATTCTCTTCTGAGATTGGTGGTTCGGTGAACCGGCTTTTGAAAGAGGTTCTATGCTCTTGACCTCTTTATCCATGTGTGCTGTTCAATCAGGTATCTTGGAATTATTCTTTACGCATTAGCCTACCCTCTTTGTTATTCCTTTCTTTTTATTCATTTCAGAAGTTGTTGATTTCCAAAGTCTGTAGCCCCCGCTATTTAACAAGTCACTTGTTCCCATTGACTGCTCATCTTTCTTTCTGGCTCCATTTGGATGCTCTTGTTCTATGCCATTGATGTCAATCTTTGTCACTGATATGGCTGTCTGTTGTTGGATTGATACTGTTCCGGATCACTGACATCAAATTTGAAAAAAGTGATCGGGTTTGAATTTTTCGTCTTCTACATCAAAAGAAGAGATCCAATTCTGATAGCTGCCTTTAAGATTTTGCTGCCAAGGAAAGAGATAGAGATAGAGATAGAGATAGAGCAAATGGATGCAAATGATAAGTTTGGGATGGAGAAGAGGAGTGGGGATCACTTGAACCACCAGACTTCTGGTATCTCTGCTAACTGGCAATTCGGAACACCGTCCATGGGTGCTGTTCCACCCAACGCTCCCATTGCCATGTGTCAAGGTGTTTCCATGACTTCCTCCCCATGCCCTTCAGTTACTGTGATGGACTCCTTCGGTCCGGGCCCCTGGAGCCACCCTGCCAATCCACAGAACTCGGGTTTTAGCAATGTTCAGACCACCATGAGTGCTTCCACTAGCATTCCAATCGGAAAACCAGTTGCGGTGTCCTCTAGAGAAATGTTCCTGCCACCCGTCCCGGGAATTCTTCTCCCAAGCCTCTCTCTCTTTCCTGCTGATTCTGCTTTCATCGAGAGGGCTGCGAGGTTTTCCTGCTTCAATGGTGGTAATTTTAGTGACATACCCAACACTTTCGGCCCTTCCGAATCTTTAACTCCACACTCTAATGCTTCAAGAGGTGTCGCCGGAGCTCAGGTCCAGAAGAGTGAATTACACTTGATTCAAGTTCCCGGGGATATCACCGTTCCAATCGAAGGTGGATCCATCAGTCCAAGTCCATTGAACAACCAAAGAAACAAGGGGAGCTCTCTGGTTGGGGCTTGAACAACGAGTGCTGGGAGGCCAACTTTTCTGAAGATGATCGAGACAAGTCTCCCGAATTGGCCAACACGGCCGGGAATTCTTCTTCCAGTGATCCTTGTGCAAAGAAGAGAAAAAGAACCAATCAGGTAGATCGTAGCACTTCTTCTTCAGATAAAAGTTTTACTGTGACCATTTTTCTTTTCCTTCTATTCTTCATTTAATTATAGCCAAGATTTCTGAGTGGATTCTTGGATAGTAGGTTATGGAATTGGACCAAATACAAATAGGCCCACAATTATCAACAGAAAACACAAAGGATACCACCGAAACTAAACAGAAAGTTGAGAAGATTAACTCCAAGCCTACTGGGAAGCTGGTCAAAGATTGCACAGAAGGTCCAAAGGAAGATTATATTCATGTGAGAGCACGGCGCGGCCAGGCAACTAATAGCCATAGTCTCGCAGAAAGAGTAAGGTTCTAACAACATAGTTGCGAAAAGTTTTGTCGTGTCTTGTTTTCCATGGTAGGAGCTTATTTGGTTTGGGTGGACCGATATTTATTGCAGGTAAGACGGGAAAAAATAAGTGAAAGGATGAAGTATCTTCAAGACCTTGTTCCTGGTTGCAGCAAAGTATGTTTAAAGAATAGTTTCGATGGTGTTCATGCTCAGATTTCAATTTTACATTCTTATCATGGCATCTTGAACTGTAGGTCACAGGAAAAGCAGTCATGCTGGATGAGATCATAAACTATGTTCAATCTTTACAACGGCAAGTTGAGGTATGTTTTCCTCCACAACCATAGTTCTAGTTTTGTTTTTGGACATGGAAGACTCCTTTTCTTCGACCCAAGCGAACATGAAGCCTTGCATCCACATCTTGTTCGATATGATATATTACTAATCATTTAGGATGTGTTCACTCATTAACAGTTGTAGCTAATCATATATCCTTTCCCCCAGTTTCTGTCAATGAAACTTGCAACCGTGAATCCGCGACTGGACTGCAACATGGAAGGGCTTCTTTCAAAAGATGTACGTGACACATCTCCTATATTCATACAGTTTGATCAGCAATAATTTGATAGGATGTCTGCATGATCGAAGTTTGGAAAGACTTGGATACCGATGGTCTGTTTATTAAGTTAAAATGATAAATATGGTTTCTTTGATGCTTGATGTCTTAAAATTTGTAGTGGTATAATTGGTTGATGCAGTCTGTTGTTTTTAACATGACAGTTTTCTCAGTCCTGCGGTGGTTCTTCGTCCATTATTGGTTTCTCACCAGACATGATTCTTCCTCAGTTGCATCCATCTCAACATGGTTTGGTTCAGTTTGGATCTCTGGCATGGGAAACCCTTCAGATGCAACTAGGAGAGCAATGAATGCTCAATGACTGCCATGAATGGATTCAAAGAGCCTACGCCTCAGGTTTTCCTTCTTGAAAAGACTTGCCAGTCCACCTTTTACATGAAGAAATGATTTGATGTCATATTTCATGCATCCTGAATTTAAATGATTTCGATTTTGCTTGGATCAGAAAAATCCATGCATACAAGCATACAGAATGAAATCATTTTCCAAAATCTAAACATGGGGAAAAAGGGTTAAAGTTTGGAAAACAAATCCATTTTCCAAAGAAGCTTCAGAATATAAATATTTTTATACTCTGTCTTCACTTCATTCACCAAGGACCAGTAAGTTGGACTGAAACTCCCATTAGCTTGAGCTCTTTGCAGTTAGCATATAATTGCTCGGAGGATGAATAAACTTAGGTATTGAGTGGCCTTTCTTGCTGTTTGACTGAATCTTTCAAGTAGGGTTTTAAATTAGATATCCACCTCTGGCACTAGCCAGCAATTTTTTATGTTGATTCAACTGACACTTACTGCAGTATAATTTGTAAAGTATTAAGCATGTCAAAAATTTGCAACTATAAATTTACCTTCTCTATGGAGGAAAAGAAACTTGCTACTTAAATTTCTCTTGATTGTAATGACTCATACAAGGACAACAAATTTTCTCCTCCCATGCTCAAGTCCAGACTTTCTCTAATTCCAACTTCAAGCTCCATATCTTGAACAGCAATTGAAAGGGATCATATTTCCATTGTAAGCACTTGCATATGGTGGAGTCAGAGATTTTTATTTTGTACTTTTATTTGTCTCTGCTTTAAATATGTTGGGAGTGTTCTGCCAGGACATTCTGCACGTTTAGCTAAAAATTTGATTCATGTCCAGTCAGAGTTTCTTTTTCTTAATGTAATTCTACAATTATACATCTTAGTTTCTTTTATCTTAAAGAAGCTTCAGGTAGCAACTCCTTTGATACTTTCTTAAATCCTGTTCTCTTTTTCCACCCTATCTATCTTAAAACCATAATACGGATGAGTATAAAAAAGTTTTTTTTCTGTTCGAATAATTCAAATAAGAACTTATAGTTAAGATAAAATGGATGATATACTCATCATCTCTTCCTCGAACTAATATTCATCCGTTTTATCTACCAGTCATACATGGTCACAAAAAATTGTAAATATACAACTAAATTAAAGATGATCCCTTTCTAGCCAGAGATTTCCTTCTCATACTTTCTCATTCAGGAGTACAACTGCTGTTGTTTGATCTCCTTGCTGAGATTCTGCCTCACAACCAAGTGTAGAAATAAAGAGAGAGTTTAAACTAAATCATTGTCTTAGCCATTTTGACAGTTATCATGAAAATTTCCAATTTACCTTAATCCCTACTAGGCTTTAGATTTTCTTGAAGGAAAGGCTAATATTTTCTTTGGATTAGAATAAAGTAAAACCGGCATGGTACATGAGACAAGAAGACTTTTATCTCAATTTCAAACTTACAATGCCAAATTATGCCTTTAGTTTTAAATTCATTTTATGTCTCTGCAGATACCAAATGTGTGGGATGATGAGCTTCACAATGTCATGCAATTGAGTTACAGTACCAATCCTCCTCTTAACTCAAAAGAGTTGAACAGTAAACCTCGCGATGGCTTTCCCATATAAAACTACGACAATAGCCTGAGTTCCTTAGCTAACATAAAGTCCCTCCTCATCTGGCTTCATGAGTTTGCTGCGAACATGTCGTTCAGAAGTCGAGCTACGGTTATCGCATTTGAAGCTTTTCAAGCCTCACACTCTTGCAAAATGGTAACTAAGAACCAAAGGGGAATGCATATGCTCGTCTACTGGCTCAAGTGGAAGATAGCTTTCTCTACTCAAAGCATCTGATTTCGAGCACTGTCTAAAGTTTCGTTGTTGTATAGCAAATGAAGAGCTGCTGGCCCTGCAGTCGGTTGGATTATGTACTAGTTTCATTTCTTTTATCGGAAAGTATTAGAGGACCTTTGTATGATGAGACTGGTATCAAAAGCTTAGCATAATGCCTGCACCCCCCACCCCAAATATATATATATATATATATCCCAAATGGGTTTAGTGAAGTGCTACTGTATATCAGGTTATTTTTTACATCTGAATAATTTTCTTTTTTTTTTTGTTGATTTCAGGGTGTCAGTAAATATGTTTGTAAACAATTGAGTCCAAATTTGTCTTTCCTATGTCCGAAGTTATGTTGAACTTCTATATATATGGTTCTAGTTCATATGTCAAATTTTGACTGAACTAAAGAACAAGAATATTAAATATTCCATGTTCTTTTGACACAGCTATTTTTCCAGCTCATTGGTATGGTGATCTTGAGGCATTTAACAGGTCTATTTGGTTGGCTGGCCAGCTTACTCGTTAGATATCTTGCATGTGACTGCGACTGTGTGAAGGGACAAGGATGAAAATGTTGTTGAGAGATTGTTGGTCCAATGATTTTGGGATGGAAAAACTCATCTTTGCTGATAGATACCAGAATTTCAAGGAACTTTATGCCGGGGAGCGACAGTCTATGCCATCACCTGCTTCTCTTTGCATCTTCTTCCTTTCTCCAAAAACCAACTTTGATTGGTTTAAGAGAGAAGCAACATGAAGTGCTTGGTGAGCATGGAGGAGAAGCAACACTTGACCAACTGTAGTGCACCAGTAATTGCTCAGGTGCGTCTTTATTTGCCCGAATCCTTTTGTCTGAAGTCATTAAATTGCAGACCGAATTCTTGCTGGTGAAAAAACTTGATCATATGGCAATGGGGTCAGGCTGATGCCTAATTAGTGGTTCTTCGACCAACTGCTTCCAAAATGGAGGAATATCTCCCTGATGTCATGACAGGCTTTGGTGGACCTACCGTGATCCGACAAAGATCTAGTGGCGGTTGGCCTACGACCACCTTTGAACGGCAATGGTCCCAAATCTGAAAGGAGGGCGCTATACTTCAACATTAAGTTCTCAGCCTGAAGCTTGCAGCATGTGCCATTACTTGGGCTTTTTTAACTAACGAAGCTTTCAACAGTGCTCTGAGACTGAACCAATTAGCACTCTTCAGGCAAGAGACACCCCACTTTAGTTCATATAGGCCTTCCATATTGGCTACCTCCAAATGAGGCAGTAAATGATAGAAACCCAATAGAAACAGCCATGCTGTGTCCAATTCAAGGCAAAAGATAGCTTCTTTACCGAAGGAATGGATGACTAGGTTTTGGAGGAAGACCGGGTCATATGCGAAAGCTTATTTAGAACAAGCCATTACATCCTAGTTATATCCTCAGTCCTTCTCTAATGGTATTATGCTAGTGGGTTTTTACCAAACAACTCCATGCTCTCTCTCTCTCTCTCTCTCTCTCTCTCTCTCAAACATTTGTTCATGGTGTCATCTATGTGAACATTGCCAGATAGTGAAGAACCAGTAACAGAAGTTCTAGGTGATGGTAGGTCGATCCAACCACCAGTGTCCTGCTAAGCCAACATGGAGTTACTGACAAGAGAGCATGGAAGGCTCCACAGCTGCATTATAAGTGCTACAGCAAGGACATGTCATGATCTATATCCAACTGTCAAGGATTAATCATTTAGACACTCATCATAAGTTTCTTGGTGGATGTGGGCGACTCTTGAATGATTGGTGTCCTCCTGAGAGTAGTTTCTAGAAATCCCAAGGAGTACTATATATGATATGAAAGGAAGCTCTAAATAATATGATAGCATACTAGAAGTAACCTCCCACAACAATTGTTATATATCATGAGCCTCCCTGCCAGATAAGGATTCATCAAGCTCATGTTATAAATAATAAGTTCCAGTTGGAATGCACATTAACAAACAATTCCTCGATGTCCTTCAATAGCTAAAATCTTTATGCTTCTTTCTTTCTTTCTTTCTTTTTTTTTTTTTTTTTTTTTTTTTTTTTTTTTGAATGATAAGGTGGGTGATTCGCACCATTTTTCTAATATGAATATATCCAAAAAAAATTAAAAAATAATATCCCTAGGAGCTATCAGAGCATATCAGTCTAAACAACGTCTGACAGAATGGTTGGCAACATAAGATGCTACCAATCAACCATCCCATTTGTTTTACGGTAGACCTACTAAGCAAGGAATGATATCCGTCCCTTGCCATCCACCAGATGTCCTGTGCATCCTATGCTTCTTTGATGTAAATTGATGAAAAAAAGATATAATTTAATAATGCAGGGTAAGATGATATTATAGTTCGAATTTTTATATTAAAACCTTCAAAAAGTTATCCTGCTAATTATATTTCTTGATACCCTTCATTTGGTTTGTCTTCATGGATCTCGGCCCATGACCCCGACTGGGATTCATAGAGGAAAGTATGCACCATTAAAAGCTTTTGTACATCTAATATTACGACTTGGTTCGAGCAAGCACTGATGCAAATCAAGATTCCTGAAAGATTTCGAACTTAACACGCCTCCCTCCTACTCCAACTTCGCCCTCCCTTTCAACGCCCGCAGCATGTTCGACCAAATCCCCCACCCAAACCTCTTCTCGTGGAATGGCGTTGTCTTACCCCCCTCCAAGTCCGGCCAGCTCTCCGAGATGGAGAAAATCTTTGACTTGATTCCTGAGAGGGACGGTGTCTCGTGGAATTCCCACAGTGTGGCGTGGTGGAGCATTCAAAGCAATTGTTTGGAGCGGTGTGGCGTGGTGGCTTGATGCCCGTAATCGTCTGTTTGGTGGGCCTTACAACTTGTGACGGTAAAGCTGTGGCACAGAAATTCCAATGCTGTTGAGTCCTTATTTCATTTGCTCTGGTCTGAAGGTGTTTTGAAACCTGTAGGGAGATAAGAAGGTGGGGATGGCAAAGGGTCAGGCCGGCTAATACCTGTACCTACCCCATGATTAAAAATTCTATACTCATATCCATCTTGTACCTGTCCTGTCTTGTGGTGGATCGGGCCAGGACAAATAGAGGTGCAGGTTGGGTCAGACCAGGTTGGATGAACGAGGGAGATCAGGCTAGGTTGGATTGGATAAGAAATTCATTGTGTAAACATTATAAAAGAATTATAATTTTGAAAGAAAAATTTAGATTAAGATTATATCAGGTTCGATTTGGAGGCGGGACATACCATTACTTGTACTGGAACCGAACCTGTTTCAGGTTTTTTTTTTTTTTCTAGACCTCATACCTGTCCTTGACTGTATATCGCATTCTGAAAATTATGTATCAGTTTATCACAAAGAAAAAAAAGAAGATCGATTTTTGTTTCTGTATGGAAAATCTACAGATTGTAATAGGTCCTGCCTTTCTAAATTTGATGCTTTGGGCATGTAAGCAAGCCTGTAAATTCATGTGTTTTCTTGTTTAGCTTTAAGTTATCTCAAGTAAGGAGACAGACATGAATTAACAAAATTAGATCAAATTATTCGGTGTAAGATATGCTTCTTATCCTACTCAATTGCTGAATTGTTAGAGATCACTTTTTGGTCTTGTCTTCTTGTAAACTTTGTTCAAGTCATAAAATTTTCATGATAAGCTGTTATCATGAATGGTTACGAAGATGAATTCGTTCAATATTAAATTAAGCTCATTTAATTAAACTTTGCTCATGATAAGCTCATTTAATTAAACTTTGCTCATGATAAGCTCATTTAAATATTGTCTTCTTGTAAACTTTGCTGAACGTTTCTTTCTCGGTGAACCGGCAGCTGTGGCTAAAATATCAATTATTATCTGCATCATCCTATTTCCTTTTTTTAATTAAATATTGATTCAGGCCACCATCATGTTTTCATTGAAATAACACACTCTGTTTCAGGGAACTAATAACCAACCATTTCTTCTGGAAAAGATGAATCAATAGGTGGCGGAGGAATACAATGGTTTCGGTGATGTTGCATCCGAACAAAGAGTCTTCATGGAGCAACTGAGAGGAGAAACATGTGGCTGTAGGCTGGTAGGTGGTCAAAGACCGGTGAGGGTATTGAACAGAGAGATGAGAAGCTGGAGAAGCTGGTGCTAGCTTTGGGAAAGGTAAATGGTGCGCTTCTAGATCAAGATTCAATGGTATGTTAGCAGGTTATTGGAACTTTCTGCCATAATAAAGCTAGCTATCATTTGCTCAGATTTTAATTTCTGCTTTTGATATATAAATAATGAGATTTAACCGACACTCCAACCAAAGGCAGTATGGTTAGATATTGACATTTTAGTTTGCAAAGCTATCTTTGCTATCAAAGTTTGAGTCAATTCATGTAGCAATTAAAACTGTAATTTTCCATTATTCATCATAAATCACTAAATTTGACTGCTAAATTGACATGATCTTAGTAGCCAACATTCAAGCAAAACAAACAGTACGGACATAGCTAGACGGTCAACCGTGGTTCCCCAGCAATTCTTCTTGTTATCGTGGTTTTCATTTTTTTCAAAATTAATTGAATTGCAAGGTCTAGAGTCAGGTAGCAAATGAGCTAGAAATTTTTGTTGTCTGTCATCTAATAGACAGGCTTTTCCGTGGATTCCTTCTTACAATTTTTTTTTTTTTTTTGATAAGAAAATGGAATAGGAGGGATAAATCCCGGTGTAGCTATCCCCACCAGGTAATATTCGATGCAAGACGCTCGAATTGCCAGGGATTATTCGATGCAAGACACTCGGATTTGCACAATCTTTTCCTACCTAAAGATGACAACTTTTCCTACCTAAAAATGAGTAGACGTTCGGATTTGTACTATCTTTTCCTACCTAAAGATGAGTAGGTCAACCTGACACCACCAAGACGTCAGCTAGTAGAATGAAAACAAAGAGAGAGACTCTGATCTCTCACTCACACCAACGATCAAAGATGATAACTTTTCCTACCTAAAGATGAGTAGACGTTCGGATTTGCACTATCTTTTCCTTCCTAAAGATGAGTAGGTCAATCTGACACCACCAAGATGCCAGCTAGTAGAATGAAAATAAAGAGAGAGACTCAGATCTCTCACTCACACCAACGATCATGGACTTCAAAAAATTTCTAGATTTAATCAAGTCACTACTGGAATCATGCCTCGAACCCACAATCGGTTGGTAGTGAGACAAGGCCACTATCAACTGAACTATTGCCTTAACAGTCTTATATTTAATATTTCAAGGAGATGGAGAGGCCAATGAAAGTCGGTTGGTAGTGAGACAAGGCCACTATCAACTGAACTACTGCCTTAGCAGCCTTACATTTAATATTTCAAGGAGATTGAGAGGCCAATGAAAGTTGGTTGCAGGCAACGCTCATCAACAAGAGAACACTGATTGCCGGTCTTTTACATGGGAAAGGGGCTTCGCATCACGGATGCTAGGCAGATATTATCTAGCATGCTTAAAACTCTTTTGAACAGTTATTCAGTAATACTACTGTTATTGGATGTTGAGATAGGAATTGGATAGTGATGTTTCTGAATGAAAAAAATATGTTCAGATCATGCATCACAATCAAAACTGTCAGAGCCCCTTCATCTTTTTTAACCGCATCCTGCAACACCTAGAGCATCAAGTTGTGATCACCTACCACAGGAGACTGCTTGAATGGGACTCCCTGTTTCCTATCCCATGCCTCTATTGAGCCTTACAACCATATCGAACAATAGAAAAATATGGACCGATTAGTATTGGGTATAATTTGAAGGCTCAACCACTCAAATTTTACACGGTTGAATAATTTTACACAACCCTACAAGCAGTACCAAATGGACCTTTCAAAAAAAAATGGAAAAATAAAAACCACACTGAAGCACAAGGGATGGTTATATTAAACCGCCAATAGCTTTCTTACCTGGAATCCTCGAAGAAGGACATGAAAACGGAGATGAGAAAAGTTTCAAGGGACACATGGCAGCATTTGGATGGAACTTTCACCAATAAGCAGCTCCAGGTCAACGCAGGAGGTAAGCACTCATCCCAATCTACTTGGTATCTACATGAACCCTTTTTCTTCATACCGATCAGTTCAAGACGATACCCTCTGGGAGATGAATACTTTGTAAGAGAAAACATTCCTCTACATGCAGCTCCAGTGGAAAATTTGGAATCACTTTTTGCCAGCTAATTAATCACTGGGATTATAAGCTTCATTAACATTGACAGTTTCTTATTAGATTTTACAACAAAACTCTGTTAGGAGAAAAAAGCACTACATAATTTTTCATCATCGTCATTTGAATTTAATTCTTCTATGGGTACATTCTTAAATTGCGTAGAAACAAATGGCTAATAGTATCAAGCTGAGATTCTGCAGTTACACCGAGCAAAATCACAAATCAAGCAAGAATATCATCTGCAATAGCCAACATAGAGATCCCTTATCAGGCCGAGATCCATGGTATGCAGATAGAAATGTCTGTTTGATGCCTGAACCCTATGCTTGCTGCTTTGGACTGGCCTCTCATTTACAAACGCTCGGCTTTGTTGTCAAATGACCCTTATTAGACCATCTTGCTGGTCGGCATCACCAATTTTTTTCTGACCATCAACCAAATCATCTCTCTGCATCTAGTCAGCCTCAACCTCAGAAATGCCTCAAGCAATCCTATGAAAGCCTCCAGTTTCATGAATACGAGCGCATTGCACCGAGCACAATAGTTCTGCTGTCAGCACTCCCAGGGCAATCTTTGACAATATATGGAATGCTATTGAGGCATTTTAGCAGCACATGAAAGCTGTCTTTCATGTTGCCATGCCCACCAGCAAAAGAATTAGCTCTGCCACCGTGCAATTTGACAGCGGATGTAGAATTTGTACAGAGCCACTGCTTGAAGCAAGGCTGTTGGAAAGAAATGAACAACATGCCCAGTCAGTTGAAGAAGTATGGCGAGTCCAGGACATCTTTTAGATTGAAATCCCCTCGCTCTGGCAATGGCGGGAAAATTAATGTAGGGAAAGATTGCTGAAAAGTCTCTAGCAACTGCAAAAAAGTATCAACATGTGTTGTCACAGATACTGGTTACTAAAGGAGAATGTGGTGCACGTGCATGTGCTCACACACACACACACAGATCTCGCTGATATGAAAAGAAAGGTTCAAAGATAATCTTGTTGGAGTAAATAATGAAATGTGACAAGCTGAAGACCATCATCACATTGAAAAATCATCCTCAGAAATTTTTAAGTTGCAACATAGAATTCACTTCCTAGATCAGGATGTTTAAATTTTTATTGGTTGGTTGGATATGGAAAAATGCATTCTTACATTTTCAAGTATGGGTGTCCCATAGAGTTCCACAAACTTTTCCCGAAGAATCCTGTTCAGCTGCTCGACATCACATGCATGTGTCCAGTATGAGTCATGAACTCCTGCAACATTAGAAGAACACCGAGATAAAAAGAGATTCATATTGCATAACAACATGAGAGGTTCACAATCAGCCAAAGTTGAGCAACCTGCAAAATTCAATCCTGCTCTTTTGCAGGCAACTGCAGTCATCATCATATGGGAACCATCAAGGGAGTGAACAAAGTTCGGAGGAAAAGCTGTTCTCTGCCTCTTTACCATGACCTAAGAATTATATTTTTTAAAAAAAAGTTTAGGGATTAAAACTTAAAAAGCTATATACATTAAATCAAATCGGAATTGTTTTCTATTCAGATTTATAATTCTCAGTTTTGGGGAAGAAAAGGTCAAAAGGAATTAGTTACTGACCTTGTCAGTCTCCCGTTGTAAGGTCAAAACTTGAAGAGAAGTTTTTATCTGAGAGCAATTCACCAAGCAATTGTTAGTTTCAGAAAGCATGAAAGATCATATGATGCCTTCATGATTTTGACCAAAAACAGACAAAATGAACATCGGAAAAACAAAAAAAAGAGTATCTGGTTTGAGAAACACTTACAAGATGCCTTCCCAATTTGCGGTAAGGTTGAACTACTGGAAGTCCGAGAGGTGTAGTCCACCTCACAGGATGGTTTTCTGAAGCAATAATCTGTTAGACAACGGAAAATTGAAGTCAGTGCCATATCATGTTTATGGAAACTAGTTATTTTTCATGGAAAATGCCAAAGTTCAGAGCTTTGATATTGATGCACAATGGACAGGGAAAATTTTAAAAAAAAAAACAAAAAGAAAGAGATGTCAGTAGTCTCCGTGGAATGTGTGCACATTACTTTACCATGCACAGTAACAATACCATGTTACATGAAAGAAATGAAAGTCCGAAACCTCTTGTAACTTTATCTCAGGCTACTGCCCTTGTAGTAAGGCATATTTGCAGCCTCCAGGATCATGGTGTCCCATACCATGACTGAATTTCCCAGACTCATGGAAACAACATTATGGAGTTCTCATGGAAGATTGTCTCATTGGATATTTATCTCCATCTTAGCAGTTGACCATCTCGGTGAAGACTTGAAGATAGTATGCCATCAGCTTAGCATCACAAATGAGTACTTGGATCGGCCAACTCTTAACTGGTCATTTGAGAAATCAACCAACCTAGGCAGTGAAAGATGATTCTGGACTGTCTGGTTAAGGAGGTCTGCACCTAACATCAGAAAACTTCATTTGGTTTTATGCATCAACCATTAGCTGCCATTATCAGGTTGATTTCAAACCCCTGTTCTGGAATATCTAGCATTATTTCAGGTTAACACCTACCCGCCTTCATTCACCTCAACTGCTTGGATCCAAAGTTCATCTCAGCTGCAACAAGACATTCAAACACCCATCCATGATTGATTCATCTTGTGTCTTTTACCAAATGTTGTTCTTTAAGCACGCATAATTCAATTCTAAAATCACTTGCAAGTTTATTCACTCTCTATAACTATGGTTGAAGACACTGAGAGCAGGCCTTCATGCAAATGGTTAGGTTGCTCCATTGTGAGCTAGGGTACCATGGCTTCGAAACACAAGAACAGTTGCTACACACATGAAGGTAAGGCTGCATAATCCGACACTCGTGACTCTGTGGTGGTGGGAGTGTGAGAACTCGGGCCAGTGGGCCATTTACAAGCCAAAGTCAGCATACCCAGCCAACTTCAACCCAAGCTAAAAAAAAAAAAAAAGAGAGAGAGAGAGGGAGTACTAAAACAGGGGACCTTATCCCTTGCTAATTCGATCGAAATGACCGCTGGACTGATCGGAGGTGTGGCCATGGGAAGATGGAAGATCGTCGACGGAGAGACGGGGTATGGCGGGACTCGCAATTGGCTAAGTATATCCATCGGAGACCGACGTGATCCCGTCCAAAACCTCTCTTTAAATTCCACCTCTCATCACCTTAAATCGAACCAACGAAGCCACCGCTGCCTTCTTCCCCGTCTCTCCTCGCCATCACCGGCACGCTTCCTCCTTTCTCAGCGATTTGTTTTGGTTTTTGGCCATCGCCATCACGGCTGCAAGGGACAAAGGTTCATCCTTTTTCCCTCATTCAGTTCTCTATTGGTGGTCGGACTGTCACCATCGCCGCTACGCCCGACACCCCTCCTCCGTCCAGCCAAGCCGACGAGCCTTCCCCATATTCTCCAACCCCCCATGGCTTCCAAGAAACATTAGAGGTCTGTTCGGGCCAAATCAAGAAGGGAGCAAAGAGGAAAGGAAAAAAAGAAGAGAAGAAAAAGAAAAGAAAAAAAAGAGGGCGAAAGTGGAGAGAGAGAAAGAGGAGGAGAGAGAAAAGAGAGCGAGAGAAAAGAGAGAGAGGATAGAGGAAAGAAAGAAGAGAGAGAATAGAGAGAAAGAGGAGAGAGAAGAGAGAAAGATGGGAGAAAAAGAAGAGAGAGAAGAAAGAGAGAAGAGTGAAAGAGGAGAACAAGAGAAAAGTAAAAATAAATAAATAAATATTTAAAAAGAAAGATCTAAATTTTATGAAATCAATTTAATTAGGCATTAATCAGAGGAGCCTTCATTGCCTTTATCAGTAAGAGAGTGCCGAGGATATAGGGTTCGAGTCACGTGTTCCTGATAGAATCAATTCCAGTAAGTTATTTCTACCCATAATATATTTTACTTTGTTTGATTTGATTTAAATGTTCTATTATTATTGAGTTATCCTAATGAGTACTTTATAAATGCAATGTATGGACATATTTCGATAAATGATGTGTTATACATACATTTATTTTGAAAATGATTATATTGAATTTCTTTGAAAAATGTGCTGTTATTGATTGTTATGCTCTCTAGTCCGATTATGATCACACGAGTTAGGACCTAATCTCCTTCCGGGCCTCTAATTGGACGATCACTGGCACATGACCGATGGACAGTATGTGTAGTCAAGAGCTTCCTATTGATTTTAGCCATATGGGATGATCGCTGGTACATGCTGAAGATGCATGATTTCTCGTATGATATCAAAGTTAGATGCCTACTGGACCTCCAGTGCGACGATCACTGGCACATGACCGTCGGGCAATATGTGTAGTCAAAATCTAATCTCTATTAAGACTAGCCACGGACCAATCGTGGCCATAATCAGGACTAGGAAAGTGAAGTGTGAGGGAATAGCCATCCTTGGTTATTTTGTTTGGAAACATATTGTTGTCAAGTATGCATCATAAAATCTTATATTGATTGTGCTTTATAAAAATTTTATATTGATTGATTTAACTTATTTCATCAGCTTATGTTCTATGAATAAATATTAAATTTTATATTTTGTAAACTAGAGGTTTGATAACTTACCGGGATCGTATAGCTCATTATATTTTTCTTCCTTTTTTCAGATGCTACGAAATAATTAAGGCTTGGGGTCATGCCGTGAGAAGCTTAGGATTTGGAAGGAGTTTTGATGAGTTTGACTTATTCCAGTATTTCGAAGGATTTGAAAGTTAAAAGCTAGGCTTTGCATATTCGATAGGATTAAATCCTAAGAATATACGATTGTCAGTCGTACGCCTAGCTCAGGCATCGGATCGGGATGTGACAGATTTAATGGTATCAGAGCCAAGTTATGATCACTTGGAACTACGATTTAAGTGATTAAAAATTAGTATGATGGTTATTAGAACATGATAAAGTGATATTGAAGTTTAGATTGATTACTTCAGATAATGACAAATGGTTAGGATATGATTTGAGTGATATCAAATTTAGGTTGTGATCACTATAGACCGACTTAAGAGGTATTTAAACTTAGTGTCATAATCAATTGGGATATGATAAAAGTTGCAAAAATGGATTTGAAGTTTGGATTTCTAATCCATAGATATTGTGCATAAAATCTGGCATATGATTAGTGCAATAGAGGAACAGGATTTTTGTCTCTAATATAAATAGTGAGATTAACTAGAATGAGTATAAAAGGCTGAATGATTTATACCATTTGATCAAGAAAATATATAAGTATATTATGGATATTAAAGAGCTGGATAAAATGTGTCTTTACCTTTGATAAACAGATTTGACAAGCTTCAGAAGTGTTAGCCTGGAAGTATAGTGTGTGATGTTATACTGAATATGTATGTTCAAATTATTAATCAAATGATTTTGAAATTCTAAACTTGATATGGATTCAAATCATGATAACATGCTAGTGTTGTTAATTATTAGATTATAAATTTTGGAACTATTGCAAGAAGATATTTAGGATGTAGGTTATGAAAGAGTTTAATGATATTAAGGATAATTTTTCAATGAATCTGTATATGGATTATTATTAAAAACATGTAATGAAAATGTGTTTGAGAATAATGCATAGATTTGTAATTTGCTATTAGCGGATTAAATGATATTATGTGGACATGGCATGCACATCTCGGTAGAATTTTTGATAGCTTATATTAGCAATTTGGATTAGATTACTTAATCTTCCATATATTTGTTAAAGATTATTGGGTATGTTAAACTCCAAGTCAAATTTAAAATTTATGAGAAGATTTAGATTACTTTGCTACTGATGTTACTTTGAACGAAAAAATGGATATTAAAAGACATATATGTTTAGTCTATGAAGGATAACATTTTAGATGATTTGATACTAAGAATCATGATAAGATCGTTTAATGAGCAATAATATTATTGATCCTATTCATAAGAGTATTAATTTAAAGTCATTTGCTTTGTTAGAGTTAATATTAACTTTCTAAGAGAAAAGTTGATCTACGTTGTCTAGCTAAATTGTCAAGAGAAGCATAAATAGTTCGGACTTGGACTAGAATTATTAATGTGATGGTAAAATTTTATGCACGGGCTTTAAATGTAGAAAGTGAATCAAAGTTTAAATTTGATGTGATATGCTCAAGACCTAGCAAGGACAAGAAAATTTAATAGTTGGGTCTCGTTTTATTTAAAATATTTGAAAGTTGATTTTGCTTAGATTCTAATATAAAATGGTATCAGAGCAAAGATTTAAGATCAAGATGAATCATTTAGGAAGAAGGGTAGAATTAAGGTATGATGTGGAGGATATCGAAACTTAAGTTAGGATTACTTGAGATTGTGACATAAGTAACTAGAGACATGATAGAACTAACAAAGATAAATCTAGAGTTTGGATGTTAGATCATTAGATATTATGATAAAACTAAAGAACCTGGTAAATTAAATCAGAGTGCGCAATGGAAGTATGATAGCTTAAATTATTTAAAATTGGTTAGAAATACTGAATCTATAACCTAAAAGTCATGATAATGGAAGAGCTTAAAAGTAATTCGACATGTATTACAAGTGGAATAAATTGAGCTATTAGATGACATGATCTTATAAGATAAGCACTATGAAAGACAAACTAATTGAAAATTTGAGAATGACATGAGTTACTTTCAAAGTTTAAAATCTCAAGCAACCTAATTTCGAGGACGAAATTATTTTAACAGGGAAGAATGAGAACTTGAGCTAGTGGGGCGTTCACGGGCCAAAGTTGGCATACCCACCGACTTCAACCCAAGCTAAAAAAAACAGAGCAGAGAGGCAGTACCGAAACATGGGACCTTATCCTTCTCTCTATCCAAAATCGCCTCCTAAGGGGCTTGCCCGATCTTCCTTTCGAACAAGCCCGCCATATGGCCTTTATTCGGGCGCAAGACTTGTTCGAAGTCAAAGTGGACATTTTGAAAAGCATGGCCCAGCTTGATCCATAGGGAGAAGGCTTTTGGTTAGGACACGGGGCTAGGGCACTCGAAAACCCCCTACTAGTTCGATCAAAACAGCCGCCAGATTGATCGAAGGTGTGGCTATGGGAAGATGGAAGATCGTCGGCGAAGAGATGGGATGTGGCGAGACTCATAGTTGGCTGAGTATATCCACCGGAAATCGAGGTTATCCCATCCAAAATCTCTCTTTAAATCCCACCTCTCATCACCTCAAATCAAGCCAAGCCACCGCTGCCTTCCCCATCTCTCCTCGCCGTCACCGACATGCTCCTGCCTCGGCAGTTTGTTTTGGTTTTTGGCCGCCGCCGTCACGGCTACAAGGGACGGAGGTTCATCCTTTCTCCCTCATTCAATTCTCTATTGGTGGCTGGACCATCACCATCGCCGCTACACCCGACCCCCCCTCCATCCAGCCAAGCCAACGAGCCTTCTCTTTGTTCTCCACCCTCCATGGCTTCCGAGAATAATAGATCTATTTGGGCCGAACCAGGAAGCAGAAGGGAAAGAAAGAAAGAAGAAAAAGAAAAAAAAAGAGAGAGAGAAGAGAGAGAAGAGAGAGGAGAGAGAGAAAGATGAAAGAGAAGAGAAAGAGGAGTGTGAAAAGGAGAGAGAGAAGAGGAGAGAGAAAAGAAAGAATATAAATAAATAAATAAATAAATATTTAAAAAGAAAGATCTAAATTTCATAAAATTAATTTAATCGGACATTAATTAGAGGAGCCTTCATTGCCTTTATCAGTAAGAAAGTGCCGAGGATCTAGAATTCGAATCGCATGTTCCTAATAGAATCAATTCCAGTAAATTATCTCTACCCCTGATGTATTTTACTATGTTTGATTTGATTTAAATGTTCTATTATTGTTAAGTTATCCTAATGAGTACTTTATAAATGCTATGTATGGATATGTTTTGATAAAATGATGAGTTATACATACATTTATTTTGAAAATGATTGTATTGACCTGCTTTGAAAAATGTGTTGTTATTGGTTGTTATACTCTTTAGTCTGACTATGATCACACAAATTAGGCTTAGTCTCCTTCCGATCCTCTAGTGGAACGATCACTAGCACATGATCGATGATCGATATGTGTGGTCAGGAGCTATCTTCCTTTTGATTTTATCCATGCGGGATGATCGCTGGCACATACCAAGGATGCATGATTTCTCGTGTGATATCAAAGCTAGATGCCTTCCGGATCTCCAATGGGACAATCACTGATACATGACTATCGAGCAGTATATGTAGTTTAGATCTAGTCTCTTTCCGGAATAACCACGGGCCGATCGTGACCATGCTAGAAGGATTAGAAAAGTGAAGTGTGAGGGGATGGCCATCCTTGATTATTTTGTTTGGAAACATATTACTGTCAAGTGTGCATTATATAATCTTATATTGATTATACTTTATAAAAATTTTATGTTGATTGATTTAACTTATTTCATCGACTTATGTTCTATGAATAAATATTAAATTTTAAATTTTATAAACTAGAGATTATGATAACTTACTGGGCTCGTATAGCTCATATTTTTTTTTCTTTTTTCAGATGTTACGAAGTAATTGGAGTTTGGGGTCTATGCCTTGAGAAGGTTGGGATCTACGAGGGATTTGAAAGTTAAAAGCTAAGCCTTACATATTCGATGGAATTAAATCCTAAAGATATGCGGCCGTCTGTCGTACACCTGACTAGGGCATCGGATCGAGGAGTGACAGGGAGCCTCATGCATTGAATTGTCCTTTTTACCCATAGTTGAAGACACTCAAAGAGCATATGCACAAATTTCTTTTCGTGACCCATTTCTTGGTATATTGTCATTTAGCTTACATCATGCACTGATGGAAATACATACCTTTGCACAATCCCCAAGCCAGCTCATGATGCTACGTGCAGCTTGAAACATCTCCCCAAGTGCTGTCAATGTAGTCTGTTCAAGTGGTTAAAAAATTTCCCGGTTGGACAACAAATTCCAATAAACTCATATAACATAAATTCAAGTAAAAAGAAAACAAGGACTGGAAAATGACAATGTATTGTCCCATACTTTGGCTGCATAACATGATGCACCAAACAGCTGTGTGTCATCTGAGATAACACCCCTTTCCTTTAATCTTCTTTTTATTTGCTCACGGGCCCCAACATAAGTGACACCATACACAGATGTCATGACAGTCTGTTTCACCAACTTTCTGTCCACCTACATTCCATTGACATCAACAATTAACAAGTTTATAATGTCTTTGAACTGGCTGTTTAAATAAAAAGTGAGATATATAAAGTATTCAAGATTTCAAAATTGATTCGAACAGAAACTGCATAAGACGGAACATGATTTATACGTAGGATTTTGGCTTCATGAAATGCATGGATTACCTTATTAATGACTGGATATGCTATCTAGTCATAAGCAAAACTACTGTGGATAATAGAAATTTTGCAGCAAAACTGATCATTTTAATCAGCTAAAACATGAAAATATTAAGAAGTATCATCACATATATATGTAATGATAAAAAGGAAAAGGCACTTATTCATAAGACATGTAAATCATCATTAAAATATGTAATGGTAAAAGAGTCACTTATTCGTGAGACAAGTAAAACTCCACAAACATCTAATTAACAGAGACAGGATCACATGTTTCTAGCAGTCAAAACATGGTTCGCTCAACCAGATCATGAATGTCCTGGAGAATTCCAGGCCATAAGGAAAAAGAGGCAAGATAAAACATTAACCTGATTAACTAAAAGCCTAGCACGGATGGCATTTGGGTCAGTAGCTGGGTCTTTCTGTGCATCTCTTCTCATTATTTCAAGTACCCTGTATTCAAAAATTATGATAAAAATAGTTCAGAAATCTTTGAAACACATATGATCCTGCTGTTTTTAAAATTGTACCACACATAAACACGAATTCCATTTTTACTAAAAATTAATGATTGCAGGAATCAATGATTCATGGTAACTGTCTACAAATGTGATCAACCAGCTAAACAAATTATCTATAACATTCAATTTGAAATAGCAATAATAAAATCCCTTAAACATGAATTGAAATAATAAGGATTTTACTATTAATTTTGCAGCTAAAATGAAAGCAAGAGGAAACTAATTGAATATGCATTTCAGTGTTTCATTTTTTATAGTCAAGTCTACACACAAAACTCTAGCACATGCATGAAAAATGTCTTTTATGTATGAATTGGAGGATGTGCAGAGGTATCAGCGAATGTGGTTAGAACTTTTGGATTTAACATGATATTGCCTACAGTAGGGCATTACAACAATGCTACGAGTCCAATTGAAATCCATGGAATTTCAGCTTAGAGTCAAGAGGAGAGCCCCTTCACATGGTTCTTGCATGATGATAACCTACTAATGTTTTAATTTCCCTTTTTTTCGCTTTTAACTTTCCAATTCTTGCCTGGCCTTTTCTCCAATGCTAAGTGGAAAGAAAATTTTCAAAATGAGAAATTTGTAAGTATTAGCTTGCATTGCATATGTAAAACCAACATATTGGGCTTCCATAATCATAAAGTAATTATTAAAGTGCAGCACCCAACAGTGAAAAATTTATCAGGCTGGCAAATCATGGATTTAAGTATATTCCTCATCATAGGACACCACAAGCAATATATTTAAGTCAGAAGATCACTGAAATGGTATCAAGTGCCTATTTTAGACCAACTTGTGTTGGTGACTTTTGGTTCACATTGGCCTTAAACACCGCAGCAAAGGCTTAGGTTGTTTATGTTGGTCAGCATGCACTGTCATGTACCATAAAAGTGCCTCATTGCCATATGGCCGCTGTGCTGATGTATGCGCAACAACACAAACCAAGTATCAACACAGCACAGCACCACACCAGGAAACAGTACTTAGTCAATACACCAAAGAATATTTGAAGAGAAGGCCATGACATCCAATAAGTAAATTTCATTATTCATAATATACCGATACTATTTATGACAAAGTAATTCTGAGAGTAGAGAACGACAATTAAAAAAAAAAAACCCGAGGGACCCAGTTATGGTCCCAATTCCGGGACCCCAAAAAATAAAAATTTGTGAGATTTAGGTTCAAAATTCTTAGATAGAGAATCTCCCAAGGGTCGAGAAGAATTTGAAGTGCTGTTACACTGTGACTAATAGGATGATAAATTTGGCGGAAAACGTGTAATTTTAACATAGGTATTGCTGTTACAATCTTAATAAGTTCCTATGCGACCATATAGATTTCCTGAACCATACAAGTCAATATACGAACCATGGCTTCCAAAAAAATTTAACTATACATTCTGAAACAACACCATACCTAGCAGCTATTTCTGAGTAAACATCTGCAGGCTTATCTCCAGCAACCAGGTTCACTGCAATGGCTCCCAACTGAATATAGCAATTCAGCAAACGAGAAAAAACCTCTGTTATAAAACAGCACATATAGTATTTCTACCTTACAACATCAAATGAAAATATATCAAATGCATAAAAATAATGAAAAAGTATTATTTTAGCTGGTAAAGTTAGTTCTAAACATGATCTTTGGAGCAAAAGCTTGTCATCAGTTGATGTAAATAATCATGTATGTGCTTCTCATCATTCTCTCAACTCTCAAGGGCAAGACCTTAATAACTGAGCTAAGCAATTAATCCTCTTTTTGGCCCAATGGAACAAAATTCATTGAAAATCTCAACAAAAGAGAGAATGGTAGAGAGGTTATTTAAAACCATTAAAAGTAGGACGAAAGGAAAAACTCCAGAAAGCAAAATAAAATAATCAGATGAAAAGCAAAAAGGGGAAATTGATAGTAATTATAACAAATCAAACCTTTTTAAGGCATATTGTTTATGTGATTTTATAAAAAAAACTCTCCTGCTCTTGGTTTAGTTCTCCACTAAATGAATAATAATATTTCACTATCAAAAAGTACTGTGATGATGTATCCATCACTAGGACATCACTACCAACTAAAATCTAAATATTAAAGATGTGAATATCACCTTGTCTCTTCCCAAAGCTGCATAGTGCTGTAAACCATTACACGATCCATCCTGAAAACAATGGCTCAACTATTAAATATTATTAAATTGACATTATCATGATTATACTGTGAACTTACTACAATTCTTCCCTCCATAACCATACATCATCAAAGTTATAGAGCAATTCCTAAGAAAAAAAAAATCCAGTGATGAAATGAAATTGCAGTTATTTCATTCTTGTCATCCCCATGAAACCAGGATCATATAAACATATATTAGCTCGGCAACAAAGATAAGCAAGTCCCCCTTGGACCCAAGGCTAACTCATGTTTTCAGTTCCTTTACGTGAAAGTTTAAAAAAATGATAATAATAATTTTGCACTTCTTGAAATTTTTCTCACTTCACGGTTCATATTCCACAAACAATGTCTTAAATGTATCATTTCTTCCAAATTGGCTAAATTTCAGTTTATACAACTTGTAAGGAATTCTATTAGGTTATTTCTCCATTATTGTGTTCCAACAATGGCCAAACTATGCCAAACCAGCCGACTCAAGGCATACACCCCACCTATGTTCAAGGGTCTAATAAGTCCCTCTCTCTCTCTCTAGTTTCCTCAGCCCCCCTCCCTCCCTCTCCTCCTCCACCCCCTCTCTCTCCTCCTCCACCCCCTCTCTCTCCTCCACCCCAGCTCCCTCTCTTGCTTGGGTTAGGGCTTCCCCACTCCCTCTCTTGCTTGGGTTAGGGTTAGGATTAGGGTTTCCCCTAGCCCTCCCCCTTCCTCCCTCCTTTCCCTCTCCCCCTTTCTCTTTCTCTCTCTCTCTCTCTCTCTGACTTCCCTATTTCAATATGCCCCAAAATGGCACGGTAAGACACGTACCATGCTAAACCAGCTGCCGACTAGTATGCCCTCTAGAACCGATTTGATGGACCTTGCTGTGTTGTAATACCTTAAAACCAAGCCATTTGCACAACCCTATCCTTCACGATGATCAATCTTAAATGCCGATCCACTTCATCCTGTATTAGATAATATTCAAGGTTGCCGCTAAAAATACAAGGGTATCTATATTGTCCTGGTTTGTTCTGGTGGTGATACACTAACCAACCTGCCATATAAAAAAAGCAGGGATGCAGTACAATATAGATTCGAATAGACTTCTGAAGTATCAAATTAAACTCATTCTTGGCTGAATATTATTTGTTAGCATTATTACACTCAAATACATACTTCTTATTCCCTAAACCTCTTCCTCAGCCATCAGAAAGTTGAATAAATTCATTGTATCAAGGGCAAGGTTAACATGAGTTTTCGAAATTGAAATTTCATATTTATAATGCGTAAATGTTTGCATTGTGATAAACAAACATGCTCAAATCAAAATAACTGGAAGGATGACAGTGAGGAATCGGTTTCCCTATTACTTAAACAGGATTTTCTCTTGAAAAGACATAATTTGATGAAACATCCAGACATTATAGTAATTCTCACATAATTTATCAAATATTATAAATATTTTTGCATTAAAATGTCAAAAAAATAGTAAGTTTTCATTTTAAAATATGAATTTGATTGTATTCTAGTTTCTCTCATCCTATACAATATTAGCAAGTGTTAGTTCATCATTTAGATTTCTCTAATTAAAAATATATATATATTTAGGTTGTATAGACTGGTAACAGCATGTGTACTAGTCTGATTTAAGATACTACTTGGAAGACTTGTACTTTTTAGTGTTTATCAGATGTCTGTTTCCAACTAATATGTTGCTTAAATGATATAGAAATTAGCCTTTCTATGATCTTTGAGCTTGCATCTTTTTTTTTCTTTTTAAAGAGGTGTATTTTGCTATATCATGCACATGTCAACATTTGACATGGTATGATATCCCATGTGTAACCTTTGACCAGGCTTCAAGTTCCAAACTTCCTACTGACACGAGGCTTTCCAATTACCGAAGAATTCACCAATTATCTCCAAATTTTTCACCAAAGTTTTCAATAACATTTCTAAGCATTATTCTAATGACAATTTTTAATTGGACTAAATACACATTTTAGAGAGTTTCACAAATTATATTAGCACATTAAATGAAAGTTCTAAAATATGCATACCAAGATCTTTCTATCCGCATGTCAGCAATATTCTTTTATCTTATCTCAGGCTTACTATTTTATGATTGCCAAGTTACACTTTCTCCACTCCAAAGCTAGATGTTATAAAACAATTGAAGATTAAAGGAGAAAAGGCACAGGAGGAAAAATATGAAAGACAAGGGGAACATAGCATTCACAAAAACAAAAAATAAGAAGAAATTTTCGAAACAGGCCAACTGCAATATGAAACCATGGATTGAGCTCAAGATCATTAACCTGGATAAGATATACCAGCTAGAACATCCCACCTAATAACTTCAATCCAGAAAATGAAGCCACAGTTAAGTTCAGTTCTCCTTTAGCCTATTTTATTTTATTTTTTTAAAAAAAAAAAAAACAGACACAGAAAAGTAATCCAGGTTGCAAGTAGCTCAATCACTGATTTGCTTTCCATAATAATGGATTGCATCTAGTCCTCGAAAACATAAGTTCTGAAAGTATTACAGAACTTACATAATTCACATAGAACATCATGACAATTATTCTTACAAATATAGACTATATGAAATGCTGTAATGTCAACATGCATATGTAGCGTAGATAATAAAAACATGCATACCTGTAATTGGTACAAAACATATATATTGATGGGTGTTTGCAGATTAAGAGTAACAAAACATATAGTGCACTTATATACTACATTATTATCCTATTTCCTGTGCTGCATTTGATCTAAAAGATAACATTTTAACACTAATTACATGTGAAATCTAAAATGCTTTCGTCTGGTATTAGCACAAACTTGATCACAAAAAGAGGGCAAACAGAAACTGCATGTAAAAAAAAACCTGGTGCACAGGCAAATGTGAAATTGTAGTCTCCGGTGAGGAGCTCCTTAGTGCCTCAGAGAGATTGATGCAAACTGCCAGGCACTGAAAGGGATCTTCAGCGCCTAACCACCACCGTCTACCTTCCAGTGGTCTATCTGCAGAGTCAAATATATCATCCAAGTGATTTTCAGTAAATGCTACCCGGCCATCGTATGATAATTTGTCGACACCGCCAGCATATAAATTTGCTAGATGTATCTTTAACCAGAGCAAGCCAGATTTTCCCAGCGGGCGCCCCTCTGCAAACTCTAAAATTCCTCGACATAGATCTGAACCAAGATGATTTAGATAAGGGTGCATGGGATATGCACGGCCTCTGAAGTCTAGGTTGTGTGGATAATAGAATCCCTCCTCATCTTTCATTTTCCTAGCCACCTGCTCCCAGAGAAGAACAAATGGCATCATATTGCACTGAAACACCATTTTATCATGATTGTAATATAGCAATAACATGATTGATATGTCTTACAGCAAGTTTAAGTTCCACATCACACCGCTGAGAATGTCTTTCACCATTTTCCTTTTTCACTGACTTTACTTTCCACTTCCACTTCCTAATTTCAGCTTCATCTTCGGTATCAGGCTTCTCTGGCAGAGGAATCTGCAAAAAAAAAAGGGGGGGCGGGGGGCCAAAAACTGAGCCAGCTACCTTGTCACAACATGGCCTAATTCCTAATTTAACCAAGAATATAAAACCAAATCAACAAAAGACTACGTTCATGCTACTAAAATACATTTTGAACATCTGAAAATAGGACAACTATGAATTCAACTCACATCATCACGATCAACCAAGTCAGCAAGACGACCTCCACCAGACCATATTCTGTCAACGATACTAAGCACTCTTTTGTTAACCCTCCATTTTGTAGTACCCAATGTATCAAGGGCCTGGAGAGTAGATAACGAAGTTCAGTTACAGTAATGATTAACAAAGCAAGGAGGTCTAATTTCCAGGTAAAAAGCTAGACAATGCATTTAAAAATAAAGGGTTATGACAAATACAGCAAAAGAAAGGTATAGATGGTGAACATCAAGCCACCCACAAATAACCTGAATCTAGGATATTGGATAAATTCCATACATGCATACCATAATGGACACAGGCACAAAGTAACAACATGTTAAAGATAACAACGAACAGCCCTAAAATCCAAAGCATATTTAAAAGTACTAAGAAGGACTTGTGATGGTCTCTCAGATGCAGCAAATTAATATGAACGGACTGAACTCTCTTGGTATATATTGTCTTAACTCCCTTGGTAAATATTTACTTGAGCAAAATAACCAGAATAAATTTAAATGTTCTGCAATGGAAATTGAAAATCTTCTTGGGAAATTGCATCCATAATGAAAAACAATAATTTGACATCTCAAGGATTAAAAAAAAAAATTTCTTGGTGAGCATATATTTTGACAAGGATTTTGTTTTATGTCTGCCCAATGTAAATTCATTCTGTAGTTATGGCCAAGTTTTTATAATGAAAATAGAAATTGAAAAACCTCAAAAACAGCTTGCATTTGCTTTCTTGGAGCCCTTTTAACTGCTTCACGTTGTTGTCTTGCCCCATGTGTGCGCATGATGTAAGATGGTAGAAACAAGTGTCCTCCTTTGTCATACCTGTCAAGACTCAAATAATGGAATTAAAGAAAATGGATGTACATCAACACAAAAACTTACTAATTCACTATCAGTCTGCAGAAGGGACAAATTAGCTGTAAAAAGCTATTGAATGCTGGTAATGAAATGTTACTAAAATCATTTTCCCTAAAAGTAGGATGATACTTAACGATACCTAGAAACCAAAAGCATCAGTAAACTGCATTAAAATTGCTACAAGTTTTAGTTGTTATAGCCAGCAGTTATAAAGAAACTACAGAACTGAAAGCCATGGACATGATGCATCACACACTAGAATAACAAATAACTAGTAAATCGATTATAATCATGCAGCACCACTACTTAAGAGGGCCCAAACGCAAGCATTCAAGACTAAATCAACAACTGAATTTCAAATGAATAAGTGAGGACCACGTACCCTGTCCAAATTACTGGAGGTACCAACATTGGCATGTAAGGAATAACCATGTGTCTTGCCTGTTATAAAGCAACTTTTAAGGCAATTTCAAAATAAACATTGACATGGAACAGAACACATATTGGTAAAATGTCACAAGACTTCAACCAATCATAAACTATACTCACAGTTCTATCTAGTCCTTGACGAACTAGTGGATCGCATTCAATGACCCCATATCGCCTGCTATGTTTTCTGTTGAATGATGGAAACTATTGTCAAGATATATAGAAAAGAGAGTAATGTTCGGCACTCTCAGATGCTCAGACTTCTTACTGCTGTTCCCTTGTGACAGTTCTGAGTGAATGTCTGAATGCAGGTCGAATATCAGGTGGACCATCTGCTGACTGACTAACAGGAGGTTGTATATATGCCGTCTGCATTAACAGCTCAACCAAACGGCTCCCAACCTAAAAATGAAAATTGAAAAATTGAAAGAAAGGGAAGGAAAGGGGGGAAATCTTATCTACATAACAGCAAAAGCTAAAAGTACAGGAACCAGCACTAGCCAAGGGAAAAGCAAACCTTGGCCTGAGCATCTTGGCCCCATGGCCTAGAGTCATCTTGTCCCTTTATTATCTTCCTCACTTGGTGCACCTTCTGCTTTTTCATCAAATTTGTAACCTTCTTCCTTAGAAACTCCTGTGCTTTGGCTGAAGTATCACCTTTCACATCTTCATTTTTGTTATCCTTATCAGTCTTTTTCCTTGTCTTCTCTAGAAACCTGTGAATCCTAACCTGATTCAAGCCAGAAACATAGTTATAAACACTTACATGCCAGACTCAGGCTACGGATAATAAAAATGGGAAAAAGACACCAGAAATGTGTGACAAACAACTGCTTGAATGAAGAATAGTAACATGAGATGAATCGCAGCACATCAAGCAAGATGGTAATATCAACACCATGGCAAAAACATAACCAATTACAGTGGAAAAATGAGATGACTACATGGAAATCAAGATAGAAGAAAATGCCAGAAACAGAAATACGGACCTCATGCTCAATAGCCTCACCAATTTGGCAAGCAGCCTGTACCACGCGAATACCTCCATCTCCACTGCCCGTCATCAGGACACTCATCAATTTGTGCATAGTAATCACTGCCATCATGTCAGGCGGAAGCTGATTGAAGTATGGACCATAAGACACCCTATTCCTCAGATCCCTGCACCGCTCCTGCTCCGCAGCAATCTGGTCCCTCAGCGGCTCAAACCAACCCAAGAACAAGGATTTCACATACGGCAGGTTTGGGGCCAGCTTCTGCTCGCACATGTCCATCAATAACTCCTTGTATTCCTTCGCCGCCTGTTCCCAAGCCTCTGTCTCTATCCTTATTTGCCTTCGCCGGAGAATCGCGTACTTGCCTGAGCCCATTGCACACACCATCCTCGGCTGCTCCAGGTGCTGCTTCGGCCGAACCTGTTCAAGATTTCCGCCTAACTTAGCGCCCTCTCTCACGTCAATTTTGCTCATCTCTTCCAGCATGCCTTGAATTTCTTCTATTGAGGAAGCGTCATCATCCACGTCTGTAGAAGCAACAGCCTCGGCGACGCTAGCGAAGAACCTGGAATCACCCAAGCGACCAGAAATCCGCCCAATTGAGGAGTTGGGGCACCTGAAGAAGGGCAACGAATCTCCATTATGACAAAAACCCATGTTGGAGGACCGATGACTGAAGGGCGTTCTGAGGTCCAAGATTCTATTTTTCTCGCAACATATAGAATCTTGGGCGGAACCAAGAAAGCTGGAAATGTAGGGGATGGCGGGGACGGATGATGGGCTTCCGGCAAAACCCAGATTTCGCGAGGAAGACGTTGCCTTTCTTGCAAGATTTCTCCACATCTCTTTGGGGATTGGGATCAGAATGGAATTGAAGTCGCCGGGGCACTTCTTGAACTGGAAAAAGGAAGCTGATTTTGGGGTTCGGAGGTCGACAACGGCGTTGCTACACATCAAACTCTGGATTTCGAAGGGCGAGATAGGGAGAAAAAGTGAGTGCGGCGATGGAGAAAAGGGTGGATAAAGGAGTTCATGTGATCAAAGAGAGGAAGAGAGCGAATAAACGAGAGAAATAGAGAGATAAAGGGGTCTGGAGGCGGCGGGGGAAGAGGAGAATGGACGACGCCGCCTTTAAACCCCCCGCACAGCCGACCTTAAAACCCCCCTCCCTTCCCCTCGCGTTTATTTGCCGGGTGGGGGGGGGGGGGGGGGTGCGCGGTTTAGGGATGGAGAGTGTTTTTTATAATTTTCCATTTTGTCTGGAAAAAAAGAATTAGAAAGAAAAAAAAGGGGATTGGAGCGCGAGGGCTAACGGGTCAGTGGGAGCGTCCTGATTGGACTCAACCGAACCGGGTCCAAGTCCTTCGTTCTGACCAGCTTGGCTGAGGGGTTCGGACTTCGGAGCATCCCGGTGCGGTAGGCATTCTGGGTTGTACCATCCCACTTTTTTTTATATAAATAAATAATTGATATTATTCGAGAAAATAATTATCCCGTAAAATTTTCAAATATTTCTCCTCCCGTCATTTTTGCTCGTCGATCTCGTCCGTCGTGCAGCTGCTGCCATCAGCATGGGATGGCGAGATGGATGGAACCTCGCACAGATTATATCGATAATCAGGATGAGGAAGGTCCATGGTTTCTATTTTTTTTTTATTTAATGAAGATGGGCAGCCACATAATTTTGATATTAGAGCATTCCATAAAATTAAAAAAAAAATTCTGAAAAGATATAGGAACATTTTAACCTTGACTCCAAAACCAATCATCCGAATGGTGAGCAACGAAGAAAATAACCCAATCAGCAGCGCTGCTCGCCTCCTAATAGACATGACAGGTGGAAGTATTTAAGGGCTGCCGGAGGGAGCTCCAGATATCACAAAGAAATAATGGACATCGGGATACTCATTCTATCCCGAATCTAGGTGATAATAATAGAAAAATCTCTCTCAATGTAGATTTTTCTAGCATGCAGGTCATGAACAGCTCTGGTAATGCCAGCCCAAGCAACTCTATGCTCTGCCTCTGGGATCGAGGACTCATGAAGAAAAAGACATCCAGTCGCAAGAAGCCTGCCATCGACATCCCGAATGACATATTCTGCATCACCAAATGAACTACGGACATTGTCATCAAAGTTACCTTGACAAACCCTATAGGGGGCTCCCAAGAAATATAAATAGCCCTCCGGGCCGCTACCGAGGAAGCAAGGGGGTCCCAGGGATCTAGGGTCGCAGGATTATAATAGTGTTGAAGTGGGAAAACTCCATCGCTATGAGCGTGGCTCTATGAAGATTTCGATGTGTCGGAGTGGCCAGCTCATCAAATACCAGCATGTTTCTAAACAACCAAATCTAGTAGGCAATGTAGGAATAATAGCGATCATCCTCAGCCGACCGTTGCCGGAGCATGTCAAGGAAAGAGCATAGCCATGGCCCATCATCTCCATCCCAAGGCCACCATCCAACTATCTCCAAATCAGCCTCGTCTTGGGGCAACTGAAAATAGCATGCTCAGTAAACTCATCTTCTAAGCCACAAACCAGACAGGATATTGAAATATCCATATCCCTGTGCCTGAGTAGAGTTCTCGTAGGGAGACGATTCCAAGCTATCTTCCAGATGAAGAGGTGCACTCTTTTCTCTTACACCGCTTCTCATTCCTCCGGATCAAGATTAAGATATGCCTCATCTGTCAAGTCCATGTTAATTACATCATATGTATATATTACAAATCATCATATTTTCTTAAAATAGTAACTATTCCAATTTTCATCGAAGTTAGGCTCATCGTTGTCTAGATATTTGTTTTCATGATGGCAAGATCTACTTCATTAAAAAATGAAAAAATATATTTATCATTATCTCTATTCATAAAAGTACCCATATGCCAGTAATTAAATATACTGGTCTTATGTCAGACAAGATCCATTATATGAAGAATAAATAATTTATTTAGATATCTTTATTTTTGGATACATATTGTTTAAAAAATATGTAGATAACAAAATATTTTTTCATTTTTTACATTGAAAAATGATTTTGATTTATATTTTTTGATATTAATACTTTTTTTAGATAAGTTACTAAGATATATCCCGATTTTTCATAATACCATTTTGTATATAAATATATATATAATAATATTATAATATGAATAATTTATTTCATTTTACTATAATATTATATATTTATACTATATTATGTTATATATCACATAATATATTATTATATATTATATAATAGTGACAAATTATAATAATATAATACACTATAATGTAATATTATAGTAATATAATATATATAATCATATAATCATATATTATATTATTATAAAAATATAGTATATTAGTATAATATTATAATATTATATCATGATTATATATTATATTATTATATTATTATTATATGGTTAATGATATTTTAGAAATAAAAAAATTATTTTTTAGCTCATAGAAAAATGACTTATCCATCACTTAGGTAGATAAGATTTTTCTTCAATTTTATAAGTAAATATTATTTATAGAAAAATAACTTACCTACCTAGAGAAATATAAGAATATCAATATATTGTTAATAAAAAATTAATCAATTTTTCATGATATTTACCTATCAAAGAATGGACCTACGTGTCATCAAACTCTCAAGAATGAGATTTGGGCATCACCTACCTATGTGCTCAAGTGCTCTGGAAATTTTAAATTAGAATTTGGATTTTTAGAAAAAATGTAGCTTAATCACTAACCATCCACGCATCAACCAGCGGTGATTGATTGAAGAATCATGTGTCTAACCATGGAAGGAACCATTTGGTTGGGCCTAGCCTATAAGGATTTCAAGGTCGTGTATCTCGGGTATCTGGAAGGGGATCATTCACAGCAACAAGGATGCTTGCCATGTGAGAGGAGAAAAAAGATAGAGAAAATTTTAAATTTTTATAAAGACATATATGTAACAAAAAAATCTCTTTAAAAAATAATATTTTACTTTTTATGCTTAGTATAATAATATGGGTGTGACTATTTATAATAGCCATATAAGCTCTTCCTTTTTTTTGGAAGTCCAACGTCTAGAAGCTCTTCTCTAACTTATAGATTTTTAAGCTATTTTTCTAGAATTTTCTATGTTCTATTAAATTAGCCCCTAAGTGCAGAAATCCTATACTTAGATTTTTCCTAAGCATCGCCTCTAACAAGTTTCTCGATCCATCCACATCACGTCCAAAACCATCATCAATTATCCAACCCTATCTCCTACAATCTCCTGCACCTATACAATTTTTTTCTAATTTTTTTCAAGGAGTTTTGGGCCCATACCAGCACCCAGACCAGTCCCTTGGATTCTCCCAATCCAAGCATATTGTCTCCAAGTTAGTTCTAGGTTCTTCAACACCTAGGATGCTTGCCATGTGAGAGGAGAAAAAAGATTGAGAAAATTTTAAATTTTTATAAAGACATACATGTAACAAAAAAATCTCTTTAAAAAATAATATTTTACTTTTTCTGCTTAGTATAATAATATGGGTGTGACTATTTATAATAGCCATATAAGCTCTTCCTTTTTTTTGGAAGTCCAACGTCTAGGAGCTTCTCTAACTTATAGATTTTTTAAGCTATTTTTCTAGAATTTTCTATGTTCTATTAAATTAGCCCCTAAGTGCAGAAATCCTATACTCAGATTTTTCCTGAGCATCGCCTCTAACAAGTTTTTCGATCCATCCACATCACGTCCAAAACCATCAAATTACCCAACCCTATCTCCTACAATCTCCCGCACCTAAACAATTTTTTTCTAAATTTTTCAAGGAGTTTTGGGCCCAGACCAGTCCCTTGGATTCTCCCAATCCAAGCATATTGTCTCCAAGTTAGTTCTAGGTTCTTCAACACCTAGTTTCAATCTTTAAGAGCCTTCCATGAAAAAGCCAATCAATTAAAGAGTCAAAATCTAGATTCCAACAACCGAACTTTGAATCATCATGAATTCAAATCATTAAAGTCGGTTCGATAAGTGGTCTAACTCTTTCAAGAATCTGATTTGGCATATTTCATAAATATCTTTTTACAAATAAATTGAGTTCACTGTTTGGTAATTTTGTAACATATCCTATTGTCTTTATAGTATATAGATCTCATATATTTTAGGAGAACTATCTTAATCTAAGTATTTTTCTAAACACAATTGATCTAAGTTTCATATAAATTTAAATTGCTTATTCTTAAAGCAACAATTTAAGTCATAGTTTAATATGATTATTCTCCTTTTAGTAACGTATCTAAACTTACTTAGAATTATCGTCATTTGGTTAGTGTTTCATGAATTGTGTTAATTAGAGCTGTCAACGGATCGAGTTCGAGTCGGAACCCAGATATTCAGACCCGGACCCGATTTCAGCTAATGGACCCAGACCTGGACCCGAATACTCGACAGGTCTAATTTTAAGATACCAGACCCGGACCCGAATGGATCCCGAGTATCCAGACCTAAACCCGGACCCGAATGGCGTGTACCACCATGGCCCATGGCCCTGTGGCACTAAATCACTAATGATCATAACTATATGCTTTTAATAAAAAAACAAAGACAAGGCAACAACATCTAACCGAGCACTGTAGCACTGTAGCAGGGGCTCGGATATGAGGAAGACAACTGGGATCCGACGAAGGCAAAGCTGCTGGAGCTTGAGGATGATGTCCAAGACGGTGGCCGACGGGGCTCGGAGCTGAGGAAGGGAGAGCTAAAGGAGTAGGCGGTACTCGGCGACCGGCGGGGCTCGGAGCTGAGGAAGGGAGAGCCGGCGGAGCTCCGAGCGGCTAGCGAGCAGCGGGCGTCAGCCATCGAGGGGTCCGCTGTCGAGGGGGAGGCGTCGACCGTCGGGGGGGGAGGCGATGTCGGAGGCTCGAAGCAGCAAAGCGGGCGAGCAGTGGGCGTTGACCGTCGAGGGATCCGCCGTCAAGGGGGGAGGCGTTGGTCGTCGAGGGGAAGGAGGCATCGACCGTGGAGACTAGAGGGGGATTGGCCGTCGAGGGAGGCATCGACCGTGGAGATTGGAGTGGGATTGGCCGTCGAGGGAGGCATCAACTGTGGAGATTAGAGGGGGATCGGCCGTCGAGGGAGGCATCGACTGTGGAGACTGGAGGGAAATTTGGGATCCTAGGGATTCGGTGGAAGGAGGAGAACCAGAGAAAGGGGGCGGGCACCGATTGGAAGAGGTTTTATAGTAAAACCCTTAATCGTTCGATCATAATCTAACATCCCATATTTATATAAATATATATATTATTATTTTAAATAATCGGGTCCCAGGTCTGTCGAGTCTGGATATTACATATCTAGACCCGGATCCATTTAACTATGACTAATCGGGTCCAGGTCCGGGTTCGGATAAATGGGTCCAGATTTAGATCCATACCGGACCCGTTGGATAAATACCCGTGGGTCTCGGGTCCGGACCCGACCCGTTGACAGCTTTAGTGTCAATCAATTACTAGTCTCAAATCGTTCATACATCATATTTTACTTCAGTTTTGGCATCAAATCAAGGTTAGGTTAAGATAATCTTATATTATTTTTCTATTTAACTGGATTGCATTGATTACATAAGATACTTAAGGGCAATCTCGTTTAACTATATAATGGGAGAATTTCATTATCCTTCCTTGATCCAAAAACAACCACCAACATCTTGCATTAATCTAAGCCTAATTTAAAATTAAGTAGCCATCAACTAGGATCAATCAAGACAAAGTTCAAGTAGTATGTTAAGATTAGGTGCAAACTAAATATGCATCATTCCCAAAGGCTAGTGTTTAAAGCTAGTGGTCAATCAGTAAATGCCTTAAGCAAGCTTGTGGTTACTTAATTAGGACCTTGCGAAAGCAACGGGGGCCTCCCACGACCCCACCACTTACCTGGCCAGTTGAAAGAGTTTGTTTAGATTTATTTTGTGTTTAGATCAATTTGTAGTGCCTAAACTACTAGGTTTAAGTTACCCTTAGTCATCTAGGATTAATTGTTTGATCATCTGTTTGCATGCCCACTAGGCTAGGAACAAACCATTCCCGAGCTCACACTAGCGATCCCATGGAACCCGATTAGGAACTCTCTTGAAAGATATCATAGCAAAATTAAAAGCTATAGCCCTTAAACATGATACTTAGTCCCGTCACCTCTCCAAGGTATTCTTTTTCTTGATCTTCTGGGCTGCTCTCGTACCAGAATCGTGTGACCGCCCGTCTTTATCAAAAAAAAAAAAAACATGACACTTACCATAGAACTCTAGCCGATAGAGTCATTGCCATCGAAGAATCCCAACACTGCGAAGTTAACTCGCATTCACCTCGATCTCCCATGAGACCTGGAGCCCGACATCATGACTTGATATAGAACTCCCTTTGGATAGGCATCCCCATCATGACCTAAACGATCAAGATGATTGAATCATTAAAAGTACCCAAATCGAAGCCCCTAGTTTCAATGGATGTCTTGAACCGAAGGTGTACCTAGATTGGGAGAGTGACATGGACCACTACTTTGAGTAGTATGATATGTCTGAGAATTGATAATTTAAGTTTGCTAAGTTTAAGTTAGTGATGCAAGCTAGATTGTACTAAAGCAACATTGAGCACCTTCATCGACAAAGAGGCCAATGACCCATAGAGACCTGGGAGGAAATGAAATTAATCTTTAGGAAGAAGTATATTTCCACATCCTATCATAAAAGACTCCTAGACCAATGGCAGAAATTAAGCCAAGAAAATAGGCCTGTGATCGAATATATCATCAAATTTGATGAATTTATCATGAGGTGCGGTGTTAGTAAAGACCATGCTGTGACATTGTCTAGGTTCAGGGCTAGCCTTAGGAAAGATCTCCCATGCGAACTGTTCCTGCATGAAGTTATCGCCCTTAAACAAGCCTACTAAGTCATGCAAGATTGCGACGATTTAACAAACCAGCCTATACCCATCACCCAGATCATAGTAAGCCCATGTTAGGTCCTAAATCAAGATTGAGTTAAATGCCTATTAGCTGACCTGCACCCACAAATCCTCCAGTCGATAGAGAAGATAAAGGAAAAGGAATCGTGATAGAACCCCGGAAAAGAAATAGCTCAAATGCTACATGTTTAGATGTCATGGTATGGACACTTTGCTGGATAGTGCCCTTTTGGTGCTTTCCACATAGTTGAACCAATAGAAGATACCCCTGAGGATCTTGTAGAAAATATAGAATAAGTTATAAAGCCAATCCTGATATGGAAGATGGGTCCATAGAACTTGATGAGGATCTTAGGATGGGAGTTGTTAGGTGCATCCTTACCAGGCCCAAAAGTGGGAGACTGGCAATGGATCACCATTTTTCATATATTGTCAAAATTGACGAAAAAGTATCTAAATTGATTGTGGATAGTAGAAGCTGCATCAATGCTATTTCCATTAATGATGTAAAATACTTAGAGTTAACCTCAATCAATCACCCAAAATCCTATAAAGTGTCTGGATAGATACTTCCTCAATCCCTATAAAGTATAGATGCCACGTACCTATCCAATTTAACTCGTATTAAGATCTAGTCTGGTGTGATGTCCTACCCATGGAGGTTAGAAGCATTAATCTTAGGCAAACCATGGCTATTCGACAATAATGTCACGTTGTATGGTCACTTGAATTTATGCTCGTTTACCCATGAAGACAAGAAGATTACCATAAATTATGCACCACCTAAGAAAAAGGAGACTAAGAAATCTAGTGGACCGAAGGATAAGAAAAAAAGCCTTCATCTGATTAGTGCTAAGGAGTTAGAGAAAGAGTTAGTTGAGGGATCTTCTATCTAGATGTTGACCATTGTAGAAGCCAATAAGGATCCCCAATTGAGAATCCCCTAGAAGTAGCAACCTTCTTTAGTAAATTAAGGAAATTTTTTTCAAGGATCTCTCCTACCACCTACCACCCATGAGGGATATCTAGCATTCGATGGATCTAGTTTCTAGATTAACCCTACCCAACTTATCCCACTATAGGCTAAATCCTACCAAGTATGCCAAGTTATAAAGATATATTGGAGAATTTTAAAGAAAGGGTTTATAAAGGAAAGCCTTAGCTCTTGTACAGTACTTATACTATTAACTCCAAAGAAAGATAAAACTTAGAGGATATGCATGGATAGCTGTGCAATAAACAAAATATTATCAAATATCGATTCCTCATCCCTGGACTAGATGACATGCTTGACATGATGGTAGAAGCTACGATCTTTCTAAGATAGATCTTAAGAGTGGTTACCATTAGATTAGAATCAGATAGGAAGATGAGTGGAAAATCGCTTGCAAGACGAAGGATAGTTTGTATGAGTAAATAGTCATGTCCTTTGGACTATCAAATGCCCTAGTATCTTTGTGAGACTGATGAAATAAGTGTCATGACTCTTTATTGAACTATATGGTAGTATACTGAAGGTGAAGTGCATCTACGAAGTATACAAAAATACAAACATGCATTCACGAAAGCATGACAGAAAATATGCATTTTAAAATAATTTTAAAACATGCACAGCGGAAGGCTCGGTATATAGATCTAAATGATCTACCGATCTGCCCACAACATGATCTAGCATAATGTAATAGCATGCGTCATAACATCAAAGCAAGACAGAAACACAAATATAAAAGTACCATACCTTCATCTAGAGAAAAGCTGTAGAAGGAGGACGACGTTCGAGCCATACACGTGTCTGGCCTCTACAGGTAATCCACACCTGGGCTCGACTCTGATCAACTCCCTCGGAGTGCTAGCTCTTCGAGATCCTGGGCCGATCTTCTTCTTCGGGAAGAAGACTAGGAGGAGAGATGGAACCCTTCCTAAGAGAACTCTCTTTTCAAGACCTAGCTAGAATGCTAGGATTCTCACACCCAATCTCTAGCCCTCTCACAACCCTTCTCTATCTTCTCTCTTTCTCTGTTGTGTCTTCTAATTGTTGTAACCTCTGCAGCCTATAAAATAACCTTCATTTATAGGTGCAGCCATAAGAGGGAGAAAAAGGAAGGAGGAGAGATGAGGGGGAGAGAGAATAGGGGAGAGGATCAATGCCATACCAAATGGGTCCAATCCAAGAAGGTAAGTATGACTATCATACCAAAAACCTTGGAGCCAAAACTAGTTTGAATTCGAAATTCAAATCAGGTCAAAACTTATACAAAATCCTTCTAAAAAATCTTTTCAGAAATCTACTCGTCACAGGAAGTGTTGACTCATGAAAATTGCCAAGTGTCGACACTTCACCAAGTGTCGACACCTGCAAAATTTCAAGTATCGATACTTAGAACAAAGTCAATCATATTGACTTCCAGTGACGGCAAACGATTCTCAATCGTTGATTAACCTTAAGATCAGATAGAAATCCTGTATGGTGTATGACCCCATGGGTTTGAACACTAAGCCGGTAGCACCGGAACATTTCCAGTATCAGTTAAAGTCCTCATCTAGCAATGATACCCGACGTCCGGATAGGTCGAAGATGCAGAGCACCTCACAAGAACCTCTAGCATATGGTTGCCGAATAATTTATCCCTTTGACCTCATAATGCTCAGGATGACTAGGGTTCGACTGCCAACCCTAATTGGTTTATCCAGATCATGTCTCAACCTCACAAGTTCTGTAACTCTCACAAAAACTATCATGGCCAAGATTTTGCTAAATTGAGACATAGTGAGTCATTCACTCCAAACTATTTGGAGGGATCAATTCCATCTTGATCCACCACGCTCCACAAGTACTTGACTACATTCAGAAACCTTCCATCACTAGATTAGAAATCTAGGTAGTCCGGCACCAAAGTACAAGTGAGTTGCTTGCAAGCACCATGGTGACCTCAGGTCTGAGGGACACATATACCCATATCCCTTCGCGAGCAATCCTTTGGCAGAAGGGAGCTCCGTAAATGGTCGTGTTCAGTGAGAAGTCATACATTTTACTTGCATGTCACACCAGTGTCTCCACACTCTTTGGTTAAGAGGACAACCAACAAATGCGACATACAACAACCTACACTTGATACCTTGTCGTCCTATAAAATGTATTCTTTGGTTGTGAACACTTAAGAACTACATGATATATCCTTTCTATATCAAAATAATATAGTTCTAAGGACTCCATCATACAAGAGTTCATTTCAGGAAAATATAAATATGATGAACAGCCAAAAAAGAATAACTTTATCATTAGAAAATCATATACAGTTCAAGATAGCACAACCATCTACAACCTAGACGATTGGCTTTGGGACACAATTTAAAATACTTTGATGACATCATAATCTATAATAAATCTAGAGAATAACATTTGGACCATCTCCGGTAAGTTCGCCAAATCCTAAGGATGGAAAGCCTGTACATTCTCACACCCAATCTCTAGCCCTCTCACAACCCTTCTCTATCTTCTCTCTTTTCTCTTGTTGTGTCTTCTAATTGTTGTAACCTCTGCAGCCTATAAAATAACCTTCATTTATAGGTGCAGCCATAAGAGGGAGAAAAAGGAAGGAGGAGAGATGAGGGGAGAGAATAGGGGAGAGGATCAATGCCATACCAAATGGGTCCAATCCAAGAAGGTAAGTATGACTATCATACCAAATAACCTTGGAGCCAAAACTAGTTTGAATTCGAAATTCAAATCAGGTCAAAACTTATACAAAATCCTTCTAAAAAATCTTTTCAGAAATCTACTCGTCACAGGAAGTGTTGACTCATGAAAATTGCCAAGTGTCGACACTTCACCAAGTGTCGACACCTGCAAAATTTCAAGTATCGATACTTAGAACAAAGTCAATCATATTGACTTCCAGTGATGGCAAACGATTCTCAATCGTTGATTAACCTTAAGATCAGATAGAAATCCTGTATGGTGTATGACCCCATGGGTTTGAACACTAAGCCGGTAGCACCGGAACATTTTCAGTATCAGTTAAAGTCCTCATCTAGCAATGATACCCGACGTCCGGATAGGTCGAAGATGCAGAGCACCTCACAAGAACCTCTAGCATATGGTTGCCGCATAATTTATCCCTTTGACCTCATAATGCTCAGGATGACCTAGGGTTCGACTGCCAACCCTAATTTGGTTTATCCAGATCATGTCTCAACCTCACAAGTTCTGTAACTCCTCACAAAAACTATCATGGCCAAGATTTTGCTAAATTGAGACATAGTGAGTCATTCACTCCAAACTATTTGGAGGGATCAATTCCATCTTGATCCACCACCGCTCCACAAGTACTTGACTACATTCAGAAACCTTCCATCACTAGATTAGAAATCTAGGTAGTCCGGCACCAAAGTATAGTGAGTTGCTTGCAAGCACCATGGTGACCTCAGGTCTGAGGGACACATATACCCATATCCCTTCGCGAGCAATCCTTTGGCAGAAGGGAGCTCCGTAAATGGTCGTGTTCAGTGAGAAGTCATACATTTTACTTGCATGTCACACCAGTGTCTCCACACTCTTGGTTAAGAGGACAACCAACAAATGCGACATACAACAACCTACACTTGATACCTTGTCGTCCTATAACAATGTATTCTTTGGTTGTGAACCACTTTAAGAACTACATGATATATCCTTTCTATATCAAAATATATAGTTCTAAGGACTCCATCATACAAGAGTTCATTTCAGGAAAATATAAATATGATGAACAGCCAAAAAGAATAACTTTTATTCATTAGAAAATCATATACAGTTTCAAGATAGCACAACCATCTACAACCTAGACGATTGGCTTTGGGACACAATTTCCAACAATACTTTGATGACATCATAATCTATAATAAATCTAGAGAATAACATTTGGACCATCTCCGGTAAGTTCGCCAATCCTAAGGATGGAAAGCCTGTACGTAAATCTTAAGAAATATTTTTACATGACCAACCGAGTTATTTTCTTAGATTTTATCGTCACCCCTAACGATGAGTCTGCAGATCTTAAAAAGATAAGAGCAATGGTCAAGTGGCTTGTACCCCAATGCATCCATAATGTACATAGCTTCTATAGCATAGCGACCTTTTATCGTAGATTCATTAAGAAACTCAGTACCATCGTAGCTCCAATCATCGATTGTATTTGCAAGGAAGCCTTCGAATGGACCAAAGTCATCGATAAAACTTTCCAATATATTAAGGACAAGATGACCCATGCCCCTATCCTACGACTACCAGGTTTCTCAAAAGTATTTAAAGTCACATATGGTACCTTAGGTGTAAGAATAGATGGTGTCCTTAGTTAAGAAGGTCATCTGTTAGTATACTTTATCAAAAAACTAAATGATGTCAAATTAAAGTACTTTACCTAAGATAAAGAATTTTATACGATGGTGCAAGCCCTAAAATATTAGAGACACTACTTGTTACTACAAGAATTTATCTTGTTTTATGACCATGAGGCTTTTCGATTTCTGAACTTCCAAAAGAAATAAATCACCAGCATGAAAAGTGGGTCAAATTTTTGTAAGTATACCTTTTGTCCTTAAGCACCGTATAAGTATCAAAAATCGAGCCACTGATATTCTTAGCCGTAGGTATACCCTGTTATCCACTATTAGTATAAAAGTGACTAGATTCGACAAGTTGAAAGAGAGCTATGAAGAGTGTCCAAACTTTAAGAAAATTTATTTTATTTTGCTTCATGGACCGTCTAGAGAGTATAGCAAATTTGCCCTTCAAGATGGTTACTTATTTAAAGGAACCAAGTTGTGTCCCCCGTACTTCTATTAGGGATTTTTTATAGGAAATACATGCGGGTGGATTAGCTATATAGTTTGGCAAGAATAAAACCATTGAATATGTAGAATACCAATTCTTCTGGCCTAGCTTAAAATAAGATGTAGCTAAATAATTGCTCAATATAGAACTTGTACCATGGCCAAGCATCCGAAACAGAATATTAGTCTATATACACCACATTCTGTACTCGACTATCCCTTATAGGACGTTTGCATGGACTTTGTCCTAGATTTGCCCAAGATAGCCTATAGACATGATTATGTTTTAGTGGTAGTAGACCGGTTCTCTAAAATGGCCTATTTTGTCCCTTGTTTCCAAACATCCGATGCATCTAGAGTTACCAAGATATTCTTAATGAAATTATCAAATTGCATGAACTTTTCAAAATTATAGTGTTAGATAAGAATGTTAGATTTATGAGCTATTTTTGAAAAACTTTTTGGTACATATTAGGCACACAACTTAAGTTCTCCTCTGCCTACCGTCCACAAACAGATGGTCTAATGGAAGTAGTAAATAGGATCCTTGGGAACCTATTATGCTATCTAATTGGAGAGCATGCTAGAAATTAAGATTTTTTACTATCCCGAGCTGATTTACATACAATAGTTTGATAAATAGGTCCATAGGTATGAGTCCATTTGAGATAATTCAAGGTTATCAACCTAGAAAATCAGTTGACCTTATTCCTTTATCCATGCATGTTAGAATAGCTGGATTTGCTGAGTCATTTGCCCAGCATGTTAAAGTCTACATAACGAGATCAATAAAAGAATTAATGTAAGTAGTACACATATAAGTAAATGATAGTATGCATAAGCAAGTCAAAGAATTTATGGAAGGAGACAAAGTCAGAATTAGAATTAAACCTGAGTGGTTTCTCCCAGAAACCGCAATGAAATTGCATGCTCGAGGAGCGATCCTTTTAAAATTATAAAAAAATTGGACCGAATATGTATATTTTGGATTTGTCCCCATAATTAGGAATCAATTCTACTTTTAATATACATGATCTTACTGCTTATAAAGAGCCAGTAATGATTCCTAGTGAGCCATTTGAACCTGATATATCCTTTGAGAGTGAGCCTATCCCTGATGTCTACAAATAAAAATCATGATAAAAATAAGACCAGATTAAGAGAATCTTAGATAAGCAGATCATTTGTACCGGAGTCGAGGCTACCATCAGTACATGATTCAATCGCAAGGATGATCCAAGTTAGAAGATACTTGGATCACTCGAGAGAAGCTGCAGTGCATTGACCCGGATTTACTTGAACAATACCAAGCAATATCGATCCATACTCAACCGAGTCAAGTTCTCCTGGTCATAAGGGAATTGGTACAAATAAAACAAACAATCAGAAGGAAATCTCAAAGTTATAGTCTATCTGGCTTGAGGAAGCAGCATACTGGAGTCCAGAAGCAGCCAATTGAAGCCCTTCAAATCAATTTCATTCCAGTCGAGTCAAGTCAAAGTCATTTTATCTTATTTTAGCCAATTAAGTTAATTGAATCTATATTTTGAGTCAAATCAAATATAATCCTCAATTGGCTTGGTTTAATTAAGTTATTTTGGTTAAGTACTAGAACCAAAGTATTAATGAGATTTATAGAAGAAACTAGCATGAACACAACTTAGGTTGGCACCTTCCCTACTCTTGCCATCCCATATTTATGCCACACGCTATTTATGGCATATAAAATAATGTGGTGCCCCCTAGGTATCCTTCCATATTTAGGATTTCTCATAAGTCGGTCTTTAGTCATTATAATTTATATTAGGTTTGGAACTTATATTCCTACTTAGACTAGAACTCTTTCATGGATCTATAAAAAGGATGTACTCAAGCTATTAAAAAGAATGAAAATTGCTAATCTATTTTTTTCTTCACATATATGGTATGATTACTTTGAGAGGGAAAGGGTGAGAGATCCATAGTACCCGTAAGAGAGGGTGAGAGGCCCATCATCACTCTTGTTCTTTTCATGTCCTATTCCTAGATTCCAATGCCAGCAACCTTCCAACATCCACAAATCCTAAACTCCATGTCTATATCTCTTCCATTTTTTTCCTGGAAGCTCAACGTCTAGAGGCTTTTCTCTAACTTCAGATCTTCAAAATTACTTTTCTAGAAATTTCATATTTTGTTGAATCAATCCTTGCGTACAAAAATCCTGTACCCAGATTTTTCTTTAGTGCCGCCTCTACCAAGTTTCTCCGCCCATCCACATCACGTCTAAAATCACCATCAATTATCCACCCCGTTTTCTATAATCTCTCGCACCTACACAAGTTTTTCTAAGATTTTTCAAGAAGTTTTGGACCCGGACTAGCGCTTAGATTCTTCTAATATAAGCATATTGTCTCCAAGTGAGTTATAAGTTCTTTAACATCTAGTTCCTATCTTCAAGAGCCTTCCATGAAGAAGCCAATCAATCGAAGAGTCAAGATCCAGATTCAACGATCAAACTTTGAATCATTATGAATTCAAACCATTGAAGTCAAGTCCACAAGTAGTCTAAGGTTCTGATTTAGCATGTTTCTTAAGTATCTTTCATCAAATAAATTGAGTTCTTTGTTTAGTAATTTTATGAGATGTCCTATTATCTTTATTGCATATAGATCTCATATATTTTAGGAGGGCTATCTTAATTTAGGTGTTTTATTAAATACCATCGATCTAAGTTTCATATAGTTTTAAATTACTTAAGGCAACAATTTATGGTCCAAATTTAATCTGATTATTCTCCTTTTTAGTAAAGTATCTTAAACTTGCTTAGAATTATCGTCATTTGGTTAGTGCTTCATGAATTATGTCCATCAATTACCAGTCTCAAATCATTCCTGCATCTTGTTCCGCATCATACTTAATTAAGATTTTATGAAATTCATTAAGTTTTTGAATGATCATAGTAAGTAAACTTCCTAATATAGGGATAATTATACCTAATGTAGGTACTAACATATCCAATGTGGCTGGAACAACCTAAAAAATGCAATTTATTTTACACAACATACTCCATCAAGAAATTCAGATCCCTTTCCCATATATATTGTTGGGATATACCAGTTCAGGTATAAATCAGCCACCGGTTCGATCGCTGAACACTCCCTCCTGAATCAGGCATGTTAAACCGAAGCACCCAGAAGAAGCCGAATGGTTAACGGACAAGACGAAGACATAACCCTCGGTCTCAGTCGAAGAGTTAGCCTTCAGCCTCTGTCGAAGACATAACCCTCAGCCTCAACCTGAGGCACGACCTTCGGTCCCGGCCGAAGACATGGTCTTCGACCTTTGCTGAGACATGATCTTCGGCTTCGACCACAGGTGTCGTTTCGAAGATCTCTCGAGACGAAAGCACTCCCTCCGACCCAGCCACGGATATTCCTAAAGAAGCCAAAAGGCAGATCTTCAACTTACCTCAAGCCCACATGAACGTGGGAGATAACAGTTATAATCAACTATCACCTCCAAAACAGAACTACATCAAAGTGACCACGTGGTCACTAACTCCAACTGTAACGTCTCCGGTCTGACCGGAACCATTCAATAACCGCCTGCAGTTACGGACAGAGGGGAATCCATTAACTCCCCCCATCATAACTGCAGGAAAGAGGACGGAACCGCAAGCCAGACCAGTCAATATAAATACTGGTAAGAGGGGACATTCCAGGAAAGGGCACAACAAAATCCTAAAATCCAAAGTTCTTTTCATCGCTATCCTCCCTCCTCAGAATCTTTTCCATTATGTTGCTGGAGCCTACCTCTGACTTAGGCATCAGAGTGTCCCCCGCTGGAGAACATCCGACCAGGAATCTATTTTACAGGTAAACCAGGGAGCGAACCTGTGAACCAGTAGCTTCATCCGGTCGGAAAAGGAATTCTATGTCAATAGATTGGCATGCCAGGTAGGGGGAGAGCCAGGCATGAAGAATACACAAGAGCATGCCAAGCATCTGCTATTAGCTCCCTTCCTTAAGAAAAAGGGGAAGTGTAAGGAGTCTTTAATGGCGAGAGGAATGACTCAGAATGCTTTAGCAAGCAGAAGTCGGGTTCCCTCCCAGAGGGGTGAACCCCCAGTAAGGAACGATGTTCCGCCTCCCACGCTTATCGTGGGACAGCAGCAGTTTGAGACTGTCCTGAACCAGGTCAATGCTCTCATAGCTATGGTTCAGGACTTTCAATATAAAGCCTTCCAAGTGGGGCATCCGCCAGCCACCACAAGACATAGCTCTCGATCCCAGAGAAAAAGAGTCCCTCGAGAGGGGTCCACCCATCTTTCCCTCCATCTTCGACCCTCTCCTGAGGGCCGAAGCTCAAGAATGCCTAGACCCCAATTCGCTGTGAAAAGGAAAGAGGCCTAGGCAATCTCCTCTGCTTCCTCCGAAGACTTTACTCCTGAAAAGGACCTGCCGAAAGAGATCCATCCCGATTATGAAGGGAAGCTTAAGGCCCTCGAATCGGAGGTTGCGAAGGTTCAGGAGTAGAAGAACCACGGTGACCTTGTGGCTGTGAACTGCGCCCTCCATACACCACTCGCATCATGGCCGAAGTTGTTCCTCGGCACTTTAGGATTCGTCGGATGGAGCCCTACGACGGCACCACCGATCCACTTGATCACCTGGGTAGTTTTAAGACCTACATGATGATTCAAGGAGCTTCGAATGCACTGTACCCTCGTATTCCTGGCCACTTTAAAAAAACTGCTCGGATGTTGTACTCGAGCATACGTTCAGATACCATCGATTCTTTTTCCGAGCTAGAAAAATTATTTATCTTGGATTTCAGGACCTGTCGCAAGATCCCCCGCAACACGGATACCTTGTTCCTCCTTTGCCAGAACAAAGGAGAAAGTCTACGAGATTACATCTCCAGATTCAACTTGGCTACACTCGAGATCCCTAATCTCAATGAGCACGTGGCCATGTCTGCATTAAAAAAGGGCTCCGTACATCCAGGCTCACTTTTTTTTGGACAAAAGTTCTCCAAAAGATATACTGAGCTCCTGTCGAGAGCTCAGAAGTACACCGACGCTGAAGAGTAAGCGGCGAATCAGCGGCTAGCTGAAGGGAAGTCCCTCCCAAAGAAGAAAAATAGCAGGGGACAAGGCTCCCTGCACCAACAACAACAACAACAAATATCCTGATTGGCGATGAAGTCCCAGGCCCAGAGCATCGGGCGGGAGATTTGACTCATATACCCCCCTCAACCTCCCTAGAGAAAAGATCCTACTAGAGATAGAAAAAGAAAACTATCTCCAACGGCCACGTCCCATGAAGGCATCCTCTTCCGTAAAGAATATGAACAAATACTATCGATTCCACCGAGACCATGGCCATGACACTAAAAGTGCATCCAGCTTAGAGATGCCATCGAGGATCTTATCAAGAAAGGTTATTTGGGGTGGTACATCGATCGCCAGGGACCTTGATCAGAAGCTACCGTTTCCCAGAGGGCCCCTGAAGAAGCTAAACTACCAAATCAGAGGCCCACCAATGAGAACGTAGGGATGCTGCATCGGCCGATCGATCGGAGAAGAACCGAAGATGATGCCTCAAAATGGCTCAAAGACAACAATGCTATACTCTTCTCCGATGACGACCTCGCTGGGGTCCAGCTCCCATATAATGACCATATTGTAATATCGACTGTTGTAGCCAATTATGATGTAAGACGTATCTTGGTTGATAATGGAAGTTCTACCGACGTCTTACTCTACGATGAATTTTCTCGGATGTGCCTACCTAAATACAAATTACAAATATCCCCTATACCACTTACTGGCTTCGGAGGCAACCAGGTCGATGTTGAGGGAGAAATAATATTACCTGTAACCCTCGACACCGAACCCCGATAAAAGACACTACTAATCAACTTCACGGTGGTCCGAATCCCTTTGCCTATAACATGATTCTGGGATGGCCCGTCCTGAACAAATTCCGGGCCATGGTGTCAACTATCACCTCTTGTACATTTTCCTACCAGGAGAGGTGTCGGAGAAGCCAGGGGAGATCAAAGAACGTTACGACAGTACTTGATGATTCAAGACAAGCACTCCTACGATCCTACAACTTGGGATTAATTAGATTCGAGGGACCCAATCGCAGACTCTGGGGAACCCATGGAGAGAACCATCCTGGTGCAACTAACTAAAGAGGACCCCACCAGGTCGTGCAGATCGAAAGCATGCTCGATGAGGAAACCAAAGCGAAGCTGATCTGTTTTCTCAAATAATGCCAATTTCTTCTTCGCTTGGTCAGCTTCGGACATGCCAGGAATTCTAGTTGAAGTAATTACTTATCGGTTGGAAGTCACCCCCGAATATAAGCCGGTTCGGCAGAAAAAAGGGACTTTCATCCCCGAAAGGCAGAAGACAATAGATGAAGAAGTGAACAAACTCATCAAGGCGGTATTCATTCGAGAAATGCATTATCCTGAATGGTTGGCCAATAGGGTAATGATGAATAAAGCTAACGGCAAGCGGAGAATCTGCATTGACTACACAGACCTCAACAAAGCCTGCCCAAAAGATTGCTTTTCCCTTCCAAAGGTCGACCAATTTTGATGCCACCGCTAGGCACCAGCTACTAAGCTTCATGGATGCCTTCTCTGGATACAACCAGATCCGAATGGATCCCCAAGATGAGAAAAAGATGGCCTTCATCATCGATAAAAGTCTTTATGCTATAAAATAATGCTATTTGGACTCAAGAATGCTAGAACGACATTCAAAGGCTGATTAACAAGATGTTTAAGGAACAAGTGGGAAGGACCATACCAAGTCAAAGAAGTCGTGCATCCAGGAACATATCGATTTGAGACTCTGGATGGCGTTGTGCTACCCCGACCCTGGAATGTACAATATCTTTGCAAGTACTACAAGAAACATATCCCAAAGATTTTCATGAAACTCTAAACAGCTCACCATCCCGATGGTGCAACAGCGGTCTCAATGATCCGTTCAACGAGATCGAACAAAGGCACAAAGACGAGCCTGATCCACTCGTCTTATCGGTATGTATGATGAGCGCAACGGACAGCCCAATCAGCTGCCAAATGATCAAAGGTGCAGGGATGGTTCATACAACCTACCCTACGGTGAATCCGAAGACGCGTCGGGTGGGCGTAACCAGTCTACCTTATACTAAAGAAGGTGCAGGGATGGTTCATATAGCCTACCCTACGGTAAATCCGAAGATGCGTCGGGACGGGCCTAATCAGCCTACCTTAATTTCGATAGGGAAGCACATGGATGGCTCAGACGCCCTACCCTATGGTAAATCCGAAGATGTGCCGAAGTGAATCTACATCACTCACCCTATCAATAATAAACACTCCACGAGATGGCTTAATCGATCCCATCCGTGGCTGGGTCGGAGGGAGATAACAGTTATAATCAACTATCACCTCCAAAACAGAATACATCAAAGTGACCACGTGGTCACTAACTCCAACTGTAACGTCTCCGGTCTGATCGGAACCATTCAATAACCACCTGCAGTTACGGACAGAGGGGAATCCATAACTCCTCCCATCATAACTGCAGGAAAGAGGACAGAACCGCAAGCCGGACCAGTCAATATAAATACTGGTAAGATGGGACATTCCAGGAAAGGACACAACAAAATCCTAAAATCCAAAGTTCTTTTCATCGCTATCCTCCCTCCTCAGAATCTTTTCCATTATGTTGCTGGAGCCTACCTCTGACTTAGGCATCAGAGTGTCCCCCGCTGGAGAACATCCGGCCAGGAATCTATTTTACAGGTAAACCAGGGAGCGAACCTGTGAACCAGTAGCTTCATTCGGTCGGAAAAGGGATTCTATGTCAATAGATTGGCATGCCAGGTAGGGGGAGAGCCAGGCATGAAGAATACACCAAGAGCATGCCAAGCATCTGCTATTAGCTCCCTTCCTTAAGAAAAAGGGGAAGTGTAAGGAGTCTTTAATGGCGAGAGGAATGACTCAGAATGCTTCAGCAAGCAGAAGTCGTGTTCCCTCCCAGAGGGGTGAACCCCCAGTAAGGAACGATGTTCCGCCTCCCACGCTTATCGTGGGACAGCAGCAGTTTGAGACTCTCCTGAACCAGGTCAATGCTCTCACAGCTATGGTTCAGGACTTTCAAGATAAAGCCTTCCAAGTGGGGCATCCGCCAGCCACCACAAGACATAGCTCTCGATCCCAGAGAAAAAGAGTCCCTCGAGAGGGGTCCACCTATCTTTCCCTCCATCTTCGACCCTCTCCTGAGGGCCGAAGCTCAAGAATGCCTAGACCCACCAATTCGCTGTGAAAAGGAAAGAGGCCTAGGCAATCTTCCTCTGCTTCCTCCGAAGACTTTACTCCTGAAAAGGACCTGCCGAAAGAGATCCATCCCGATTACGAAGGGAAGCTTAAGGCCCTCGAATCGGAGGTTGCGAAGGTTCAAGAGTAGAAGAACCACGGTGACCTTGTGGCGTGTGAAATGCGCCCTCCATACACCGCTCGCATCATGGCCGAAGTTGTTCCTCGGCACTTTAGGATTCGTCGGATGGAGCCTACGACGGCACCACCGATCCACTTGATCACCTGGGTAGTTTTAAGACCTACATGATGATTCAAGGAGCTTCGAATGCACTGTACTGCCTCGTATTCCCGGCCACTTTAAAAAAATCGCTCGGATGTGGTACTCGAGCATACGTTCAGATACCATCGATTCTTTTTCCGAGCTAGAAAAATTATTTATCTTGGATTTCAGGACCTACCGCAAGACCCCCCTCAACACGGATACCTTGTTCCTCCTTTACCAGAACGAAGGAGAAAGTCTACGAGATTACATCTCCAGATTCAACTTGGCTATGCTCGAGATCCCTAATCTCAATGAGCACGTGGCCATGTCTGCATTAAAAAAGGGCTCCGTACATCCAGGCTCACTTTTTTTGGACAAAAAGTTCTCCAAAAGATATACTGAGCTCCTGTCGAGAGCTCAGAAGTACACCGACGCTGAAGAGTAAGCGGCGAATCAGCGGCTAGCTGAAGGGAAGTCCCTCCCGAGAAGAAAAATAGCAGGGGACAAGGCTCCCTGCACCCAACAACAACAACAACAAATATCCTGATTGGCGATGAAGTCCCAGCCCAGAGCATCGGTGGGAGATTTGACTCATATACCCCCTCAACCTCCCTAGAGAAAAGATCCTACTAGAGATAGAAAAAGAAAACTATCTCCAACGGCCACGTCCATGAAGGCATCCTCTTCCGTAGGAATAGGAACAATACTATCGATTCCACCGAGACCATGGCCATGACACTAAAAGTGCATCCAGCTTAGAGATGCCATCGAGGATCTTATCAAGACAGGTTATTTGGGGTGGTACATCGATCGCCAGGGACCTTGATCAGAAGCTACCGTTTCCCAGAGGGCCCCTGAAGAAGCTGAACTGCCAATCAGAGGCCCACCAAGGGAACGTAGGGATGCTGCATCGGCCGATCGATCGGAGAAGAACCGAAGACGATGCCTCAAAATGGCTCAAAGACAACAATGCTATACTCTTCTCCGATGACGACCTCGCTGGGGTCCAGCTCCCATATAATGACCATATTGTAATATCGACCGTTGTAGCCAATTATGATGTAAGACGTATCTTGGTTGATAATGGAAGTTCTACCGATGTCTTACTCTACGATGAATTTTCTCGGATGTGCCTACCTAAAAACAAATTACAAATATCCCCTATACCACTTACTGGCTTCGGAGGCAACCAGGTCGATGTTGAGGGAGAAATAATATTACCTGTAACCCTCGACACCGAACCCCAATAAAAGACACTACTAATCAACTTCACGGTGGTCCGAATCCCTTTGGCCTATAACATGATTCTGGGATGGCCCATCCTGAACAAATTCCGGGCCATGGTGTCAACTATCCCTCTTGTACATTTTCCTACCAGGAGAGGTGTCGGAGAAGCCAAGGGAGATCAAAGAACGTTACGGCAGTACTTGATGATTCAAGACAAGCACTCCAACGATCCTACAACTTGGGATTAATTAGATTCGAGGGACCCAATCGCAGACTCTGGTGAACCCATGGAGAGAACCATCCTGGTGCAACTAACTGAAGAGGACCCCACCAGGGTTGTGCAGATCGAAAGCATGCTCGATGAGGAAACCAAAGCGAAGCTGATCTGTTTTCTCAAAAATAATGCCAATTTCTTCGCTTGGTCAGCTTCGGACATGCCAAGAATCTAGTTGAAGTAATTACTTATCGGTTGGAAGTCACCCCCGAATATAAGTCGGTTCGGCAGAAAAAAAGGACTTTCATCCCGAAAGGCAGAAGGCAATAGATGAAGAAGTGAACAAACTCATCAAGACGGTATTCATTCGAGAAATGCATTATCCTAAATGGTTGGCCAATAGGGTAATGGTGAAGAAAGCTAACGGCAAGTGGAGAATCTGCATTGACTACACAGACCTCAACAAAGCCTGCCCAAAGATAGCTTTTCCCTTCCAAGATCGACCAATTAGTTGATGCCACCACTGGGCACCAACTACTAAGCTTCATGGATGCCTTCTCTGGATACAACCAGATCCGAATGGATCCCCAAGATGAAAAAAGATGGCCTTCGTCACCGACAAAAGTCTTTACTGCTATAAAATAATGCTATTTGGACTCAAGAATGCTAGAACGACATTCAAAGGCTGATTAACAAGATGTTTAAGGAACAAGTGGGAAGGACCATACCAAGTCAAAGAAGTCGTGCATCCAGGAACATATCGTTTGAGACTCTGGATGGCGTTGTACTACCCCGACCCTAGAATGTACAATATCTTTGCAAGTACTACAATAAACATATCCCAAAGATTTTCATGAAACTCTAAACAGCTCACCATCCCGATGGTGCAACAGCGGTCTCAATGATCCGTTCAACGAGATCGAACAAAGGCACAAAGGCGATCCTGATCCACTCGTCTTATCGGTATGTATGATGAGCACAAACGGATAGCCCAATCAGGCTGTCAAATGATCAAAGGTGCAGGGACGGTTCATACAACCTACCCTACGGTGAATCCGAAGACGCGTCGGGGTGGGCGTAACCAGTCTACCTTATACTAAAGAAGGTGCAGGGATGGTTCATATAGCCTACCCTATGGTAATCCGAAGATACGCCGGGACGGACCTAATCAGCCTACCTTAATTTCGATAGGGAAGCACATGGATGGCTCAGACGCCCTATCCTATGGTAAATCCGAAGATGTGCCGAAGTGAATCTACATCACTCACCTTGACAACAATAAACACTCCACGAGATGGCTTATCGATCCCATCCCATCAGCAAATCCGAAACGGCTCTGCAAGTTTGTCACACAGCTATCATACTGCAAAGCCCACACTTCGTAATGTTCCAAGGTATGCCATCCACAGAGAAAGAAGGAAAGGGAAAGAAGGATACTTTCTTCATTGCATCTCGGAACTTTAAAAAAAAGGAGCAGATAGTGGAAAGGCAGATCTAGAGACCACCCGCCGCCCCTTTCCGTGTCGGTGGGGGGTGTCAAATTTTAGAAGAGGACGGGGAGGCTACCGACTTCCTTCTGATTCGGACTCAGGCTCCTCTTCGAAGTCGGAGTCACATTCTTGACCAGGGAAGGGACGGAGGGCCTAATGTTCTCTAGGCCCTTCAAGTGGTAGTATCGGAAAGCCTTGTCCCGGTGTTCCTGGAACCCTCGGTGGTAAGAGTCCAGGATCGCCTTGGCGACCTCATCCTTGAAGGCTGATGATGCCATGAATTTTACGATGGCCTCCGCCGCTTCCTTCCTGGCCTCTTCCACCTCCGCGATAGCCTCCTCGACTTGAGCCCTGGCCTCCTCCAGACGGCCTCTAAGACCCATACCTTCCTCTCCAAACGGGCAATGTCCCTCTGCAAGTGGTCATCGTCGTCCCCTCGGTGAGCCTTCCCACAAGGCTCACCCTCTGCCTGAGAGCTGGAAGCCCATCCTCCGAAGTTCTGAAATGTTAAACTTCATTTCTGCGATATGCTAAGGAGAAGAGGAGAACAACTTTCGAAGTAAAAGTTTGAAACTTCGATGGCCTCTGAAAGGAAAGAGCTAGGTCCTATTTAAAGGGATCCTGCACCCATGAACGGTCGCAGGAAAACGTGCCCCATACTTTTCCCCAGGCTTGCCAGAAGGTGCCATGCGTCGAAACGATGCCTCGAACTAGATGGCCGCTTTGGGAACGGTATGGTCCCAGTAACTGCTCTCGAGAATAGAGGCCAACGGTGCTTCGAACCCAGGGCGATTCCCCTCGGGCAGTACAACATTAATGGTCACTGCCCGGAAAGGAAAGCATGGCGGCACCCAGGATGCGCGGAGATGCGATCGTTCGAATATCTGTGCATTCGACATGAATAGCAAAAAATGTGCTCGATGTCCCCCAACAAATCGCCAAGGATGGAGTGACATCTAGCCGCCACGCTACCATCGATGCAAAAAGGATAATTATGGCGATGATCAACATCAACCCAACTGAGGTTAATTCTGATCGAAGGGATCGGTCTGGTCCTTTCTGATCTGGTCAACCATGCCAGGGAAATCATCAATGGCATTACGACCCCACTTCAGAGTTCATCTTCAACCAAGTCGAGAACATCGGCTCCGAACTGGCCATGTCATCGGTTCATCCACTGGAAAAGAATCAACTCAGAAGAGACTAGTTTAAAAAGAATTAGTCATTTATTTCAAAGAGGAAAAACCCTCATCCAGAAGGAAGACATTACAAATAGCTGACAAAAGGAAAATGCAACAATTCTATTCCCTGTCAACCCTTTCAGCAGCCGAAATAGGAGTATGGATCGAAGCTTCGCTAGTGACCAGCCCAATGCCTTCACTAGAATGTGCCGATGCCACATCGGACTGAACCTTGGAGTCTTCAGCTCCGTCCCCCATAACAGCAGCCGAAGACAAGTCCAAGATGGGGTAAAGTTTCTTAACTTTACCCAGATAATCGGCGTAACCCGAAAGGTAACTCTTCAATGCGGCTTCGCGCGCTTCATCTGTGAAGGCCTGAGAACTTTTGTAAGCCTCAACAGCCTCGAAAGACCTTTCCTCAGCTTGCGTAGCCCTTTGGTTGGCCATCAAAAGGCTATCTTCTCATTTCATCGATCCTTCTCTCTAATTCGGCCTGACGAGACTTCAGTTCTTCAGCATCCCGAAGGGTCTTTCTCAGCAATAGTTCGAGAAAAATTACCTTCCTTCTCTTCTTCTGCAGAATGATTACCATATCAGCCGCCTGCGCCTGGAGAGTCCCCAGTTGTCTTCTCAAGACGTCGTTGGAGGCGACAGTCTTGCCCAACTCCTCTTCTGTGGCGGTCCGAAGCCTTTCGGCAACATCTTTCTTAACTACAGTCGAGGCCACCTGACTTCGGAGGCTCTCGCCGAAACTAATGGATTCGTGGGCACCTTTCTCCAGGAAAGAAAGGCCGTGAGAAACCTACAGAAAAGGAGCACATGCGAGGTTAATCTAGTCGATGAATATGAACAAGTAACATGCATGCCAGAGTCTACCTGTTGTATCCCAAGAAGGATGGCAGAAAAAGGATTCCCGGACTCCTGCCTCCCGGTTCTGGTGGCAGGTCTATCACACCCCACAGGATTCCTTTCTCCCGCTGCTGGAGTCACAGGCTTGACATCTTCGACGTGCGAGGGAACCCCACCGGCATCTCGTGAGCTTGACTTCTTAGATGGCCCGGTCAGCACAGCCCCTCAGGAGAAGCCGGTTCCTCCCCTGAGGAAGAACCTATCTCGATTGGGACATTACTCCCAACCTGGGCACACGGCAATGCCAACATGCACCTCCGCCTCCGATCCGATCTCCTCTCCTGGAAGCCTCTCATTGGCTTCCCCTTTGCCACCTGCCTGAGCTGTGCTAGGTTCGGCCTCATGCCGCGGCAAGCACTCCAAGCAGCGCGGGGATAAGGAGACGAGAAGGGTGTTAGGAGCGATGTTGCCACGGGCGAATGCAGGCTCCCGGGCATGCCACGCCCGCTAGCCTTAATAAACCAGTACCCCAACTTGTGTGTGGGGAGGACCACTAAAAAGCTGCAGCCACGATGACCCCTTTTTCCAGCACAGTCATTATGGCTTTGATCTCCATCATCTCTCCAGGCAACAGTGTAACGGTCGCCAAACCCCCGGTAAGCCAGAGGTTCCCCTCACGTAGGGACTTCTGTACATGTTTTAAGTTCCTAAGAAGGAGCCTATGTTCAGAGAAATCAACTCAACGAAGAGCTGCATGGTTCAGTCCGTCGCTAAAATCAACGACCCTACCTAAGTCAAGTTCAAAACTCCATAGTTGGGGAGTCCATAGCATCCATAAAAAGGGAAAAAAAAGAATGGTCATTAATCCAGGAGAATTCATTGATTACATGCCAAAGAAGAAAAAGAAGAGACAAAGTTCGAAGCCTGACAAATCCCTACAGATCAGCCGAGAGAGACCCAGCGTTGGCAGAGCAGAGCATCTCATCAATCTGGATGGAGAGGATTTCCTCAACCTGGGCCAAGGTCGGAGAATCTTTGGCCTGGACCCCCTCTTCGGCCTGGACCGAAACTACCGTACCGACCACAGCCAACTCCTTGATTACGATCGGGACTTCTTCGCTTCGGCTCGGCATCTCTTCGACCTCATCAGGGCCTCCAATCTCTTCCTCTCTTTCCTCCTCGATATCAAATGCAGGGATACTGGAAAGATTGAGATCGGGGAAGACTCGCTAACCTTGGCGAGTCCATCATTGAAGCCAAATTGATAACTGACATACTTGCTTCATTTACTTCCATCTTGAACTGTGAAGACTTTCTGAAGTCTTCGACAGCCTTAGCTGCCTGCTCTCTCATCGCTTCGGACTCCCTCCTGGTCGCTTCAGCCTTCAGAGTTGCCTCTTCGGCCCTTGAAGATGCCTCTTTGGTCCTCTTGTTCGCCTCCTCAGCCACCTTGGCTAGGTCTTCGGCCTTCTCCTGGTTCTCCTTAACAGAATGCTCCAAGGAGTCAATCTGCTTCTTATTCCTCCTCAGCTTCACCTCCTGCTCCGAGATCTTCAAGTGGGCGTTCTTCAGTTCACCCTTCAGGCTCTGAACCTCGGCATCCACGCGAGTGAGCTGATTCTCCATGGACAGCTTCAGCTCCTCGGCAACCTCCCTCTCGGCTCTGGCTACTTGGAGCTCCTCCTTCAGGCCATGAATGAGACTATCAACGCTTCCCAGACCCTCTTCTAGAAAGGTGACGTCGTAGAGCAGCTGTACCAATAAAACAAACATGAGATCAGCCACAACCAAATGACCCACCGTCATAGAAGGGATAATGAAAACCTTACCTGCAGCAAAGAGGAAAAAGCGAAATCAGATACCTGGCAAGGCTCTGACCCCGGATAACTGCCAAATCATGGGGCAGCAAAACATCTTTCAAAGCTCGCCTAGCAACGCGGGGCTGAAAGACCCCCGTGGTGGAAAGCTCTGAAAGGCCTACGGGACAACTTCCACCTGGAGGAGCCTCCCAGACAGACTCCTCCTCGACTTGCAATGCCTTGGCCCCATCCACTGCAGGGGGGCAAGGCGATGGGGCATCAGCCGCGGAGACGGACTCTCCCTAATCCGAACTGAAGAGTCAACTATCGACAGAGATTCATATGGCGGAGGTCCTTCCAAAACCTCCATCGTCGGTACCCCGTCCCCTCCAGACGTTCCTCTGGAGAACGAAGCGCTTCTGCTCCTACCAGGTCATCCCTCTTCGACCTTTGATGAAGACACGATCTTCGGCTTCGACCACAGGCATCATTCCGAAGACATCTCGGGACGAAAGCACTCCCTCCAATCCAGCCATGGACATTCCTAAAAAGGAAGCTCGAATGCAGATCTTCAACCTATCTCAAGCCCACATGAACGTGGAGATAACGGTTACGATCGACTATCACCTCCAGAACAGAACTACATCAAAGTGACCACGTGGTCACTAACTCCACTGTAACGTCTCCCGCTTGACCGAAACCATTCAATAACCGCCTGTAGTTATGGACAGAGAGGAATCCATTAACTCCCCCTATCGTAACCGCAGGAAAGAGGACGGAACTGCAAGCCATACCAGTCAATATAAATACTGGTAAGAGGGGACATTCCATGAAAGGGCATAATGAAACCCTAAAATCCAGAGTTCTTTTCATCGCTATTCTCCCATCTCAGAATCTTCCCATTCTGTTGCTGAGCCCGCCTCTGACTTAGGCATCAGAGTGTCCCCCGTCGGAGAACATCCGGCCAAGAATCTATTTTGCAGGTAAATCAGGGAGCGAACCTGTGAACCAGTAACTACGTCCGATCGAAAAAGAGATTCTACGCTAATATATATTAAAGCTATAAATTAAAAAAATTGAGAATTCATGCCGACTTATGTATACTTACAAATAATTCAAACAATCATTTGACCATTAAACAAATATGAAGAATTTAATTGGTTTTCAATAATTGAAAGGTTCATTAAAATGGACCTTTTTCACACCATGAACCTCAAATGTGGATGCCATTTCTTTCAAAGGTGAGGCCAAGAGGCTTTATTTGCATTCTCTCATTTGTCATGAATCTAAAATTCTCAAGACCATATCGTTTGCCCAAGATATATACCTAGAAGAAGAATACGGGAGTGTCCCTCAACCTCCCAACACCGCGTTTACATTATTCTATTTTAAATTATACAACAGAACCATATATAGGCTGGCCGCCAATATCTCCAGACCGGAGTCGGTGAGATTATCCTTCTTCTCACCGCGCTGGACCTAATCTTAACTCCGGATCACCTAAACACCAACGATCCTCTTAAATCCCCGCATCGATTTAATGTACTCCGACCAATAGAGAGTCTGCCACGTAGTCGAGTCCTGCCCCCCTTAAATTGATCCCAAGAACACCGGAAATCGACCTGGGCATCGGCTCGGAGGTTGAAACGGGAAAGTCCGTCTGAGGGGTCGTGGGCCGACTTCTGTCCTTCTTATCTCTCATCGGAAGGGATTCTCGAAAGGTATGTATCCTTATCAAAAAAAAAAAAGAAGAAAGGTATGTCTCCCTTGAAACCCTAGAGGATTCGATTTTTCCGAGGTTTTTCTATGAGATCCTCCGCTCGATCTTGTTGTAATCTGTTTGATGGCTTCCTGGATGAGTTTTCACCACTTTTTTGGACAATGGGATCGTTTTTTGAATGATGTCCTTCCCATTTGCGAATCCTGAAAGCCAGGGTTTCAATCCTCGTTCTGTTTGTTTGTCTTCTGGATTAGTCTAAGATTTATGGGTTTTGGGAGGGGCGTGTTTGTAGTTGTAGTTTCCGGGAGCCGTATATCTGTTTTCCTTCTGTTTTAATTTTATCGTGCTAAAGTCTTTGATCTGCAGTGCGGGCTTTAGATTCTTGTTGTTACTCAGTATGAGTTTCTCATCGTTGGGTAGGATTAGAGGGTAGGGTTACTGGAGCCTGAAATAGTTTTCTCTTTGAGTCACCTAAGTGATTGCGATTATTATCTTCGAATGAAAAGCTTTAGATTTTGATAGTGTTGAATTTTATTGGAAGTGGGTTGTCTGTTCCCGCTGTAAGTGATTCAGTCGATTGGAATTTTAAATTTTATGGCATTTGCTATAAATTGTGAATCAAGTGGAAAGCTTGCTCGGTAGAAGTGGGGGATTAGGGCTTAGATTTGCTTTTTGTTCTATTGCAGTTACCATCATGAACTAATAGCTTTCACTCTTAGTTCTGCACTTTGGAGTTCTGAAGTGATGGAAAGAATAGGAGTAGGTTTGCAAGCGGTGAAAAATGGCAACTTTGGAGAAGGTGAGTCTCTGAGATATGCAGTCCCTTCAACCAGAACTGGATCTCGAAATACAAGCCCTCTCGGCAGAAGGTAATCAAGACCAGGCCTAGGGGTTTTGATGAGGAGACTGTTGCAACATTTGGTAAAGTCGTTCATGCTGATATCCAAATGGAAGATAGCATATGGGCACTATTGCCCGAGGACTTACTAATTGAGGTTCTTGCTAGGGTGCCTCCATTCTTGATCTTTAGGCTGAGGTCAGTTTGCAGGCGATGGATTCGATCCTTCAAGACAGTAGCTTTCTCACATCTCACTCGAAAGTTCCTTCGCATGGACCTTGCCTCATCACATTCTGGAAGAACTCACAAACCCATCAGTTCTGCATTCATTCCATGGGGCCTTTATTTTAAATTCATCTGGTGTTGGCTTCAGGTGCTAGTCAAGTTTCAAGTGTACAAGGGCTTGTTTTAAAATTTTAATCTAAATAGCTGAGGACATTGTAATTCATGCTTGTTAACTTATATTTTTTGATGTTATGTTCTTCAAGGTATTCCAATGATATTGTGTACAGCATACTACAAATATTGAAAAATTGATTGGCAGTCATCCTGACATGCCACTGTAAAATAAATAACACAAGCATATTCCTTTGTAAAATAAAAATCTCCTTTATTAGCTTTTGCATCCAAGAGTTTGTAAGTTCTATAATTACATCTAATTAAAAGGTTGAAATTATCCCTGGATGGGAAAGATGTACATATTTTCTTATGTACATCACTTAAAATTATTTTGATCATTCTTGATATTTTTTTTGGAGGGGGATATGACATTTAGGTTCAATTTGAGATTAATCATTTAATATTTTATTAATTATGGGTTAAAATAGATATGACATTTAGGTTCAATTGAGATTAATCATTTAATATTTTATTAAATTATGGGTTAAAATATCAGATAAAAATAAATGTCAAGAGGATAGATATAGATTTTTTTAATTATTGTATGTAAGTATAAATTTATCCTTAATCTTGAATGGAGTTTTGTAATTTAATAAAAAAATAACACAAATATACTTGACTCTAATTCTACATCTGACATTGTCCAGTTTTGGTAATATTTTTTTTCATATAAGCCCAAATATTTCACTTTTTGCCTGAATCGTTGGATCCAAAATAATATGCATAGATCCAAGCACGGCACCCTTCGGTGCAAATAGACGATGCATGCGTGGATGTGGTGGTTGCGTGGAAGGCGCGGGGATCGGAGGCTTAAACAAATAAGCGTCGCTTCCCTGGAAATATGATCACGTGCATGCCACGCAGCTCTCTTGAAATTCCACTCATAATCTGTTGTCGATTAAAAATATTGCATTTAGCTCTGCATGTGCATGAAATCGTATATTTATCATATTAAGTATCGTTACCGCTGAATTTTTCGGATCGAGCTCTTTCAACTGGGCTGATTGGAGTGCGCATCTTAATTCCTGTAAAAAAGATTTCACGGACCGGTGATGTTCCGGCGGGGACACTCCGATGGCTAAGTCAGTGGGAGACTCGGAATAAGAGAATGGAGTGATCGCAAAGAAATAGCTCATGGGGAAGGAAGAGCCTCCTTACCTCGAGGTTTCGTTTATCTTATATAGGTGCAGAATTTTACCGAAATCTGTGAGGAGCTAGGTTGGAAATGGCCAATTTGCTCTTAGAGGAATCTTGGTAGTGGTCAGGTGGCACCCGGACAGAGTGGCGTCATGGGATTTGCAGAGTAGTGGCGCTGAGATGTCAGGAATTTGTTGTAACAGAATTCTGGTACCAGCTGGAAGAGACCTCTAGGATCTTCGGGCCATCCTTGGAGTGGCCCGTTTTGGATCGATATGGGCCTGGCTGAAATGGGTTGGTCGGATCCTTGGTGGGTCGGTCGGACCTAGCGGAAGGGTCGTCGGCTCCGGTCTGGTTCGGAGGGAGGCGGTTGTGTATAACAGTTGCCCCTTGCTCTTGGCCTTCGGGATGGCCTGTAGCTTCGAAGGGCGAGAGCATCATTCTCGCATTGAATACATTCATCCTTGAAAGGATTACGGATCTGATCAGGTGTGCTGCGCCTGGTCATTCCCCACTCCAGAAGCTCGCGCCTGGGACAGGTGTCGACCCTGCATTGGAAGCGTAGGGAACGACAATTAATGCAGAAGGGGTACAATGGTAAGTGGCCAATCCGGCTCGCTCGACCGTCGGGCTTCAGAGGTGATTTGGATGATGTGGCAACATTTGGGTAGTTGGTGCCGTGCTGGGGGTGATCCATCCGCTGCTAATCCAGCGATCACGTGGATCGTGGCCAGACAGTGCTTCCTTCCGTCGCATCGGCTTTCGCTGCGTGGGAAGTTGTATCGCCTGATGTCTGGATCGTGGTGCTCGAGGAATGGTGATAACCGCTTCGTTCAAGGGCTATAAAAGGGGACGTTGAGACTGGGGCGAAGCTTTTGCTGCATTCGCCCTTGGAGAGAGATCGCCCTTGAAGAGAGATTTCGGCTCGCTCCAACATCTTCAACCTTTTAGGAACCCAGTCCTCAGGTCAATTCTTCCCTCCAAGCCCTGTAGCAATGGCCTCTAGTAGCCGGAGCTCTAGCCGTAGGATAGAGGGACTAGGTCTCAGCCATGTCCAATCTGAGCTAATGCAGGATCGGTAGAAGCCCTTAGAGAGTTAGGTTCAACATCCCTTCCATCCTGCACCTCATCGTCCGGATCGGGAAGGGAGGGTGACCCGGCTGTCGAGCTCGGGAGCCCTCCCACTGTATGAGGATCACTTGAAGGCCGGCCTTCGATTTTTCCCGTGTGACTTTTTCGTCCAGGTCTTCAACCTATATCGAGTCACTCTGCATAGCTAACCCCGAATAGTATTCAGGCTATCAGTTGCTTCGTGGTCTTGTGCCAGAGGGTTGGAGTAGAACCTAGGACTCCCTCTTTGCAAACTTTTTTGTCCTGAAGAAAGGCTTCCAGAGCAAGGAGTAGTGGGTGTTCAACCCCTGTCCCGGGCGGAAGATAATCGGAGGTCTTCCGTCAGCCATTCATAGGTGGAAGTCAAAGTTCTTCTTCATACACAGTTATCAGCTTAGGGCTTCAACCCATCATGGGGGAACCGAGGCCAACAGTTGACGGAGGGAGGGTGGTCTTGATGGCTGACCAAGCCGACTTCAACGAGTTAGAGGCAGTCAGAATCACCATGGTGAAGGAGCTGCTCGGGTGGACAGCCTCCGCTCGGCCGGATTTAGCTATCATGAACACTTAGGTAGGGTAGAAATCATTGCTGTCATACTTTTTGCTCCGTCGGCTATATTCCTTCCTTACTCTAATCTGTTCTTGTAATAGGAGAAAACATGAAGCCCGACCGTGCGAGAATAGCAGAGCAGGCAGCGAGGATAGCAGAGCAGGCAGCGAGGATAGAGAGCAGGCGCGAGGAAGAGGGCCGCCTAGTCCACGGAGCGACCGCGGGCAAGTAGAAGAAACAGCGGGCGGAAGAACAGCCTGCGATCGTCATGGCATGGGCTTCGACGAGGATATATGCCTTTGTTGGAGCGGTTGGCGGCAAAAGCATCGGGACCTTTGCCTACAATCGAGAGTCAGCCGTCCGACCGGAGCCGGACCCATCGGAGCCGACCGAGGTGGGGATGGCCTCGGCCTCGCCATCGGCCGAGCGGACGGAGGTGGCCCGCCCGCAGATGAGAAGAAAGGGGTGCTTGGAGGAGTAGAGGCTGAAGAAGTCAGCTATGACATCTTCCAGCATTGGCACGCTCTTCACAATCCCCGGTAGGCCAGAGACCTACTAAAGGGGGCCATCACCCAGGCCAACTGGGAGGAGTCGAGCAAGCGCAAGTTGCACGAGGTGGCGAGGGGCGCTTACCTCAGTCTGATGAAGGTACTTTTGTCGTCCCTTCATTTTCTTCTTCCTTCTTTTCTTTTCTTATGCATGACTAATATGTTCCATTGCTTGTAGCTCTTTCACGAGGTCTCGATGATGGACGAGGGCCTCGACGAGATAGCCCATGCGGCAGAGGCCTCGGTTGGGGAGGTCGAAGGACTAAAGTCGGCCAAGATGGCAGCAGTGGCATCGCAGAAGGCCGCAGAGGAGAGGCTTTCGGCCAGTTTGGCCGAAGTCAAATCTTTGAAGAAGCAGGCAGAGGGCCTGCACACCCAGCTGGCCGAGCGGGAGGCCAAACTGAAGAAAAAGAAGGAAATGGTTAGGTCTCTGACCCATCAACTGTCTGATGAGGTGGAGCGATCCGTCGATGCTGAAAGGAGCGTGCGGTCCATAAGGCATTGGCGGGAAGGTATCTGACCGAGCTGAAAGAGGCGAAGGAGCTGGCGGCGGAGCAGGTCCACGACGCTGTGGCAGAATACAAGGTTTCAGCCGACTTCAATGATGAGATGGAGGAGGCTGGGACGGCGAGCTACGAATACAGCTTCGACGACTGCCTGAAAAGGTGGCCGAAGCTTTCCCGGAGCTCGACCTGTCCTCAATATAGCTGATGCACCCACCGGAAAAAAAAGAGGGCCCTGCCGACACGGGGCCGATGCCCAAACCACTGTCGATGCGGGACCGGTGGAGGCCTTGGTCGAGGCTTCGGATGCTGTGCGGGAGGCCGAAGCTGAAGCTCCTTCGACGAGTGGGAAGGATCTCCCTCTTTTGTAAATACTTGGCAAGACTTAAGATCAACTGTAAAAGTCTATCCATATCTTGTACAAATTTTTTGGTTAATGAAATGACATCTTGATATTCATCTTTTGTTTTGTCTTGTTGTTGTTCCCCCCCTTCTTTTTTTCAAATGGGTTATTCTTGCCTCTTGTCGCTGACCAACGGCCCTTTCTGGAGTTGCTGAGTGCCCCATTGGTTTTTAACTTAGCCATTTATAAGAAATATTTCTAAGTGTCGAGAGGTCGCTTAGTCTAAACTCATCTTCTTTAGAAATATTTCTAAGGGATCTTCGAACTAGCTATTTGTAAGGAAATACCTTGAGTGTTTAAGGATCCCACAAAGTGCTTTCCGATCGAGGTCGGATTTGAGTTGGCTGCGCTAGAGCCTTTGTCGATCGAGGTCGGACTTGAGTGGGATGCACTAGAGCCTTTGCCGATCGAGGTCGGACTTGAGTGTGCTGCACCAAAGCATTTGCCGATCGAGGCCAGACTTCTTTATAGAGTAAATTACCACCTTTATTGATAATATTTGCAGAGGTTATCTACATTCCAAGAACGTGCCACTTATCGTCCGTCTAGATGCTCGAGTCGGTAAGTTCCAACCCAGATCACTTCGACTACTCGATAGGGACCTTCCCAGATGGGGGAGAAGTTTTCTTGTTCAGTTGACCTGGATATCTTTGACCTCCGCAGAACCAGGTCTCCTACCCGAAGCTTCAAGCCTTGACTCAAGAATTGTAATATCTGGCCATTCTTTGACGATAAGTCGCCATCCTCAGGTTCGCTTGGAGTCGGGTCTCCTCGAGCAAGTCGATTTCAGCCATTCTCTGCTCAGAATTGGCCGGTTCGGCGAAATGATCAATCCAGAGGGACTGCAAGAAGACTTCCACTGGTATGACCGCCTCACTCCCGTAGGTAAGATTGAATGGAGTTTTCCCAGTTGCTGTGTGGGAGGTAGTCCGGTAGGCCCAGAGTATCGAGTGGAGTTCTTCGGCCCAGAGTCCTTTGGCATCACTAAGTCGGGTCTTTAGGCCATACAGAATCGTCCGATTGGTGACTTCGGCCTCCCCGTTGGATTGGGGGTGTCCGACTGAAGTCAACTGGTGGAGATATGATACTGCTGGCAGGAATCCCGGAACTTCGGGTTGTCGAATTGCCTCCCGTTGTTGGTGATGACTGTCTGTGGTATGCTGAACCGATAAATGATGTAATTTCAGACTGAGGTCTCCACCTTGGCTTCGGTAATCTGCGCCAGCGGTTCAACTTTCACCCACTTGGTGAAGTAGTCGATGGCTACGATTAGGAACTTCCGTTGTCCGGATGTTGGGAGAAATGGCCCGAGGATGTCCATTCTCCATTGTGCGAATGGCCAGGGGGCGGTTAGCGGGGTTAGCTGACTAGCTGGTCGTCTTTGAACATTGGAGTACCTCTGGCATGCGTCGCACCTTTTAACAAAGTCAGCAGCATCCTTTTGGATGGTTGGCCAGTAATAGCCCTGCCGGGTAATCTTGTAAGCCAAGGATCTACCTCTCAAGTGGTCACCGCATATGCCTTCATGTATTTCTCTGAATGTGTAATTGGCGTTCGACGGTCCTAGGCACTTGAGCAGTGGTTGCGTAAATGATCGCTTGTAGAGGGCCCGTCGAGGATGATATACCTCGAGGCCGTCTAGCACACACGTTTGGCTTCGACCCTATCTTCTGGCAGGGTTCCTTCATCGAGGAACGTAAGGATGGGGTCCATCCAATAAGCCTCTCGTTCCACTTGATGGATTCCCGATGTCTCTTCAGCAATGCTGGGCTTTGTAGGTGCTCCACGAAAGTCCGGTCAAAGGGATCAGTGACGGCAATGGCCAGCCGTGACAAGGCATCCGTCCGAGAATTTTGTACTTGAGGCATATGGATGTGACGCGGACACGACCCCGAATCAATTTTTATTTCTAGGAAAACAGTCCGTTGGTCATTAAGAAATGACCCTAGGTTAGGCTAAACCAAAACCAATTTTATTTTTTTCCATTTTTTTTATTCAAATGAAACTTTTTTTCCATATTTTCTTTTTTTTATTCAAATAACCTCTCTCTTTTTTTTTTTTCATTCCTACGCTTTCTAAAGTTGGCAGAGAAGCCCGAAGATGCTTTCACGTTCATGCAAAGCATCTCCCGGTGCTTTGATGAACGTGCAGAACGTCGGTGCCGGTCCGTGGAGGGGTAGATCGGCGGGCATCCACCGGCGATGGCAAGGGATGGAGAGGGTGCACCGGCAGTGAAGGTGGGACTCGCGGCGGCGGCTTGCATGGGCGGAACACGCGGCGACAGTGTTTGGACAGCGACGGTGGCGACCATGGAGGTCTGCAGCATGGGGAGGTGGCGGTGCGGCTCTGCTCTCCGGTGGGCAGCGAGCGGCGGTTACGTCGCGCAGATCGGGCGGAGATGGTAGGGAGCGGAGGAGTTGGACGGCCGGCTGGGACTTCCGGTCGGCGGGTGATTTGCTTGAACGGGTGGATCCGGGGACTTGGTTCCGATGCTTGATGGTTCTCGGGCAGAGTTCCGGCCCGAGCGTGTGGATCGCGAGGAGGTCTGCGGATCTATTGCTGCAGGAGTCACGGTGAATTGCTTCAATTGAACGGCTCGGAGAAGAAGACAATAGGAATAAAGATCGGAATAAGAAGTGAGGAATTAGTAGAGAATAAGGGAGAAGAATAAGAAGAACATGGAGAACAAGAAGAAGAGGGGGAGAAGAAGAACCTGAGAGAAAGAATAATCAGAAGGAAAGGAGGGGGAGGGGAGTCGAGACATACATAGACATTTTCTCAATAATTCATCATCATCGCTATATTTTATTCAATAACCAGACTCTTAAATATAGTTATTTAAGATATCCGATAACCTAACCTGATCAAATATCCCTAACAAATTCAAATTAAAAACAAACAAATCCATTTAAAGGATAAAATAAATCCTAAAAACAAATATTCAAACTAAACAATCAAATCCTAAAAACAATCGGAACAAATCAATCATAATATTCTTGAATTTAAATTCAAGAGTGCTGCATCAGGATTAGTGCTGCATCGACTTCAGGATCTTGGCCCCCCAGGGTTTGGGCTGGGTTGGGCTTCAGGTTCTGGGCTTGGCTTCTGGGTTAGGCTTCAGGCTTGGGCTGGGCTAGGCTTTAGGTTATGGGCTAGGCTTCTGGGTTGATCTAGGCTGCTTCAGATTCTGGACCGATACCCCCATCATTTCTCCTGAGGTGGGGAAAACTCGACTCTGTCGAGTCGGGCTTCAGCAAAATCTTTTTTCTAACTCCAAGATGCATTGATCTGCAAACTAATTTTTTTACAAATATGCAAATGTAATAAAATTGATTAACCTAACCTAAACTTGCTTTGATACCAAAGAATTGACGCGGGACACGACCCCGAATCAATTTTTATTTCTAGGAAAACGGACCGTTGGTCATTAAGAAATGATCCTAGGCTAGGCTAAACCAAAACCAATTATATTTTTTCCATTTTTTTTAATTCAAATGAAACTTTTTCCCATATTTTTTTTATTCAAATAACCTCTCTCTTTTTTTCATTCCTACGCTTTCTAAAGTCGGCAGAGAAGCCCAGAGATGCTTTCACGTTCGTGCAAAGCATCTCCCGGTGCTTTGACGAACATGCGGAACGCCGGTGCCGGTCCGTGGAGGGGTAGATCCGGCGGGCATCCACTGGCGACGGCGAGGGACGGAGAGGGTGCACCGGTGGCAAAGGTGGGACTCGCGGCGGCGGCTTGCACGGGCGGAACACGCAGCGACAGTGTTTGGACGGCGACGGTGGCGGCCATGGAGGTCTGCAGCATGGGGAGGTGGCGGTGCGGCTCTGCTCTCCGGCAGGCAGCGGGCGGCGACGACGTCGCACGGATCGGGCGGAGATGGCAGGGAGCGGAGGAGTTGGACGGTCGGCTGGGACTTCGGTCGGCGGGTGATTTGCTCGAACGGGCGGATCCGGGAACTTGGTTACGATGCTTGATGGTTCTCGGGCGGAGTTCCGGCCTGAGCGTGTGGATCGCGAGGAGGTCTGCAGATCTGTTGCTACGGGAGTCACGGTGAATTGCTTCAATTGAACGGCTTGGAGAGGAAGACGATAGGAATGAAGATCGGAATAAGAAGCGAGGAATTAGAAGAGAATAAGGGAGAGGAATAAGAAGAATAGGGAGAACAAGAAGAAGAGAGGGGGAGAATAAGAGAGCCCAGGGAGAAGAAGAACCGGAGAGAGAATAATCAGAAGAAGGAAAGAAGGAGGGGGGAGGGAGTTGGGACATACCCAGACATTTTCTCAATAATTCATCATCATCGCTAAATTTTATTCAATAACCAGACTCTTAAATAGAGTCATTTAAGATATCCGATAACCTAACCTAATCAGATATTCCTAACAAATTCAAACTAAAAACAAACAAATCCATTTAAAGGATAAAATAAATTCTAAAAATAAATATTCAAACTAAACAATCAAATCCTAAAAATAATTGGAACAAATCAATCATAATATTCTTGAATTTAAATTCAAGAGTGCTGCATCAGGATTAGTGCTGGCATCGACTTCAGGATCTTGGCCCCAGGATTTGGGCTGGGTTGGGCTTCAGGTTCTGGGCTGGGCTTCTGGGTTAGGCCTCAGGCTTGGGCTGGGCTAGACTTCAAGTTCTGGGCTAGGCTTCTGGGTTGATCTGAGCTGCTTCAGATTCTAGGCCGATGCCCCCATCATGATGATCTCGAAAAATTTGAGTCGAGCCACAAGGCTCTGCACTTTACTCAAGTACTTGGCTAGGGTTGGATCTCTTGCCTCGAATTCGCCTCTCACCTGGTTGACCACTAGTTGGAAATTCGAGAAGGCTCTGATCCGCCCGATGCATAGTTCATCAGCTATCCTCGATCCCGCGAGAAGGGCTTCATACTATGCCTGGTTATTTGATACTTGGAATGCGAAATGCATATTCCAGGCTTTGTCCATCGAGATCGGCTAAGATTAATCATGCTTTGCAACCAGCAAGGTTAGACGCCTCATCCACATGGAGTGTCCATGCAGGGTCTGACCCTTCAGCAATATCATCCTTATGTATGTCGACCGTTTGCAGAGGCGTCTCCTGTCTCCAGGTACACTCTGCTATGAAGTCGGCGATCGCCTGAGCCTTCATGGCCGATCGAGGCCAGAAGGAGATATCAAATTCGCCAAGCTTGATGGCCCACTTGGCGAGCCGCCCCGAGGTATCGAGATTCCTGAGGATTGCCTTAAGAGGTTGATCGGTCAGGACGATGATTGGATGCACCTGAAAGTAGGGCCGCAATCGCTTGGCCGCTATAATTAGAGAGTAGATAAGCTTCGGCATATATGTAAGGGGGGAGTCTTCATATATGTCTTCAGTGCTTCGAAGGCCGACCGACATTCATCGGTCTAATGGAAGTGATCTGACTGCCGCAGTGTTTTAAAGAAAGGGAGACACCTTTCAGTGGACCTAGAAATGAAGTGACTGAGAGAGGCTATCCGACCTGTGAGTTCTTGCACTTGCTTCTTATTGGTTGGATGCCCCATGTCGATGACGGCCTTGATTTTATCCGATTGACCTCAATTCCTCGCTAGGTGACCAGAAAGCCGAGAAATTTTCCTGAGGTCATCCCGAAGGTACACTTGGCGGGTTCAATTTCATCCGATGGCGCCTCAGGGCGTTGAAGGATTCTTTCAGATTCTTGATGTGGTCGGCTCTCCAGAGGCTCTTGACTATCATGTCATCAACATATGCCTCCGTGTTTCTTCCAAGTTGCCCTTCGAAGATCCTATTGATCAGCCTCTAGAAAGTGGCTCCGGCGTTCTTTAGGCTGAAGGACATCATTTTATAATAGTACAGCCCTTTGTCAATAACGAAGGCTATCTTCTCCTCATCTTCCAGGTCCATGCTGATCTGGTTGTACCCAGAGAAGGCGTCCATGAAGCTTAGAAGCTGGTGACCGGCAGTGGCGTCAACCAGTTGGTCGATCTTTAGTAAGGGAAAGCTGTCCTTCGGGCAAGCTTTGTTGAGGTCAGTATAGTCCACACATATCCTCTACTTTTCGTTGGCTTTTCTCACCATCACGATATTCGCCAGCCAGTCGGGGTAGTGGGCTTCTCTGATGAAGCCAGCTTCGAAGAGCTTCTTGACCTCCTCATCAATCACCCTTTGTCTCTCATGGATGAAATTCCTCTTCTTCTATCGGACAGGCTTGCAGGTATGATCCACCTTAAGTCGATGGGATTATGACTTCCGACGGGATGCCTGGCATGTCTGACATCGACCAGGCGAAGACGTCAGCATTGTCCCGTAGGAAGCCGACTAGCTTCGATTTGGCCTCCTCGCTGAGCTTGCTCTCGATATGTAGGATCCTAGTGGGAGTTCTCTCTAAGGGGTACGAATAGGATCCTCTCGATCGGTTCTCCGCAGCAGTCGGTTCCGGCCCTAGGATCAAGTTGTTGTGGAATGGTCTCCGATTGCCTGTCCTGAATGGTCAAACACTGTCTGGCCATCCTGCGATCCCCTCTTATCTCTCTAACCCCGTTTCGAGTCGGAAATTTTGCCAATAAGTGATAAGTAGACACAATGGCTCGGAATTTGTTCAGGGCCGATCGTCCCAAAATGGCGTTGTAAGCAGATGTCGTCCGGATGACCACAAAATTGGTAGGGAGGGTCTTTTGATAAGGCTATGATCCAATGGTTATGGGCAGAGTTATTTATCCTTCTACGCCAACGGAGTTCCCTCCGAACCCAGTTAACGGTATTGGGGATTCTTATAGCCTGGTTCTATGCAGATTCATGATGATAAAGGCATCCTACAGTAAAACTTCGGTGGAACTTCCATTATCAATGAGGATCCTCCTTACATCATAATTGGCAATTACTATCGACATAACAACAGGATCATTCCCAGAGACCTCGGTCTCTTGGAGGTCTTCGTCGGAGAAACTAATTACGTTAGAACCCCGAGGCCTCTTCAAGATGTCCTGACCTCCTTCATCCCTCTAGTCGGACCGGTGGTGGAGCATGCCAACATTTTCATCGGTGGGGCATTGGTTGGGCAGCTCTATTTCCTCCGGGGGGTTTTTGGCGATGGAAGTTTCGGTCCGATTCCTCTGGGGTCGGACGTACTTGTGCAGGTACCCCCGACTGATCAAATCTTCGATCGCATCCTTCAACTAGAGGCAATCTTCTGTGTTGTGTCCGTGGTCACGGTGGAACCGGCAGTACTTGTCCTTGTTCCTTAATGTGGAGGGGCTCCTCATCGGGCGAGGCCTTTGCAGGAAGGTTTCCTTCTCTATCTCCATAAGGATTTTCTCCCTCGAGAGGGAGAGATGTGTGTAAGTCTCAAACCTCATGAGGAAGTCCTTCACCTTAGGGCTGCGTCGTCAGGCCGAGTTGGTGCCATCACTGGGAGGTCGGACTTGGGGACCTATCACTCCTCCTCTTAGGAGCTGACCTCCTTTCAGCCTAGCATTGGCTTGCCGCTTGTTCTTCTGCCATGGCGTATTTCCGAGCCCGAGCCAGTAGTTCAGAATAGCTTGTCGGGAACTTTTTGTCAAGTGAGAAAGTGAGCCTGGACGATCGCAGCCCCTTCTTGAAGGCCGACATAGCTACATGCTCGTTGAGGTCCGAGATCTCTATGGTCGCTGAATTAAATCGGGCCATGTAATCCCGGAGGGCTTCTCCTTCCTTCTGCTACACAAGGAAGAGGCAATCGTGTTCCTTGGCGTCCGGTTACAAGTCCTGAAATGGGACAAAAAGAGTTTTTCCAGCTGGGAAAAGGAATGGATCATACCTGGTCAGATGGCGGAGAACCACATCCGAGCCGTCTTCTTGAGTGCCGTGGGGAAGGTGATGCAGTGGAGGGCATCGAAGGCACCCTATACCATCATGTGGGCCTTATAAGTGCCCAGATGATCCAGAGGGTCGGTGGTGCCATCGTAAGTGTCCACCTGGGGGATCTTGAAGTGACGGGGGATAGCTTCCCCCATAATTTTGGTGGAGAATGGTGGGCGAGGGTCATACGCCAGCGCTTCTTCTTCCTTTTGTCGATCAACCAGCTCGGCAATTTGCTCCTTTATGCATTGGAATTTGCTGGTGTAGTCCCTCGGGTCTCCATCGCGTTGCTGGTCATCGTCGGAGACCGAATCCGCTGAAGAGTGCGAGACGGACCTCACTCTCTTTCCGTCGGCACGAGTCTTCTACGACCTTCGAGGCTCCAGGGGTGTGTGGGAGCGGAGTCGAGGGACTTTTTGCTGTCGACTTCTCTTAGTAGCAGATCGATGACTGGTTCTGGATGCCGCAAGCAGCCGCTGTCCATCGTTGGCCGCGTCTTGGAGGTTCTGAACCGTGACGGCAAGAGTGTCGATGCGGTTCAAAAGGGTCTAGAACTGTTGTTGTCCTAGGATAATGGTAGGCTGGGCGGCGGCGTTCTCCTTGAGAGGTTCTCCCGAGCTTGCCTGGAAGCGGCCTCTCATGGTGGAGGTATTCTGAGCTCTTCCTTTCACCATCGTTTTATCTAGCGGTGGATCCCTCCTTTTGAAGAAAGAATACCAGGGTGAAGGTTGGCCCTCCTTCTAGCGCCAATATGTTGCCGCTGAATCTCCCGGACCGGGCTCTCTCGATCGAGCTGGCTGGAGTGCGCGTCTCCTGGTTCCTACAAAAAAGGTCCCATGGGCCGGTGGTGTTCCAGCGAGAACACTCCGATGGCTAAGTCAGTGAGAGACTTGGAGCAACAGAATGGAGAGATCGCAAAGAGATAGCTCGTGGGAAAGGAAGAGCCTCCTTACCTCGGGGTCCCTTTTATCTTATATAGGCGCGGAACTTTACCGGAATCTGTTAGGGGCTAGGCTGGAAATGACTGATTTGCCTTTAGAATAATCTTGGTAGTGGCTAGGTGGCACCAGGATGGAGTGGCGTCGTGGGATCTGCAGAGTAGTGGCGCTAAGATGTCAGGAATCTGTTGTAACAGAATTCTGGTATCAGCTGGAAGGGACCTCTGGGATCTCCGGGCCATCCTTGGAGCGGCCCGTTTTGGATCAATATGGGCATGACTGAAGTGGATCGATCGGACCCCTGGTGGGTCGGTCGGACTTAGCTGAAGGGTCCGTTGGCTCTGGTTTGGTTCGGAGGGAGGCCGGTTGTATATAACAGGTATGAATTTTGATCTTTCTTAAGTGTTCTTTTGCTATTGGATTCGGATTTGACCAAGTTTGAACTCATTTTATTAATGATGTAGTTCTTTCATCGTTAACTCCATGTTATCTCAATATCATTTATTATCTATGTTTGGTTCAAAAGCCCTGCATTTACCACTGGTGAGTGGTGCAGTTGGTTGTGAGACTTTTTTCACAACCCTAGCAAGGGTTCGAGTCTTGGTTTGGACATATTTCGATGAGAAAGTCCAGATTTAAAATAAAAAATAGAAAAATAGTCCAAGAATAAAATCAAAAAAAGAGAAAAATTAATAAAATAATTTTGGAGCCCCTGTTGGCCGGTGATAGTGAAAAAGTTAGCTGATAGTGTAAAAGTTAGGGATATATATAATAAAGATATATATAATAAATCTCATTCACTCGGCTCACACCAGTGATAGTGAAAAAGTTAGGGATTTATTAGACAGTGAAAAAGTTAGGGATATATATAATAAATCCCATTCACGATGTATATAATAAATCTCATTCACTCGTCACACCAATGATAGTGAAAAAGTTAGGGATTTATTAGATAGTGAAAAAGTTAGGGATATATATAATAAATCCCATTCACTCGGCTGACACCAGTGATAGTGAAAAAGTTAGGGATATATATAATAAATCTCATTCACTCGGCTGACACCAGTGATAGTCAGGTTGACGTACTCACCTTCGAGTGAGGAACGACTGCGAAAAAATTAATATGTACGTGTATCGAACACCTGAGTGAGGAACGACTGCGAAAAAATTAATATGTACCGTGTATCGAACATTTCCTTGCTGGGGTTGGGGGACCGTTGGGGATGGCCACGCCCGGGATCTAACTCCCCCCTTTTTTTCTATCAAAAAAAAAAAAAAAAAGCCCTGCATCTCATGCTGAAATCTAAATTAATAATTAGTTGTCAACCTATATTAGAAGAGAAGAGTGCAAATTGGGTGCCTAGCACATGATATGAGTTACCCGAATTCTAAGATGTATATATTTATTGGTCATTTTTTAATTTTTTTTTTCCCCTATACTTGTTGTTCAAGTGCTAATCACCATTTACATTACCTGTCTAACAATACCTCCTTCCACCTAAAATATCTATTTTGCTCTTAGCACTTCACTATAAAGACAAGTTTACTCATTTTTTGGCATAATTTTAGGTGTACATATATAATTTAATATAAGAAAATATCCAAAAAATAGTTTTTATATTGTTGCATTTGTTAAAAGGAGAAGTGTTCATCGTTACTTTAAGTTTGTGTTTCATATAAAACATGCATCGATGATGGATTTATGTACATGAACTAAAATGAAATTTATTTTTTCTTATGTTTATCGTTTTTGTGCTAATCACCGCTTACATTACTCATCTAACAACACCTCTCTACACATGAAATATCTATTTTGCACCTAGCACTTCAGTATAAAGACAAATTTACTTGCACAACAAGTTTACTTTCTTTTTGGCATATTTTTAGGTGCACGTATATAATTCAATATGAGGGAATATCCAAAAAGAATTCTGTTCATTGTTGCATTTGTTAAGAAGGAGAAGTCTTCATGGTTACTGTTGACGCTGAATCTCCGTCGGCCGGATGGAGTGATCCTTTGCTGGATTGCCGCGAACCAGAACCTGCAATACAGATCCTTGACGGAGGTTTTCCAGCGAGGGACACTCCGATGCTAAAGTCAGAAGAGACCCAAGCAACAGCAGAATGGAAAGCTTATAGAAACAAGAATGGGGGAGAAAGGAATCGAAAATGATGTTCAAGCCCAGAGTCCGGATCCCCAGAGTGTCCCCTCTTACCAGTATTTATAGGCTCCAACGTAACTACTTACGGTTATGGAGGTTGTCAAGCGCAACCACTTATTAACTGCAAGTTGTGGCTGTCGGAAAAGCCGTTACAACCGGGGTTTGTTTAATCTGAGATTTCATACCACGTGGGTGGTTGCAACAACCCAAACATATTTCATCCGTTTGTCCAAGAACCCCACGCGTTCCAGAATCCTCCTTCTTTAAGCATAGATCCGAAGTGATCTTTATATTCTCTTTAGTAGTACTCCTGAAGGGAATGTTAGCTTTACACTTCGGATCTTTCTTAGACGAGATAAAAATAAACACTTATAATCTTTATATTGAAGAAGTAAAGTCGAAGATATTTGCCCGAGAGATCAAGTCTTCAGATCAAGACAGTTGCACGAAGCTGAAGATATTTAACATCGTCTTCAGATTAAGATAAAGATACGAAGCCGAAGACCCAGAGTATAATCTCCTTTAGACAATAGGCCAAAGATAATAAGCAAGATCTCCGGACAAGAATAATAATATGAAGCCGAAGACAGAGAAAGCATCAATCTTTAGGTTGAAGAAGTAAAGTCGAAGATATTTGCCCGAGAGATGAAGTCTTCAGATCAAGACAGTTGCACGAAGCTAAAGACATTCAACATCGTCTACGGACTGAGATAAAGATACGAAGCCGAAGACCCAGAGTATAATCTCTTTTAGATAATAAGCTAAAGATAATAAGCAAGCTCTCCGGACAGAATAATAATATGAAGCCGAAGACAGAAAAAGCATCCTGGATCATAGATACGAAACCGAATACTTTAGGCGTAGTTTTCGGATTAATGTGGATGCACGAAACCGAAGATAATAATCAGTTCGTTTCCCAAACAATCGAACATGATCTTCAGGTCGAAATAATGATACGAAGCCGAAGATTTAGGATTAGTAACGAGAAGATAACAGTATGAAGCCGAAGACTCCTTTTGCCATCTGATATAACTTTATAAAATAAAGAATGATTAATTAATTAAAATAAAATAGGGATATCATAATAGTTACCTTAAGTTGGTGTTTTGTATAACACATACACCGATGACATATATATATATATATATAGCGCGCATGAACTAAAATAAATATTTATATTTATCCAAGTATGAAGGTATATTAGTCTAATACAAAAGGATTGTGCCTTTTTTTCATTGCAAAAAATAATAAAATATGATAACAATTTTTACAAATAAAAGTAGCGTTCTTTAGCGAAACATATATATACCTGGTGCTAAGAATCAGTTAGTATTCTAGTAAAGAATTTAATTCAATTTTAAAACCTAATAATCATAATCCAACCAATTTCCAATCATCGTAATAAATCAGATGGCGTGGATTAATTGCTCCGCTTGCTACCTAAAATCACTAGAAATTATTAGTAGGACCGGATCCATCGGGGACCGCTAATAAATTTTTTTTTGATATATGTTATTGTTATACATAAAAAAGAGAAGGAGAACGAAAAAGGGTTTAACCATTGCACATTGCATTTCTGGTTCAATTAATAATTTCTCCAAAATTACTGATGGCGCACGCATTCATCACCGCATCTCACTGCTGGTACTTCTCCACGTGGCGCCATGCAGGGAACCCCAAGGCGAGTTGCTGGGCAGCAAGTGGCCCGGTTTTCCAGACAGGATGGAATCGACTCGTTGAGCTGGGCCGGTTCTCAAAAGGCGCCCCACCGGTTCAAGAGTTTGGGCGGCACGCCCTCGCGTTCTCAAACCCTTGGAGTCCTTGGTGGAGTCCCAGACTTGAAATATTTTATTATTATTTTATTATTTTTTTTCTGGTAAGTAATAAATTATCGGTTTCTTTGATAGGGCTAATCATACGCGAAGGTGGGGTAATCAATTCTAGGAGCCCATGTTCCATCGGCTCTGGATTTGATGCTCTTGCTTCCTTGGAAGCTGCAATCCCCTGGCCAAAGTTGGCTTCCAACTCCATTTGCACATTTTGTGTTTGCTCTTTTAGCATTTAAGTCAGTGGGTAGCAGATCATTTCCTTGACCAAAGGCACCAAAGCTCCTCTATCCATTTATCGGGGCCCACCCTTCTAAATTTAGTATCTGTAGGTTGCATAAGGTCATCATGGAGGTCCTCTTTGATCCATCATGATAACCTTTCAATTCATACGATTATTTTATGAATTTTTTTCTTTAGAGAAATAAAGTGGAAATGCATCCGTTTAAGACTCAAATCCAAACTTGCTTTAAATGAAGAGCAATCCTAATCAACTAAGCTAAGGTTAGTTGTTTGGGATATCAACTTGCACCGATATTACTCGTGACAATTACTCGTACGGAATATAAATCTTCATTCTCAGGATTGCGATTATCGATGTGGATGCTATAAGAGAAGGAAGAAAAGAATAAAATGCAAAATATAATTAGATGGACATGTAAGATTTTACTATGAAAAAAATAATTTATAAAATTGAAAACTTTCACTCTCAATCCCGTACAAGTCTTTCAAAAAAAATTCTAAAATCCCTCACGCAAGCTCTCCGTTGGATCGATGCCCCTAACCATTCTTACAAAAGGAACGTCCCTATTATAAGAGGCCGGTTTATCTCTCTTAAACCAGCAGCGCAGCAACCCGGGCACTCGAGTCGACTCCCCGCCGACCCTGCAAGAGCAACCTAGGATACTAAATCTCGAGTCGGCTCGCTGGAGACGAGCACCGCAGCACCAACCAAGGGACGTTGACGTGGCACTAGACTCGCCTTACCGGTGGCACCCACATCCCCGTGGGTCCAGACCCTACATCCGGACGAACCACGAGGATGCGAGCTGGTCCAGCCAACAATCCTCCTTCAGCAAAACGACCGAGTTTTTCCCCTACGGAGACTCGAACCCGAGATCTCGGCTCTGATATCAGTTGTCGGATCGATGCCCCTAACCATTCTTACAAAAGGAACGTTCCTATTATAAGAGACGGTTTATCTCTCTTAAACCAGCAGCGCAGCAATCTCGGGCACTCGAGCGACTCCCTGCCGACCCCCGCAAGAGCAACCCAAGGTACTAAACCTTGAATTGGCTCGCTGGAGACGAGCACCGCAGCACCAACCAAGGGACGTTGACGTGGCACCAGACCCGCCTTACCGGTGGCACCCACATTCCCGTGAGCCCATATCCTATATCCGGACGAACCACGAGGGTACAAGCTGGCCCAGCCAATACTCTCAATGCACAGTCCCTGCAGTCTTTTTAGAGACCTTTCACCATTATTTTTTATCTTCATACCCAATCTACTAATCTACTTACAGATTTATAGCCACTACTATGAAGAGCGTCTTACCAGAAGTTCAACGGTCTAAACCATGTCCAAATCAAAGTCCTGTAGCTCTTCTAATCATCATCTGACTGTAAAAATAATTATGACCATCGATCGAACATGATCTGCATTGAAAATCATGCAAGATTAGTCTAATTTGCATGGATCATGCTGGCGGATGTGCACGGCCATCTGATCCACGTGCAATCAGTACACGTACGTCAGATCATGCCAAGATTCATGAAAAAACTTTGCAGATGAATGAGTCGGGGCTTGGGCCTAGGTCGGCCATGTACCTACCTGGGCCGCATGGTCGGGCCAGCCTGCTACAGGTTCAGGTGACCTACAGATCGAGCCTATGGGCCAAATTTTTTTTTTTCTTTTTTTGTGCAGGGTCTTCTTTGGGCTTCTCTAGGACTTCCTTCAGGATCGATTTCGAGATGTTTTCTCAATAACCTCCACCTCGACTCGACATTTAGCCTTCACCTGACCTTGAGAGCTTCTTGAAGGATTTCGTGCCCTATGTTTTGAGACAAATGCATGATCATGAATGGACAAATATGAAAGTTAAGCCAGGCCCCTTGATTTCATCTCCGTCATGTGCTGTGCTCACTTCGACCTGAGACTTGCTCAGGAAAGCCTCCTACGGTAATAGGAATTTCATTTAGTGACATCACCTGTCATTCTCCCGAGGCTCTTGTCTCATGCTCGATCCACCGCTTCTGGAGCTTCACCTTGCACTAAGCTCCTGTCTGCACTAGAACTCCATATCGTACCGAATTTTCTATCAAGAGGTAGTGCCCTCCTCACTTTTTTCTCATAAAATGATCCTACTATCGTACAAGACCTTTAGAACTTCATCACTGTCTTTCAACATGTAATCATTTGAGTCCAGTTTATCGAGAGAAATTAGATTTCTATGAAAACTGGATATGCATTGGACCTCGTCCAACTTCTTCATTGTCCCATCATTCTTTTAAGCTGACTATCCTTATATCTACAATCGCACAGCTCGATCCATCTGGCAAGTGGACAACACCCTCTACTCTTTAAAGAGTCGAACAACTCATCTCTATAATATATATAATGTGGACATGCAGAATCTAAAATCTACTAAAAAAAGGAATATCTCGTCGGATACCATGAGTGCACCATTGATGTATCCATTATCGCTACCATAGGCCACCATCAAAGTAGTCCTCGTCCAATTTTTGAGCTGCAGGAAATCTCTGACACGATGCCCTAGCTCGTCACACCAATAATACTTGATCATGCTTGCATCCTTTGACTTGGATCGATGATCTCGCAATTCTTTATTGCTCCACCTTCTATCGCCTACTCCTCCAGAAATGCCAATGCTGAGTTCCTGCTTGAACACGAAGCCTAAGTTTTTTGCTTGAGAACCTCGTTCTAAAGTAATACCGAGATGACTTTCTTGACTTTGATGGTACTCTTTTTCACTAAGAGAATAGTCATCAAGGACTTAAAGGGTTGTGGTAGGAATGATAGCAAGATCGGCATTCTGGTCTTCTCCTTAACTTTTTTACCAATATTGAGAAAATCGATGAGTATCCTCTGAAGTTGTTTAGATGCTTATGTACACTTTGCCCTTGATCATTCATAGTTGGTAGAACTGTTTCCAAAGAAACAACGTATTGATGAGGGACTTCACCATATACAATTCCTCGAACTTCTCGCATAGCATCGTCGAAAAGTCTCGCTCAGCACATGAATTATCACCTTATTTACTAAATACAAGTAGATTGTGCTCATCGCCTATATCTAAAGCCACCTCCAAGTCTTCTTCTCCATGATGGCCGGTCTCTCTTCGTACATGAAAGCATCAATTAGCATTTGCTGGATAAGCATATCTTTCACCCTCACTTGTCAGAGAAAAAAATTGCTCTTTTCGTTGAACTGGCCGATCTCAAACTTGATTATGCATGTCTATTTATCTTTCTTGATCTTGATCAACATGAATAATCAGAACTCCAATATCAGTTGTTGGGATACAAACTTGCATTGATACCACTTACATCGGGGATCGCTCATGCGAAAACTGATCCCTTTCCTGGAATCATGATTGTCAATGTATATGTTGCAGGAGAAAAAAGAAGAGAACAAAATATCAGATATAATTAGATGGGCATACAATGTTTCACTATAAAAAAAAATAACTTACAATATTGTTCTCAACCCCGTTTAAGTCTCTCGATAAGAAATCCCAAAATTTCTTGTACAAGCTCTCAATGCACAATCCCTACAGGCTTTTTGAAGATCCTTCACCACTCTTTTGATCCTCATACCCAGCTTGCTTTTCTATTCATGGATTTTATAGCCTCGGCTACGAAGAGCGTCTCGCCAGAAGTCCAATGTTCAAACCATATCAAAATTGAAGTTTTATAGCTCTCCCAATCATCATCTAGAAACAATTATGATTGTCGATTGGACTTGATCCATGCCAAAAATCATGCAAGATCAGCCCAATTTATATGAATCAGGCTAGCGGACGCACGCAGCCATCCGATCCACACGTGATCGGTGTGCATACATCGAATCGTGTCAAGATCCACGAAAAAAACTTTGTAAAGAGAGGAATGAGTCGGGGCTTGAGCATGAGGCGGCCGCGTACCTGCTTGGGCCTAGGTCGCACGATCGGGCCAGCCTGTTGCAGCAAGTCTAGGATTCTCGGCCCTCGTGGGCCGAGCCTATTGGCCGAAGATTTTTTTTTTTTTTTTTCCTTCTTTTAGGTTAGGTATCTTTAGACTTCTCCAAGACTTTCTTCATGACCGATCGAGGCATTTTCCCAACATGATTATATTCTTCTCTTTTCTTTTCCTTTTTAAGTTTTTCCAACTTAGCACATTAGACCTACCGCTGCATGCTTACTTCTAAACTTCAGTTTGTTGTCAAGCATGATGATTGATCGATTTTTTTTTTTCCTATTGTTTGTATTTTTTTGTCATGCCCACGGGAGATTCTATACACAAATTACTTGAGATCAGAAAGATTTTTTTGGTCATTTCTGTCGAACAAATTTGGAGGGCGAAATCTATGCAGATGCTTGGTCTCATTAGAAACTTGCTTGGGCAAGGATCGACCTTGTTAAATAAATAATTCTATCCTTATAAACCATAAAATATAACTAATTAAAATGTCTCATAATAATGCTGCGTCACTCCATCTTCCATGTGATACGATCTAGTCATGATCTTTCTTTTCTATATAAATTATGCAGGAGAATAAGCTGCTGCAAACATGGCCAATGGTTTGATGACATGCCTCAAAGTGAAAGATCTTCTCGAGCCCAACCTTTAGAAGCATGGCTTCAAGGTGATTTGGTGAGGGAAACAAATCCTAGCCCAAAAAAAAAAAAAAAAAGCGTATCGTGGTACACATACCGTGTACTTTCTTTACACACTTTAGTTTAGGCAGAACCTAGGGCCTGCCTGCCACTTTTATAAGAAGTCGTGCCAATTGCCAAAGTCCAAGTTCGGTTCCTGTAGTTCTTTTGAACCCTTAATTTGCACTTACCTCGTTACCACTAACACAAAAAAATTAAGTTCCAAAGTGGAAAGCCCCGGAACCAAGCTTTAATAATGTGTTCGTATGGGGACCAGGGTCCAGTATTGAAAAGGTTTCCAAAACCCCAGAGCTTTCTTGGGTTGGCAAAATCCTTGCCCACCAAACTTTACCACCGCCTCCTCGTAGCATGCATGGCGGCAGACAGCCCAAAGCACTACTCGTATCTTCGATTCCACGCAATGCTGGGGCTTTTAAACATACTTTGCGTAGATCAAAGGACAGCTTTGAGCCCTTCCAAGTACATAAATATATAACCAATCCAAAAAGAAAATGTTGAGAGGACAACGTAAAATATGTTAGAACCGCAATTAAATATTTAGAGAGGAGATGAGATGTTGGACCTACCTTTGACCTATGAGCTAGCTAGGGTCCTAGCTAGCTAGCTTATAAAACCCAACCTTTCCCTTTTCTTTCTTCCTCCCTCTCTTTGTTGTCGTTGTTGAATGGGAAGCATATCTACAGGTAAGAAAAAAAGTCATGGTGCAATGCTTAAGGTTCTTAAGCTTTGTAGCAGGACTTTTGCTCTCCTGGGCTCCTCTTGGGGACTCCCTTAAGCTTGCACTTGCCGATGGAGGTAGACATGCATGCCTCTTTTCTCCATGCTCTTCATCTAATAGATTTTTGCGTGCACGCATGGAAAAGTCCCAAGAAGAATACTGATCTGCAGGCTCTCCGGCCCTATTTCTTCTCTCTATTGCAGGCATGGTGACTTTTACACACAAGGATAGCGGTCAGGTATATTCTGTATTCAATTTCTATATATATTATACTTAATTAATTTCTTTATTTAACAATGATCTTTTCTTACCCTTGTGGAAATTTTAGTTTTATGAGCTGTAACTTTTTTTTACCAGGGGCTTCGAGACAAGACTGAAAGGGTTGATGCCACTGGAAACATCTGGCTTGGAGGAAGGAAGATGGGCATGAAGAAGGTGAATGAAGTCGAAAGCACAGTGAAAACAGGTGCAAACTATTCTGTTGGAAAATGTGGCCATGGAGGAGAGAGGTTAGGGTGCAGGCAGAATAATACCGGTTTCGCTAAAAGAGTAGTCCATTTTGCTGGCCTTATACCCTTCAGTTCTGATTACCGTAGACCCGTAAGACACCCCCCAAAGAACAACTAAAGGAAGGGCTCCTAAAGCTATTTTGAGGTTCATGTTTTATATATGAGATCATGAGAGTGTACCTGTATGTTCTAGTGTGGCTGATATATATGCTATAAGATTTCTGATGTTCATGGATCTCAGTTATCATGTCAGGTAGGACTCCGATTATAGTTTTTACTTACCAAGTCTAACAGTGTAAGAATTACATCCAAGTGCTCATTTTTTTTCAAAAAAATTTAGTACCATTTTTTCAGGCATGCATGATGCTTAACAATGTGGTTTGACACTACCATAGCCTTCTGATAAAAATGCTTTGAATGATGGAGTTTAATTACAAAGTGGGATGTCGGAAAAGACGATGAATTTTGTTCAATTTGAATACTTAATTGCTCTTCTGGATGCAGAGGAAAGGCAAAGAATTCTTTAAATAAGTCATTATCCGGGTCATCAAATGAAAAGGTAAATGATCTTTTATCACATCCCTCCCCTTCCTTCTAGATATATAGGTGGCACCTCAAACACATAAATATTCACATATAAAGAGCACGGTTCGATTGGTTCCGTATTTCCCCAGCAATTGAGGACCACAAAATAGAGCAACCACTTGATGACCAGAGAATTGTCTTAAGAAGATAAACTAGCTACAGAACCATTCGCCCTTCTTCGCTTGAAACTTCTGCAATCACGATGAAGACTTTCTTTCTGGTAGTTAGATTTGGATTAAATCCTCCATGCAAAAAAAAAAAATCGATCTTCTTTCGTAACATCAACTATTGGATGGCACTTTGGACGGCTTAACAAAACCTTCCAATCTCTCCCTTCCATCCATCGGCAGGGATCACGAGACACATGTCATGTTTTGAAAGCTATGCCAGGCACGACCCAATGGTTCATGCAATGAAAGAAAATCAATCATTCTTTCGTGCAAAAGATACAACCGGCACCGCTGCTAATTTTAACTAATTTTCAGAGGTTCAGGTAGATCCTTAAATTCTTATATGTTTGCTAAATTTTTAACCTTATCAGAGGATTTACATCACCTACTTTTATTTTTCCACAGTATTTTCATCATGATGAAACATTAATCCTTGTACATAATCATAATTGGACATTAATGCCTGAGGCCTATATTTTTTCTACCCTCTCTTTCTTTTTCATCAACCTTTTATCATGAGTATAAGCATGCTGAACATATGTCATGTTTCACCCCCGTTTAAGGCTGGCTATAAGCTATCGTTTGACATAGAATGAGTGAAGTTTGATCATGAGGAGGTGCCCCTTCATCAATGCGTCAATTAAGATTGCACTCAAAAATAGTTTGTCCTGCGTACCACCTCCTTTCATCTTGACCCACTGTAGCAAACTAACAAGCTTACCTTCATTTATCCTCAGGATTCTAGCATCACCACATTGCAATCAGCGCAATTAACGAGCCTCAAAATCAAAACTGCCTCACCCGCTCGTGAAAGCTTAGAATCTACTGCTGAAATTTTCAAAATGCTCCAAAAGGACTACCACCAGCGGGCCCTTGGTAGGCCTCCGATCAACAATGAAATCTTGGATCCTCTTTTACTTCCAAGTATCAGCCTCCCTGATAAAAATAATAATAATAATAAATAGTTAAATGTACGCCGTGTACGTTTAGCTAGTCTACAAATCCCTCTTGAATTAAAGACGTGTTTGGTTTGCAAGTAGAATCGAAATCGAAATCGGAATTAGAATCAGAACATGAATGAATTGGAATAGGAATCAGGATTGCCATATTTTCCAATGTATTGGTTCATGGTTGGAATCTAAATTAGAATCAAAATGAAATTTAAATAATTCGAAAGAGTAGGGATTAAATATCGGGGATTGGGGCATTTTCATCCAACCAAATGGTTGGAAAAGCCATTCAAGTCCAATTTCCATTCTCAAAATTACTCGTATGGTCGTCCATCAAGTTCATCTAAAAACCAAAGCAAAAACTACAAAAAGAAGTAGCTTTTGGCTAGGAGAGGGAACATATAAAAAAACACATAATTTCGAGAATAAAACAGCAATTCCAGCTCCAGATAATTTCCAAGCCCAATTTCCCTCAATAATTCAAAAGGAAGTAACTTTTATCTAGCAGGAAGACAAATCAATACCATAATTTTAATAATGAGACAGCATAACCAGTTCAAGATAGTATCCGAAACAGAAATGGAAGCGTACGTCAAGAAATCTACGATTCATCCCGTCAATGTTGCAAGGAGAAATGCGTCATGGCGGAGAAGGCTTCGAATCGTCTCGCAAGATCCAAATCGTACGGCAGAAACCAAACCCACCACGGACCGAAACCTAGTGACAAAACGCGCGCCGGCCATCTGATCCGCCGGCCGCATGGCGAGGATCGGCGACAGACGACGCGGAGCGAGCCAAGTTTCTCAACCGCATGGAAATTAATGTGAGATACGGATTCTCTGCAATTCACATGGCGAGTTAAAGACGTACACGATAGGATGCAGTCGTGCACTGAAGATTTTATGCGGAAGGTTCTGGAAGAGGGGAGAAGGCCGTTGGGCAGTGTGGGCCGTCGGATGGAGACGGCGGAGATCATGTTTGGTGACGTGGGTTAAAGCTATTGGTTGCACTGTTGTTACAGCGGGATGACGTTGACCGCCGCCCGCCCGGGTTGAAGGGGGGCAGCGTTTGGGGCGGATCCTGGCGGATCCGATTCAAAGGACCGAAAGGACCAGCAACAAATTCTGAAATTACCAACGTGATCCGTTTTCTACGATTTTTTCTTCAATTTTTTCCCGGAAGATGGAAGAAATAACGAGGGAGGGCGGATATCTTAGGGCTTCATCTCTTCTCAAGGTAGGGTTTCCGCGGATCTCTCCCTAGGGTTTCTCCGAGAGCTTGGGGGTTTGGGAAGGAGGGATCGCCGGGGCGAAGGAGAAGGTGGGATTGATGGATACGGCTTCGCGATTGAGCGAAGACGAGGATGAGTTGGGAAGGAGGCAGGGCTCGTCTCAGAAAGGTTCTCACTTTCTTGTTTTCTTTTTTTTTTTTTTTCTTTGGCCCCCAGCTTTTTGTCCGCTCTTTCTTCTCTTGCTTGGTCTTCGAACAATGCTTTATGGTCTTCAACTTAATCTTTTTTTGGTGCCTGTGAAAGAACCCTTTTTTTTCTTCGTTGTAATATACGGAAGAGAACTTATCTTTTTTCCCGAACCCAGGCATCAAAGCTAAGGTGATACCGTTTTGTCCTCTTGTTTTTGCTGTAAATTTCCCTTCTATCAGTGCTCCTCGATTATGAGATTTCCCCCCCTTTTTTCTTGGTTTTTTTTGAATTCTTCGAGAAAAAGATCGATTTGGTTGATTTTGGGCAGCTTTTTTTTAGAATGTTTTTCATCTTAATGCTGCTTTTTTTTTTTTTTGGTTGAGCCTAAGAATTGAGAAACTGTTGCATTATTACTGGGCTTTCCCTGGTTAGGTTTGTCGTTTTGTTAATTCTTTTGGGGTCTGGGCAGTGGAATTAACTGTGAAGGTGGATGGGAAGGGTAGCGGGCAGAAGCCGGGCACACCAACCACGCCAAGATCGAAGCACTCTGCAACAGAGCAGCGACGAAGGTGCAAAATTAATGATAGGTGAGTTCACCGATCACATTTGGTAATATACTCGTCTTTTTCCACGAGCAGTACAACTGTTGATGTCATGGATCTATCTATGTTCTGGTCGTTCTTTTCCATTTTGTCCATTGATTTCCCTTTTTTAAAGATAAAGGAAAAAAAGGGTATTTTGATATTATTTCAAAAATATTATCATGTATTTTGCCATAAGGTTGTGTTTTATTCATGCTGTTTACGGGAATGCCTTCAAGAAACATTGATGATATTATATGCTTTTACTGTTTTGGACATTTTCCAACTAAATAAGAAAGTATTATGATGTTAGAAATCAAAATTTAGAGACACTAAGAAGAACCGATTGGCATTCTGGCAAAGGTTAAAATGAAATCAAATTTAATTTTAAGGAAAAGGAATGGATTATAAAATGGGAAAATGAAATCAAATTTTAATTTTAAGGAAAGGAATGGATTATAAAATGGGAAAGATGACAGCATTTGAATTCAAGTCTAAGTAGAACAATGTAGAGTTCATTTCTGGAGGCATGAACAGACTCTAAATGCTTAAATTGACAAATTATTGGCCAATTGTGCTGTTCACATGTCTTTTGAGATTTTCTTTTACTTGCATGATTTTAACAAAGTTTATCTTTACACTGAATGATATCTTTTAACAATCTTGTGACTTGAGCTAGGGACTGAGAACCAATCCTAGCGCATTTTCCTATTTACATCATAGTTATCTGTCCAGGAAACTTTATCTCATAACACATCCTGAACTTGTAGCATTAAATGCACATTTACAGTCACATAAATCTGAGATCTTATTTTATTCTTTGATAATCACAAGATAATCTTTGATCAAGGTGAGATGATGATTCATCATTTTCATACCATCTGTGCCATAAACATAAGCCTTTCCCCAACTATCTTTATGGATAGTTGGGAAAGGAGATCTCAAGGGTTAGCTTTATGGATTCTCATTTGCTAAAAATACTTACAAAAAGACTGCATAGGAACAAGAGATCTTCTGGGACTTGTACAACGACCACCCTTGAGACTCAGAAGTCAAAATACTCAACTCAATTCAACTCAACTCAGCCTTAATCCAAAACTGGTTGGAACTCAAAAGCCAAAATGACAGCCAAAAATACCAGAAGAACGGACTATCATCGTCCAATAAGCATTCTTACAAACCAAATTCATTATCATCCTCATAGATTGCTCTCAACTTATAATCGTCCTTATCGATTGCATTAATAGGTTGATTAGTTCGTTATGGGAAATGAATGGGAAGCTTAAGTTCCTATATGCAGATAGTGCAAAACATGTTTGGTATACTTGTTTTGCTTGGTCACCAATCAGGTGTTTTGAGGTTCTACGAGAATATCTTAGTATAAGCTTAGGCTAAATTAGTTTATGCATTCTACCCCTTCTAAGCAATTTGCTCTATGAGTCTATGTGGCTAATTCTGGTCTTTTCAGTATTGATGGTACCGATCTGTACTGAACATACGGACTGGTAAGTGGAGTGTCATTATCAAGAAATGGACTGTACAACATTGTGCCAGTTGGGTACCAATATGGGTACCAAAATCGGTATAGAAATCCTTAGGTCATACTATGAATTTGGTGGAGCATGTAATTTGACTGCATAGTTTAAAATAATGATCAAAATGGAGTATTTCATCTTTAAAGATGTGTTTCTTCACTTGCAAGCACTTGCTCTTTTAGCTTCTTGTTTTGAACTACAATTCAATCATTTGGTTTGCATTTTCTTTTTCTTCTTAGGACTAGAGAGGTTGCTTATAGTGGGATGGGGGCATGAGGTGTCTTCTTTAGCCATGGGAAGTAACTTCTTTAGCTTTTTTTTATTTTTTTAATTTTTATATTTTTTAATAAGGAGGTATCTTCATGTGGGTTTTGGGTAGTTATTTAAGTGGAATACATAAGATAGAATTTTAGTAGTTAACCAAACATTTGAAAGTTGCTTACTTTCATGACTTACATGACTTCCATCTTGAGTTACATGGGAAAAAAACCATTGGTTATAGCATTCAGAAAAAAAACCCTTGGTTATAGCCTATTTTGGATAAAATCAATCTATTTTGTTCTGGCCTGATTCCATATTTTAGACAAGATCTCTTTGGCTTCATTTGAAAGTGGAATATATATGCACACACTCTATTATAAAAGGGAGTTTTTAGAATTTGGAATATTTTTTTATGATTCTGATTTCAACTTCTTTTGCTCAAAATGACTCTCTCAAATCCTTTAATCCTGCTGGCCATATTTTTCGTTACCTTTCCTTTCAGAGCATGCTGGGTATCAATTTGTCCTATTGTTTTTCTGATTTTATCCCAAACGGTGATAATCAAGAGCTTGTCCATGTAAGTCATAATCAATCTCTTAATTACATATAACCTTTATGGATGCAGTTTGGGTCTGCTATGAAGTAGAAAATAAATTTTCACTTTGGATGCATGCCATACATGGTGGACTTTGAGTTACATGCTTGCTATCCCATGGTAAGCTGTGGGTCCAAAAGTTGCGAGGGACCCCCATTGGAATATGAAGGTTTATCGTGTATGGTGTAGGGTCTTATAGGGAAATCTAAATTTTCATTTGTAGTGGATTTAAACCACTCTTCATAAATGCCCCTAAATATCTTTATCTGACACATTTTTAGATTAATATGCTAAAATTGAAGAGCTAATGATTGCGCAGAATTTCCATATATGCTACCTAAGATATTTTACTGTCTAAATCAAGGTATGCCATACTGTACTGAACCAGACAGTATGGGGTGTACTGTACCATATCAATTCGATACCAGTATACGGTATGAGGGCCTACTGACACTTGGTACGCCGAACCGGCCCCCTATGTACATAGTGATAGGGTGGCACTGGTATGGAGCATGGAACCAACATGGCATACCTTGGTCTAAATAACTTAACATTCAAAATTCAAAAAATTTCAAATCCTAAAAAAGGATAAGATCATCACTACAACCTAAAAAAGCAGCCTTATTCTTTATTTGTTTTACGTTTTTACACTAAAATATGTTGCAGAAGTTATATTGTTTCATCAACTTTTCTGAAATTCTTACTTCTAAACTTTAAATATATTTTCTTGTTTCTGCTTCTCAGTACAGAACCATTGTAGTTGAAATAGAACATCAAAACTTGCACAAGTTTTAGCCTTTGTTTGATTGTCTTCTATCTGTCATGAGCTGTATTTGATGTACTAAAAACGGATAGTAAATCTGGCACACAGATTTCAGATACTTAGAGACCTTATACCACATAGTGATCAGAAGCGAGATAAAGCTTCATTTCTTTTGGAGGTAAATAGCATCATCCCAAGCTTGTTACTCCTTTTGCAGCTAATCAAATAGGTAGTTTATTATCTTCACCTCCTTTTGCAGGTTATTGAATATATTAAATTCTTACAAGAGAGGGTGCAAAAATATGAACCATATCAGGGATGGTGTCCGGAAAATGCAAAGTTAATGCCATGGGTAATTAATTTACTCTTTTCTTTCAATAGAAGTCAGCATATATGACATGCATGTGTAATGTAATTTGCTTTTGTAGATGCATTGATATGCTTGTGGTTGGGGTACCGTGTAACATATTTCTAGATACATTTTAAGTCTTTTTCCTGGGCAAGTGTGCTTGTCATTGTGCGTTCGCTTCACGAAAAACTCCCCCTCTACATAGTGTTGGATCTACTTGGCCTGGCATTCAATTGCACTTTGTTGTATGCATGGCTGGTTTATCTATATTCCAAATATTAGAAAGATCAGATGAACTGCAGTGACCATCCATCCAATTTGTACTGATTAAACAATGGTAATACAATGGTTGGATGACTATGAATATTACTGATGTCTCTCTAAATGAGCAGTATGCTTTTAGATATAACTTATTTTTCAAATCCATTGTTTTTTAAAAGCTCACTAAATTAAATTGTCAGATTCAGATAGAATTTTGGTGGTATTTTGCATGGCCTTTATGTTTTCTTTTTAAAACTGTGACCTTTGACTATGAAATTGATTTTGTATCAATTTCTAGTCTGTTTTGCAGAACTAACAGTACTTTTGGGGCTAATCTTACCTTAGCAGTTAAATTCAGTCATATGCAGGCCAAGGCTTTTAAAATCTTTTTCCTCTTTATTTATCCTTGAAATTTTATTTGATTCACCTAGAAATTTACTGGAATTATTACTCCAACAAAATAAGGGGATGATCATATCAGGAATTATGTCTTCAACAAAATAAGCAATGACCATATTGTAATGTTTAAATGAAATCAACCAGACACTTTCTCAGGACCATTTGCTTTTGCTTGTACTACAAGGCTCCGTAACTTACAAGTCTTTTCTTTGCCACATTTCATTCTCCTAGAATTCATAATCAGTGTTGCGTGCGCATCTGCCAGCAAAAAAATCAAGCTTTTTAGTTCTGACAATCTTAGGATCTGGTCTTTTGGGTTTTATAATCCAAACAAAAAAAGTATGAGTATTTTTTATTAAATACTTTTTTTTCTTAGTTTGTGGAATTCTTTTGGGATCATTTTGTGCAAATTCATAGGATCTGCCATTTATTGCTTATGGAGATGGAATATGACTGGGCATGAATAAGCATGATTTCTGAAGGTTTTATACTAATATCCACTTTAAGGAATTTAACCTTTCTTTCTCTCTCTCTTTTTTTCTGGCTTGTAATAGAGTAACAGCCAAGGCCCTTCAGATGGTGTATCTGACTCTTCTCATGTCTTTAAAAATGGCCCTGCTCCCCCTGGGCTTATGTTCCCCGGGAAGTTTGTTGATAATGCCATCCCTATTGCCCCATCAATGCTCTCAAACACACAGAATGTGGAAGAACCAGACATGAATCCTTGTACAGGTGCGGTGCTTGTTCCTTTGCAGCGAAACTTTTGTACTTCTGTTGGAACAGAACCTGGTTTAACAGAGCCTCAGGAGAGGTTAATTTCAGATTCAGATAACATGGCATCACAGTCCCAGTCATGGCAGAGACCATCAGACCCAGCTGACTGTAATATTGGCAGCGATATGTTGAGTGAACAAGAAGAGCTAGCCATTGATGAGGGCACAATCAGCATTTCTAGTGTCTACACTCAAGGGTGAGTTTATGTTAGTTGATTATCTTCTTCTATGTTCTATTTTAGGACATCGAGAACTCACCTTTCCTTTGTTTGGGTACCTTATGCCTGTTCTTTGGCCATGGTATCTTATTCTTAAGTAGTATGTATGAAGTTTTTATCATTAAACTGTCTATCACTGCATTCAATTCTTTTTTCCATGAGTAGTAGTTGGAAAGCATGCCCTCCCTTGTTTTTTGAATTAGAATATACATTTTGACATTTTGATTTAACTTCTTTTTATTTTGTCTATTCCTTGGTCTGTGATGGATGGTAGATAGAGCATCGGAATGGCCTTGCTATTTTTGTTTTCTGGTTTGATCTGCTGAATGTTACAGGTATTTGTTCTCATAATTAAGTCTCATTTGCCTTTTCAACTAGACAAGCTTCTATCAAGGTTGTCGTCCTTTAAAATATCAAACTAATATGTAGTAATACTGTCAAGCAATTAATTATGTTTTTCTAATGCTTTCCTTTGGATACTTGTTTTGTTATGCTCGCTTAAGTTGGGATGCATTTTACAAATATCTTGACAGGAAAAAATTAGGCTTTCAAATTAAAATCACCACTTTTTTCATTTTTTAATGAACTTTGACTTTTCATAGCAGGCCATTCATTTGCTCATGTCTATGTATGCTCTGGAACTTGTTAAACAAGCAGGACATTGTTTTGCAGGATTTTATATTTTGAGATTAATATCTACCTGAAACTTTAACATGGTTCCTGGATGGCTTGATGTGAAATAGGATATTGACCACGCTAACACAAGCACTGGAGAGTTCAGGTATGGATCTATCTCAAGCCAGCATCTCCGTGCAGATCAATCTAGGTAAACGAGCGATCAGTAGAAGACCAACTGCTACCACTACTATGTCCAGTGCTAAGGTATAGATTATTTCGTTTATTCTTATTAAATTTTCTTTTAGTTAATTTACCGAAATAAATGAACTCTTAATAACATGTGTTGAAGTTATTTTCAATTTGAGACTATACTCTCAAATCTGGCCTCACCCTGTGCATTTGGATATATGCTAGTAAAGATATGTGCTTATCCGATGAAGTTTATTTCATATTTTCTTCTTCTGAATAAACATTGTAGCAACAATTATGTGGTAGTATTTGACTAATACATATTATCTGATGAATTGCTTCTGCCAAGGTGAATAATTTGTTGATCTCCTTACATTTGGAAAACGACTCTCATGACAATGCTTTTCCCGACCCATCTGTTTTCCCTTTCTTTTATAGATGTTTGCAAATTCTGCTAAGATGAATAAACACTATACAATACAATTGTATGTGTCAGTGTCTAACAAATGCACTTTACATTGCATAACAATGCAAACTGGCTCACATAACAATGCTTCTTCTAATCCACCTATTAATGTTAATCGACTCTTATATAACTTCACCTTGAAAAAAGTATTACCTGCTCCTAAAGACATTCCTAAAATGCTTTCACTTTGGCTTCATTATTTGCATGTTTTATCAGTCCTATGTTTCGTAAGGAGGGTGTCATATAGTACCCAGATTTTTATTCTCCAAAGCAGTTGGTATTAGTCTTCTCATTGGGTTGGAAACTGTCCGCACCCATTCAAATTTAAAACAAAAATGACTTGCAGACTTGCAGTATCCTGATTTTCAAGGCTGTCAAACAAGTGAGCTGGTTGCAAGCTAGATCATATTTCAAAATTCAGCTCAAGTTCAGGTCACTCGAATAGCAAATTAGCTGAGCCAGAGCTAGACTTAGATCTCAAGAACTCAGCTTGATTAAGTTCACAAGTGAGTGTATATAAGTAGTTTATATGTTGTATATATTATTTTTGATTCTTAAGTTTCTATATAAAAGTATTTTTATATTTGTTGACCATAAATTAATGTAATTTGTATATAAAATTTCAACTGTAATATTAAGATATGATCAAGATAATTAGCTCAAAGTATATGAATGAAAGCCTTAAAAGATCTTAAGCTCATTTTAGATCTCTTAAACAAACTACTGGGAACAGCTTGAGTTTGGCTCCAAGTATAATAAGCTGGATCAAGCTTGGCTCGGTTACAAAACTAGCCAATCTTGAGCTAAGCCTGACTAGCTCATTTACACCTATTATTAGCTGTCTCTTCAAAACACCATGGCACGCTACTATTTGTTTCTGGTTAGAGAGATCTGATGCCTGTGCTTACAATCCTTATATAACATAAAATGTCGAGACATTTAGTAAGTGTCTCATGAATGATAGGACTAGAAGGTTATGAACAACCTCAAATGATCTCAGTAGTGGCTCATATCCCATTTGGATCCACATGTCCTATCAATAGAGCTGCAACTTAGCCAAGCTGAGGTTTGTCATCCATTTTTGGCCATAAAGAGGGTGTTCAAGCTGAAGGTCATCCTCGAGCTGATTTTAGTTGTACTTGTTATGCCCAGCTCATGACCCACTTATACAAGTTGACTCTTAGATCGAACCATTTTCATACTCAGCACTATGAGCTGGTGTCAGTTTAGGGTTTGTCTGCTTTATAAGCAGGGTTTCATGGTGCAGCCTAAGTGAAAGATATCGTGAAAACCAGTGAACAAGCCATGTCCAAAGTTGTTCATGAACAGTTTGCTTCATCTGCAGCCATCCTGTCAAGCTACCATGAGATTAAGCATACATTCTGATGCATGAAAACCATGCATCATGATCATGAAAACTTTTTAGGTTCTTGGGATTGTTCCCAAGTTGCCCAAAAAAAAAAGTACATGGCCCATGGTGTGAATTCACGCTCATTGTCCCTCAAGTTCATCCTTCTTGGTCCCATGTTCTTCCTTTTATGCATGTGGATTGCAGGACTAGTACCCTTTGTCGTGTGAAATTAGTTGAGCACTTGGGTTGATGAAGCATTAATTTTCAAGGCTCGTATTGTAGCTGACAGCATGCCTATTCTGTTTAATGACTTCAGAATCAGTGTAACAATTACTGATTTGGTCTTCTTTTCTTTATTTTTGCCCCTCTGGTTCCAGGATCACGACGACCCCTCGGCTGTTAATCAAGTAATGAGGGACTTGAGGGTGGGGAGCAGTGGCGAGGAATCCGAGCAAGCCCTGAAGAGGCATAAAGTTGATAACAGCTGATGCTCCATCCTTGGATCCTCTTGTTTATCTTGTAATCATCCTTATACTGAATCAAAGATGAAGGTTCGAGCCTTTGCAGATGGGCATAATGGCATCATGTGTTTTTTGCATGTCTTTTAGTGAAAAGGCTTCCATCACAAATTGAGAAGCTACTTCATTTCAGGCTTTCTTTCCTGCTAGGAGGGCTCACAGTACTTCATCCTTGTAAGATACCATGAATATTCTGACATTTTGTTACAGTGTATGTTTGTGAATTATGGAAATCATGAGATGTCAATTATTTGCTTTTTTGGATTATGATCTATTTGATTCAGTTGTTTGATTGCTGAGCTGATGGAGTTGGAGCATGAGGCAATTGTTGAACTAATTATCGTGATGCTATTTGTTCATGTAGATTGATTAGGCTATGGAGTAGATGGTTCACATCATTATTTTTTCCTTTCCCATAGCAGCATAATCCAGCTTATCATTCGTTGTGGAAATTGTGCAGCTGTTCTTAATTTTTTTACCCCATGGGTGCCTAGATTTAGGAGTATATATCAGGTCATAAAGGATACACCCAACCACCCATAGGTCTGTCGAACGGGACAAGCTGGACTTCAGCTTGCTGCCCTAGGTTGTACAGAAGCCTTGTCTTCAGAACTTAAAGCTTAGGAACCGCAAACAGAAACTCCAGTCCCAGATTACCATCATTCAACCTTACCTCTTCTCCATTCCTGTGGGCCAATGGCAGAGATGTTAGTTAATTATTATTCTTGTTCTTATCAACAATGTATTACAACGATGGCAACAGGCTAAGAATGCATGTCAAAGAATGATGATGTATTGATGGAATGGTTCCAAGGTTAATGATGATTATAATCGAGGTTGAACAGTGGATTTTCAAGATTTTTGCTAGAAATAAAGATTTTTGCTAGAAAAAAAATATGGTAAGCGGCTCGCTTCTGTGATAGCTTTGTTGTGTATTGGGGGAAGGAGGGGAAGGAGGCGTCGAGATCGGGTGATGGTGAATGCACTTGGGCGAGGATCATTCAGGGGCTGGGAAGAGGCTTGTTTTGGACGTCTCCGAAGCTTCCGTTGGAAGACTTGAGCAGTTGCAGGCGTACTTCACTAAAGTGCTTGAGCTGTCGGAGACGGAGCTTGAGGAGGCGAGAAGGGAATGGTCCAGACTGGTGGTGGTTGTCCGGAGCTGAGGACGACGGGTGTCAGCGGACTCTGTGGCCAAGGAAATCCGTTCGAAGGCTAATCTGTCTTACGAATCAGAAGTCATTCCTTTCGTCGAAGATCACTTGATGGTCTGGCTAAAGACGGAAAGGGAGTGTGCCTTTTTCCGTGCCGGTGGGCCGTGGTTTGCTAGAGGCCAGTTGCTTACTATGGAGGACTGGGAGCTCGACTTTGTGCCAGGGCAGAGGAGGATTCAGAAGGTGGTTGTATGGATGATAATGCCGAGACTGTCGTTAGAGTTCTGGAAGCCGGCATCGATGATGGCGGTGGCAGAGGAGGCTGGAAAACCTATCTCTGTGGATGGGTTTACAGATCATTTAAAAAAGGCAGGGTATGCTCGGGTGAAGGTGGAGTTGGATGCTGCCCAGCCAGTCAAGCCGGGGGTGCTGATCAGAGGTAAATCAAAGATGTTTTGGCCGTGTTTTGTTTATGAAAATTTGCCTGCCCATTGTTTCAATTGTGAGAAAATTGGGCACGAAGAAAATGATTGCAGTGCTGGTACTGTGGAGGAGCTGGGGGGAAGGAAGGAATGGGAGTCCGGTGAAGGGGGATCGGAGGTGTCGACTGTGGAGGGCTCTGTTAAGAACATGGAGGCTGAGGGAAGATGTCGACCGAAGTTCGGGCCCTGGCTGCTTACAGCTCGTAGTCGACAGCCTCGACCGGCACGGTCTCCGACGAAGAAGATGAAGGAAGGCGATGGGGGAAGGGTTGCTGGTAGATCCTTCCCAGATCTTCCCTCCTCTTCTCCCTCCAGAACTTCACCCATGGTGGGGACGTCGACTCCCAGCTCGTCGCTAGACTCGGACGGTTGGCAGAAGCTGAGCAAGGTGGCACGGCGCCGCTCCCCAGAGGTGAGTTTGGATGAGGCTTCGGGAGACGGTGCCTCGCGGGCCCCTGGCTTTGGGCCGTTGGCTGGGCTGGGGGATCGAATGGAGGTGGGCCTTTCGGACTCTGGCCCAGTGGATCTCGTGATGGTAGACTTAGGCTCTGGTGCCTTGAAAAGGGGCCAAAGCCCACCGTCTTCCCCACTTCCCAGCCCAAAAGGCTCTGCCCCGGTGATCATCAAGCCGATGGTGGTGCAGTCTGTTCCCTCGCCTTCGACTGGACAGAAGGTGCAGGTGGCGGTGTTGGCGTCTCCCCTTACAATAAAGGTTAGTTCAATTGAACCTTGTATGGAGGGGCCTATGGGGGGTAAGGGCACTCTCTCGGTCTCTTTGCCTGTGAATGTTGTTTCTTCTACTGCTGGGGGTGAGGGTGGATCAGGGGAGAGCGTTGGTGGGAGATCTAGGGGTGCCGGTAAGGGGAAAAAGGTGGTCATGGGTTTGGCTGAGGTAGTGAAGAAGGGTCCTGTGGCTTTTGCTGTTGTCCAAGGGTCTGCTCTGGTGCTTGGGGCTGGGACTAAGGTGGGAAGGAAGTTAGGTGGTGTGGCAAAGGGGAAGGTGATGGTTGCGGGTATGGCAGAGGAGGGGGAGAAGGGAGGCGGGCTAGCAGGGGGCTCTCAAGGGTGTGCTCAGGGGGCTCTCATGGGTGGACTCAGGGGTTAGCTAGGCAGTTTGGGGCTGAGTCTTGGGCGTGCCATAGGAAGCTCCAGCCGGGAGGTTTGTCTACTTTGATTGCGGCCAATCGCTCTGCTCTGGGTTTGGGTTAGGCTGCAAGGGTGGTGGTTCCTGTGCGTATCGAGGTGGACCAGAAAATCCGGTACATGATGATGTTGTGGGACAGGTGAAGGTGGCTCTATTTAAGGAGTCAGTGGAGGTGAAGCAGGGGGAGGGGGCCCTGTTGCTGATATGGATGCTATAACTAGGAAGAGCCTTGGGGAGGGTTCTTCCATGGGTTAGGGTTTTTCTATATGAAGATCCTATCTTGGAATGCTAAAGGGGCAGGGAAACCTTCCTTTGCCTCCACTTTTTCGCAGAATAAATTTTTTAAATCATCCTGATGTTTGTTTGATTTTGGAAATCCGTCTGGCTGGACCTTCCTTGCAGAGGATTCGGCGCTGTCTTCCTAAGGTTAAGATCTTTATGCTATTAATGCCAGGGGGTTATCAGGGGAGATAGTGGTGGCTCGGGACAGGGGCGTCGCCAGGATTGATGTATTTCATAAGTGTGCACATAATGTGATTATGGTGATTACTGAAAACAATGGTCCTTGGATTCTTTCCGGAGTCTATGCCAGCACTTGCTATAAGGAAAGGAGGTATCTCCGGAATGAAGTGTCCCAGTTGATTAATCAGGGGTTCCTAACCGTTGTTGTTGGGGATTTCAACTATATTACAAATGTGAAGGAGAAGAGAGGGGGTAAACCCTTTTCTCAGAATGTGGCAACCAGGGAATTCAGTCACTTTTTGGATTCCAATAGTTTGGTGGACCTGGGGTTTGTGGGCACTAGGTTTACCTAATGTAATAACAGATCTGGAAGGGCCAGGGTCTGGGAAAGGCTTGACAGAACTGTGGCTACCATGGGTTGGCTTCAGTTGTATCCCAAATTTATGCTGCGGCACCTGGATAGGGTGGCTTCTGACCATTGTCTTATCCTCTTGACCACCACTCCTCCCATTCATGTGCTCAGGTTTGAAAGAATTTGGCTTTCTTATCCTAATTCTTGGAAGGTGGTCAGGGAGGTTTGGAGAATTCCTATCAGGGGTAACGCTCAATACTGGATCACCCGTAGATTGGACCTTCTTAAACGTCGGTTAAGGAGGTGGAACAAAGAGGAGGTGGGCAATATTTTTACTAGATTAGTTGAGATAGAGAAGGTAATCCATGATTTCCAGGTTAAGAAGGATAGGGAGGGTGAGGGTTTGAATGATGAAGACCTCTTCTCTTTGCGTGCTGGTTTAGCTTCTTATAATTCTCTGCTGGCTCAATAGGAAACTATGTGGAGGCAGAAATCCAGGGTTCAGTAGTTGGCTCAGGAAGATAGAAACTCTTACTTCTTCCACCAAGCTACTTTTGTCAGGAGACACAGAAATCGGATTGTAGCACTCAAGTCCGATGATGGTCATTGGATTGTGGATGACGAGGGCATATTGCAAGAGATTAGTTCTTTCTTCAGGTCTAGATGGAGGTCCCAGGATGGTGACCCTCTTTATTTCCATGTTTCTGCTCCTAAGAGGTTTGTATCCCAGGACCAAAATGCTGGACTTCTTGCCCCTGTTTCTGAGGTTAGAGAGGTGCTTTGGTCTTTAGCTGAGGACAAAGCTCCAAGTCCTGATAGGTTTCCCTCACTGTTCTTTTGGAGATATTAGGGAATCATTAGAGCTGAGCTTATTTCTGCTGTGCAAGTCTTTTTCTTTACAGGTCCGATGCCGGATAAGTGGAAGCAGACTTATGTCACTCTTATACCTAAGCATCCTCAGCCTTCTTATCCTTTTCACTTCAGACCTATTAGCCCATGTGGTACTTTATATAAGGTGTGTGCTAAGCTGCTGGCCAGGAGAATGAAGTCTATCTTCCGGGCATCATCTCTCCAGAGCAGGGGGCTTTTATTGCGGGTCGGGTCATTTCGGACAATGTCGCCTAGGAATTTATGCATGATATGCAAAGGGCACCGGCTAGGTCTGCTCTGATGGCAATCAAGCTAGATATGGAAAGAGCCTATGATCGATGTGGTGGAGCTTCGTGGAGCGGTCTTTATAGGACTTTGGTTTCCATCCTCTGTGGAACTCCAGGATTATGGCGAGCATCACGTGCTCGCCCTTTGCTATTCTCATTAATGATTCTCCCTCGGAGTATTTTCATTCTACGATTGGCCTCCGATAATGTTATCCTCATCCTCCTATCTGTTCATTACTACTGTTGACTCTTTCTCGCGAGCTTTGCGGGATGCTGTTAGGGGATCGACAATCCATCCCTTCCTTGCTACCCCAATGGCAGTCCCGATCTTGCATCTTCTTTTTGTAGATGACTGCTTATTCCTAGGCAGGGCATTTGAGTCTACGGCTCGGGAGTTCAGGAGAGTCATTAGGACTATTGCCTTGCATCTAGATAGAGGGTCAATATGGAGAAGTCGGAGGTCCACTTTTTTCCAGAGACTGTAGCCTGTATCCGTAGTCTGATTATTTCTATCCTGGGGATTAGAGAGAAGGACGGTCCTATCCGCTATCTGGGTGTCCCTATTTCTGGCGGTCGCCTCCATAGGGCCGACTCTCATGTTTTAGTGCAGGCAGTGCAGGATAAGGTGGAAGGATGGCAGGGCAGGGCTCTATCGACTATGGGTAGACTTACCTTGATCAGATCGGTGCTGACATTCTTACCTATCTACCTTTTAGCTAATGCTGTTATTCCAAAGATTATGGTGGACAAGGTTGAGCAGACTCTTCAGGCTTTCCTTCGGCGATCGAGTGCAACTCCTAGGGATATCAACTTGGTGGGTTGGCAGTCGATGTGCCAGCCTGTTCGAGATGGAGGACTCGGTATCCACTCTCTTGCTATTATGAGAGAGGCTCTATTGGCTCATCATGCTACCAGACTGTTTTTATATCCTGATAGTATGTGGGCTTCCTTTATGCGAGCGAGATTAGATGTCTTATCTCTCGAGGGAGGTGACTTTTTGCCCTCCTCTCGAGGGTCTGCTATCTGGAGGGAGATCAGGAGGAGGACTCCGGGGGTCATTTATGAGATGGATGGTAGGCGATGGGAGATCTATCAGTCTTGTCTAATGTATGGATTTCTGATATTTCTCTTGACAGATGGCCCACTTTCTTATCCCCTAACTTGTCGGCTTCCAGTTTGGTCGGTGACTTTATCATCTTAGGGATGCAGGCCTGGGATTCTATGCTGCTCTCTCGATATTTTGGGGAAGCCCTGAAGGATCGGATTCTATCTATCGCCTTACCGGTGTCGCCTTGCCCGAATACTAGAGTCTGGGGAACTTCTTCTTCCTCCTCGGCTCCTTTGTCGGACCTTTACTCCATTTACTGTCCGATGCAGCAAAGGAGTGTCCAGGTTGGTTGGATCTGATCTCTTCCTGTGCACCCGCGAGTGCATCTTTTTATCTGGAAGGTGGCTAGGCGTCGCCTCCCTACAAGATCCTTTCTGAGCACTCGTGGGGCCCATCTTCTTCCCTCGTGCCCGTTTTGTGCAGCTCCGGAGGAGTCCTTAGATCACACTCTTTTTATGTGCTTGAGAGCTTGGCATGTGTCGTCCCTAGAGGGTTGTAGATCCTTGCTGTACTCGGGCGATGATGTGGTTGACACCTTCCTTCATACCCTTTGCTCTCCTCCTATTATGGCTTCTCGGGGTTTTTATTGCTTATTTGGCTTACCACCAGCGGATCACCCGGATTGCTATGGTCTTCGGGTCTGATACTTGTTCAGCCAGATTTATTATTGAGAGAGCTAGGGCTCAGGATATGGAGTATCATGGTATGATGGTAGCTTCGTCAGAGATCTGGGGCTCCGGTTCTGCTCTTCGAGCACCTCGCCGGATTCTGATTTCTTGGAAGCCCCCTCCTCCGGCTTATGCTACTATTAACTTTGATGGGAGTGTTAGAGGGTCTATTGCTGGAGCTGCTTTTGTCATTCGATCCTCTGGTGTAGGCTTTCTCGCTACGGGGGGCACCCATCTCGTATAGCAGATTGTCCCTCTTACGGAGCTTTATGGAGCTTGGGCGGGTATTAGGTATGCCAGGAGGATTCTCCACCTGGATCGCCTCGTTATCGAAGGTGACTCCTTGACAGTTATCTCCTAGATCCAGAGTGCTCTCAGAGAGACTCCCTCCCTACATCTCTTACGGGATATAGCTCTGTTGCTCCGTGGCTGTACTGGGCTATTGTCCATCATGTCTACCGGGAAGCCAACTCGGCTGCCGACTGGGTGGCTTCCTTTGTCGCTTTTCATTCAGGAGAGTTTATATGCTCTTTTCTTCATGACATGCCTGTACAGTTTAGAGATCTTTTGTTAGCTAACAGTTTGGGTTATACCTTTTTCAGGATTATTATCTAATATATTCGGTTTACCAAAAAAAAGATCTTACGGAGCATGCATGGTTCTCAGACCTCTTTCAGCCATTCTGTTGGCTACCCCGCTCCTTGTTGCCGGGCAATCTCCCCTTCTCAATGAGCCCTATCAAGCTGAATTCTAGTTTTATAATAGATGAGTTGAGCTTGAGTCGGCACTAGAGTTAAGGCCACTGCTAGCACCATCAGTTTTTTTTCCAAATCAAATGCCTCAAATGGAAGAGGCTAGCAAGCTCTCCTGGTTCTTCACAGGGGTGGCAATTGGATTGGATCGAGTTAGGTACAGATTGAATTAGAAAAACTCAAAATTAAATTTAACATGTTTATTAAATATATCAAGTTTTAAAATCTTGTTATGTTTCATAAATAAGTCATCCAATGATCCGGTTAAAAAAAGCAAGGAGAAAAAGAAATTGTCGGAGAAGAGAGACTTCACGGGTGATCCTTGAGCTTCGTGAGAGGTTTTTGTTTTGGTGGCTACATTGTTGCCCTTGGTGATCCTCACACTCGATCTCCCAACCTCGTTAGCTCTATGTCCCCACTTTCGGCCTCCTTGTCGACCTCTCAAGCCATCTTGACTTTGCTTTTGATTGTCTTTTTGTCCTTAACCCTACTCTCACCAACTCTGCTTTTGATTATCTTTTTGTACCTAACCCTAGTCTCACCACCTCTCCATCCTCATTGCCTCTTCATCCACACCACTCTTGTCCATCCCTCTATCTCACCTCTCCACTCTCCCTTGTTCTTGGCCATATCATCATCTCCATCTTAACCTTTCCTGGCGGGGCATTGTTTATCCGACTATATCTAAAAAGAGAGAGAAATTGAAAACTCTGAAAGACTCTGGATTAAAGTTGAGTTATGACTCCCAAGATATTGGCCACATATGAATTGATATGCATATTAATGTCAAATTTTAAATAGATTTCTAGGAATGTGATGGGTTTAGGTGGATTTCAAAGTTTAGACAAACTTTTTTGGTCTATTTTAGATGGATGTCCAATCTAGATTCTAGCTCGATTCATTTAATACAAGTAAAATATGTTAGAAAATAAAATTCTAAATTAAATCTAAATAATTAAATAGTTAAATGGGTTAATTTATTTATGATCCAAATCTATTTAGGCTAAATTCAAATCCACTTAAGGTGAATCGAGCGCAAGTCAAATCGATAGATCATATCGTATTTTATTAGCCCTAATTCTTTCATATAGGAAGTTGCCGCCCGGATTGCCGTGGCCTGGAGCTCAGAAAGGGTTCGGTCGGAGTCGAACTTTCACAGGAGGGCTAGGCTTCCCACCGTATCGTTCCTACTCCCGGTTGGTTGGCCCTGCAAAAAAGAAGAGACCTGGGTTGGGGATTCTGGCCGGGACACTTCAACGATCAAGTCAGTAGAGCGATCTAGGAAAACAAATCCTCCTTAGCGGGGCCCCAGGAGGCCTTCGCATCCAGAGGGTTTAAAAGATAGGAAGATTAGAAACGTGGGTGATTGGAGGAGTCCTGTAGCGCTTGTCCGGCCCTTGCCCTTCTTTTTCCCTTTCGAAGGTCCCTCTTTTTTTTATATAGCCATCAGCTCTCTCCTTTCGGGCTTTAGGCCTCTTCCCCTTCATCCCCCTTCCCACGAGGGGTTCCTTCTTCTAGGACTGCCTCATTCCTGGAGCCATGTGGGACAAGATCTGGGGTTCTCGGAGGGAGGCTCTGCCATGGGTGCAGGTGGCGTATTGCAGGGTCTGCACCCTTAGTGGGACGATCCATTGTGACAAGTGTGAGCGGCGCACCACGAGGTCTGGCACCCCGATTGGACATTACTGTAGAAGGTGCAGGCATCGTGTCGCCAAGCCTAGGTGCCCGGAGGAGCACTACCCTGGCGGGAAGTGTGAATAGAGTGCTACAAGGTCTGGACCTCTAATGGAGTACTCTTTCAAATGAGTGCAGGTGGCATGCCACAGGATCTGGAGCCTTGGTGAAGCACATCCTTGCAGAGGGTGCAGATGGTGTGCTATAGTGCCTAGAGCCCTGGTGGAGCACACCCTTGTAAAGGATGCAGACGGTGTGCTACAGGGTCCGGAGCCCCGGTGGGGCACCTCCATTGAAGAGGGTTCGGCTCCTCAAGGGCCGCAGAGGGCTCGATGGGGATGACGACATTGCACGCTGGGGTCGCCATCAGAGCCCTCTCTAGCGACCGCCCCTTCATGGGGCACGCCCCTCTTCCCCCTGCCAATCCTATCACTTTGAACACAGGGTTCCTTATTGCCTTGACCACAGGGGTCCTTATCGCCTTCGATATTCCTCAGCGGGGAGCTCGACCTTGCATGAGAGCTTACCTCGGTAGGGAGCTTGACCTTGGACAGGAGCTCACCTCGGCTTGGAGCTCGACCATGGACGGGAGCTCGCCTTGGCAGGGAGCTCAACCTCGGACAGGAGCTCACCTCGATAGGGGCTTGACCTTAGACGGGAGCTTACCTCGGCTGGGAGCTCGACCTCGGATGGGAACTCACCTCGAGCGGGAGCTCACCTTGGCTTGGAGCTCGACCTCAGACGGGAGCTCGCCTTGGTAGGGAGCTCGACCTCGGACGGGAGCTCACCTCGATAGGGGGATCACCTCGGCTAGGAGGTCGACCTCTGATGGGAGCTCATCTCGGCAAGGAGCTCGATCTCGAACGGGAGCTCACCTCGACGGTCATGCATGCCACCTTGACCGCCAGTTGTGCCTAGTGCAAACTCCATGTCAGCGGTCCACCGCGTCGGATGCTTGCACGCCAGTGGTTCGCCACATCGGATGCCTCCACGTTAGTGGTTCGCCACATCAGATGCCCCTCACACTCAAATCTGGGGCACCAGGTGTCCGGATCACCACAGGCCCGGGGTGAGAAAAGTAATAACGCCGCTAATATGGAAGAGATCATGCATGGGCCATTTAATGTCCCGATCATCGATAGTTCATGGATTGCACCTTGCACAAATCAAGAGATGCCACATTAGCGGGCATGGGGGCCCATCATTTAGGGATGGCAATGGGCCGGGTTCGGGTCGGGTGCATAACTATCTAATCCAAACCCAAATATTCAGTACACTACTCAAACCCGGCTCAAACACTATCGGGACTGGATTTTTTTATCCAAACTCATCTCAGTTGAATATCGGGTAATCGGATTTACCCGGCCCGAATCCAACTTAGTCATATTAAATATTTTTAATTTCTATCAACTTTAAAATCATCTATAATTTTATAAATTATACATACATTAAACAAATAAAATTTAACTACATTTTTAGTTCAACAGCATTTAATTTCATATTTAATCAAAATTTATATTATGAAGTTGGTAAACTATTAATTATGATCTTGTTTTGAATTCACATGGAATAGAATAGGATGAAAAAAAATTTCAATATATATATAATGATTAGGGCATAGGGTTCAAGTATTTTAAAATTTAATAACTAATAATTATAATTAATAAAATATATATTTATTATATATATTTAAATATTAAAATAATTCGGGCCGGGTTCGGGCGGGTGTATATCTACCCAGTCCCGGCCCAAATCCAAAGTTAAGCATTCGAGTTTTATCCAAACCTGGCCCAAACCCAGTCAAAGCGTTGACTACCCGACCCAATCGGGTCGGGTTGGGTCGGGTATCCATGGGTTTGAGTTTTATTGCCATCCCTACCATTATGGTTTCACCCTGCCCGGTGCGATTGCGCTTGAACCGAAGCACCTCGCATAGTGGTGGTCAACACATGGTCGAGACCCATTGGCTGCGAGAGGGGAGAGGATGCAAACCCTGTTCGATACAATGTGATAGGGCTTTGCCATCTTTTCCAGAGAGGCCATTCCCCTCCATTCACCCTTTTGAAACTCTTCGAGGGAGCAAAAACACAAAAAGGGGGAGTGAAAGCTTCGAACCTGTTTTGATAACCTTGGCCCAGGGTCTCCGCAGGTCCGTCTTCTTCCTCGACCTTCTCTCCCTCTGCTAGGTGCCGAGTGGGTTCCCTTAGGGCTCGTGTCTTCCTTCCTTTTCTCTGTCCCTGCTTTTCTGTCTCCATGAGTCCTCCTGGGAGGGGGCACCACCGTTCGGGCCACCCAGGTGCAACAGAGCCCTCCTGGCTGGGGATTTCTCCCTCAGATTGCGAGGACTCCTCGTTTAGAGTCCCGTGGGGTCACCGTCAGATGGTGGACCCCAGCGCATCTTCTCTGCCCCCACCTTCTCCTTTCTCTAGCCAGGAGCAGGCAGGCTCGTTCGGGATTGCCTCGACGATGATCCAGTATAATGCTCTCCATCTCCAGAGCATCTATAAGATCCCAGACTCTGTCCGGTTCATGACTCCGGAGTCAGGGGAACGGGTCACATCTCGCAGCCTAGGCCGGATTGCTCTGTATAAGGACTTCTTCTTCACCGAACTCCGTCTGTCTCTTCATCCTTTCTTCCTTTTCTTTCTCGATCATTATAGGTTAGTTCCTGCCCAACTCACCCTAAATGCTGTTAGGGTCATCTCCTCCTTCATTGTGCTATGTCACTTTCATGGCATTGTCGCCCGCTTCTCCCTCTTTAGAACCCTAAATCCTAAATCCTAAAATGCCATCCCATCGATAGTGGGTGGTGGTTCGTGGCCTCCTACCCGAGGGCCTTTAAATTTGACCCACCCACCTCCATCAAGGGATGGTAGAGTAGGTTTTTCTTTGCCTCAGTCGAGGGAGTGAACTGGGCCTGGAGCGACCTCGACCGATCTCTAAACCAGAATGCTTTGGTGGAGCCCACCGACTAGGAGGTGTACGACCAGCTCATCACATCGAAGGCTCCCCGTGGGTGGGACCTCCTGTCCGAACAAAATCTGTTTGGTGCCGGGATCAGCCCTGCCCGTACTCTAGGTAAAGCCCTAGATATGGGTCCTTTGGCAGCTTACAGCATCTGACCCAACTCTTCTTTTAAATTGCAGATATGAAGTCCTCCATGGAACAAATCATGTAGATGTCCTGCAAGCAGCCCGTGTCTTTGAAGCCCGAGGAGACACCAAAAAGGCCTCGAGGGGAAGCAGAGCATAAGCCCCAGGGGAGACCTCTTCTAGGCCCTAGGAAAGAATTGCCTGCGATGCCCTAGTGCCAACCATGAAAGCATCCAGGGCCATGGCCCACAGGCCCAGTAGGAGCACTATCGCTGGGGATGAGACACTGCTGGCTCCTTCGACAGCCCCCCAGACCATTGAATCCCGCCTCCCCAGAGGCGAAGGAGACAGCGGTCACCACGGTGGCGAGGGAAGGGTCAACTCCATCGACAATCGCTGAGGTGGTAGAGGCCCAGCTAGCATTGCCGTGCCCCCATCGTCTACTACAGCAGGCCCCTCTTCATCAGCTAGGCCGGGGCCTTCCACTTCTGTGGTGCTTGGACCCAGGGTTGCGAGGGTGTCCACCATGGTGCTACCGGATGCTGTGACTACTCTCGATCCGGGGCTGGCCGAGAGGATGCTAGAGTTATCCTCCAGCCTCGGGATCACCGGTAAAGGGTCGGCCGGCCACTGGGGGTCATCATTTCTGGGCTCTTCCTCCAGTTTCTCATGGTTAGTCTTCTTCTTTCCCTCACATTTTTTCTTCTTTTTCTGCTAACTTCTTTCTCCTTTCCTTCAACTGTAGATGGTCCACGACACCTTCCTGGTCCATGATGCCTATCTGGCATTGCTTTAGTGTGACATCGATTTTCGTGACAGAGCGGAGTCCATCGAGGAAAGGACCAAGGTTCTGGAGAACCGGGTAGTAGACCTGGAGGACCAGGTGAAGGGTATGGAAGCTGAGTTAGCCATCTCCAAGGACTCGTCGGGGACCTGGAGTCGCGGGTAACGGGCCTCAAAGAGGACCTAGCCAAGGAGGGAGAGCTCACTAGCCTGGCAGAGAAGGCCGCCTGCTCCACCTCCAAGGTGATCTGCTTATAGGGGTGGCTACAGGGCTTGGAGATGCACCTCAAAGCGGTGGAGGCGCAGTCTACGACCGTCGAGGAGAAGGCCACTGCAACCACAATGGTGATGGAGGTTGCACGGAAAGAAGTGGTCGAAGCTGTCTAGCATTTCAAGGCCTCAGAAGCCTTCGTGGAAGAGGTACGGGAGGCTATCTTGGCTGTGTTCCTCAAGGGCTTCGAGGAATGCAAGAAGAAGATATCCCAGCTCTTCCACTTACTGGACCTGGATGATATCATCCCCGATGATTTTGGGGAAGCCGAAGGTGAGGAGGCTCTTCCCGCGGAAGTCGACGTAGCTGTTGACGCCGCACCGGGGCTGATTCGCTACCTCTACCGGGACCATAGGAAGTCGCTACGGAGACTCGAAGGCCCGGCAAGGCTCCAGCTTTGGCCCCAAGCCCTTAAGTCGCCTCCTTTATTTCTTTCCTTTTCTTACTCAGGATATTTTGCTAGACCCTCTGGCCTGTTGAGGGTCCTTTTATTGTAAAAATTCTTATTAGTCAATGAAATCAAGATTTACCTTATTTCATCGTGTTCTCCTTCTCTTGTTTTCTTATGTTTGGCCCTAGGGGCATGAGTTACCTGCAGCAAGCGAATATAGGGCCTTTAGGGGCTCCGATTTTTGCAGGACTTTACGGGGCTTCGAAAGTTTCCCAACTTCCTTTGCCAAAGCTGGGTCAGACGGATGAGTACGAGGTTTCAGAATTTTTCTTGCTTCCTTTGCCAAACCTGGGGTCAGGCGGATAAATGCGGAGCTTCGGAAGTTTCTCGACTTCTTTCACCAGCTTGGGGTCAGGCGGATGAGTGCATGGCTTCGAAAGTTTCTTGGTTTCTTTCGCCAGACCTGGGGTCAGACGAATGAATGCGGGGTTTTGAAAGTTTTTCAGCTTCTTTCACCAGACCTGGGGTCAGATGGATGAATGTGGGACTTCGAAAGTTTCCCGGCTTCTTTCGCTAGACCTGGGGTCAAGCGGATGAGCACCTTGTGAAAGAGCTAGAGGTGGAGTTGTGCCAGGAAAGAATTTTCCTTCATTGTTGATTGAGAACTGTACATTACTGGTAGTACATTCTTAAATTTATGGCATTCCATGTTCGGGGGAGTTGGCACCGTCGAGTTCGGCAGGCCGATAGGCTTCTTGTGGTAGAGCCTCGACCACTCGATAAGGGCCCTCCTAGTTCGGGGATAACTTGCTACGTTCTCCGGGCTGAGACACTTCGGCCCTCCGTAGGACAAGGTCACATGGATGAAAAGCTTTCAGCTTCACGTGAGAATTGTAGTACCAGGCAACTCGCTACCGGTAGGCTGCCATGCGGAGCCGAGCTTTATCCCTCATTTCTTCGAGTAGGTCTAGGTTGAGGATGCATGCTGGGTTCTTAATCTCGTCGTACTGCTCAACCCGTAAGGAAGACCCAACTCTACCAGGATCATAGATTTTGAGCCGAAGACCAGGTTGAAGGGCATCTCGTTCGTCGCCATCCGGGGTGTGGTATGATAGGCCCATAGCACACTGGGGAGCTCTTCTACCCAGTGACCCTTCGCCTCATCCAACCTGGTGTGGAGACCTTGGAGGATGGTCCAATTTGTTATCTTGGTCTCCTTGTTGGCTTATGGGTGAGCCACCGACGTAAAAGCGATGGTGAATGTTCAGATCGATGCAAAATTCTTCGAATGCTTAGTTATCAAACTATCGTTCGTTATCGGTGATGATTGCATGCTGCAAGCCAAAATGATAGATGACTGACTTTCAAAAAAAGGATCTCGCCTTACTCTCGATGACCACGCCAGGGACTCGACCTCGACTTACTTGGTGAAGTAGTCATGGCCACGATCAAATACCTTCGTTGACAGGATGCCGGGGGGAATGGCCCTAGGATGTCCATCCCCCACTGGGCGAAGGGCCACGGAGAAGAAAGCTGGGATAGGGGAGATGCCGGCTGGCATTGAATGTGAGCGTGCCTTTGGCAACGGTCACACCTTCTCACGAAGTTGGCCGCATCCTCCCGCATGGTCTCTGAGTAGTAACCCTACCTGAAGGCTTCGTAAGCTAATGTTCTACCCCCCACATGATTCCCGCATATGCCCTCATGTATTTCCCAGAGAATATAGGCGGTCTCCACGGGCCTCAAACATTTCAGTAGGGGATAGGAGTAGGACCTCCGTCCATCAATGCAAAATGGGAGGCCTTCCACTTGAGGAGGCCAGCTTCCATGCGATTGTCTACAGGGTGCCGTTGGTGATGTATTTGATGTAAGGATCCATCTAGTTGGCCTCGGGGACTACCTACTGGACTTCTCCTAGGGCTTCATGGCTGGGGGTTTCCAAATACTCGATATAAGTGCGCCCCATCAAAGAGTCTAGAAGGGTCGCCAACCTGGAAAGGGCGTCACCTCGGGCATTCTCCCCGCGAGGGATATGGAAGATCTCAAAGCGTTAGAGGCCCGAAGCACATGAGCACACCCGATCCAGGTATTTTGCCATCACGGGGTCCCGAGCCTCGAAATCTCTGGAGACTTGTCCTGCCACAAGCTACGAGTCTGTGAAGATCTAGTTCATGGGATACTCTGAGACCCACAAGGAGCGCCTTGTACTCGGCCTAGTTATTTGTTGTGTTAAAGAGAAAGCGCAGCACACACTCGGCTACCACTCCATCTAAGTTGGCGAGGATGAGACCGGCCCCGCTCCCTCCTACATTGGATGCCCCGTCCATGTGGAGGATCCAAGCCTTCTCTTCTACTGGTGGGTTTTGTGCAGGTTTAGGAGGAGCCCCTTCCGGTTCGGTGTCCGTCCATGCACACTCCACCAGGAAATCAGTCAAAACCTAGACCTTCTAAGATGACCTTGGACGATAAGAGATATTGAATTCGCTGAGATTCACTGTCCACTTGGCTAGGCATCTTGAAGTGTTAGGGCAACTCAGGATAGCCCTCAAGGGCTTGTCAGTGAGAACAACAATTGGATAGGCTTGGAAGTAAGGTCTGAGATGTTGAGCAGACACTATAGGTACAAAAATATTTTTTTTGAAATGGGTGTACCTGGTTTCTGCATCGTGAAGTAGCTTACTAGTATAATACACCGACCTCTGGACACCGTCTCTGTCAGTTCGGACTAGCACCGAGCTCACTGCTCCAGAGGAGACCGCCAAGTAGAGGAGAAGCTCCTCTCCGCTCTTTGGTCTGGATAGTAACGAGACGAGGCGAGAAACTTTTTCAACTCCTCGAATGCTTCCTGGCACTCCTCCGTCCATGCGAAGTCATGCATTTTATAGAGCGCCTTGAAGAATGGCAAGCAATTCTTCGTAGAGTGCAAGATGAAGTGGCTTAAGGCTGCGATGCGGTCAGTCAAACGTTGGACCTCTTTCTTCAAAGCGAGGTGCTTCATATCCATGATCGCCTGAATCTTTTCTGGGTTGGCTTCGATCCTGCACTGAGTGACTATGAACCCCAAGAACTTTTCCACCGCAATACCGAATGCACACTTCGTTGGGTTTAGCCTCATCTGGTGGAGGCGAAGGTTATTAAAAGCCTCTACCAAATTAGTGATGTGGTTCGAATCTCAGGCACTCATCATGAGCATGTCATCCATATAAATTTACATGTTTCGGCCTATCTGGTCCCCAAAGATTTTGTTGACCAGACGTTGGTATATCGTCCTGGCGTTCTTCAGGCTGAGTGGCATCATCTTATAGCAGAATGTCCCTCAGTCCATCATGAAGGCCGTATGCTCCTCGTCTTCCGAATGCATGCGGATTTGGTTATACCCAAAGAACACATCCATGAAGTCGAGCAGGCGGTACCCCGAGGTGGTGTCCACCAATTGATCAATCTTGGGCAGCGAGAAACTATCCTTTGAGCATGCCCTATTGAGATCAGTGTAGTCCACACATATCCTCCACTTTTCATTGGCCTTCTTGATCATAACCACGTTGGCCAGCCAACTGGGGTACTACACCTCTCGAATGAAGCCTATCGTGAGAAGCTTTCCAACTTCTTTGTCTATTGCCTTCTGCCTTTCCAGGACGAAGCTCCTCTTCTTCTATGGACCGGATGGCATTTGAAGTCGACGTTTAGCCTATGGATGATGATGTCGAGTGGAATCTCAAGCATATCTATCACCGTCCAGGCGAAAACATCAGCATTTCCTATAAGAAACTGAGGAGGCGGTCTCTCTCTTCTTCTAGCAGGAGGGCTCCTACTTGCACTATCTTCAAGGGATCGTCTCCAAGGGGGAACAATAGTAGATGTTCTATCGGCCTACCTTTAGCTTCCTGCTCCCTTTGGTTTAGCCGGTCGATCGCGGTGTCTCCCTCAGCAGTCCTGGCACTGGGGACAGCCTGCAGGCAGTGCTGGACTGGTTGGCGGGATCCCCTTATCTCCCCGACCCCATATGGGATCGGGAACTAAACAAGGAGCTGCTTGGTGGAGAGACCGCATTGAGCTAGTTGAGCCCGGAGCGGTCCAAAATCACGTTGTAGGTCGAAAGGAGCTTGACCACTGTAAAGGTCATCATGACGGCACTCTATCAGGGCGGTGACCCGGCAGTGATGGGGAGGGTAACTTCTCCTTCGACCTGCACAAAGTCTCCGGTGAAGCCCACCAGGGGGTGAATATTGGCTTCAACAGACCAGGGGACAGATTCATTCTGGTAAAAGCACCGTAAAAAAGGATGTCGATTAAGCTTCTACTATCAACCATAATTCTCTTTACAAGATGTTTCGCTATCATCATTTCTACGATGACAGCATCATTATTTAGATTTTAATCCCAGCTCCCTTCTTTTCCATGAAGGGGAGTATAACATCGAATCCCTCCCCTACCCTGGCTCTTTTTGGCTCTCGCTCTACCCCCCAGGAGATCATTCCCACCAGCTTTTCTATAGGCTAGTTATCGATGGGAGGAGGAAGGGCCTCCGCACCCTGGGATCCGAACGGAGTTCTCCCGTCTATGAACTTTCTAAGGTAGCCCCTTATGATCAGGTCTTCAATCTCTCTTTTAGGTGATGGCACTTCTCGGTATCATGGCCGTGGTCCCGATAAAATTGGCAGTATCGAGACTTGTCTCGGCCGCTGGATGACTTCAGCGAGGGAGGGCGGTGTAAATACCGCTCGCCCTTAATCTCGATGAGGATCTTGGATCTTGGGGTGAGCAAAGGGGTGTCTTCTCATCCCTGGTGGTTACATTCTCGAGCTTGGGACCCGGACAGGAACTCGGGGTAGCCTTGGGTCCGTGGGTCCCGCCCAGCTCCCCCCGGGCTTGCTTTTTTAGGGACCTCCCGTCGAACTCCCTCCTGGTGCGGTTAGCCTCCTCCATATGAATGTGCTTATGGGTACGGAAAAGGAGCTCGGAGTAGGTCTTCGGGGGCTTTTTGTCAAGGAAGTAGGCGAAGCGGGAGGTCCTAAGCCCTCTCTTCAGTGCTAGCATGACAACGAGCTCATCCAGATTATAGATTTCTAGGGTGGCAACTTTGAAGCAGGACATGTAGTCTCAGAGGGGCTCATGATCCTATTGTCAGATCAAAAGGAGGCTATCGGCCTCGTGTGACACCTTCCGGCATACGTCGAAATGGACCACGAACTTCTTCTCCAGGTGTTCAAAGGAGTCAATGCTCCTCGGTTCAAGATGGGAGTACCAAACTTGAGCAGCCTTTCAGAGCATAACTGGAAAAGTGATGCAAAGGAGGGCATCGGTGCTCCCTTGGACTCGCATGAGAGCCTTATAGCTTTCAAGGTGGTTTAGGGGATCGGTGATCCCATCATAGGGGTCCACCTATAGTATACAGAACCGGCTAGGAATTGGTTCCTCTTGGATCCTACAGGAGAAAGGAGGGTGGGTGTCGTAGCTCATGAGCTCGCCTAGGGAGCCCTGCATGTAAGCAAAATGGTGAGCAAGCTCATCTAGCTTGCGCTCTTGCTCCTCCAGCCACTTCTCAGTCCGTCACCGGATGGCCTCATTGGTTGACCCCTCCATCGAGACCATCAGGGGGGAGGGAGGCGAGGATCGGAAGAGCTCGTTCCTCGACTTTTTGCCATGCCGGCATCGATAGTGGGAAGTGGTGCCATGGGCCGAGACCTAGGAATGGCTTTCCCGATCGGCTGATCCATCCCAGCATCGTTTCTTGGTCATCCTCAAGCTCCTCCGTGGGCAAGACACTGCCTGTGAGTGCGATGGCCCTGCTCAGAAGGATCTTAGGCTAGCACGAGGTCCGGCGGCCTGAACCACCGGGTTCCATGGTTGCTGCTAGGTTGCCTGGGATCGATGTTGATGGTATAATCACTGTCGTCGCCAGGGTATGAACCTTTTGGGCTAGTGTAGCAATCTGTGGGTTTGTTGGAGGCGGTGGTGGCGAAACAGGGAGCTCTACCTCCGGGCTGCACTGGTCTCCATGGTGGGACTACTCTCCGATGAGGCTGACCGAGGCCTCTCGTGCTCGGATTACCACCATCGAACCATTGGGCTTTGTAGATGCCTTCTAGGTGGGGTGGTCGATATCACCAATCGATCACTGCAGGGTTTCATCCTTCCTTCCTGGTGTGCCAATCTGTTGCCGCCCGGATCATCGTGGCCTGGAGCTCAGAAAGGGTTCAGTCAAAGTCTAACTGTCGTAGGAGGGCTAGGCTTCCCGCCGTGTCATCCCTACTCCCGGTTGGTTAGCCCTACAAAAAAGAGGAGACCCGGACTGGGGATTACGGCAGGGACACTCCGATGATCAAGTCAGTAGAGCAACCTAGGAGAACATATCCTCCTTAGTGAGGCCCCAGGAGGCCTTCGTGTCTAGAGGGTTTAAAAGATAGAAAGGATAGAAATGTGCATGATTGGGGGAGTCCCATAGTGCTCGTCCGGCCCTTGCCCTTCTATTTCCCTTTCAGAGGTCCCTCTTCTTCTTTTTATAGCCGTCAGCTCTCTCCTTTTGGGCTTAAGGCCTCTTCCCCTTCACCCCCCTTCCCACAGGGGGTTCCTTCTCCCATGACTTCCTCGTTCTTGGAGCCACATGGGACAAGGTCCGAGGTTCTCGAAGGGAGGCTCTGTCATGGATGTAGGTGGCATCTTGCAGGGTCCGCACCCTTAGTGGGATGATCCACTGTGACAAGTGCGAGTGATGCACCACGGGGTTTGGTGCCCCGATTGGATGTTCCTGCAGAAGGTGCAAGCATCGTGTTGCCAAGATCAGGTGCCCGGAGGAGCACTGCCCTGACGGGAAGTGCGAATAGAGTGCTACAGGGTCTGGACCTCTGACGGAGCACTCTTCCCAGTGAGTGCAGGCGGCGTGCCACAGGGTCTGGAGCCCTATGAAGCACATCCCTGCAGAGGGTGCAAATGGTGTGCTAAGGGCCTGGAGCCCCGGTGGAGCACACTCTTGCAGAGGGTGCAGACAACATGCATAGGGCCTAGAGTTCTGGTGGAGCACACCCTTGCAAAGGATGCAAACGGCATGGGCTCGGAGCCCCAGTGGGGCACCTCCGTCGAAGAGGGTTCGGCTCCTCGAGGGTCGCAGAGGGTTCGATGGGGATAGTGACGTTGCACGCTGGGGTCGCCATCGGAGCCCTCTCTAACAGCCGCCCCTTGAGGGGGCACGCCCCTATTTCCCCTTGCCAGTCCTGTCGCTTCAACCACAGGGGTCCTTATCGCCTTCAACATTCCTCAGTCGGGAGCTCGACCTCGGATGGGAGCTCATCTCGGTAAGGAGCTCAACCTCGGACGAGAGCTCGCCTCAACTTGGAGCTCGACCTTGGCGAGAGCTCACCTCGACTTGGAGCTCGCCTCAACAAGGAGCTCAACCTCGGATGGGAGCTTTGGCAGGGACTCAACCTCGGCTAGGAGCTCGACCTCAAACTCGAGCTCACCTCGGCTGGGAGCTTGACCTTGGACAGGAGCTCACCTCAGCTTGGAGCTCGACCTCGGGCGTGAGCTCGCCTCGGCAGGGAGCTCGACCTCGGATGGGAGCTCACCTCGATATGGGACTCGACCTCAGATGGGAACTCACCTCGGCTAGGAGGTCAACCTTAAATGGGAGCTCACCTTGGCAGGGAGCTCGACCTCGGATGGGAGCTCACCTTGGCGGTTGCGCATGCCACCTCGGCTGCCAGCTATGCCTGGTGCAGACTCCGTGTTAGTAGTTCGTCACGTCAGATGCTTCCATGCCAACGGTTCGCCGCATCAGATGCCTCCATGTCAGAGGTCTGCCACATCAACCGCATGCCACCTCGGCTGCCAACTGTGCCTGGTGCGGACTCCGTGTCAGTAGTTCATCACATCAGATGCTTCCATGCCAACGGTTCGCCACATCAGATGCCTTCATATCAACGGTCTGCCATATCATAAGGTATCCTTTAAATCTAGTATCCTCAACAATCTGAAGCTGGAAATCAATCTGCGATGTTCGATTAGATCATGTGTTCAATTATTCTTTCTGTAGATGAACAAAGAAGGAAGGCTACATGCTTTCCCTTGAAGAATAACTTGCTGTTTGAGATTGGCATCCATTCCATTATCATTTTTATCAAATCAAATCTTTATTGTATATTATTGATTGACCATTAATTATCTACACATCTATTTTTTTCTAATTATATATTAATTTTATATTTTCTGAAATATCCTATATCATTAATCATTACCAACACCACCGCAAAAATCGGTGTATACATAGATTATTTAGATCCATGCTTAATCCAAAATCTTTAATTGCTAAGACCACTTAAGCAAGCCCCATTTCATAACTTCATACCATTTTATCACTGAGTCACGGGAATTGGAAAAAGATATTTTTTGGAAAGTGAAAAAAAAAAAATTCTTGTTTAGTTAGAGTTTTCAAAAAAATGAATGAAAAAAGTGGTTTTCATGATCGTACACGTGTTGCCGATCTCATCGCGATGGCCTGCAGCTCGTGAGCTAGTGCCGGTTCTCGGACTCTCTCACCTCGAGATCTCCAAGCTCCCGAACCTGCAAAACAAAGTTAGAGACCTGGGCCGGGGATTCCGGCGGGGGCAGTCCGACGGTCAAGTAAGAGAGCGGCAAGATGGAACAGGACCTCTAAGGCGGGTTCCCGAAGGATTCCCGTGCTTAGAGGAGATGTAAATGAAAGAAATGTGGGGAAGAGGAGAGTTGAAGCCCGGCTTCCTGCGCTGGGTTTACCGAGCTCATGCCTGAGGACTTCCTGGGGTCCCCTGGATCGTTCTCTCGATGTTCTCCCCCTTTTCTTTTTTTACTTACCTCTCCGCCTGTTTTTACCGTCTTTTATACCACCGGACCGCCTTCAGCCCACGTCTCCTCCTGGGAGCTCCCTGAGATCTCTGGGCCTCCTACTTTCCCTTCTCCTTCGGGTCCGGGAGTTAAGTGGCCAGCACGCCTCATCCGTCGTGTGTCACGAAAGGGGGAAGACTGGTGAGACCTCGGCCGAGCACGGGAGCTCTCCTTTCGGGATGTTGACGATGGACTTCTAGCCGTTTGATGCCCCTGCCCGTAAGGATTTCATCCCTCGGCTGCGGGGCTCCGTTTAACTGATGTAAACGAGGTTTCGCATATCACTGCAGGCCGTACTGGCACCCCGTACGGGGTGCGATGCATGCCAGCCCTAGTGGCGACCTCGCGACCCGTGTCTCTGCCTCCCCGAGGCTTTGCAAAGTAGGGCTGACTTCGGCCGAGATGGACCCGTCTTGGGGTGCCACCTGACGAAGGAGCAGGAGGGCCTGGCTCGACCTCGACAGAGGAGGACCCGTCTTGGGATGCCACCTAGCGAGGGAGCAGGAGGCCTCCAGCTTCGGCCAAGGTGGACCCCTCCTGGGTGGACACCTGGCGGAGTGGCAGAGAGGGGCTCGACTTTGACCGAGGTGGACCCGTCTTGGGGTGCCACCTGGCGAAGGAGCAGGAGGGCCTGGCTTGACCTCGACAGAGGTGGACCCGTCTTGGGGTGCCACCTGGCGAGGGAGCAGGAGGCCGCCAGCTTCGACCGAGATGGACCCCTCCTTGGTGGACACCTAGCGGAGTGGCAGAGAGAGGCTCGACTTCAGCCGAGGTGGACCCATCTTGAAGTGCCACCTGGCGAAGGAGCAGGAGGGCCTAGCTCGACCTCGGCAAAAGTGGACCCGTCTTGGGTTGCCACCTGGCGAGGAAGCAGGAGGTCGCCAGCTTCGGCCGAGGTGGACCCCTCCTGGGTGGACACCTAGCGGAGTGACAGAGAGGGGCTCGACTTCAGCCAAGGTGGACCCGTCTTGGGGTGCCACTTAGCGAAGGAGCAGGGGCCTGGCTCAACCTCGACAGAGGTGGACCCGTCTCGGGGTGCCACCCGACGAGGGAGCAGGAGGCCGCCAGCTTCGACCGAGGTGGACCCCTCCTGGGTGGACACCTGGCGGAGTGGTAGAGAGGGGCTCGACTTCGACCGAGGTGGACCCGTCTTGGGGTGCCACCTGGTGAAGGAGCAGGGGCCTGACTCGACCTCGACAGAGGTGGACCCATCTCGGGGTGCCACCCGGTGAGGGAGCAGGAGGCTGCCAGCTTCGGTCGAGGTGGACCCCTCCTGGGTGGACACCTGGCGGAGTGGCAGAGAGGGGCTCGACTTCGGTCGAGGTGGACCCGTCTTAGAGTGGCACCTGGCGAAGGAGCAAGAGGGCCTGGCTCGACCTTGGCAAAGGTGAACCCATCTTGGGGTGCCACCTGGCGAGGGAGCAAGCAGCCGCCAGCTTCGGTCGAGATGGACCCCTCCTGGGTGGACACCTGGCGAAGTGGCAGAGAGGGGCTCGACTTCGACCGAGTTGGACCTGTCTTGGGATGCCACCTGGCGAAGGAGCAGGAGGGCCTGGCTCGACCTCGGCAGAGGTGGACCCGTCTTGGGGTGCCACCCGGCGAGGGAGCAGGAGGCCGCCAGCTTTGACCGAGGTGGACCCCTCCTGGGTGGACACCTGGCGGAGTGGCAGAGAGGGGCTCAACTTCAGCTGAGGTGGACCCGTCTTGGATTGCCACCTGGCGAAGGAGCAGGAGGGCCTGGCTCGACCTCGGCAGAGGTGGTCCCGTCTTGGGGTGCCACCTGGCGAGGGAGCAGGAGGATGCCAGCTTCGGCCAAGGTGGACCCCTCTTGGGTGGATACCTGGCGGAGTGGCAGAGAGGGGCTCGACTTTGGCCGAGTTGGACCCGTCTTGGGGTGCCACCTAGCGAAGGAGCAGGGGCCTGGCTCGACCTCGGTAGAGGTGGACCCATCTCGGGGTGCCACCCGGCGAGGGGGCAGGAGGCCGCCAGCTTTGACCGAGGTGGACCCCTCCTGGGTGGACACCTGGCGGAGTAACAGAGAGGGGCTCAACTTCGGCCAAGGTGAACCCATCTTGGAGTGCCACCTGGCGAAGGAGCAGGAGGGCCTGGCTCAACCTTAGCAGAGGTGGACCCGTCTCGGGGTGACACCCGGCGGGGAGTAGGAGGCCGCCATCTTCGATCGAGGTGGACACCTCCTGGGTGGATACCTGGCGGAGTGGCAGAGAGGGGCTCGACTTCGGCCGAGGTGGACCCGTCTTGGAGTGCCACCTGGCAAAGGAGCAGGAGGGCCTGGCTCGACCTCGGCAGAGGTGGACCCGTCTTGGGGTGCCACCTGGCGAGGGAGCAGGAGGCCGCCAGCTTCGACCGAGGGACCCCTCCTAGGTAGACACCTGGCGGAGTGGCAGAGAGGGACTCGACTTCGACCGAGGGACCCCTCCTGGGTGGACACCTGGCGGAGTGGCAGAGAGGAGCTCGACTTCGATCGAGGTGGACCCGTCTTGGGGTGCCACTTGGCGAAGGAGCAGGAGTTTTGAAAGAAAAATCCATGTAGCACCTGTGGCCTCCAGCTGGATCTGACACGATCCACGTCAGCGATGTAACCATATCAGTTGCCCCCTATCTCCAGGTCCCATCGAAGCTTCGTGGCTTGGGATGTGGGGATTTAATGCGGAGATGGGAAGGACGAAAATCCTGCGCCATGATTGCCATGATCCCTGCCGCCGCTTCTGTTGAGCACAAGACCTAGTGGGAGGCCGCCATGTGCGCGTGTCTAACGGGCCATTAATACACCATTTCAAAAATGAGGCAGTTTCCATCAGACCGAAGTGTCGATGTCGGGCGTGCCTCCACGTGACGGTCATCTGATGGCCCGGGACGGAAAGAGGTGTATGGCCATTGTTGATTGAGTTTGAAAAAGGAGGGGACTTTCCGGAAATGAAGTCTCTCGACTTTCTCACACCTCGCCGGCAGTTGCAGCGACCTCCCTTCACCTTCCAAGGGCTGCCAATCCTTTCGTACAAATCATTTCGATGAGTGCCTGCGACCCCTTCTCTTCTTCTTCCACCTTCTAGCCTCTGCGTCACCGCGGATCAGTTTTTCTCCTTGCTTTTTCTCCTTCCCTAATGGCACGTCGTCATCATGTCTCTTCAAACCCAAACGAGGCCGGTCCTTCCCGGCTGAGGACTCCATCGTCCTCTTCCTCAGAGGAGGAAGAGATCCCGATCAAGGTCCGGAGGCAACTTCGGCTGGGGACTTTGACCATAGACGTCCCTAGGGGTCCTAGGTCTCCCCCTGTAATTCCTGTGCTTCCCATTTCTTCTCTTCCTCCTTCGGTGGCGAAGGTTTCTTCTTCCGGTCCCTCCGGTTACGTTTCGACGATGACCGAAGATGACCTTTCTTGGATCCAGGATACCTATGGGGTCTCGGGTTCAATCCGTCTTTCCCTCCCGGGACCCAGGGACCGAGTGACCTCGAGTGGTCCTGGGAGGGTCGCCTTCTACGAAGACTTCCTTATTGGGGGTCTTCGTTTTCCCCTTCATCCTTTCTTCCTTTCTTTTCTCAGTCATTATCGTCTTGTCCCGGCTCAGTTGGCTCCTAATGCCATCCGGGTCATTTTCGCCTTCATCATCTTCTGCCATTCCATGGGTTCGTTGCCCGTTTCTCCCTTTTCAGGGCTCTTTTCATCCTGAAACATCACTCTGCCGATGATGGCTGGTGATACATCTCGTCCCGGCCTAGGTGCCTTAAGTTCGACCTCCCCTCGTCGATCAAGGGTTGGAAGAACCGCTTCTTTTTTGCCTCGGTCGAGGACGTCGACTGGGCTTGGAGTGAGCCGGACCGATCCCCGAACCAGAACTCCCAGGTTGAGCCGGCGGATCAGGATGACTATACACTGCTGCTGGGTGACGTGGTCCCAGCTCTCGAGGTTCTGCTCTCAGAGCAGAACTTATTCGAGACAGGAATCAGTCCCATCCGAGAGCTGGGTGAGACCCAGCTCTTCCTCCTTCGCCTTTATTTCTTAGTTTGCACTTCTTTTCTTTAAACTGGCCTAACTGACCTCTTCCTCCATGAATGAAGTTCTCGGTTGAGAGCTTGATGGAGAGCGCCTTGAAAAGGAATGCCTCCGAAGTGATGGAGGAGGCCCCGGCGAAGAGGGCTCGTACTGAGACAAGCCGGGGGCCCGCGCCCACTCCTGCTGCCACCGGACCTGGGGCAGCGGGTTCAGTTTCTAGGCCCAATGTCCCTGTCATCGAGCTCGACACGATCGGGGAAGAGAGGCCGGATCCTCCTCGGGCAGCGCCTGCCCCAGCTGCTGCGCCGGTCATCTCCATGGTGGCCACCTGGCGGCAGTGGCCCCGCCAACGGCCGCACCGCCCGGCGAAGGGGCGGCGGCCCAACCTGCTGCTGACGCCCACGTCCCACCTCCAAGTCTTGCCGCCAACTCCTCTGTCATCCATGACCAAGGGCTCGCGGAAAGAATGATGTAATTCGCCAGCACCTCCCGGGACCGCCATCTGAGGGGCGGCCGGGACTACGCTGACGCACTGCTGGGGATCCTCCCCCAGCTCTTCACGGTGAGTCCCGAGTTCTCCTTTTTTAAAGTTCCAGTTGGATCTTACGAACTTCTTTTCTTTTCTCTTTTTTTTTTGATGCAGATCGGGACGGACGTTCTCCTACTGAGGAACTTCCTGTCGGGCTATGCCAAGAAGGACGCCGAGAAGGAGAGGATACTCGGCAAACTGGCGGTCGACATGAAGGACCTCATGGAAAAGGGGGTCGAACTGCAGGGGAAGAACCAGGCCCTCCAAGCTGACCTGGGTCGCGCCGAGGGGCGCGTGAAGGAGCTCGAGACCTCTCTGTCAGAGGAGAGGATCTCGAACCAGCGCCGCACGGAGGAAGATGCGGTGGAGAAGTTCTGCCTCATGGCTCAGTGCCGATCGTTGGAGCGCCGGGTGGAAGAGGTTCTGAAGGACCTGAGCGCATCCAAGGAGGAGACCTCTCGAGTCAGCGGGCTGCTGGAGGCATCCAGGAAGGAGGCACAGGAGGCCGTGCCGAGGTTCCGGGCCTCCGATGACTTCAGGGCGGAGGTTCACGAGGCGGCCATGGACTCCTTCCTGAAGGGCTTCCAAGTCTGCCGGGAGAAGGTAAGTTCCTTCTTCCCCGAGCTCGATCTCAGCGGGGTCGTGCTAGGTGGCCGGAGGGAGGAGCCCGCCAAGGCAACCCCAGTTGCAGCAAGTGCTAAGGTGGTGGCTCCCGAGCAGCATCCAGTCGACGGCACCGGTAGAGAGGGTGCCCCCCAGCTCGAAGTGGACGCAGTCACACCGAAGTAGCCCCACGGCTTCACTTATCTTTCTTTATCGTGTATTCCTTTATTTCTTTCTTTGGGGTCTCCCGGCCTATCGAGGCCCCCTTTTTGTAAGGAACTTTGATTTGAAATGAAGGACTCCTTTCACGAATTCGTTCCTTCTTTCTTTTTTTTGTGTATCTTCCGGACTGAACCCCGGCATAGCCACTGGGACTAAGTCCCATAGCGCATTCCGAGCTGAACTCCGGGATTGCGTGGGCGAACTGGGTTCTGCTCCACCTTCCAGACTAAAGTCCGGGACTTCGCTTTGGAACCAGGTTCCTTGCAAGCTTCCAGACTGAACCCTGAGGCCGCGGGCCGAAATTGAGCCATGCACGGCTTACCGAGCTGTTCTCCGGGATTTCGTATGACCGGGACCTAAGTCTCCGGGACCTCTTCTAGACTAAACTCCAGGATTTTTACGAGAGGGACCTCGCGCCTTCATGGATCTTCCACCGTGTCCATGCTCGCCGAACTTAGAGCCGGATGGCTTTTTCCCTACGAGACGAGAATAGGAATTTGGTAAAAAAGATTTTATTATTGAAGTTTGGGGGGTCTTACACTATTGGTAGTACATCCTCAAGTTTGAGGCATTCCAGGTCCGAGGGAACCAGGATCCGCGTAGGTCCTCCAAGCAGTACACCCCGTGGGGGAGTGCCTTTGCCACCCTATAGGGGCCTTCCCAATTTGGGGAGAGCTTTCCGCACTCCCGAGGTTGGGAAGCTTCAGCACGGCATAGCACCAAGTCTCCCTGGCGGAAGGACTTCGGTCGCACTCTGGAGTTGTAGTATCTGGCCACTCGTTGCCGGTAAGCCGCCATCCGAACTCGGGCCCTGTCCCTCATTTCTTCAAGGAGGTCCAGGTTCAGCAGCATCCTGGCTGGGTTCTCCGCCTCGTCATACTACTCCACGCGCAGGGTTGGTAGGCTGAGCTCGATTGAAATAACCGCTTCCGTCCCGAAGACTAGGTTGAACGGGGTCTCGTCCGTAGCCATCCTTGGGGTAGTGTGGTACGCCTAAAGGATGCTCGGGAGCTCTTCTGCCCACCTCCCCTTGGCCTGCTCTAGTCTTGTCCGGAGGCCCTGCAAGATGGTCCGATTTGTCACCTCGGCCTCTCCATTTGTCTGAGGATGCGCCACCGAGGTGAAGCGATGGTGGATGCCGAGGTCATTACAAAACTCCTCGAACTCTTGACAATCGAACTGATGTCCATTGTCGGTGATGATGGTATGGGGTAGGCCGAAGCGACAGATAATCGACTTCCACAGGAACTTGGTGACATTTGCCCCCATGATCTGGGCCAAGGGCTCGGCCTCGACCCACTTCGTGAAGTAGTCGATAGCCACGATCAGGAACTTTCGTTGCCCGGATGCCGGAGAAAAAGATCCTAGGAGATCCATGCCCCATTGAGCGAATGGCCATGGGACAGAGAGCTGAGAGAGTGGAGCAGCAGGCTATCGTTGCACCACGGCGTGCCGCTGACATCGATCGCATCTTTTTACGAAGTCAGCCTCGTCTTCTTTCATTGTTTCCCAGAAATAACCTTAACGGAGGGCCTTGTACGCCAGTGTCCTACCCCCCACATGGTTCCTACAGATGCCCTCGTGGATCTCCTGGAGCACGAGTGCGGCTTCTGCGGATCTCAGACACTTGAGGAGCGGATAAGAGTAGGATTTCCAATACAGTAGCCCATCCATCAAGACGAACCGTGCGGCCTTCCTTTTGATGAGGCCAGCCGCCACGCGACCCTCTGGCAAGGTGCCGTTGGTGATGTACTCAATGCACTTGTCCATCCAACTGGGCTCTTGGTTGACCTGCCGGACCTCCATGGGTGTCTCGTAGCTTGGAGCCTTGAGGTGCTCGATGTAGGCGCGGCCCAGTGATGAGTCCAGCAAGGTTGCCAGACGGGAGAGTGCATCTGCGCGAGCATTTTCCCGCGAGGTATATGGGAGACGCTGAAGCACCGAAATCCCGCCGCGCTCGTTCGCACGAGCTCCAGGTACTTTGCCATTTGGGGGTCCCGCGCCCCGTACTCCCCTGAGACCTGCCCGGCCACCAGTTGTGAGTCAGTGAAGACCCTGAGGCAGGCCACGCCCAGCTCGCGGGACACCCTTAGCCCCGCGAGAAGCGCTTCGTACTCCGTCTGGTTATTGGTGGTGGCGAACTGGAAGCGGAGCGCATACTCGATGACGATCCCCTCGCCGTTGGCAATGATGAGTCCAGCTCCGCTCCCACCGGAGTTCGAGGCTCCGTCCATGTGAAGGATCCAGACATCCTCCTCCGGTCCTGGTTCTGGCTGCCGGTCTTGGGGGCTTTCTTTCGGCCCCTCGCCTAGGCCTGCACACTCAACCAAGAAATCAGCGAGTACCTGTGCCTTCACGGCCAACCTCGGCCTGTAGGTGATGTCGAATTCGCTGAGCTTGAGCGCCCACTTCGCCAGGCACCCAGACGTGTCAGGCTGGCTGAACACCGCCTTCAGTGGCTGATCCATCAGGACCGCAATGGGGTGCGCTTGGAAATAAGGCCTGAGATGCTGAGCAGACACGATTAGCGCAAAAATCAGTTTCTCAGACCGGGAATACCTGAGCTCCGCATCGCGAAGGAGTTTGCTCGTGTAATACACCGGCCTTTGCATCCCCTTGTCGTCCGTCCGAAGCAGGACCGAACTGACGGCCTCCGGGGTGATCGCCAGGTACAGGAGGAGCTCCTCTCCTTCCTTGGGCCTGGAAAGCAGCAACGGAGATGCCAGTGTCCTCTTCAGCTCATCGAACGCCTCCTGGCACTCCTTCATCCAGGTAAAGTTGTTCATCTTCCTCAACGCCTTAAAGAAGGGGTGGCAACGGTTAGCGGATCTTGAGATAAATCAACTCAGGACGGCTATCCGGCCGGTGAGTCGCAGCACTTGCTTCTTGGAGGTGGGTTGTTCCATGTCCAGGATAGCCTAGACCTTCTCTAGGTTGGCTTCTATTCCTCTCTGGGTCACCATGAATCCCAGGAACTTTCCTACGGACACATCGAAAGCGTACTTTGCCGGGTTCAATTTCATCTGGTGAAGCCGGAGGTTGTTGAAGGTCTCCGCCAGGTTGTCTACGTGGTCCGAAGTGGGCTTGCTCATCACTAGCATGTCATCCATGTACGCCTGCATATTGCGACCGATTTGGTCTTTGAAGACCTTGTTGACCAACCGTTGGTACGTGGCACCGGCGTTCTTGAGGCCGAACGGCATCATCTTATAGCAGTAGGTTCCGCTATTGGTGACGAAAGCGGTATGTTCCTCGTCCTCCGGGTGCATTCGGATCTAGTTATACCCGGAGAAGGCATCCATGAAAGAGAGGAGGCGATGCCCTAAAGTAGTGTCCACGAGCTGATCGATCTTTGGAAGAGGGAAACTGTCCTTCGGGCAAGCTCAGTTGAGGTCGGTGTAGTACACGCAGATCCTCCATTTGTCGTTGCTCTTCTTCACCATGACATGTTCGCCAGCCAACTGGGATACTGTACCTCTCGTACAAAGCCGGCAACGAGAAGCTTCTCTACTTCCTCATTGATGGCCTTCTACCTCTCCGCAGCAAAACTTATTTTCTTCTGGCGGACAGGGCGGCACCTTGGATCAATGTTCAACTGGTGGGTAATGACCTCCGAGGGGATACCTGGCATATTAGCAGCGAACCAGGCAAACACATCAGCGTTCGCCCGGAGGAAGTCCAGCAAACGAGCCCGCTCTTCTTCCGGGAGCTGGGCTCCTATCTGCACTATCTTCTGGGGGTCCGAGCCAAGGGGGTACGTCAACAAGCGCTCCACGGGACCTCCCCTAGGGTCTTGCTCTCTTAGGTCGATGTCATCGACGTCTGAGCCGAGCTCAGCGCTCCGGGCCCCTGGGACCGTCTACAGACAATGCGGGACGGGCTAGGCCATCCCTCTCATCACCCCTGTCCCAGAAGCGGTGGGGAACTGCACCAGCAACCTCTTAGTGGAAATGACAGCGTCCAGCTGGTTGAACCCTGGACGGCCGAGGATAGCATTTTAAGGTGATGGGAGCCTGACGATAGTAAACATCATCATGATCGTGCTCTGCCGAGATGGGGATCCGACGGTGACAGGGAGAGTGATCTCTCCCTCAACCCCTACAGAATCTCCGGTGAAGCCCACGAGAGGGGTGTGCACCGGCTTTAATTGATCATGAGACAAATTCATTCGGGAGAAAGCATCGTAAAAAAGCATGTCAGTAGAGCTCCCACTATCCACCATAATGCGATGTACATGATGCTTCGCGATGGTCATCGAGACCACCACTGCATCATTGTTTACATTTTCATTTTTATTCCCTTTTTCAAAGGGAAGTACATTCTCCAGGTCTCCCGCCTCCTGGGCTCTCTTCGTCGCACATCCTATCCCTCAGGAGATCATGCCCACCAGCTTCTCCGTTGGGCGGTTGTCGATTGTAGGGACGGGGGGAAGGGCTGCGAGAGGCTGACCCTCCGCCGGGGCTTCGTTCCTCACGAACTTCCTGAGGTAGCCCCTCTTGATCAGCTCCTTAATCTCCCGCTTCAGATTGCGGCACTCCTCCGAGTCGTGGCCGTGCTCGCGGTGAAATTGACAATACTTCGTCTTGTCACGGATGTTTTTTGGGTTCTGAGGCGGAGGTAGTGCTCACCCTCATTTCCATGAGGATCTTCGTTCTGGGAACGAGGAGAGGCATGAAGGTCTGCTCCGGGGCAGCACCATTCTTCGGCTTCGGGCCCGGACAGAAGTTCGCAGGTGGTCCACGCCTCCGGGTCCCAGGGGCATCCCTTGGGGCAGGCTTCTTTGAGGGCTTCCCGTCCAGCTCTCGCCTGGTGCGGTCAGCCTCCTCGGCCCAGATATACTTGTGGACGTGGAGGAGGAGCTCAAAATACGTCTTGGGGGGCTTCTTGTCCAGGGAATACGTCAGACGGGAGGTCTTGAGCCCGCGCTTCAACGCCAGCATGGCGACGGGCTCGTCCAAACTATAGATTTCCAGGGCGGCGATCTTGAAGCGGGTGACGTAGTCCCGCAACAGCTCCTAGTCTTGTTGGCGGATATAGAAGAGGCTATCCACCTCCCTTGGCACCTTCCGGCAAGCGTCGAAGTGTGCCACAAACTTTCCTTCCAGCTGATGGAAGGAGCTGATGGACTCCGGCTCGAGGCGGGTGAACCAAACTTGAGCAGCCTTCCGGAGAGTGGCTGGGAAGGCAATGCATAGAAGAGCGTTCGTCGCTCCCTGGACCCTCATGAGAGCCTTATAGCTCTCTAGGTGGTCCAAGGGATGTGTTAGACATTAGAATAACGAAAATTAACCCAACTTTATTTGATTAAAATTGATACTTTTTGTGATACTTTGCAGGAATTGACTCCATAAACGTGTAGATATTGATTTTAGGAGTCCAACGACGCAAACGGAATGTAATTCGGACTTCAAACAGGCTCGAAATGGATTTTAGAAGGTTTTAGCATAGATTTCAGAGCTGCACGATTTTTGAAGCGCCCTTAAAATCTTTTGTTTGGCTCACGGTGGACTGGCTCAATGGTCCACCGCATGAGCTGCCGGTCCACGGCAGCCATTGCTGCCGGTCCACGGGCGGAGCCGTGGACCACCGTGCTCCGATCGCGCCGAAACTTGCCGGAGAGCTTCCCCCGGCATCGCCGAAGCCGCCGGCAACCTTCCCGCCGGCCGAAGAGCTCCCGTTCGGCCGGAAAAATGGCCGGAACCTGCTGCCGTCGCTCACAGCGCCTCTCCGCCCGCTGCCGTGCCCAGCCGAAGCCGCCGCCCATCCGCCCGCTGCCGTGCCCAACCGAAGCCGCCGCCCATCCGCCCGCTGCCGTGCCCAGCCGAAGCCGCCGACCATCCGCCCGCTGCCGTGCGCAGCGTGTCCGCCGCGAGCCACGCCGTCCGCCCTCCTGCACCACGCCCATGGCCATGCCGCCGTCGCCGCCCAACCGCGCGTCCCCCTGCGCCGCGTGTCCGCCGAGCTCCAGCCGCAAGCCGCCCAGCCGAAGCCTCTGCCGCCGCCGTCCGCGAGCCACGCCTGCAGCCGTCCTCGCCGCACACCGCCGCCCAGCCACGGTCCACGCCGCCCAAGTCCGTCTCCGCCACGTCCACCCCCGCGAGCCGCGTCCAGCCCCTGCACCGCGTCCGCGCCCACGGTCACGCCGTCCAGGCTCGTGAGCCACCCCACCGCCTGGCTGTGCCCGCGGTTGCCGCCCCATCCCGTCGTCACCTCCGTTGCCATGGAGCTGCTTGTCACCGTCCATGTTGTTCAGACCGGGATGTCCGAAAACAAGAAGCAGCGGAACGAGATGAGATGTCGGACGACGCTGGATGGACGCGGGATTGGATGGACGCGGGATTGTGCGATAGAATTTTTGAATTTAATTTTTGAGATGGGGATGATCGTAAAAAAATCAGATAAGGAGATCGGATTGAGATGAAGAAATCACCGCGCTTTCCACACGGCTTTCCACACGGACCCGACACGATATTTTTCAGCTATAAATACCTCAGTGATTCTCTTCTGTGAGGGAAGGAATTTTTGGGAGGTTCCACTTACTGTCCGTAGTTCCACCTGTTGCTGTGACAGAGAGTCAGAGTCGCATAAAAATGGAGAAAGGGACCCTTGTTCCCTTACTTTTATTTTCTCTGTACTCCAATTTTTATGCAATAAAATTTATTTGCTTTATATTAATCCATGTTTGCTTATTTTTATTTTAGTCATGCTGGAGTCATGTTGGATTAGCGTTTAAGGTAAGTCGTAGTGAATTAGTTTTGACTGACCTATACCTAAGGGATGGGCCGTGATCCACGGGTACGGGCCGTACTCTTGAGATAGGTCATATCTAAATTATTTTCATAAATTTATTATTTGCATTTAATTCTTGCATTAGTTCTAGTTTATTTTAGTTTATTTTAAATCAAAAGAAAATACTTTTTCAAGATAACTCCAAAGTCTCTATGGGATCGACCCTTACTCTCGCTATTCTACCATTTAGAGTAGTGGAATTAAGGTTCTAAATTGGTGCATTACGACACGCATCAGATTTTTGGCGCCGTTGCCGGGGACTTTCGGCGTTATTCTGAAAAATATGTATATATATATATATTAAAAAAAAAATCAATTTTCAAAATTTTACATTCAAATTTTCAATTTTCGATCTTGAGTGCCCTGACATAAGGTTGCCCTGGCATAACTGGGAGGTTATGTTGAATGGTTGTCCTAGGGTACAAAAAGGTTGAACACACAAAAAAATTTTAGATTCACTTAGGTAAATTTATTTTTTTTGCAAAACCGAAAAAAATATTACACAGACATTTCATAATTTATTAGGATCAGATACTTAATCATCAAAATTAAAAAAAATTAAATTAAATTTTGTTTGTTTATAACTTTTTGGACACCTTAGCTGTTGCATTTCATAATTTCATAATATATCTTAAGGGCACAACCCATTAATCAGATAAGGTGGGGAGATCAATACCCTTCCTTAGCCCACAAATCATCAATCCAGCATCTGCATTGACCCAAGCCTTTAATTTTAAAATTAATTAGACGTCAACCCTAAGGATTTCGAGCTCAATAGGACAAGGAAACCCTAGAGTTGGACCGGGTTCAGATCATTTAATTCCTTGGTGTCTAAGGAAAGTGGTTCAGGGCTAGAGCCCGAAGGGAAGTGAGTTGGTTCCGCTTACCTGGCCAATTTTTAATTGGTGTCTAAGGCAAGCGATAAGGGAACCTTCACCCACCTTACACTTACCTGGCCAAGTCAGTTAATTGATCTTGGGCTTGGAGTGCTCAAAGGTAACCTTGGATCAGTTAGGAGCTGTCTAGATCCAGGTTAACCCTAGGATAGTGATTTTGATTTGTTTCACTTGTTTGATTAAAAAAAAAAATTAATTAATTAATTAACTTTCTTCTCTAGTTTAGGACTCTCTTAGGAACTTCTCTTTAGACCTCTTCTCATTCTTCCGCCTTCCAATTAAAAAATTTAAAAAATCTTTTATTGCTGTTTGCTTTAGAAGGGAGGGTGTATGTTAGTATATTCTAGGCGCCGACTTCGTGAACCTAAACATATATCCCTAGATCCGAAAATCGAAGGCTCCAGTAGAGCAACCAGCCCAGGTACTATGGATCCTAATCAAGGAATTGACCCTCCGCTGAAGGAGTACTTCACTCCTTCAAAATATATTTATTCACCTTGTATCCAAGTACCCCTTGTAGATGCCATCCAGTATGAAATCAAGTCCAGTGTGATTCAGATGTTACCCTCTTTTTACGGACTTGCGACTGAAGACCCATATAAACATCTAGATGAATTTCTAGAAATCTGCTCTACTGTTAAGATCCAAAATTTCTCCGACGATGCTTTAAGGCTTAGGTTATTCCCTTTTTCCCTGAAAGATAAAGCCAAATATTGGTTGAATTCCCTAGACACCGTGACAATTTCAACTTGGGATCAACTTCAGAGGGAGTTCATTAAGAAATATTTTCCCATAGGAAAGACGAATCAAATTAGAAAAGCCATTACTAGTTTTTCCCAATTAGATGGAGAAATGTTTCATGAAACCTGGGAGAGATTGAAAGAGCTAATTAGAAAATGTCCTCACCATGCCATACCCAAATGGCAATTAGTCCAGTGCTTCTATGACGGTTTGTCAGAAAGGCACCGGCAAATGGTGGATGCCTCATGTGGAGGAACGTTCATACTTAAAAATGAACATGAGGCATGGCAGTTGTTTGAAACGTTAAGTGAAAATTCTCTACATCATATGTCAGCTGCCCGTAGAGATCCTCCCACAGGACCTGTAGAATCCAAGAGAGGAGGTATGTATGAAGTTGGTCGTGCTGTAGACATCTACAGCAAGGTTGATGAGCTATCTCAGAAGCTCGACCAACTTTTGCAAGCTGGAAATAATTCCTCCTCATCTCATCCTACTCATGAAGTCTGTATTATATGCTCGAGTTCCACCCACACCTTAGGTGATTGTCCATCAGCTTACCAATTTCCTGAGCTTCTTCAGGAGCAAGCTCATCAAGCTCAAACCCGAATGGCTCCTAGACCAGGAAACGATCCTTATTCGAACACATACAATCCTGGCTGGTGCAATCACCCGAATTTTTCTTGGAAACCCCAACCCGGAATAAATTCTTCCGTTAGGCCCAACTATCAGGAGACCAAATTTCAAAGCATGCCATTTCCACAATATCAAAATGCCCCACAGCCTCCACAACCTCCGCCAAGCAATCTTGATCCTTCCTTTCAAGAGAAGATCCTTCAAACTTTGAAGGAGGGGCTGAACATGAATACCCAAATCCTTCACTCCCATACCCAATCCATTGCCAAGCTAGAGACTCAGATAGGTCAGCTAGCTACAGCTTTTAATCGGAGAGAAGAAGGTAAGTTGCCTAGTCGCCCATTATCAATCCCAAGGGTCAATACATGGCTGAGAGTTCCACTGGACCTAAAAATTTTCCTGAACACGCTAAATCTGTTATCACCTTAAGAAGTGGAAAAACATTAGATCAACCTGACCCGACCCAAGAAGTAGAGCTGGCTAAGCCAGAGAAAAAGAATGAAGAGGAGAAGGAATCCATTGGTAAAGCACCCGTACCTAAGGCTCCATTCCCTAGTGCTTTGGAGTCACCTTTACCATTGGATAAGAAAAAATTAAAAATGAATGAGATGCTTGAATTATTCAAGCAAGTCCAAATCAATTTACCTCTCCTCGATGCCATCAAGCAAGTACCGGCTTATGCCAAATTTCTTAAGGATTTGTGCACTCAAAAACGGAAATCTAAGGCACATATCCCTAAGAAAATCCTCTTAACTGAGCAAGCCAGCTCAGTTTTTCAGCAAATAGCTCCAACCAAACTCAAAGACCCAGGTACCCCAATTATCTCTTGTGTCATAGGGGACCTTACAATTAAGAAAGCCTTGTTAGATTTAGGTGCGAGTGTAAACCTTCTCCCAGGCTCAGTGTATGATCTGTTTAAATTTGGAGAATTAAAACCCACGACGGTGACCTTACAGTTAGCTGATCGATCCATCAAGGCACCCCGTGGAATGCTCGAGGATGTATTGGTAAAAGTAGATGAGTTCTACTTCCCGGTTGATTTTCTTGTTTTGGACATGGAGTCTAGCGGTAGCCCTAGTCAGATACCCATCATTCTTGGAAGACCTTTCCTAGCTACCGCTAATGCTTGCATAAATTGCAGAACAGGGGTTATGGACGTCTCTTTTGGGAATAAGAAAATGCGGTTGAATATTTTTAATGCATGCCAAGGACCACCCTCTTATGATCATAACGAAGTAAACATGATAGAAGAAGTAGTAAATAGGAATCTTCCTTTGTTGCTTAATTCGGATCCCTTGCAAGCATGTTTGACACATTTAGGAACTGACGATTTTGATGTTGCTGAATATGCAAATGAAGTGAATGCTTTGTTAGAGCCACCCAAGTTTAGCACCATTCCTTCTTGGACTGTGAAATTTGAATCATTACCGACTCAATCAAGCCCTTTAGTGCCATCCTTAGAAGCACCACCCAATCTGGAATTGAAGCCTCTTCCTGACAAGTTAAAGTATTCTTTTCTTGGATCCAATGATACCCTTCCGGTAATCATTGCATCTACTTTGACCTCTGATCAGGAACAAAAATTGATGGATATACTTAGGGAACATAAAGAGGCAATAGGATGGACAATAGCTGATCTTAAAGGAATTGACCCTTCTGTTTGCATGCACCACATTCACTGTGAAGCAGAAGCTAAACCACATAGGGACATGCAACGGAGGCTAAATCCAAACATGCGAGAAATTGTTAAAAAAGAAGTGGTTAAATGGTTGGATGCCGGTATTATTTATCCAATTTCGGATAGCCAATGGGTCAGCCCAACTCAGGTAGTACCTAAAAAGTCAGGTATTACTGTCATTCAGAATGAAAAGGATGAGTCAATTTCTACCCGAGCAACCACTAGTTGGAGAGTGTGTATAGATTACCGGAAACAGAATGCTGTTACTAGGAAAGATCATTTCCCTCTGCCTTTTATTGATCAAATTCTAGAACGACTAGCAGGGCAGAGTTTCTTTTGTTTCCTGGATGGATATTCAGGATACAACCAGGTTCCAGTATTTCCTGCAGACCAAGAAAAGACCACCTTTACTTGCCCTTTTGGAACGTTTGCATTCAGGCGTATGCCTTTTGGTCTCTGTAATGCACCAGCCACCTTTCAACGATGTATGTTGGCCTTATTCTCCGATATGGTTGGTCATTTCCTTGAAGTGTTTATGGATGATTTTTCTGTTTTTGGATCTTCATTCGAGGACTGTCTCCATAATTTGGCTAAAGTATTGAAACGCTGTATAGAAACCAACTTAGTCTTAAGTTGAGAGAAGAGCCATTTTATGGTTCGTGAGGGAATTGTACTCGGACACATTGTTTCTGAGCGAGGGATTGAGGTTGACAAGGCTAAGGTTGAATTAATCTCGAAATTACCTCCCCCGACCTCGGTTAGACAAGTACGATCCTTCCTTGGCCATGCTGGTTTTTATAGACGATTCATCAAGGATTTCAGCAAAATCTCTCGACCATTGTGTGATTTACTTGCCAAAGACAAGACCTTTGATTTTAGTAAAGAATGTTTGGCCGCTTTGACATTCTTCGAACTGCTTTGACCACTGCACCTATCATCAAGCCCCCAGATTGGACTCTGCCATTTGAAATCATGTGTGATGCTTCTGATTATGCTGTAGGAGCTGTTTTAGGACAGAAGCTCAATAGGGAACCCCATGTAATTTACTATGCTAGTAAAACTCTTTCAGATGCACAAATGAACTATACCACTACTGAAAAAGAGTTACTAGCAGTTGTATTCGCCCTAGAAAAATTTCGATCATATTTATTAGGGTCTAAGGTCCTAGTTTACTCTGATCATGCTGCATTAAGACATCTGCTATCCAAAAAGGATACAAAGCCTAGACTGATTCGATGGATCCTTTTGTTACAGGAATTTGACTTAGAAATTTTGGATAAGAAAGGTTCCGAAAATATGGTAGCAGATCACATTTCTAGGATCTTAGTAAAATACAACAAGAAAATTATTGGAGATAGGTTTCCTGATGAGCAGCTATTCTCAATTTCTTCTACCAGTAATCTCCCCTGGTTTGCCCATATTGTGAATTATCTGGTAACAGGGCAAGTTCCTCCATACTGGTCACAACAAGAAAAGGATAGGTTCTTTTCGCGAATCAAATATTACTTTTGAGAGGAACCTGAATTGTTTAAACACTGTTCAGATCAAGTGATAAGGCGATGTGTCCCTGAGAGTGAATTCAAGAGTATACTCAATTTTTGTCATTCTCTTGGATGTGGGGGACACTTTAGTGGGAGAAAAACTGCAGCAAAGGTGCTGCAAAGTGGATTTTATTGGCCAACTCTCTTTAAAGATGCACATGAATTTGGCCGTAATTGTCTCAAGTGTCAACAAAGGGGGAATATTTCACGAAAAGATATGATGCCCCTAAACCCCATTTTAGTTGTTAAAATTTTTGATGTTTGGGGTATTGACTTTATGGGACCATTTCCTCTTTCCTTTGGATTTGAGTACATTTTGGTAGCAGTCGATTATGTTTCGAAATGGATTGAAGCTGTGGCAACTCGAACTAATGATCACAAAGTTGTGATCAAGTTCATTCAACATAACATCTTTAGTCGGTTTGGGTGCCCAAGGGCCATTATTAGTGATGGAGGTGCGCATTTCACAAATAGACACTTTGACGCACTGATGAAAAAGTATGGAATTACCCATAAAGTAGCCACGTCATATCATCCCCAGACTAGTGGTCAGGTTGAAGTTTCGAATAGAGAGATCAAGCACATTCTTGAGAAAACGGTAAGACCCGATAGGAAAGATTGGTCCGAACGTTTGGATGACGCTTTATGGGCTTACCGAACTGCTTTCAAGACCCCTCTAGGAATGTCTCCGTACCGGTTAGTGTTTGGAAAGGCTTGCCACCTACCTGTTGAATTGGAACACCGTGCATTTTGGGCTATCAAGCAATTTAATTCTGACATGAAGAATGCAGGTTCCCATAGAAAACTTCAGTTAAGTGAGTTGGAAGAGTTACGAAATGAAGCGTATGAGAGTTCGAAAATTTACAAGGCTCGAACGAAGGCTTATCATGACAAATTCATTAATAGAAAATCATTTGAGCCTAATCAAAAAGTATTGCTCTACAACTCTAGGTTACGTCTTTTTCCCGGAAAACTTCGCTCACGATGGGATGGACCTTTTGTAGTAACTCAAGTATTTTCCCATGGAGCTGTTGAACTTAAGGATCCTAAGCAAGGGAATGTTTTTAAGGTGAATGGCCAGCGTTTGAAACCATATATTGAAGGAATCAGTGATGGAGAAGTTGTTGAAACTCTTGATCTTGAACACCCAGTTTTGCTGTAAAGATCAACTTTGTCTGGCTGAAGACGTTAAACTTAGCGCTCCTAGGAGGCAGCCCAGCTCTTTCCTTAGTTCATATTTTAACTTCTAGTTCTTTGTTTTTGGAATAAATGGAGTAATAAAAGGAGATTGCAGGAACATGGTGATAGAAGGACGTCCAATTCCATACCCTACCAGGTTGTATCCTTCCATGCCATTAGGGATAATGGAAACTAAGTTGGGGGGTGAGGTAATCTAATTAATTAAATCAAATCCTCGAGTAAAATTTTAATCAGTTTTTGTGTACGAAAATTTGTCTCGAATTGAAAATAATCAAGCTCACTAAATGAGGAGTGATTAATGGTTTAGAAAATTTTAGAGATACTGAGGGATGATTTATCAAGAAAATCCTATAAGTGGTAGAGTGTAGTCCAGAAAATTTTAGAAGAGAAATTCCAGACCCTTCGGCCTATTGATCTTAATAATGAATCTTACTTATTTTGGTATAGGCATTATAAAAAGTCCCCAGTTAAAAATTTCTGAGGTTAATAAAGATTTTTAGCATCTCTCACTGAGTAACCGGACCCCTTCGCCTAAGTAAGCGTTGTTGTTCGCGTCAAAAGGTGGGGATGTAACGAAATCTTTTGTAGAGTTAGTCTTGACTTAGCCTTTTTAACTCGAGTCAGTAAGCCCGAGGGGTGTTTTACACCTAATGCCCTAAAGCCAACTGGTTTGGGAGTCATTAGCTTAAAGCTCGCTACAAGGGTTAATTAGAAAGCAAGGTGTCAGGACATTGCACTGACTTTACATTAAAAAAAAAAAAAAAAAAAAGTGGGGACTAAATAAATATTGCATCAAAACCAAACTAAGTTGGAAGATTTAGATAGTGAGATAGAAAGTTGGGAACGAAAAAACTCTTAAAACTTCTACGGACTTTATTCTACTACTAAATGGGTGGAATTGGTAATCCAATGAAGTACCTTTTTAATAGTCTAACCATGTCTCCTTTGATTTTAGGGTTAGTACGATAATTTTCATTTCATGGACCATCTTAGTACACAAGACTCATCCATTTCCTTTACTCGAGGACGAGCAAAGTTTAAGTTGGGGGGTGTGTTAGACATTAGAATAATGAAAATTAACCCAACTTTATCTGATTAAAATTGATACTTTTTGTGATACTTTGCAGGAATTGACTCCATAAACGTGTAGATCTTGATTTTAGGAGTCCAACGACGCAAACGGAATGTAATTCGGACTTCAAACGGGCCCGAAATGGATTTTAGAAGGTTTTAGCACGGATTTCAGAGCCGCACGATTTTTGGAGCGCCCTTAAAATCTTTTGTTTGGCTCACGGTGGACCGGCTCAATGGTCCACCGCATGAGCTGCCGGTCCACGGCAGCCATTGCTGCCGGTCCACGGGCGGAGCCGTGGACCATCGTGCTCCGATCGCGCCGAAACTTGCCGGAGAGCTTCCCCCGGCACCGCCGAAGCCGCCGGCAACCTTCCCGCCGGCCGAAGAGCTCCCGTTCGGCCAGAAAAATGGCCGGAACCTGCTGCCGTCGCTCACAGCGCCTCTCCGCCCGCTGTCGTGCCCAGCCGAAGCCGCCGCCCATCCGCCGCTGCCGTGCCCAGCCGAAGCCGCCGCCCATCCGCCCGCTGCCGTGCGCAGCGTGTCCGCCGCCCATCCGCCCGCTGCCGTGCGCAACGTGTCCGCCGCGAGCCGCGCCATCCGCCCTCCTGCGCCACGCCCATGGCCATGCCGCCATCGCCGCCCAACCGCGCGTCCCCCTGCGGCTCGCGCCATCCGCCCTCCTGCACCACGCCCATGGCCATGCCGCCGTCGCCGCCCAACCGCGCGTCCCCCTGCGCCGCGTGTCCGCCGAGCTCCAGCCGCAAGCCGCCCAGCCGAAGCCTCTGCCGCCGCCGTCCGCGAGCCACGCCTGCAGCCATCCTCGCCGCACACCGCCGCCCAGCCACAGTCCACGCCGCCCAAGTCCGTCTCCGCCACGTCCACCCCCGCGAGCCGCGTCCAGCCCCTGCACCGCGTCCGCGCCCACGGTCACGCCGTCCAGGCTCGTGAGCCCCCCCACCACCTGGCTGTGCCCGCGGTTGCCGCCCCATCCCGTCGTCACCTCCGTTCCCATGGAGCTGCTTGTCACTGTCCATGTTGTTCAGACCGGGATGTCCGAAAACAAGAAGCAGCGGAACGAGATGAGATGTCGGACGACGCTGGATGGACGCGGGATTGGATGGACGCGGGATTGTGCGATAGAATTTTTGAATTTAATTTTTGAGATGGGGATGATCGTAAAAAAATCAGATAAGGAGATCGGATTGAGATGAAGAAATCACCGCGCTTTCCACACGGCTTTCCACACCGACCCGACACGGTATTTTTCAGCTATAAATACCTCAGTGATTCTCTTCTGCGAGGGAAGGAATTTTTGGGAGGTTCCACTTACTGTCCGTAGTTCCACCTGTTGCTGTGACAAAGAGTCAGAGTCGCATAAAAAGGGAGAAAGGGACCCTTGTTCCCTTACTTTTATTTTCTCTGTACTCCAATTTTTATGCAATAAAATTTATTTGCTTTATATTAATCCATGTTTGCTTATTTTTATTTTAGTCATGCTGGAGTCATGTTGGATTAGCGTTTAAGGTAAGTCGTAGTGAATTAGTTTTGACTGACCTATACCTAAGGGACGGGCCGTGATCCACGGGTACGGGCCGTACTCTTGAGATAGGTCATATCTAAATTATTTTCACAAATTTATTATTTGTATTTAATTCTTGCATTAGTTCTAGTTTAATTTAGTTTATTTTAAATCAAAAGAAAATACTTTTTCCAGATAACTCCAAAGTCTCTGTGGGATCGACCCTTACTCCCGCTATTCTACCATTTAGAGTAGTGGAATTAAGGTTCTAAATCGGTGCATTACGACACGCATCAGTGGTCCCATCGTAGGGATCCACCTGAGGCATACGGAACCGATTCGGGATCGGTTCCTCTTGGATTTTTCGGGAGAAGGGTGGCTGGGCGTTGTAGCCCGCTGGATCGGTTGGGGAGCCCTGCATGTCGGCAAAGCGGTGGGAGAACTCCGCCAGCTTGCGCTCGTTCTCCTCCAGGCACCTCTCGGCCTGGCGCCTGATGGCCTCGTCGATGGAATCTTCCACCGAGGCCACTGGAGAAGGGGGTGCCGATCGATCTCGGCGAGGGGCCTTGCCCCCATGGCGCCTGCTGCGCCGCACTACTTCAGCATTGTTGGCCGGGGATCGACTCTCGTGATCCGCCGAACCGGAGTGGTTCCTCTTTGCGGGAGTCTGGTGGCTCCCGCGGGGATTGGAAACTGCCCGCGGATGGGAGGGCCTGTCTTGGATGGAGTGCGGGCTTCCGCGGGGGCCCGTGGCTCGAGCCGCGGGGGTCCCTGGCTGGGGCTGAGTTGCCAGGGAATGCTGCTGGTGCTGCAGTTGCTGCACAGCAGTAGTCAAAGTTTGCAGCTACTGGACGACAGCTGCGAAAGGAACATCCACCGAGGATGGCTGAGGAGGAGGGGCAAGAAGTTCCCTCTCCGGGCTGTGCGGCCCTTGGGGAGAAGGAACCTCCCCCGCTCGGCTGGTGGATGCTTCGCGTCCGCGCGTCACCATCATGGTCGGAGCACACTTTCGCCCACGAAGAGCTTGCTTGTACAGGGGTTACTGTCCTGTGCCCTCCTTCGTGGCGTGCCAATCTGTTGCCGATCTCACCGCGGTGGTCTACAGCTCGTGAGCTAGTGTCGGTTCTCGGACTCTCTCACCTCGAGATCTCCAAGCTCCTGGACCTGCAAAACAAAGTCAGAGACCCGGGCCGGGGATTCCGGTGGGGGCACTCCGACGGTCAAGTAAGAGAGCAGCAAGATGGAACAGGACCTCTAAGGCGGGTTCCCGAAGGATTCCCGTGCTTAGAGGAGATGTAAATGAAAGAAATGTGGGAAAAAGGGGAGTTGAAGCCCGGCTTCCTGTGCTGGGTTCACCGAGCTCACGCCTGAGGACTTCCTGGGGTCCCCCAGATCGTTCTCTCAATGTTCTCCCCCTTTTCTTTTTTTACTTACCTCTCTGCCCGTTTTTACCGTCATTTATACCACCGGACTGCCTTCAGCCCACGTCTCCTCCTGGGAGCTACCTGAGATCTCTGGGCCTCCTCCTCTCCCTTCTCCTTCGGGTCCAGGAGTTAAGTGGCCGGCACGCCTCGTCCGTCGTGTGTCACGAAAGGGGGAAGACTGGTGAGACCTCGAGCCGAGCACGGGAGCAATCCTTTCGGAGCGTTGACGATGGGCTTCTAGCCGTTTGAGGCCCCTGCCCGCAAGGATTTCATCCCTCGGTTGCGGGGCCCCGTTTAACTGATGTAAACGAGGTTTCGCGTATCACTGCAGGCCGTACTGGCGCCCCGTACGGGGTGCGGCACGCGCCGGCCCTAATGGCGACCTCACGACCCGTGTCTCTGCCTTCCCGAGACTTTGCAGAGTAGGGCTGACTTCGGCCGAGGTAGACCCATCTTGGGGTGCCACCTGGTGAAGGAGCAGGAGGGCCTGGCTCGACCTCGGCAGAGGTGGACCTGTCTTGGGGTGCCACCTGGCGAGGGAGCAGGAGGCCGCCAGCTTCGGCCGAGGTGGACCCCTCCTGGGTGGACACCTGGCGGAGTGGCAGAGAGGGGCTCGACTTCGGCCAAGGTGGACCTGTCTTGGAGTGCCACCTGGCGAAGGAGTAGGAGGGCCTGGCTCTACCTCGGCAGAGGTGGACCCGTCTTGGGGTGCCACCTGGCGAGGGAGCAGGAGGCCGCCAGCTTCGGCCAAGGTGGACCCCTCCTGGGTGGACACCTGGCGAAGTGGCAAAGAGGGGCTCGACTTCGGCCGAGGTGGACCCGTCTTGGGGTGCCACCTAGTGAAGGAGCAGGGGCCTGGCTCGACCTCGGCAGAGGTGGACCCATCTTGGGGTGCCATCCGGCAAGGGAGCAGGAGGCCGCCAGCTTCAGCCGAGATGGACCCCTCCTGGGTGGACACCTGGCGGAGTGGCAGAGAGGGGCTCGACTTCGACCGAGGTGGACCCGTCTTGGGGTGCCACCTGGCGAAGGAGCAGGGGCCTGGCTCGACCTCGACAGAGGTGGACCCGTCTCAGGGTGCCACCCGGCGAGGGAGCAGGAGGCCGCCAACTTCGGCCGAGGTGGACCCCTCCTGGGTGGACACCTGGCGGAGTGGCAGAGAGGGGCTCGACTTCAGCCGAGGTGGACCTGTCTTGGAGTGCCACCTGGCGAAGGAGCATGAGGGCTTGGCTCGACCTCGGCAGAAGTGGACCCGTCTTGGGGTGCCACCTGGCGAGGGAGCATGAGGCCGCTAGCTTTGGCCGAGGTGGACCCCTCCTGGGTGGACACCTGGCGGAGTGGCAGAGAGGGGCTCGACTTCGGCCGAGGTGGACCCGTCTTAGGGTGCCACCTGGCGAAGGAGCAGGAGGGTCTGGCTCGACCTCGGCAGAGGTGGACCCGTCTTGGGGTGCCACCCGGCGAGGGAGCAGGAGGCCGCCAACTTCGGTCGAGGTGGACCCCTCCTGGGTGGACACCTGGCGGAGTGGCATAGAGGGGCTCGACTTCAACCGAGATGGACCCGTCTTGGATTGCCACTTGGCGAAGAAGCAGGAGGGCCTGGCTTGACCTCGGCAGAGGTGGACCCGTCTTGGGATGCCACCTGGCGAGGGAGCAGGAGGCCGCCAGCTTCGGCCTAGGTGGACCCCTCCTGGGTGGACACCTGGCAGAGTGGCAGAGAGGAGCTCGACTTCGACCGAGGTGGACCCGTCTTAGGGTGCCACCTGGCGAAGGAGCAGGGGCCTAGCTCGACCTCGGCAGAGGTAGACCGGTCTCGAGGTGCCACCCGGTAAGGGAGTAGGAGGCCGCCAGCTTCAGCCGAGGTGGACCCCTCCTGGGTGGACACCTGACAGAGTGGCAGAGAGGGGCTCGACTTCGACCGAGGTGGACCCGTCTTGGGGTGCCACCTGGCGAAGGAGCAGGGGCCTGGCTCGACCTCGACAGAGGTGGACCCGTCTCAGGGTGCCACCTGGCGAGGGAGCAGGAGGCCGCCAACTTCGGCTGAGGTGGACCCCTCCTGGGTGGACACCTGGCGGAGTGGCAGAGAGGGGCTCGACTTCAGCCGAGGTGGACCCGTCTTGGAGTGCCACCTAGCGAAGGAGCAGGAGGGCTTGGCTCGACCTTGGCAGAAGTGGACCCGTCTTGGGGTGCCACCTGGCGAGGGAGCATGAGGCCGCTAGCTTCGGCCGAGGTGGACCCCTCCTGGGTGGACACCTGGCGGAGTGGCAGAGAGGGGCTCGACTTTGGCCGAGGTGGACCCGTCTTAGGGTGCCACCTGGCGAAGGAGCAGGAGGGCCTGGCTCGACCTCGGCAGAGGTGGACCCGTCTTGGGGTGCCACCCGACGAGGGAGCAGGAGGCCGCCAACTTCGGCCGAGGTGGACCCCTCCTGGGTGGACACCTGGCGGAGTGGCATAGAGGGGCTCGACTTCAACCGAGGTGGACCCGTCTTGGATTGCCACTTGGCGAAGAAGCAGGAGGGCCTGGCTTGACCTCGACAGAGGTGGACCCGTCTTGGGGTGCCACCTGGCGAGGGAGCAGGAGGCCGCCAGCTTCGGCCGAGGTGGACCCCTCCTGGGTGGACACCTGGCGGAGTGGCAGAGAGGGGCTCGACTTCGACTGAGATGGACCCGTCTTGGGGTGCCACCTGGTGAAGGAGCAGGGGCCTGGCTCGACCTCGGCAGAGGTGGACCCGTCTCGGGGTGCCACCCGGCGAGGGGGCAGGAGGCCGCCAGCTTCGGCCGAGGTGGACCCCTCCTGGATGGACACCTGGCGGAGTGGCAGAGAGGTGCTCGACTTCGGCCGAGATGGACCCGTCTTGGAGAGGTGGACCCGTCTCGGGATGACACCCGGCGAGGGAGCAGGAGGCCGCCTGACTCGACCTCGACAGTGGTGGACCCGTCTCGGGGTGACACCCGACGAGGGAGCAGGAGGCCGCCAGCTTCGGTCGAGGTGGACCCCTCCTGGGTGGACACCTAGCACAGTGGCAGAGGGGCTCAACTTCGATCGAGGTGGACCTGTCTTGGAGTGCCACCTAGTGAAGGAGCAGGAGGGCCTGGCTCGACTTCGACAGAAATGGACCCGTCTTGGGGTGCCACCTGACGAGGGAGCAGGAGGCCGCCAGCTTCGACCGAGGTGGATCCCTCTTAGGTGGACACCTGACGGAGTGGCAGAGAGGGTCTCGACTTCGACCGAGATGGACCCGTCTTGGGACGCCACATGACGAAGGAGCAGGAGTTTTGAAAGAAAAATCCATGTAGCACCTATGGCCTCCAACTGGATCTGGCACACGATTCACGTCAGCGATGTAACTATATCAACACGTTTCTTAAAAAATAAAAATTTAAAATTCATAAAGGAAATGGATTTTAAAACTTTTCATAGGATATAAAGTGGTATGTCTTTTCTTTCTTTCTAAAAATATCGTATAATATTTTACTAAAATTACACAAAATATCAATAGATGATTAGGGTCTATGACGATTGGGACCCATGATGGTTGTGCAAGTAAGAGATCAGGGTTCTTACTATTCTCCGTTCTAACCAGCTAACACGTTGGTGGTATTAAATTAACACTCATCTTCAGGTGGGAAAGGTTGCGAAAATCTAAACACCTTATATCAAATATTATCTAGCAGGATGGAACTTGCGAGGATAGCTACACTGGATTTATTCCGTCCCTTTTACTTATCAAATAGATTATATATATATATATATATATATATATATATATATATATATATATATATATATATATATATATATATATATATATATATATATATATATATATATCAATAGATGGTTGAGATGAAATACATGATATTATCTTAATATTTATATTAATATAATATTTAACATTACATTTATATGTATAATAAATTTATTATATTAAAATAATATTAATATATATTAGTATTATATTCATATAATAAAATATTATGATCTAATATCATATTATATTATATTTATATTTATATCAATATAATATTATTTTTTATATAAAATTTGGAAATAAAAGGATATATAATATAATAGATATTTTATATAATTTTTTTAAGGAAGTGGATGCTCTATCAAACATAAACTGCTCTTAAATAAGGTATATTTTCTTGATCAACCAAACATATTAAAATTCTCTTTCTATAAAGTAACCTCCCAAGAAAGTTACAGCTCCAAACTGCAATAGAGCATTTGATGAAACGCGCATGCATTTTTTTACCCACAAAAAAAAAAAAGACACGCTTGACTAAATAAACTAATATTTTCAAAACTAAAAGCCACGGGATGGAACTCCATGCCCCATTATGAAATCTACCAGCACCTATTGCGAAAATCTTGTAAAGGCATTGTTAAAGAGCTTGCCAAAACAGCTCATTAAGAAATGCAGACTGAGGTAACCGGTCCCGATTACAGGTGGATCAGAGTAATGAACTGATACATAGGGGGAAGGAAAATACAGACAAAATTTTGGAAAAGCCGCTGGAATTCTCATACGAATATTACGTGCACTGCAATTTAGTGCAAGCAAAAGAACAAAGGCGAACTCTGTTTGCATGGTCGATATCAAAATAGAATTCACCGGTTGGGTCCTGGAGCAATTTTTGCTAATCTTCTATCTTTCAAGTGAAAGTCACAAGTTCGATTGGAGTTTCAGTGGTTATCCTGCTATCATAGAGAGAAGGGGCGAGCACTGTAGTCATGCAGCAATGTTCAATCCGATATCAGCATATGATACTATATCTTGGAAAATTTAGAACCATAGTCGAAATTTGATCCGACATTAGCATAGGCTACCATATCTTCGAAAATTTAGCACCATAGTTGAGAACTAGATACGAATTTAGCATATGAAACCAGATCTTGGAAAATTTAGAAAATATAATAGCCTTTTTGAGTAAATATTTACTCACCCCTTGCGATACCAATTCTTCCACCAAGACTCCCATGGAAGCGGAGAGGTTTCTCACATGCGGTTCAACAAGACTTCTCACCACCTGTTCTTGGATTTAGGTAACCATAAATAATTTATTGTTGCACAAAGTTTCTATCAAGGACGTGCAACAAGGCAAACGACAAAACCAACCCAAACTACTAATTTCAGTTCAGTTTAGATTATATTTTTTTGGATTCCATTTGGTTTTGGTTTAAAAATTTTAAAAACTGAAAAAGATAATTTGATTTCGGTTCAAATTTTGAAAAACCTGATTTAACCCATATATAAGTATATATAAAAGCTATTATATTTTCTCAAAAAGGCTATAGTCCTATTCTATTAAGCTTATTTAGCCAATCTCATAAGCTATCTATTTAGTATGGTTAGAATTTAAAATAAATATCAACATATTTAACCCATTTCATGAGCTGCCCATTTAATAAAAGTTCAATAGCCCACAATCCAATAAATTGAACTGAATCGAAGCAGTTTTTTTGGATTAGTTTAAATCTGTTTTTCCATGTGGTTAGTTTGGTTTTAGTTTCGTTTTTAGGAAACCAATTTAAGTTGGTTCAGTTTGAAGATTGAACCCAAATTGACTCAAACCAAACCATGCACGCTCAATTTTCTACAGTCTAGTGGTTTATCTGGATGATCAATCTGTGTATGATAAAACAGCCAACCGACTTGAGATTGAACAAGGCAACAAAGAAGAACTAATAATAGATCTTGTGGAAAATGTCTACACTCGTAACAGAGCAGTTGTTATAACAAAGCTGGAAATCAATTGCAACTTTAATAACCTCCAAAAAATCAATAGTTTAACCTTAAAAAGAATCATACTCTGAAATCACATAAATAAGAATAAAGCTTGACTTATGAACCTTTATAATATCAGGTGTATAATGGGGTAAAAAGGCCAAAACTTTTGCACTCCAACAATAGCATACTAAAAGAAGTCGCGAGGTTTTCCGATCTTTATGTTCTGCTCTGCTAAAAAGCTTGTAATGGCATTCTTCTGCCAGCCCTTAAAGCTCCTGCACCCACGAACAAGAATCACAGTATCTAAGGTGTTGGCAACGAAAACTGATATTAGATAGCAGGCAAAACAAATAAACCGTAGAGTGAGATGCCAGCCATTTTGGTTTTCCCAAGCGAGTTTAGCACACGAGTGCATAATAAACATTATTGGCTATATAATGGTGAGCAGCAAGAGATGCATAGATGCTTGAAGCGAGAATTATACTTTGGAATGAACTAGACAGTTAGTTTTAGCATTTCATTAATCACTAAGAGAACATAAGGGAATAATGTCCTGAATAAAGTAGGATTCCAAAGGGAAGAGAGGATATACCTAATTACCTACAACTCGACATGAATACAAAAAATACAGGATTCAAGTCTGATAAGTATCCAAATGTACAGCACTGAAATAATAAACAAGCATGCAAGTTTATGCAAAGGGTGGAGAAGCTTTGGACTTATAAACATGCCACATATCTGAAAGACAAAAGACATGTTTTCCATGGCAGTGAATTTTATGTTTCTCTGGTAACATTGTATAGCAATTTCCATACTGCAATTGCGGTTAGGAAATGCATCACACATCACTTGAATTTGTTTTGGTTTCACTTGAATTTAGGTATTTATCAGGTGATGTGTCGTTGAGGTTCACCATTCAATAAGTGGCATAAAACAATTCTTGCATATCTAAAATGAAAAGGTGTCCAAATCAGTATCAAGACAAACATCAAGTTCATGGAGAAAAGAATAACCTCTGCGCTGTAATGCATGTTCATATGCAAGTTAGGTGAAATTATATTAAAGCAAACACGAGGGCAAGCCTTGTCCATTACTTGAAATTATATTAAAGCATCATAGGCATTCAGCTCCTACCGACAACAAAGCTCACAGGTTAAGGCAATTCATTCAATAAAGTTGGACATTTTCTTACTTAAAAACCCTCACTCAAACACGTTCATCTTTTCACATTATGTTTATCTCATATTTACAATTTGCTAATCAAAGCTGGTGCTATAAATGAATTTGACAAAATGAGGGTAAACGAAAGAAAAACTATTTGATATTTTACACCTTGACAAGTTGTGTCAGGGTTATGAACTTACTTTTGATCTAGATGTGCTAGAATTTCTCCTCCTGGAAAAGCTGCTCTAGTAGCCTCATATGAAGCTTTTATTGATTGTTTCCAGGTACCACCAATGGTTTGCTTACTAGTTTTTACTTTTTGCTGGTTAGGATCTTCCATTGGTAAAGCATATCCTGATAGTAGGTGGCCCACCCACACACCATCTTTCCTGTAATTATTTCAAGTATAGAACACATCACATTAGAAAATGATTTTTTTTTTTTTGTTAAGCAACTATATCACAAATTTAAAAAAAAAAAAGAGAGGCAACTATACTACAAAAGCAACTACAGTGATGCATGGAACTTGTCCAGCCCTGGCCCCCAAAATGCAAAGCAAACTCTTGGTGGAGAAATCTAATGCCTCCACCATAAACTCAACATAAACAAGAAATTTGTTAAAATTAGTCCTCAAGCACCTACCTGGACCTGAATAAGGGAACCCGAATAAAGGATGAATTCTAACATTGCACCTCACTAACATTAAAAGGGGCAGAAGAACCCAAAAGAAAATTTAATTTAAGGATGCCATTTTCCAGTAGTTGGCTTCATCTAGTGATTTAATCAAATAATGCAATGCCACCTTCTGCATAATGCCTTTAAAATAATCTAAATTCAGCATATTAGAGTGCCAATCTACAACTCAGTAAAATTGCTTAGTTATACATCTCAAAACAACATGGTTTCTTAAATAGTGAAAGTAAAGAACATTATTGTTTACTGTAGAAAGAGAAGTATGCCTATTTTCTGTCTTTAACTGGTGAGATGTATGCCCAAGACATAAGCAAATAGTAATTCAGGCAAAAGCAGATAAACAATCTGGAACAATTTTTTTAATGCACATAGCTTAGAAGGCAATTCTATTTTCGAGATTTCTGGAAACAGATGGTAGAAATGCTTAGTTTAATTCCAATCTAATAAGCAATAATCATGGAGGAGAACAAAAAAAGGAATGACCAGTACACGTGACATAGGCATTTGTTTCCTGCCAATCCATTAAGGTCGCAACATTATAAAGAACAATCAGTTTTTAGTCAAGTTCCCTGGATGAACATCATAACCCAGTCTCTACAAAAAGTGATGTCACTAGAAGAGCATATTAATTTGTTTATCACCAGGGTGTGCGCCATAACTATTTTCCTCCTTTAGTAGTTTTGAACTATATATGCCTGTATCGTTGCTTTTATTTATTATGCCCTGACATTTGAAATTTGAACATGGTGAAAACAAATAAATTTATTTTAACGATAAACCTTAATAAGGTAGGAAGTGGTATCGCTTACACAACAATATCCATGTGGCGAGGAGCATAATGACCACCACCTATTCCCAGAAGGACTTTATTTTTACCACCATTCCTGTGTCATTAGACAATAAAAAGTTGATACAGGCAACGCACAATAAGGCCATGCAAAATGACAACTATGAACAAGCTGTACTCTTTTAAATTATTTCTTATCAACATTTAATTAGGAACAGGCAACAAATATACAAGTAAAATGAAATGTACCCTATAACTCGTCTACAGCCAAATAGCTTGGTTTAGAAACTGTGATTTGGACCCCTTTGCAAGAAATGATTTATTTATATGTACAAGCAATAAGTTGAAGAAAGATCATTTCTTGGAAGCCTCATATACAACTTTCTACAACATCAAAACAGCACCTTACCCCTTCCACTCTCCTACACCATCACTTCCACCAAGGCCAAATCCTTCCCACATAAGCTGCAAATATCATAAAACCGAGCTATTTATTTTATGGAACAATATTGTCACATGAGTGTAATAACATACAAACCCGAGGCAACATAACTGCAGCTGAAAAGTGAAATTAACATCAGCATTAAACTTCTAAATTTCTAAGCAGGCAATAAGTGAGAAAATCTTTGGCACTTTTGGATTTGCAAAGATTCTGGCATCCATTTTTTGTCAAATTAATTATATGGACATATTATTAAAGCTTGCATTATTTCATTCTTTACAAATAAATTAATTATATTGACAGATGATGTGGCCTCTGGGAGGGTCAAATGGTGAAGCAACAAAGCCATCCCCAAAATTAATGCAACAAGAATTGTTGATATGGCTATGGTCAATATCTTCTGTTAATATCAATGGAAAGAATAGCAATTTATGGAAACACATAAGCAGATGATTAGACTATTTATGACTATAAACTGAAAATATCGAGCAGCCAGTACACACAAGGAGAAAATCTAGAAAGGAAAAAGGCCTGAAGACCAAAGAATAAGATTCTGCTTTAAAAGCAATCTTCAGAACTACTAAAATAGTTCTCAGATAATGCTAAACAGTAGTTAAAAATATAAATTACTGGAATGATTATAGCTCTATTTATTTGACACCTGACCATGACATTCATGAAATAAAAAACTTGCTGTGAAGGACATAGATCTAAGAGCAGGTATAATTATTCATGAAAAAACAAACTTCAATTCTTAAAAAAATACTTTTTAAAAAAAAAAAAAACTCACTAGAGCCATAGCTTGAGCAGCATCTTGCCTACCCCAGTACTCCTCCGTGCTTCCTAAAAGAATTAAAGAAGAGCCTTTTAAGGCATCTTAGAGAAAATTGTATGAACATGTCTATTTTGCAATTATTGAAACAAACCCCACATTACAAAAGACTGATGAAAGAAAGAAATATTAGTTTCTAAAAATCTGCAAATTTACAAGAAAAGCCATATACCTATCTCCAAGAACATGGTTGGTGTATGAACTATAGGTCCATGATGAGTTGCTTCCAAAGTAACCTACATAAAGCCATTAAAAAAAAAAAAAAAAAACACGCACACGCTCATTAAAAACTACATAGAACAATGATATAATGACATTCGGACATGTCAGTGAAATAATTAAAATATAATTAGCATCGCTCCGTTACAATGTTATGCTGTTAACGGCAATTTTTTTTCTTTTCTTTTTACAATTACGTTACATCCGGCATACATGTAGCCGGCGCAAAACTCGCTTCAGCCGAACCGGTTCACCTATCGGTCCGGTCAAGCGATCCATTTGAAAGGCGGTGGGTGGGTACCTCAAACTCCGGAACGAGACCCTTGGAATGGACGATTTTTTGGAGCAGGCGGAGCCAGGGGCCGATCCGAGGGTTGGGCAGGCCGGCCCAGCCGGGGCGCCCTCCTTGCGGCGGGATCTCGTCCTCACGCAAGTGCGGCACACCGATGGGGTGGACGGTGAGGGCGGGGCGGTTGGAGACCGCGGTGTGGCGGCTGAGGAAGATGACTTCCGACACGGGTTCGCCGGTGGCGGTCTCCCAGCGGAGATCCAGGTCGTCCTCCGCCACGATTTTCTTTCCGTGCTTCAACAGCCTCACATCCCCATTAGCAAAGCTCTCCATCCCCTCCTAATTTAATCCATTCATTCATCCATCCGTTAGGTAAGGGAGCACAAAAAAAAAAGGTGGGGACGGAAAGAGATTATTATGGAAAGGGGAAAAAAATTAGGAGGCCGACGGACGGAGATGCAGGGGCCGGGGTTCCAGCCGGGCATGGCGAGGAAGGCGGAGGCGGGGCCGACCGAAGCGGGGTCGGCGGTGGTCGCCACCACTAGCTTCACCATCGCCGTTGCTGCTGCTGCTGCTGCTGCTGCTGCTGCTGTCCTCCCGAGAGGATGAGGAACGGAGGAAAAGAACGCGCTGCAGCTGACTCTGAGACTGCGGCGGGGGCCCGGGGTTCCGGCGAGGACACGAGAAATCGATCGCAGCATGGGCCAGGGGAGCGCTTCTCTCCCCTTCCCTCTATTTAGTTGCAGCTGGGATTCGGGCGAGGACACGAGGGATTCGGGCACTCGTACAGGATTCTCCCTGCCCACAACCAGGACTAAAATACGCGTGCGCGCACGATCCATACATGCTCCTTCCATTTATATAGCGCAGCAGGCGGCTTGGTTCGGGTCAGGTCACGAGAAGAGAAATCGAAAATGGCACGGCCCTCACGTCACTTCTTGCGGCACGAGTCGGGATCCTCCGCATAAAAAACTCGTTTAAATTCATATTGGATCTCTAATAAAAAGATTGATCAAGAAAATTAATAATAATTATTATTATTATTATTTTAAAAAATTTGTTCTTAAATTTCATGCATTCAACCGTCAATTTTTAAATATATTCAATTTAGATCTTGGCCATGACCTTAACTGCCCCGACAAAATTATTATACGATTTCACTTTTACATCATCCTCTATTCCTCTTGTACCGTATAAACAGTTACTTGATATTATATAACAATTTTACCCCATCAATTGAATTCATAATTATAATTCAAACAAAAGAATAAAAATTAAATATTTTAATTATACTAAATTAAAATTTTTAAAAAATAAAACATTTAAAAATTTTACATAATTATTAGTAGTTTTTTTTTACCAGTGATATTATCAAAGTTAATTTCATATTTAAGATACGTAGATGGGAAATTTTTCAAAAATTAGATATGTTAGCCGGTCTAACCTTACTTTTACTACCTTGACAAAATCGGTCGAAATGGTTTTAAAGGACCAAAGGTGACCGCTGTAGCATTCTCCTCCGCTTAATTGTGAAAGGATAATTTTATAAATAGTTCCCTATGTTTTGAATATTATAAATTAATCTAAAAAACTACTCAGTCCCTATTGGCATATTTTCTGAGATATAATTATATAAAAACTCATTTTTATATATTATAGATCCTTTTATAACTTTTTATTTATTTTGAGCTATACAATTCATTATAATGACTTTTGAAATGCAATATTATATATAATATGATCGGTTGAATGCATATTATTAAGTATCCTATTATAGACTTCATTTTTTATGGCATATATATATATAGTTAAAGTATTCTATTTTATATTTATTTGGATATTTAATTTTATGTATAGATAATTTTGTAAGTTAGCATAAATATTCATTATCAAAGTAATTTATTTATGTTGGTCCATAAATTTTTTAATCGTGAGAGAGATATTTTTTAATTATGGCATACAGCCCTGTATCCAAAAAATGTTACATGTCTTAATCGAAAAAATATCACATTAAGCCTTGTATTGCGAAGATGCTCTAGCTTTCAGGGGTCTGTCTGTCCAAAGAGGTTATATTCGTAAATTCTATGATATTTTATTTACTTGTAACTTAATGTGAAGATTACTTATGCATATTGCATATCTTATTCAAAAAAAATATGTGACATTATATTTAAGCTCTTGTTTATAGTTATAATATCATATTATTTATGTATATATCCATTGACTAATATTTTGTATTCATATTATTTGTTATTGTATAGTCCCTTTCAATGTTAATAATAATATATTGTCGTTAGGGCCATAACTAGATCACATTATAAAAGGTGACGGCATAGTCCTCGGCAAAATTGTATTGGACATCTTGTATATTAGAATGGAGATGAGGACTAATCTCACTAAGAGGACTATGCCCATCAAGTGACTCTACCCTACCCATTGAAAGACATCTAGCTTGCCATTCCTCTAACAGCCCTTAGATTGACTCTGCCATCCTAGAGCACTCAACCCTTTCAAGTCTCCACCCAATGATAGGGATCCCTAAGTAATAACATGTTCCGGTATACTCCACAATCCCCTCCTGCTCTCAAATAGCCTGCCTTAACTAGACTTTGGTCTTCGGCTGAAATACAAGGCCAACTTGTGCAAATTCACCTTTTGCCCACTAACTTTACAATACATCTCCAAAATCTTGCAAAAAGTAATTGTAACTCGAGTTGACCCTCGGCCAAGTGAAAGACAATCATCTATGAAAAAAAGGTACGAGATCGGCCTAGTCCTTAGCGTCAACTTGTATGTAATTCAAACTTGCTCTAAAGCCGTCACCTACAAGGCCTGGGATAAAGCATCAATATAAATGATAAAGAGATATGAAAATAAGGAACAACTTTGATGAAGGACCACTATCAATTGAAAGTATCTTGTCAAGATTCTATTGACCAAGAAGGCAAAGGAAGGAGATATAACACAACTCAATCCAACATATCTATTATCAATGGAATATAACTCTCCCGTACATATCATAGGAACTGCTAACATATCCAATCATATGCTCTTGACAACTTTAAGATACAATGGACTGAAACCCACTGCATGTCATGTATAAATTCATGTGCTACATTGTCAGGGATACATCTTGCTTTGGATTGATCAATTGAAAAAGTACCGGCTTCATTTTACTAACCAAAATCTTTATACAAATCTTATACAATGTTTTGCAAAAACTGTTAGATCGGTAGTGTCTCGGCAGAAAAACATCCCGCGTTTTTGGAAGTAGGATAATAAAGATCACTCACCTTCAAGGCTTTCGGCATCAATATTGGAAAGAAGAATCGTGGAATAGCCTCTACCACCTCAAACCAGTCATTGGTCTTTTGGGCACGTGAAAAGTTCTTCCAGCCACGAATCGCTGGAGGATTGGGGTAACCAACGAAATTAGAACCGGGGGTGGTTGATTTCCAGGTTGCCAGGCCAGGAGAACATGCGTCATGTGGCGCCTCGAAGCATTTTATTAAAGAGCTATCTAGATGAACATGCAGGGAAGCTTAATTACTAATTAAACAAGTGGCTACGTCATAAATATCGTGCTCAGTTTTTTTTTTTTTTTTTTTTTTTTTTTTTTTTTTAAAAAAAAAGAAAATGGCAGATGTTATCATGTCGGTTGCAAACGGTTCCCAAAATACCGTGCCACGTTCCTAAAATTAAAGAAAAATTTGGATTATAAAGATCCAGAACAAGAAAGAAATTACAAAATTCTAAAACCAATCTTCAGAGTTCCAATATTACGATGGAGAACAAGTGCCTCCAAACCTTGAAAGCTAATATCTCTTTCATTGAACATGCGCTACAAAATGATCTACCATTTGAACCATTCTTCATTGACGCCTCGTAATTTCTACGTGGTAGTCACGGGCTTTGTTGGTTTAACAAATCAGAAAGAGCACGATTTTAAGTCTCTTTTCTGAAATAGACATCCGATGCATAATTCAATTGCTCGTTCACAGAATTAAATGGAATCAATTTCGTACCTACAGATAACCAAACTTTTCCACTATCAAGGCAGCATAAACTAGCCTAAAATTTTTTTCTGGTTTATCATGACATGAAAACTAATGACGAGAGAGCCGAAATCATGATTTCAATGTCAAACCGAACAGCCTAGCATGAGTTAAAATAAAACTTTTAGTCAAAACAATCTTTACAGACACCAAACCGGTATCCAATAAGCTGAGTTATGGCCAAGGCTGGAATATCAAAAACTCAGATTTCAAGCAATCTTTATGGGTTATTCAGGGGTCCAGAAGTAAGCCAAGCTTATCCTGTATCACAATTTGGGATCAAATCGTATCACAAAATAAGCACTTCTGTTTAAAAAAAAAGTGATCTTAACATCCAGAGAGGCACAAAATACACAAACAACAATGCCAAATCCCATCCTCAGCAGTGATGAATCTAAAATTTAAACGATCACAAGCATTCTCATGATAATTTTGTTCCACTTCAGCTCAAAACCAAAAACATAGTAAAAATGATAATAATTCAATTTAAAAAATCAAGAACAAATCTCTTTTTTCCTAGAACACCTGCATTCTAACAAATTAGCATACAAAGGTACTCAAAAATCTTAGTGTTCCTTTTGCTCATCATTCAATTAAAGATCCTATATGGATAATCACCAGCTAGGCACAGAGTAACTCTTGGATGAAAAGATCAAGGGAAGTTTGACAAACCAAATGGCGGAGATCAAACTGCTAGAATCCCTTCCTAGCTTGACATCATGACTTGGTCACATGCTTGTAGCGCTTGGTTGGCAAAGTACCTGACATCCACATCTGGATCCTCGCTAAGCTCAATAAGAGAAGGACGAATCGAGTTTTCGACCACCTGTAATATAGAATTTTGGGCACCACCCAGATTGATTGAAATGTCATGATGGCACCAAAATAAAAGATAAACATAGAACAACAGCATTATGCAAATTCTCCTACTTACTGATTGGTCAAGAATGGGTACAAGAGACTGCAGAACTTTTGCCACATTGAATTTGATGTTGGGCACCCTGGCAGTGTATGGGATTTTTCAATGACATGATCAACTAGGATATATATCCAGTGAAAGAAATTGGCATTTGCTAAATGAATGGTTCAGAATTCACCTGTCCTTTGAGGAAGCAATCACCACCGGCAACAGCTTTTGGCATGTAATATCAACACCCATAACAGGGGCTAGTAGAGAAATTGCATGGAGAATGGTCATACGGTACAAATAATGTGGATTACTGATTTTGTCCAGCACCTGGCAAAAGAATTTCTCAGGGTATCTCTTCAAAATACAAAGCTATTTGCATCTTTTTTTTTTTTCCCTTTTTTCTTTTCCTTTTTTTTATTTGCTTTTCTTTTTCTTTTTCTTTTCCCTTTTTTTCTATTTGCTTTTCTTGCATATTCTTTATAGGTATTTAACTTGACCGCCATGCACTGGTATGAGACAAGACAAAATAAGCAAGACATGCAGCACAAACTTGACAACAATATGTTATATTTTGCAATCACTTTACCCATACCTTAAGTTTCTCTCCACTCAGACTTCCAAATTAGCTTTAATAAAATCATTATTGTCTAACTTCTGTTTCACTAAGAGAAATTAAAGAATATTGCAATTATACCTGTTTATGGGCCGGGCCAGGCTCTACACAAAAGCCAAATGCAATTTATATAGGCCTAGACGCGGCCTTCAGCCTACATTCTAGGCCCAAAGCCTAGCCCTTAGGCCCACTCCTCTAGCTTCCTAACCATTTTTTTAATTTAAAAAAATACTAGAAATGCTTATAAATGCTTTAAAAACTATTAAATATAAATAATTAAATACTGCCAACAACCTCCAGCATGTCTATTGTCACGTTAAGTTCATATATCAACAATGATTATCGATTAAGTATACGAATACATCAAACATAAAGGAACAATACAAGAAAAAGTTTTAAAAAAATTGTCTGGGTCAGGTTTTAATCTCCAAGCCCAAGCCCAGCCCGATTATAAAACGAGCTTATTTTCGAGGCTCAACCCAGCACAACAAGCCTAAGATCTTGGCCTAAGCCCCGTCCAAGAGGCTTAGGGTTTGAGCGGGCCAGGCAGGCTGCCCAACTTGTGAAGAGGTCTGCTTGCTACCTTACGAGACCCCAAACATTCTCAAAGATATTTCCTACATACTAATCTCTTCTTTCTATAAAGTCATTCTCTTTTCACAATGCCTTTAGCGAATGTAAACATCACATTAATAACTTCCAAATGCCAAGAGTCAAGCAACAAGCAAACTGTAATAATCAAAAACTACCAAAACTTTAAAAAAATAATATTCCCCAAACTAAACACAAGTACACAAAACATAAATTGGATTTACTAATCTGAACCCCAAACCAAGTAATGGAAAAATCAACTACGATTTAAAACTTCAAATATAGATCTCTGGATTAACAAATCCCCATCATTAGAACTTGTGACACTCCAATGGGAAAGGGAAAAAAAATCACAACTGGCACACAACTTGATTAATCTATATTTATCCATTTTACATAAGGCTAACCTAGATATCTTTGTGGCAGGCCAAGGCTCTCCTTTTTCCTGGTTTGAACCTGTACGTATTGTTAAATGCAGAGCATAACCTAGTTTGAACCTTTATGTATATGAAGCAAAACCACCTTCCTTTTTTCCCCTCTCTACCTGAGCCTTGATAAATTTTCAGTGGAAAAATACAATGTCTGTTATGCTGACATGGCCTTGGAAAATAATTGATAGCAATATAACAGCCAAACCTTGATTAACTTGGCAAAAATTCTCATTACCAAACAATACACCTGCCTCATTTGATAATCAAATATAGCATAGGACAAGAAAAGAATTTCAAGCTCAAATAATCAATTCACATTTTAAAAGAAAATATAGACAAATATCAATAAAATGAAATCAAGAATAAGAGGGATGGCATAACCCATTAAACAATTTCAAGAAAGTTTGGTTACCTACTTTTGATAAAAGAGAAATGGCAAAGATAATCATATTGTTATTGTATTCCAAAAAAAATTATTGTAGTGCTAGAATCCTTCTCCATTTTTTCCTTGGCAAAATGATTCTCCATTTTTTTTTTGAGTAAACGAAATGAGCATCATTCAATGATTCAGGAAGCTTATGACCAAATCATGAACTATACATGGCTTGTTCAAGAAATGTACATGAGTTATTCAAAAACTGTCAAGGATTACAAACTGAAAATCCTATCAATGTTGGCAAAACACGAAGTGGCTTGTCTATAGTTTTGTCCTTTCCCAAGCCTGTTGTTCACAAAAAAGAAACCTAAACATGCCAATAGCATATAATTTTTATTTTTATCATTTTTCCAAATTCTATCTGTCCAACTCAAACGTTTGGTGAATTCTCCGCATTCATTTTCTAAAATATAATATTGTCCCTAACAGAATTCTTTCAAAAGAAAATTGTGACTTCATGAACACTTGGAATTTTCAGCTTCAATAGTTTACATGCAAGTTCTCGTAGATTTCAAAGTTATCCAAGAACTCTTCATTAGATAACAAAACTTAATAACAAATGTAGTCAGCATATTTCAGTGGCAGGAACAACTGCAAGTGTTGTGCCAAAATTGATGTCTGTGACTTATTATATAAATTCCAGATGAGTTGATTAAACTCAATTTCCAAGTTTTTTTCAGCATCACCATTTTATTGAATGTTGCGACCGTAATACATAAGAAAATCAGTGAGGACAAAGAAAAGGAAACAGATACCAATACTTCATACAAAAGCTATTACTAGGCATAATGATAGAAGCTAACCTGTGGAATTATGTGCTGCATAGCCCATTCTGGGCCGAATTCTTCTGCAAGACGCTTCAAGTTATTAGCAGCTGCATCTCGAATAGAGAAAACCTGTGAAACAACCAAGCCTTTTGGTCAACGCAATAACCTTTTCTTTCTAAATTTGTCTTAGTTTGGTGCTGTCTAAATTTTAAAAAAATGCTCTATCAAGTTGGAATTTAACACCTTGGTCATCCCAGCAAATCAGATTTAATTAGCTGTCTAAAGAAGGGGGGGGGTGGGGATTGATAGAATGGATTTAATTACAAGAGCCACAAGACTGCAAATAATCTCATAAATTAGAATAAGCTATGAGACAGCAAAAAAAAAAAAAAAAGAATGAAGATCTCTTTTTGTTAAGAGAACATGACAATATTGTTTTATATACACCAATCCAGAGCCTACCCACAAGACACGCAGACGGATGCATTAACCTTCAAAAGGTCTATGGTAATTTATCGCAACCATTTGAAACATAACAGCTGCAATTATTTAAGTTTATGAATAGAGGTGTTTCTGTTGTTTCAATTACATGATTTATCAGCGCCTTTCAATACTGTCAAGCATATATCCATACAATGATAACAGAAAACCAAAGTAAACACTGGGAACAAATAATGACCAAAGCAAGATGATGTTAGAGTAAAGATCAAAAGGAATGCTGAAAAATAGTTCTAAGATTAACTATCTTAGCCATGTATATTATGACAAATAATTTTACCTTATCTTCCAACCACTGCATGCATAAAGCGCCAAGTTTATCATCAAAAAACCCAACACCTAACTGACTTGCCAACAAAGGAATGTACTCGATTATGGCTAGCCGAACCCTCCAATGTCTATCCTCTGCGAGCTCCACAATAGCCGGTAAGAGTGATTGGGACAAAAGATCAATTCCAATAACCTGCATGGGTACTTCTATTTTAGCTGAAACACAAACAATCTACTTCCGGAAAAAAAAAAAAAAACTGATGCAAGAACTATGTTTTGTAACCCAACTAGAAAATACTATCATCACAGATGGATACTGTTATCTCATGAAAGCTAACTAGATTACAGTAATTACATCTTTTATGTATATGCAACATCAGAACTGCAATACATCAATTATGTAAAGTACGGTCAGAACTTTCAAGTACATGGTCAAATAAAAGGAGAGATTATTCTGCCTATTCCATTAAGTGAACAGAAATTTTCCTCACAAAAGTTGGATGATTATAACTGATGCAGTTAAACTATGCCTACTTAATTCATCTGATGAACATCAGTATGCACTTGTTATGCCTCTTCCAGGTATAACGAGTAGACAGTTACTGCAGCAGGAAAGAACTAGAATCACTTTGAGTGTTTTATGTTATTTTATAATTTCATCAACTATTCAAAGCATGTTATGTTCTTACAATGTAGCTATAGTACTATCAGGTTGACTTGAACCAGAAAGAGGAGAATCTGCAGTCTTCTGGGCTTTTGCTTTAGTATCAAACAAACAATGCATTCTTAAATCTGCATATGTATAAGAATACAAGGAAGAAAGAAAAAAGCCAAAAGCTTTTAGGAATTAGGTTAAGTCTTTCATACAATACTACAAATCAACAAAAGACAAGGAGAATATACTACTGATAAAGCCCCTAAACGGAATGCTCACCTGATTAACTTGATCAAGTTTGCTGATTATATTGAGTCGGACATCAGGAAACTCATCCTTTAGAAGAGAGAGAAAGATTGGAAGAAGTTGCTCAATAGTAGCATCCTACAGAAAAGACCAAAATTGGTAATTATGCCTAAAATCTCAATTAAAGATAAAATGGATGTAAAAGTGACAAGCATGTTAGGTAATCAAACCATAGCAAACATGGTGCTCTGGTGGCAGATACCAGAATTTAGGAGCCATCTGCTAATTTGTATGGTTAACCTTAAGTGGCTAACCTTAAAGTTCCCACTACAGAACAATTCTTCAACACAACCATGCATTAGTTAAAACTTAAAACACAAGCAACTAATTCATTCCTTACTCAAAAAAAAAAGTTTGAAAGCAAGATGCCAGAACAGGCATTTCCAAAATAAAGGAATAACAGACAAATACATAAAAAAAATTAAGATAGTATACTGACAAACTTTCTCTGGAATAACAGACCCAAAAAAAAATGTAAAAATGAAGCAATGCAACAAGAAGGATGATTATTGTGATAATTGAAGCAGTACACAATTATATTTCAAGATGCAAAATGTTGACAACAACTATGAAGAACACCAGAAACACCGGAGAAACAAAAAACAAAATAATAATGGATACTTGTTGTATGTTAGCATGATATGAAAAGACAAAATATTCAAATGTTTCAAACGAATTAAAATCATAAAACTAGATCATATTAAAACTAGATCATATTAAATGAAAATCAAGCACAGGTGCGATATACAAAGTTTAACAATAATTCTGAGAATAAGCTTCATACAATCAGCTGGCATTATAATCAAAATAAATCATGTGGCATCCAAGCTTTCACAGTCAGATGCACTTAACACATGCATAACAGCCACTGACATCCAGGCAGTGGACATGCCTCTAGCAAACAAATTCAAGAATGCTTCACCATTTAATTCATTGAAAACCCTAGGTAGGGATGGCAACAGGTCAGGTGTTGGCCAATACCTGTACTTGCCTTGCAGTTGAAAACCTTGTACCCATGCCTGCCCCATACCCGGGTTGGGCCAGGTCGAGTTGGGTAGAGTAGATAGGGCAGGTAGTGGCAGGTTGTGTTAGGTAGACAAGATGGGTCGGGTCAGATATCATTGCTACAAAATATTAGAATTTTTTGGATGAACGATTCAAAGATGATACAAGTGGGAGAAGCAATCGCACTAATAAGGCATGGTGAGGGGCGGTGATCGAGCTCTTCCTTCAGCAATCAAAGAAAAAGCAAACAAAAAGTGAATTGAGGGTTTGAGAGACAATTGCCAAGAAGCGAAAGAATCCTAGTTTCACTTTTGGGTGCGCCGATGCCAACGTTGGCGACGGCAATAGAAAGAATGACAATGAGAAGATAAGGCAGCAGTGCACAAATGAGCTGGGAGACAATTGCCAAGAAGCGAAAGAATCCTAGTTTTACTTTTGGGTGCGCTGATGCCAACGTTGGCGACGGCAATAGAAAGAATGACAATGAGAAGATAAGGCAGCAGTGCACAAATGAGCTGCCAGCAGTACGAAGAGAGCAACGATCCCTCCACAATGTTGGAGGAGATCACTCAAGTAAGATACCAGATATCATATTTATGTTGGAGATTGGAGAAGAGAAGATGGGGTAAATGGCTAAGGAAAGAGGAGGCTAGAGATCAATGTTGTAGAAGTGTAGGACAGGGATGGGTGGAAGGAGGGGGGCAACCAAACTGTGATGGTTGTCAAGTGAAGGGGGGAATAGGGTTATAATATATTGGGTCAATTCGGGGCAGGCCTAATCATTACCCGCAACTGACCCAAACCTAATAAGGATGTCACATCTAAAACCCATATCCACCACCGAGTTTAAATGAATTGGGTAAAACCTACTTCGGTAGGGTCAAGTTGGATCGGGTACCTGATGGGTTAGTTAAAATGGCCAACACTAACTCTAGGACACATCTACCATGCATTACTAGAGTTATGTCATTGATGAATATATATCAGAGTTAAAAACAAAAGGCACGAATATCAGCTAACATTTTTTAAAACAATATATAAACAAGAAAAAATGCTTCAGTTATCATGTGAAATTAGATTCTAGTTGGCGAAATGATAATGCGAAACTTGAAAAGCGAATAAGGTACATGAACCACAAAAGAGATTACATAAACATTACAACATAAATAATTTGTACCTGAAAGAATGCAACACTTAACCCCACCAAAAAATATATGGATACAAGCATAAGTTACATGAAATTGTCGATTTTGCTTATTGGATTGTTTGGTTCACAGTTGACAGAAGAACATGGTTTATGCTTGCAATGTTACTGTTACCTTTCCCAGTACTGGTGCCATACCCATGATTACTGAAGCCAAAGCTGAGCGAACATGCTGTGATGAATCAGATGACAATTCCTGGAGAAGATAATATTGTATATAAAAAAGACCATACAAAGAACAGAAGGAAGAAAAAAGGACATATGCAAGTTCTATGTTCCAAACACTATCAATAGGAGCAATATTAGATTGTGCACAACATATATACCTTTACGCAAGGAAGGATATGCTGGATTGGGAGTTGTGGGCCCAAGATCCGGCAAAACTTTGTCACCTTCCCTGCAGCTGCTATGCGTACTTCAGCCTCATTATCACGAAGAAGCCGAACATATGCTGGCACCAAATCCACCCTAAAACAATACAGAGGTCAAAAAGGAGGACATATCTTGCAGAGGTTCAGATATGATCAAAACAATATGGAAAATAAAATTAACTAGTTACTTGACTTTAATATGAAGAAATATTTTTTGTTTGCATAACGCAAATGATTGCACATTCTATAACCTTATCGAAAAACTAAGATGATAGCATAATGAAAAGAATGAGCCATTAGATGCAATATAATAGTAATATAAGAACTGATAAGTGCATTACCTCGTAGGTTCCGGGCCAACAGCTTCACAAAGCTCATACAACTGATTCGCAACCATATAGCGGACACGCCAGGATTTATCCTATTCAGGAAGTTTAAACAAATGTACTTTAATCCATGAAATAAAAATCCATCTGATAATGATAATCTTTTAGCAACATTTAAATGTGCATGCTAAAAATATGATGTAAACGTGAACATTATAATTTTGCAGACCAAGACCAATGAAAGAAGCATATTCTGTTGGTGCAGACATGTGCTGAAACTGCAGAATATGCTTTGCATATAGCAATCAACGAAAAGCATCAAATATAAAGCAGAATGCATAGCACATGCCAGCAATACCTGAGAAAAATTAACAATGACTGGAAGGATGTGAGCTACACAATCTAGGGGTTCCAACAACTTCCCAAGTGCTGCACAGCTCTCAACAGCCAAGAGGCGCACAGAATCTTGGTCTGAAACAGAGAAATGTTATACGCATTTATACTTAGCAGCATGGAAGAGACAACTGAAGTTGCAAAAGAAAAAGTACACTAATTTTCATAAGGAAATACACCAAGCTAAAATATTGGAATACAAAAGTGAGAACGAATAAATCACAAGGTACCAAGAAGACATGTAAGTATGAGAATCGCTTACCACTACCATCCATAGAACAAATAAGCATCACCACTACATCCATGCAGTAATAAATGAAAGCCATCAGCAAAGACACTGAATAAAGCATTCTGAAGGCGAGCATTCAAGCTTCAGTACCAATTTCATCCGTAACTGATGCATGAGGTCGAGAAGATGATTAATTCATCTTCAAGGTATTATGTAGAACACTTTGTTCCCTTTACAATCAGAATGTGGACCTCTTTGTAATTTAAGCAGTAACATATCAGGCCTAAAGGAACCTGTAGAATGGTTTGTTCCCTCTACAGTCAAAACTTAGTTGACAGAATCGGGAGCAGGTGCAGGTGCGAGACCAGCAAGTGGTTACTTTAAAAACGCTTTTAGTAAGGAAGCTCTTAGGAAGTGGATGCAGTTTCAAGATCTTAGGAAGATACCCTACATAAAAGATTCTGGCTACTAAGTGTCAAAGTGTGGTCTTTTTTTTGCTATTTTACAGGCTTGAAGAATACCCATCCCCTACAACTCAAACTATGGTCATTTTTGTTATTTACAGGATTGAAGAATACCCATCCCCTAACATCCCTTTTGGCCTTAATAAAAGTACATTTGATAAAATCCCATCTGCAATATTCCAAAATTTCAAGATGAATATAAGTGTTTGATGTAAAAGCAAGTCTAATCAATGCTTAATACCATCATTCTTATAATGTAATGATTCTCTGGGTAAATATAATTTAATAATTCATAAATTAATAATTTATACATTTTATAGTCATTCATGTTGCTTCCTGAACATGAATTCATACTTTATAAGAATAATATTTGATATTGATGCATTAAGTGTTAGTGATTTGAATTTCTTTCGGTCATTCTTGATGATTGCTGTCAGTCATTATTTTAACAATTGGATATTGAGATGGTAAACTAAGTATTAGACACATCACTTAGACTCCTCATCCAGCAACACATTAATGCTTGTAACATTGCCAATAAATAATATATTATTATCTAGAATGATGCCAAATAAATTTTTCAGCTTTTTTCTTAGCTTTTGTATAGTACTCTATTTTTTACACAATTTTTTTATGTTCACAATTTCTCAACTATTCAACCAAGACATATTTATTAAGCCAAAAATAATAATTCATATGTATGATTCATCTTCAAATATTTTATTTTTCTTATTCTTCATTTCAATGTTCTCACATTTTTCAAATTCTTTTTCATAGCTTTGAAATGGCACCAGCCCTAAAATTTTTGACAGGGTTTGGTATATGGGTTTGAACTAATATCGAGTTAGAAACCATGATAAATTTGTATGTCATTACTCATACCAGCCCAAATACCATGATAAATTGTCTATTTTTTAGACAATTTCTTAATGTTCACAATTTCTCGACTATTCAACCAAGACATATTTATTAAGCCATAAAATAATAATTCATATGTATGATTCATCTTCAAATATTTTGTTTTTCTTATTCTTCATTTCCATGTTCTCACATTTTTCAAATTATTTTTGATAGCTTTGAAATGGCACCAGCCCTAAAAAACAGGGTTTGGTATATGAGTTTGAACTAATATCGAGTTAGAAACCATGATAAATTTGTATGTCATTATTCATACCAACCCACACTGTCACACACACAAACATAAAACATAGATAGACAGAAGAGTGAGTTGCACACCAGCAAATAGGCATGCAATGCATGGACAGCTACATTAGATTATTGGTGAATTCTATTTTTTTATGGTGTTCTTTGAATACAATCACTTCATGGTAAGAGAGAGAGTGCACAACATTAAAATAAGGAAGGCAAAACAGAAGAGCCAAAAGGAGTTGAGACAGACACCCAATACAACCCTATCATTCGCATTGTGATAGGGCAAGCACATGTCAGTGTGTTCACAATGCATGCCCTCAAAATCTTCTATGTAGGATAACATACCGTTTGTAACCTTCTCAAAATCTTGAACCCACACCCACTTCCTAAAATGTGTTTGTAAAGTATCAACCTCCCTGCACCTACACCGGCTCCCGAGTCTAACAATTAAGTGCATGACGAAGGTGCTCTGAAAATGTTATACAGCCATCATAATAGGAATTTATAACATAATGGTCACCATTATTCAAACAAAGTGTGAAAAATAACTTTAGTCTCCCCAAAACTGCCATTTAAAATTGTCTTCCATTGCTTACAAAAAAGGAATAAATCTAGCATTAGTCTCGAAATGTGGACAGCAGGCTAGCAGATATAAACAAAAGCAATTTGCAGAAAACAATAACATCCAAGAATCAATGAGTCATTGTAGTAACAGTTAGGCATGTGGATGTCACAGTCATAAGATTCACTGACATGATTATATAAAAATCCAGAGAGATTGATAAACAGTTCAAAAAAATACAGTCAATAAGTGTAGAAATACATGTTATGCAAAAGAAATAACTCTCACAACTGGAAAATGAGATATTAATAAAACATATTAACCAAACAGTACCATCTTGTGTTAGATCATCAAATATCGACATGATTTCTGTCTTCAAATAGTTTTGTTCAACCGTAGCAGCAAATTTTCCTAGGTTTGATGCAGCAGCTCTTCTCACCATTGGCATGTCATCCTGACACAACTGGCCATAGATGGACCTTAATTCCGCCTTTAACTGATCTGGTGCACTTGGATAGGCAATATGAAACAGGCCACATGAGGAAACTCGAGCTGTAAACCACTCGCCAGCAGCTAGCCTCTGAAGGCAAGAAATCACAGCATTAAAAAATGAACAGAAATCCAGGAAACTAATTAAACTAAAAATGATATGTCAAAGGAGAGTAAAATGGAAATTAATACATCAAGGCAAGAGCACTGAAAGCAAGGACATAATTAATAACGAGAACTGAGAAAAAAATTAAATTTCAATAAACTCGAGCTTTTGGGCAACGTGAAAGCTCTATAACAAAGTCTTGAAAAAATATTTTAAAAAGCACCACTCTTTTCCTTCTATATATGACTTAATTGATGAGAAAGAAAGTTCACATAAAGCATAGTACGACAAACCAGAATTATAGGAATGCTACAATTGCTAATTTGCTAAAAGATGCTCAATTTTACCACAACACATGTAAAATTTCTGCCATAAAAGTACATTCCCCCCAAACTTTGAAGAAAGAATGGCTCCATAAAATACATCAATTTCAGCACATAAATATCCATCACAGCAAATTGCAATACCAGCAACATATGAAATTTCTGCTAGATAGTCCCCCAAACAAGATGATGAATGTCCTCGAGAATAATGTGGTTTTTTCCTTTACCATAGTCCTTAAGAAAAAATAGTATAAGAATATCTATCCCAGCATGTCCACGAATATTGGAAGTCTGTTTGCAAAATGAATATAAATATCACACTCACAATAAATCAAACACAAAAGGAAGAATATCAAGGAGGTACTAGCCAAATATCAAAAGATAACAACTTGTACCAACATCTGAGAAAGTTATCTTACTTTTACCAAAGGGACAAACCAGTCTACTAAATAATTTTCCTTCATTTGTGCTCCAATTCGACACAATGATTCAACAGCCTTGTCCCTGACACAAGTTTCCTCCACAGTGCACAATGTTTCCAAAGGTGGAAGCAAAACATGAGCATATTCCACCCCTCCAATGTATGGGATAAATACGCCCAACTCTTCAGCCATTGCAAGGAGCACCTCATCATCATCATCATTGTTTTCACTAAGAAAAGGAATAAGTTCTTTTCTAGTTCTTTCTTCACCAAGTGCCCGAGCAATTGTAGAAAGCCTGCGAATCGAATTTAGTCGCAGCTGAATATCTTCATTTTTTAGCTCATCTATCAGTATAGCAATTGGATAGAGTGGCTCATCAATCATAGCCATCAGATCTCACAGTTTCCTTAAACCTGCATGATTAAAGAGGACAAAGAAAGATATCTTCAAACAAGTTGTAGATAATCAGTAATATGTGAACCCAAGTGCATTACACAACAATCATTCTCCTGCATAAGAATGCACATGTTGAGCAGTTAGGTAAGCATCCACAATAAAGCACCCATACTAAGTTTGAAGTAACACTTTTCAACGAGTCCATACTCCATACCATCTTAAGTATCACCAAAATGTTAAGAAGAATGCCAAAGTTCAAAAAAATGCAATGACTTAAAATGCAAAGCAGTTCCTTCATGTTGCAGGATCATTCAATAACATTCACTACAAACCCTTTACGGATAAAACATAAAACTAACACAGTTATGCAGAAACTTATCAGATCAGCAAAAAAAAAGAAGTAAAAAAATAGCATCCCTATGCACGAGGCTCCCGCCATTGCAAATCTAAAAAAGTGAGATATACATAACCTTATACCTGCATACGGAGAGGTTGTTTCTACGTTTCGAAACTATAACATCCAAATCACAATGAAGCAACCTTATCATTGCACCACACCCCAAGCTCTATCAGAGGGGCAAAAAATAAAAACTACATGTGCTGATATAAGTGTCCCAAAAATTGTGGTATCATGTTGCATCAAAACACAATCCCATGAACCCTTTTTATTTTTCTACATAGCTAGATTTGTTGTTCTCAATATAACCTTGGTTAACATCAAATGATTCTATTAATCATCTATAAATGGCATGTTAACTACATTCAGCATGCATACAATAGTTACAATATATGTCTCACAAAACACTTATATATGTTTAACAGTCTTTCTTGGTATGTATATTTCTAGATATCATCCCACGGTCTCAAACACAGAGGTCACCACTAGTTGGTGCAGATATTTCTTGAATGATAGTGCATCAAAGGATTGAACCAAACAGGCAGATAAGAGGACCAAGAAGAAAGAGGGTCAAAAGAACTTATCACCACTAAAAAGGGCTTGGTGGGTTGACAAGTTGATAAAGAGTATACATTAAAACTGTCAGGGAGTTTGCCTAGCAAATCTTTAGTTATTTCCAAATTTTTACCAGTAAGTGATGAACCACATATAGACTTCCAAGCCACTCTCAGAACCAGTCAGACAGATTCTACGACCTCCTGGCTAAACCATAAGGTGCACATCCATAAGTGGAATTTTGCAGGGTTTTTTGTGCTCATAAGTCATAACAGGGCACATATATTCCTACATTCCAGTAATGTGAAGATGGATTTCTAAAACAAAAGAACGATAAAACACTAAATAAACCTAAAGCAGGTAAAGCACTAAATAAACCCTAACCAGAAAATTTCAACTCATAACAACTTTCAAGAATTTGCCAGTAGATCAAAAAGAGAAAATCAAATAACTTCAAAGAGACTTTACATTAGACATCAACTTGTACCTGAAAAATGTAAGCTCTTAATAGATATAAAGTGCAATTCTCGTTTCGTTAGAGTAGAAATACCCATTACAACCATGGGAGTCCACGAAACAACACCTTGGATAGCCTAACAAAGAAAAACTTCAAAAGCATCACTAATCCAACAGTTTGACATGAAGGCTAAGACCAAAACTTTCCATAAGGCAAATTCTTTTTCATACCCTTGGAGAAAGGAATTTGAATCGAGTAGCAAGCTCACTGAACCTAGAGCAAGTAATGACTAAAAAGCAGATCCTTAATGGAAATCTCATAACTTTGTTCGCATTAAAAAGAATTTTTGCGCTCTGCACAACCAAATAAAAAGCCGAAAAATATTATCTAGGTTTCAAGTTGCAAAGGTGACTCTTAAGAGAAATTAAAGCAATTGCAGCGAGTCATTGAGTTAGTGAGCAGGCACTGTTGAATCCAAGAATAAACATCTCGTTCAGTAATTCAACCAAAGAATATCAGTGCAGGCACCGATGAGCAAAATGTTCGGTGAATCAATATCCAGACCAATGATCGGAATATCTAACAAAATATCGGTCATTATAGCAACAACCAATCCGACACCATTCAAGATTTCCTATATTTATTCATCAAGAGCAAATTTTGCGGATCTAGGTCAGCGGACGACTTCCAAACCACTAGGTTCCTTTTATACCATAGTCCGTAAACAAGGCGCATCTAGTGTTAAATGATTTTTATAAATAAAGGACTTGCAAGATCTCAACAACTCCAGTCTGCAACGAAGGAACCCTAAATCCTCTGGCGATCCCGAAACCCGAAATCGAGAAAAAGAAGGGAAAAAAAAAAGGGAGAGAGAGAGAAGAATTCGAAAAGTTCCACGAGAGACAGGTCGCCGGCCACAATAAATGGATTCTTGCATCAATCGATCGCAAAGCAAATGGAAAAGAAATGAGAGAGAGGGGGGCAGGCAAAAGCATCACCGCATCAGGGATGAAGAGAGAAATCGAAAGGGAGAGAAAGTGACCGTACCCGGCCGTAGGAGGGCAGCGATGGAGGATTCCAACGGACGCGAAAGGAGAGCTCCCCGCTTCTTGATTTCCTTCGCTTTTATGCTGAGAAGGGGCATAGCCCTCGGCTTAATTTCTAATTTCCAAGGGGAGATCGACGCGCGTATTCATGGGGGAAGATCCGGATTCCTGTACGATTTTGAACGGCGTCGTTCCTATAGAACGGAACGGACCTCAACGATACCGTTATTAACCGGTTTTAATAACGGCCGTTATGTGCCCCATCCTTTCCGATACGGACTTGTTGAATATTGAAATTATGATATTGCGAATTGTTAGCTGCCGTTATTACGGTGTTATAACGAAGAATGGCGGATGATGATGGAATTTTAATGATGTCGTTATGCAAATAATTCTTTACTTCGTTTTTTTTTTTTTAAGCAAGGCCTCTACGGACCGGCTAGTGATTTTTTTTTAATAAAAAATTTTTACAATTAAATTTAAAATAAATATTATTTTATATTATTTTATATTTTTAGAAGAAAAAATAATAATAATAAATTCTGGTTGTAGCTATCCCTTCGATCCTCGTCCCGTCAAACTATGTTCGACGTGAACTGCACCTTTCACATGTTCTCTCCATTATTCGGTGAGTACGTCGAGCATCATTCGATGAGTACGTCCACACTACTAAGATGTCATAGTAGAGTACTCTCCCATAAGTACGGACCACCGGGGTCATGGGGAGGCCTTGGCCCCTAATTTTTTTTAAAAAAATTTATATGTTAATTTTTTTTATAAATTTTTAAATATATACAAGAATGAACCGTTGGGAGGGCAAAGAGGCCCCTCGCCCCCCTAATTTTTTTAGTTTTTTTTATAAATTAAGATTTTATGTAAACTTTTAAATATATATATATTTATATATTTGATCCTTCTAAATTTAGAAATATTAAATATAATTTAAATAATTTTTTAAAAAAAATAAAATGAAACAAATAATATAAATCATTTTTTTCTACTTGAAAGTAAGATCACTACCCATTTTATTTTTCATTTTTATTATTTTTTTTCATAATTTTTTAGGATAAGACAAAGAATTTTTTTTTGTTATTCAACCAGCATCCATCTCCAGAATTCGTCATGGTCGAAACCACTGCACACAGTCAGCACCATTCATTCGCCACACCGATGGATAAAATGGTGGCCGAATTTGTCATGTGATGCGATCAACAAAACGCTCTCATGACGAGACCAGGCGGTTACGCATACACAAAATCGGATACCACCGATGCACTAGCCTATGACTACCATCTCGGTAGCCTTCGTTAGCCTCGCTGCACTGACGAACATTGCGTGCGGTGAAACCACGCACCGTCTTACAACGAATCCATTGCGTAGTATAATTAGATCTTCAAAGACACGGGCGGGTGGGCGCCTGTCATGCCCAGGCTCCCACCAATGCTACTGAACTCACACCCCATCATCTTTGGCACCATCATCTCGTGCAGCGCCAACGATACTCGGCGTAACGCTGTCACTATTATAGCCGGTGCGCGCATCCTCTACGAGTTCGTGATGATTATTACTCTTCCGGTTTCAACTGCTACTATAGAGAAAATATTTTCAAAAATAAAGATTGTCAATACCAGATGCAACAAATGAAAGATAATTTTTTTATTAATTATTTAATTACTTATATCGATAAGAAGATAGCTGAAAATTTTATGGTATATTCAATTATTAATGAATTTAATCTTATAAAACAAGATAAATATAATTTAAATAATTTTATAAAAAAATATTTAAATTAATTTTAATTATTTATTAATATTTTTTATTTTTATATTTTTTGGCTTTTCTAAGAAAGTTGGTGTGGTCCGCCCATTCTCTCCCACCATCTCGGTCAAGCATTTCAGAAAAAATCCTGAATTTAATCGAATCACCCGATTCTAAATTATTTTATTATTATTTTAATAAAATAGTATTAAAAATCTTGAATTTTAATATTATTTTATTAAAATAATATTTTTTTGATGTTATAATTTATGTACTTTATTATAAAATAAGAGTCTACGAGGTTTGGACAAGTCAAGCATGTACCCGCGACCCAAGGCGTCCCGGGGACGTTAGGTGTATATAAATTTATTCCGTAACTTGGAAAACTATTTTCATATTTTGAACCCGCAACACCTAGTAACTCAAACTCATATTCGATACATTATGATGTCCATTATGTTTTTTTCCTCTTATATAACATGCCAGAAAGTATTATTGTTGGGACAAATCGAGTAGATCAAAGAAATAAAGAAAATATCATAATATATCCAAAAATAAAAGCAATAGTAAATAACTGATTTGTTCATGAAGATCGACCATCACATAGAGGCCGACCATAATATAAAAATCTGACCAGTGCTCAAAAGCCGACCGCCACTTGAAGGCTGACCGCAACATAAAAAGTCAACCTGTGCATAAAAGCCGACCGCTACTTGGGGGCCAATAAGCATGCAAAGATCAACCATCATATAGAGGTTAACTGTCATATAAATGCTGATCAATGCATAATGGTCGATCCAAGGAAGACGAAGATGATAAGATAATTATTTACCTGAATAATAAATCACTGTTATTACAAGCACGATTAGCTCTTAACAAAACTAACCATCTAAGATCTGTTGAGATCCAAGTCTATAAAAATCGGTAAATAGGAGACTTCCAAAAGTAAGTGGGATCTGAAATACTATCTCGTTGTTTAACCATCTTCTTTAAAATTCTTGCTCATCGAAGTGTCTTCCATCGGAATTTTTTGGATGAAAAGTCTGATAAAACAAGCTAAAAAGGTGCGGCAAAGTTACATTGATTTGGCCACAATAATTATAATGCAGATTGTGATGTTATAACTATACGATAGATAATGGCTTCGAATGAAATTTTCATTTTTTACCCATGTGAACACTAAGTATGGGTGTTTTCGGTCTCCAGCATAATATATAGTCTTCATATTTAAAGGTTCGAGAAATTTTAGACATGATTAGCTTAAGTTGCAATTATATGATATGATGCGGAGATTCTTATATATACCTCATGATGCTTTGCTTTCAAGCCTACTTATTGCACATAAATTGATGCTGCTAACGAGAACGAACGAACGAAATTTGCCCATTACGATGCTCTAGGATTGGGGCCAAACCGAGAGCATGTCGTTTCCTTGCCAAAATAAAAACATGCTGATCCCCCGATCCGACTTGATATTTTGATGGAATTCTAATATTAGATTCAGATCCAATTCACTAAAAAATTGGATCAGATCAAGACCGGTTCACTATTAGAATTTTCAACCCAACGAATCATTCAGGTTAGATCAGGTCCATAAATAACCTAGTTTTAATCTAAAAAATTAGATATAAATATGATCTAGATAAAATATAGATAACCATTTTTTAATTATTACATAACCAATTATTATTAACCATAAAATAGATAACAAACAATATTATTTTCAAAATAAATTAAGATATAAAAAAAATTATAACTCTGTTTCTATGTTAAAAATAAGTTTCATATAAATTTTAAATTATAATTTAAATGTCCGAATAGATATGATCATAACAGTATTAGTATATTCGAGTCGGATCGGGTCCAAATTCAATAAACCCATATCCGCCTGAAAAATGGAATGGACCTAATTTTATGACCCAACTCGGATTCACGAGTTTACAACAACAGGTTAGATCTGGTCTAAACAGGTCGAGTCGTGGATCAACCCAACCCATTTATAGCCTTACATTTGGCATGGGATGGTCATCCCAAGATCAAAGATGATATCTATAAATATGATAAAATTATCATATTTGATTATACCATAATAATCCTATATGCCATTGTCTCAATTATCCTACTTCATAAATTAATATCCAACCTAGTGATGAGGTACCTATTTTTAAGATTGAAAATTCAATATCTTTTCTAAATAGTGATTTTGAACTATAATTTAAGAATAAAAGTATTCATCAGGCAAAATGAACTAATATATAAGTATGCTATTAATATATTATAGCAATATTATATATAAAACTATATATATAGTATTTATGATGTATATTATATTATAATATATTATTAATCAAATTATTGTTATATTATTATTCAATGATGAAAGTAGGAATATATTATTGTATTTTATGTTTATATAATAAAATTAGTTAAGATATTGCCTCTACTTATTTTATTTTTCTAATCAAAATAAATACTAGCATTAATATATATATATTATAAATATAAATAAAAGTATTAGTCCTATAATAATAATCGATATATTTTATAGGATTAATATTTTATAGAACTAATAATTTTTTTAATGAAAATATTAGTAATTAATCAATTAATAAATATATTAATTTTTACTATAATGTAACCTATGAAATATATCAAGGATAATTTTGGCATTATATGGTTAATAACAAGGATTCTCAGGTAATACCAATCAAGTCACTCATAAATATGCAAGGATCTTTAATCACCAGGTTAGGACATACCAAATGTCATAACTCAAGGTGATTGGAAATCAAATTATTAGGATTTGAATCATTAGCGATTCCATTTAGATCACCAAATATCATCTTTATTATCAAAACATCATCTCTTGACCCTACCATGTGAGCAACTTGATCATTTCAAAATTTGAAAAAAAGGGATAATTATAATTTATTCACATGAGGTTAAGCTTGATTTTACTAAGCGCACATATGATTTGGAAAGTAGCACTCAATCTATTTAAGATTAGATTCATCAAACTTTATCTTACTCTATTATCCACATGCATTAAAAATTGTCATCGATGGTTTGCTTTCCTATAATTTTGTGCCATGTTTTTTCTCATATATTATAATTGAAGGTATTTTTCTCAAATCTTATAATCAAAGGCATATTTCTCCAAATTAAATTTTTCTGCACCGTATTGAAGCCTCCATCAAGAATTTGATGGCTTATATCCAAATTCAATTTTGCCAATTTGAAGGAAAAGATGAAGGACTACATAAGATATCATCCCTTCTTCAAATTGTATTCTGGTTTGAAATTTGTTCAATTTCTAAAAAAAAAAAAATCTAGACACCATAAAATATGCTGATATATATATTTTTTTAAGTAATAATAGTAGTAGGTAGATTTCTTGCTATCATGGAAAATGATGCATGAATATCGTGAATGATAGAAAATTTTGGAAGACAATTTTGGATTACTCCAAATATGATGTAGATTATTTAATTTTTTTATTAAAATTTACATTTACTGGATAAATAAGAAAGTTAATATAATTTTGTAATTAATTGCTTGATAAATTAACGAGCAATTTGAAAGCTCATGTGAGATTCAAGATTGGGCCGGGAGAAAAATGTAGAAGAGATTATTTTTTTAGAAGAAATTGGATGCGTCAGTCGCTTAACGTTTGGTACCGGGGCATGGGAAGCGTATGCAAGATTGCCAAGATAAAAATGTGCTTTTAAAAAATAAAACTTTATAACGAGAATTGGGTTTTAATAAGTAAAAGTTTCTAATAAAATTATTTAGTCACAAACTCATGCGATACCAGAGTTTATATGCGAAGTACTCCGCTTCATATGTCTACATGTGCAGCATATTTAAAGTAGGAATAAGTACATTATTGAGATTCTTAAACATTGATCCCACTTGTTGAAAGTCCGACCAGCATTTATACGCAGCAAAAGCAACATGTTCTTGGATTCAAGATTCATACAAGAAAACAGAAAAAAGATATAGGAGAAAAAAAGATATTGCTTTATTAATCCTTTGAAGAAGAACCTTGTTATAAGACAACAAGATCCACACGGCACCCCTTCTGAAATCCCAGAAGATTCTCGCCGTCCCGCACGTCTTTTCTCTTGCATGCCTCACGTCCCAAGAATCCATATACGGCCATACACAGACAATACCTCAATGTGCTTCCGTTCATCTCTGAAACCCGAGAAGAAGCTCCACTCTACGGACAATACTTCATGCAGGATCCCTTCTCCAAAGTCACATGAGAAACATATTCAACCCTGGATCAAGCCTCCTGACCCAACTTGACTCTAGGGCCCTGCCCTGGAATACCTCTAGGACCTCTGGAACACCTCCAGAAACCACTTGGGACATGCCTCCAAGCTCCAGGGATCGCCTCTAGCATCCCTGCAATGGCCTCCCAAGCTTTCAAAGGCTTGGGAGCACCACGCAAAACTCTACAATCTCCATCTTGGTGCCGTCAAGCCTTGGCAAACCTGGCAATGTCCTCCTGCACAACCTCGCTGTAACTGCATGTCCTGATAGCTCATTGTGCGGATCTCCTTGTCTCTGCCAACACCATTCAGCTGTTGAATTTACCGAAGGCCTTTGGGATGATCGCCTCCACGGCTGAAGACCATTACTTGTATCCTTGAACCATGATTGTAGCCTTCCTTCTACCTGGCAGCTGCATCAGACTTTTCCTTGGCCTTTCCTGGAGAATCATAGCGAACCTGAACTGGCACTCGCTGTAACTAGAGCTCTACCCGACACCTCTCCTTAGAGCCATGCCAAATCTTTGCACACTCTGCTCCACCTGATTAAGTACACCCCCGGCGCTCATGCTATGATCTGGCCAGTATCCTTGCACCTCCCACTATGAACTCATGTCGAATCCTACTCCATCTGGAAGCCACCTCTCCCCGACGCTCTACCTGAAACTGAAGTCCCCCTGATGCTACAGAAAGAAATCCCGAGGCCAGCAACTCAACGCTACCCTACTGAGCCTGCACCTGAATCTCGTATCCCGTCGCTACTGCCTCAGGCCCTTCGTATCCCGTGAACCTCTCCGAGACCGTTTCAGATACACTGCCTCCTGCAGGCTTTTCCGAAACTCAGGAGCTCATCCCAACTCCTCTAACCCAGCGACGAAACTAAGAAAAAAATCGAGTTTTTCCTTTCTCCATCCCTGACAAGCTCCGCGTGACCGTCTGCAGCCTTCATGCTGTCTCCAAAGCTGACATCTTCCTATCGAAGCCACCTCGCTTTCCCAGCTGGAACATCAACCCATGCTCCACAGCTCCTGAGACTCATGCTCCACCGCACTTCTGACCTCGAACTGATGTCTTCCTGCTCTGCCCCTATGACTGCAACACCAACCTATGCTTCCATAGTACGCCCAAATAGCTGTGCAAACCTAACACTAATGTAAGACCTCTTCTTTCTTGAATCCTCATCTCCCAACGCTCAAACCAGGCTCTACTCCGCTTCCGCTCGAACCAAACTCTGATACCAATTGTTGAGATTCCAAGGTACTGATCCTACTTATTAGGAGATCCGGACCAGCATCTATATGCAGCAGAAGCAACATGTTCTTGGATTCAAGATTCACACAAAGAAACAAAAGAGAGATATAGGAGAAAAAGAGAGATTGCTTTATTAATCATTTGGAGAAGAACCTTGTTACAAGACAACAAGACTCACACGACACCCCTTCTAAAACTCCAGAAGCTTCTCGCCATCCCATACGTCTTCTCTCTTGTAGGCCTCACATCCCAAGAATCCACGTATGGCCACACGTGGACAATACCTCAACGTGCATCCCTTCCTCTTTGAAACTCGAGAAGAAGCTCCACCATGCGGACAATACCTCACGCAAGATCCCTTCTCCAAAGTCATATGAGAAAAATGCTCAATCCTGGATCAAGCCCCCTAACCCAACTTGACTCTGGGGCCCTGCTCTGGATACCTCCGGACCTTTGGAACACCTCCAAAAATTGCTTGTGATACACCTCCAAGCTTCAGGGATCGCCTCTAGCATCCTTACCATGGCTTCACAAGTCTTTCCAAGGCTTACAACATAAAACCCTACATACACCCATAACATGGGCCATACAAAATCTTTTTTAAACAAAAAAAAAAAAAAAAAAAGGATACATTTGATTGCAATAGTTTGCTTTAGAGTAGCGATGAAAATGAGAGGCTCTTATTATTATTGTTTGCCTGGAAAAAATCTCATTTCCATTTAAATTTCACTTTTATCTTGGTCTCTCAAAATTCAATCTCTATTTTTTTTTTAGTATTCAAAATCTATTTTGATTTTGACTCTGCTTATGAATCAAACTTGTTAAAAAATATAATTATTTTAATTTTTATTTCAATTCAAATTTTATTCGCAAACTAAATATGCTTATGATATATCCCTGACATGCATTATATACTATTATAAATAAAAAGTATTAATCCGATTACATATTACATTTGTATATATGCATTTAGCCACCTCCTTATTAATTAATTAAAAACACCAAGTATATGGCACCGGCATGTTACCAAAATATCTAAGACTGGAACTGGGCCGGGCCGGCCTGAAATTGAAATGGGCTTCGGGCCAGGTTTTAAGTAAATTGGGTCGGGCTTCGGACTTTAAAATAGAGCCCATTCAATTTTCGGATCGGGCTAGGACACCCTTTTGGCCCGGTCCGGATTGGCTAGAACCCGGTCCAGAATAGGCTAAATCTAGTTCCTAGATATTTTCTGCAGTCTCCCTCTCTCCGCTCTCTCTCAGTCTCTCTCGTTTCCTTCTCCCTCCCTTGGTCAGTCCCCAACGATCGAGACCCCCCCGCACCCGACGGTCGATGCCCCCTTGCACCCGACGGCCGACGCCCCCACCCCCTGTCTAGCTGTGCGACCCCGCGTTCCCCCTCGACGACGCCTCCGCCCCTCATGCAACCTCGCAGCCCCCTGCGGCTCCGCTGCTCTGACTCCCTCCCCCAACCCCGACGCCTGCACCAGATGGCCCTGCTTGTAGGATTTTGTGTGGTGCTCCCAAGTGTTGGAGAGACTTGGGAGGCTATAACAGGGATGTTTGAGGCGATTCCTAGGGAGCTTAGAGGTGTACCAAGCAGTTTCTTGAGGTGTTCTAGAGGTCCTGGAGGTGTGCTAGGAGACTCTGAGTCCGAGGTTGAGAGAACATGTGAGACATAGGTGTACATGGGCTTGGGTTTGAGTGTTTTCTCATGTGGCTTAGAGGGAAGTTTTTTGAGAGATTGTAACATAACCCAGTTGGATTATAGGGTTCAGGTCTAGAGGTATAGCCAGCTGCCCCTTTGTGTAAAAGGGGGAAATAGTTAGTTAGTTGGTTAGCTTAGTTGGTTAGGAGGTTAGTTGGTTGGTTGTAACCACTTAGAAAGCCTAACCATCTAAGAGGTCTAACTAACCAAGAAGCCTAACTAACTAAGGAGTCATAACCGGTTTGGTCCAAGAAGTCTCAGCCCAACCATGTAAGGAGTTCTATTCGCCCAACAACAACTAAACCGCTTGCCCCATTATATAAAGAAGGGAGGGGCAACGATTTTGGGTCTTGATCGTGGTGGGCTTCTCAGTTTTGGGAGGCCACGGTTCAAGGGATAAAGAGAGGGTGCACGAGGGGACTTGTGCGTGGTGAACTTGCGACCGTGAGGCTTCTTGGTTTAAGAAGGCCGACAATGTTGGAGAAGGGGAATGACGTGGAGCTTTTGAGTTTTAAGAGCAGACGCCTTGTTGTGTCTTGTGTTTTGTAACAAGGTTCTTCTCCAAGAAATATAATCTCTCTTTTCTCCTATATCTTTCTTCTTTCTCTTCTACTTCTCTTTACATGATTAAATCCAAGAAAAGGTTGCAACCGTGTTGGATTATTGTTTTCTTGAGATTAACAAGCAGCGATCTTCAACTCATCCGCTCGCTCTCTTCTTCTTTCTCTCTTCCATGGTCAAGGCATGCCACAATTCCAACACCGCTCCCCCGTGAGACCCCTCCAGCTCCGATCTCCTCCTGCAGCTTTAATCTCCCTCCCCGTGTGACCCCGTAGCCTCCCTTGAGCTCCGATCTCCCTCTCTAGGCCCCAGTGCCCCACCCGACACCCCCTGCCCCCCTTGCAACATCGCGGCCCCTCCTTCCCGGCTTGGCAGCTCCGATCTCTTTTCCGGTTTCGATGCCCTCACCCCCCGGGCTCCGGTCAGCGACCTTTTTTTTCTTTGATGGGTCATTTGGGTTTTTGTTCGGGCTAGCCTGATCAGGCTCGGGTCGAGCTCAGGCCTGATAGTTTTAAAAAGTTTCAGGCTTAAGCTCAGCCCAAAGACCAAATTTTTTTCGAACCGAACTCATATACGGGTGTAGCCCGTCCCACTTCCAGTCCTAAAAATATCAATGATACAGTCTTCTAAGAAAAAATAGCTAATCCATCAAGAAAAATTAGGCAAACACAAAATTGGCTGTTTGGCCGTTAAATCTATTTTCTTGGTAACAAGAGGGGAAAAAATAAAAAAAAAAAAAAAGAAAAAAGAAAACTACAAGCATAATTTGGATGCCCGTCGATTGAATCCCCCAATCCTCTATCTCTTCACCCAATGCTTTAATTGGTAATGCTACATCGGAAAACTCCCCGGGCTCACATCACAACTTATCGATCCGGCCATTTGATGTATTGAGTTCATAACTATCCCCTTAATAAAATAACAAAGTAATCTCCATCTCCATATATCCCGTCTTCAAGAAATTAAATATGATTGCGTTGAATTCACCATCGTTATTACAGCATATCTCTATTGAAAAAACTTTGAAAAAACTAAAATTCCCTCTAACCAATTTTAAATACTAGACTTTATTAATATATTTAATTATTTAATTATTAAATTTTTAATTATTTAATCATTAAATTTTTAATAATTTAATCATTGAATTTTTAATTTTGATCATTGGATTTTTTATTATAAATTTTAATGAACCAATAAAAATTTAAACGATCAAATTTGATGATTATAAAAAGATTATCTTTGTTTCTTATTTTGTATGCCATCCGAACTATCCAAATTCTTCCTAGCTTCTTTAAGTTTTCACTTTTTTTTCTAATTTATCTCTAATTTTTTTAATTACAAAACTTTATTCTTTCTAAATATTGAAAGGGTTTTCATCAATCTTCACCATGATTGTATTCGCAAGTAGAGAAATCTCAATCATATTGTAGAATAATATTTTTGATTATTCATACATGAGAGATGAAAATACTTGTTGAAACAACGACTTGGTATTTTTTTAATTTTATAATTTTATATAAGTCTTATATAATTTTTTTATATTAAAAATGTTGTTAGTTTTATTTAATCATATCCGTTAATTTTTTAAAGTCTTATCAGTATTTCCGTTCCTCGGATTATGATTAAGAAACTAATATGATGCTAATCCAAGATTAAAAAAAAATCTAAGTAGACTACAATGTAAACCTTAATTTTTTTTTACAAATTTTCTTTTCATATTTTTTTATTATTTATAAATCATTGCTATATTTTTACATGTATAAAATGGGGATATGTCAAATAGCTCAAACTGTTATTTATGATAATTTATCATTTTGGAGATGCTAATCATCCACCATGTATATTGTATATTATCACCAATAAAAAATAGTTCAATTTATCTCTATATGAACATTAATATACTTCAATTATTAGATTTTCTTTTATGTTGCATGACATTTCTCTCTTATGCTGCATATTCATGGATGTTTTATCTTACATGTTTGGTTTCTACAAAATATACCATGGGGTAATGATATACTTAATATGGATAAATACATGATTTTTCTTTTTCTAAGTTTGATTTGACTAATTTTAGTTTCCTACTGTTTATGGTTTGAACCCTCGCATGGTTCAGCCTACCTAGGTGCATCCGGGTCCACCTACTTAGAGAAGACTTTTACTATATTTTCTATTTTTCCCATCCTTTAAACTGAAACAATAATTTTGGCAATGAGATTAATATTCTAAAATTATAGTATTTATTTAAAGAAAAAAATTTCTGGTTTACTGGATCCCAAATCTGTTGCAGGGGCACTTGTTTTTCATAATGTCCAGTAATTCAAGTTTAAAATGAGTAAAGAAAGATTTTTAGAACCACATATTCTTATGGCCCGGTAACTTTGATCTAATTATTGCTAATAGAAAATTTCATCATCTACCAAATTATACAATTAGAGATTGTTTTAGCAGGGTTTATATAAATGTAAAAAATATTGTGTGAAGGATTAGATATGTTCTCATTTCGCTCCTGATTTATCTCCTAGCTAATGCTGTGATCCCGAAGACAGTTATCCTTAGAGTGGAGCAGATGATCCGGGATTTTTTTGGGACTCCGCTCCGGCCCATCGGAGGATCCACTTGATCAGGTGGCAGACAGTCTGCCAATCGACTCAACATGGTGGATTGGGAATTCACTCTCTGGTCAGTAGGAGAGAAGCTCTTCTTGGGAGGCATGTTGCCAGATATTTTTTATGTCCAGATAGCATGTGGTCTTCTATTATGAGGGCCCATTATGGCGACTATCAGGCTCTTCTTAATGGCTCTCTTCGTCCTCCCGGGCATTGTTCTGCCATTTGGAGAGAGATGTTGGCTAGGGCTTGAAAGGAAAACTAGTAGCGAGCATGCTTTCAATATTAAAACTTTTTCAAAATAACACGCAACGGAAGCATGATAAATGGATTAACATTTAATCTAAGCATGCTTTTAGAATTATTCTATGCTACTTAGCCCAAGATTTTGCATGAATGATTAATATAAATCATGAAATCATGAACTTATGCAATAAACATTTCAAAGCAATATATCCATATATGTAAAACCATACCTCGTATGAAGTGGAGACGCTCTCCGCCACGAAAGATCCAAGAGGAGGAAGAAGAACTCTGCTTAGCATAAGTGCTAGCTTGTTGTGGAACGATTTGATCGGAACTTCTTTTCTTCTTTCGATGCCGGACTCTCCGAATGAATGAAGAAACTCAAGAGGTGGAGAATGAGTTGTTGGAACCCTTCCCAAATACTCAATCCTAAGACCTAGATCACTAGGTACAAATATGCACACTCTTCCCCAAAAACCTCACACCCATAAAACTAGAACTTTTCCTAGTTTCTTCCCTTTCTTCCCTTTGATTTTTCCAGCATTTCTTTGCTGAATTTTTCCTTATGTTCGTCCTCCCATTTCAGCCCATTATGTAGATGGTGAGGGAGAGGGAAAGTGGGGAGTTATGGGTGATAATGGAGTGGTAATGGGTAGTTATGGGGAGTTATGGTCATGGAAAGTTACATAACTCCCCAAAAATGAATTTAAACTTATTTAAATTCAGATTAAATGTGTTAATTGATTTTAGTTCATAACTGAAATCAATTGGGTCAAGTGTGCATACATTGGGTTCAACCCGTAGTTCATAACTGAAATCAATTGGGTCAAGTGTGCATACATTGGGTTCAACCCGATTAGACCCAAACCTATTTTGAACCAAATCCTATTTGATTTGTTCCAGATTTTTATAACTCAATCAAATTGGGCTATCAAGTAATCACATTACTTAATTTACCTCCATGCATCACTAACTATTAGTGAAAATTTCATGTCACAACCTTTTGTGACATCAAGTGTCTACACTTGCGAAATCAACAAGTGTCGACACTTACACAAGTGTCGACACTTTCAAGAATATCAAGTGTCGACACTTGGATAAAGAAAAAATCCTTTTTCCCTATGAGTCCACGAATGATTCCCAATCGTTCTCCGATCACCAGATCAAGTAGAAACCCCTATGGTGTGTGACCCCATAGGTTCGAATACTAAGCCGGTAGTACTGGAACATTTCCAATACCAGTCAAAGTCACCATCTAGCAATGACACCCGACGTCCGGATAGGTCGAAGTTGCAGAGCAACAATCAAGAACCAGGAGATATGGAAACCTTGTAATTAATCCCTTTGACATCAATGCTCAGGAAGACTTAGGGTTAAACTGCCCAACCCATAAAGTCCATCAACAATGTGTCTCAATCTCACAAGTCCTGTAACACTTTACAGAGACTACCCTGGCCAAGGTTTTGCTAAATTAAACACAGTAAGATATCAGCTCTAAACACTTTGGATGGGTCAATCCCATCTTGATCCGATCACTGCTACACGAGTACTTAACTGTACCCAGAAACCTTCCATCCCTGGATTAGAAATCCAGATAGTTCAGTACCGAAGTACAGTGAGTTGCTCACAAGCTACCATGATGATCTCATGTATGAGGGATAACTACGTCCATATCAAAACTCTAGGCAGAAAAAAGTACAGATGGGTCACGTTCGATGAAATGTCAAACACAACATCTGCATGCCATACCAGTGTCTCCATACTCCTTGGTTAAGAGGACAACCAACGACTATGGCACACAACGACCTATACTTGATATACTATCATCCTGAAATAAGTGTATCATTTGGTCGCGAACAATTTTAGGACTATATGATATATCCTCTCAATATCACATACAAATAGTCCTAAGGACTTCATCACTCAAGAACTCATTACAGAAAGATGAAATAGTGATGAACTGCCAGAATAAACATTTTATTCAATAATATAATTCATATCAAATGTACAACTGTGTACAGTAGAAATTGGCTTTGGAACACATTTCCCAACAAGGCTCCGATGATTACCCCTATCTATCTTGGATAATTGGGGATGGTCGATCGATCAGATTCATGCTGGATCATTGGATATCAGATCTTTCTTTAATCAAATGGCCCACCTTCATCTCAATTGACATGCCGGACTTGATCTCGATTACTGATCTTTTGGTCCCGTGGTAGTCTCAATGGGACCAGGGCATGGTTGCATCGATTTTTGGACTTATTCTTGGCCGCCGGGTTTTATCAATTATTTTGCCCACCTATTTTGGCCCGGATGTCAGGGTTTGGAGGCATTCTTCCTCCCCTCATGCGCCGATGTCTGACTTGATGTCTATCTTTGCTTCAGAGCTTGCTACCTCCTGCTCATTCAGTTGGATCTGGTCTATCCCGGTCCATCTTAGGATTTCCTTCTTCCTCTAGAAGCTTGCCTGGCACCGTCTTCCCACCACTCACTTCTTGGCTGCCAAAGGCATTCATTTATCTCCAGAGTGCCCTGTTTGTGGGGATAGTGCTAAGACCCGGGCTCATGCTTTGTTTTTTTGTAATCGGGCTTGACGGGTGTGGCAGATGGCAGGTTTCGAGGGTCTCTTCTCTCGGGCTGTGGACAGAGAGGATACCTTATTTAGCCTTCTAAGATATGCTGATGTTTTCCCTTCTGCTACCCTCCTTGCTTATATTGCTTACCATATTTGGTTTTCAAGGAATGATCTTGTTTTCAGTTCTGTCAGATGTTCTCCCAGGATTCTGGTTGAGAAAGCTATGGCCTCTGCCGAGGAGTTTTTGAAATTGGTGTGAGATCTTCGGAGACCTGGGGTTTCCCCTTTTGCTCTACGAGTGTCCCACTGGATTTTTATTTCTTGGGAAACCCCTCCACAGTATTTCACAATTAATTTTGATGGGAGTCTTTGGCATAAATTGGGGGGCTGCTTTTATCATCTAGGACTCTCGGCTGGGTTTTCCGAGTGTGCGTAGCATTCCTCTCCTCGACCCTTCCATCCCTGGGGTGGAGTTGTACGCGACCTGGGCCGGCATCAGGTATGCTCGTCGAATCTTCCTCCTGGATCGTCTGATCATAGAGGGCAATTCCCAAACGGTGATTTCGTGGATTCGACGGTCATTGCGAGCTTCTTCGGCGCACCCTATTATTTGGGACAATGGTCTTCTTCTACAGGGGTATGTTTTTATTGAGATCAGGTATATTTATAGGGAGGCAAATACTACTGCTGACTGGATTGCTTCGTATGTTGCTCATCATTCTGGTCCGTTTGTTTGATCTGATTGGCGGAATGCCCCTGTTCAGTTTTGGGATATTATCCTATCTGACTATCTTGGTTGTATTCATTCCCGCTCTATTTAATGAATACATCGTTTTATCAAAAATAAAAAAAAAAAGATTAGATATGTATCGATTTCTTTCAACCTTTAATTGTAAAGACAGAAAAATGTTTTATTGGCACTTCATGGTTAAATATTTTTGGAATACTTATTGCGGCATTTTTTGTTCGAAAGATCTTGAGGATCTTGGTCAATTTTGTGAGAACTAATATTTCCGATATCTCATTTAAAATAAAATATAGAATTACTTTCGAATTGAACAAGTGATTTAAGATGTTAATAACTAAAATATCAATCGACAATTTTAAAATACTCATTAAATTTGGCTGCTATATTTATATTATATTGGACATTAAAAATCAGGACCTATATATAGGTTTACCATATCAGTAACTGCTCTCATAATATATATTGGAAGTCAATCACTATCTGACCTTGTTGAATACTTGCTTCATCTACACCCAGTACGATTTAAGCAGCTCTCTTTGACTTGGTACTCCATGTGTGAGGATGTCTCAAAACCATGCTTAAAATGCATGATTATATTTAAAGAATAATATTTTAGTACTCTCAACATACTTTCTAGATGGTTGTTATTGAACCCACACCATTTCTAGGACTACTAGTACATATGATTGGATTATTTTGTGAGGTTTCATTCTCTTACGCTTGACATCCTTAATAATTACACAAATCGGATTACTGTGATAACTCTATGCCATTACCTGATTGGTTGCTTCTGAGTTTGATTTTTTTTAGGGCATTATGCCTACTTGCATCACTTGGTAGAATAATTTTTTCCTTTTTCCCTCTCTTTTTAAATGTGCAGAAGCCCAAGATATAAATCCAAAATTGTTTTCTAAAACTATTTTCATATTTTAATATTTCCTCCTGTGCTCAAACAATTTTTAAAATATATTTTTTCTAAATATTAATATTTCAAATAGAAAATTGGACCTATACATGTAGATCGAGAAAATTTTGACTTTCAAACATCTTAATAATATAACTTGTGATTCTAGTCTTGTACATTTATCCTATGATTTTTTTCAATAATTATTTACATAGGATCCAAAGTAATCAGCAAAGTAAAAGTTGAAGAGCACTTATGCCAAGTAGTTGAGAAAATAAATTAGCAAAGATCTTATCTACTGGCTGAGACTTCCGCTCCTCCTAATCTCGGGATGGAAGGATCATGTCAACCAATTACTCAGCCAATCGTTTGTTGTTGAAGGCAGAGGCAATCAACCTCATCTTTGCCCCCATCTCAATGAAATCCTCGTCATCACGAGGAGTCTCGTAGAACCCAAGGGGTTTGCTCGAGCTGTGCCTTAGCTCTACCACAAAGGCTGGCTTCAGAGTTGGAGCTGGAGGAGTCGGCGATCGAGTTGGAGTTGAAGCATCAAGAGAAGACAGTGGTCATACCACTATCACTTTGTCGTCGTCAGTGGCAAGAACTTTCCTTGGGTGAGGCGTATAAGCCTTTATCGGTCGGGGCACGGTAGTCCGCACTGCAACTGATGGGCCCCCCAAAGACATACTCGTGCAGGGCTTCTTCACCACCACCTTCTTCAGCCTTTCTGCACCCCTCTCGACTGTAGCTCTTTTATGACCGACACTTTTTTAGTTTATCCAAGGACACCTTCATGTCAACAAAAAATGTTTAATAGAAAACTTATCAATTCCAAACAAACAAGAGAAGAAGAACTCAGCAAAACTCATTCAAGGTGTTCACCGGATTAACCGCAGCATCATACAAGTTCTACTTCAAAAGTAGATCCTATTGCTAAGGCACCTTTGTGTTAAGTAGACGGCGGTGATCTTCCTTGTCGATGAAATTGGCCATGGAATTCTTACTCAAGGATGGGTCGGGATCACCCCAAACCCTGTTTACTCCCAAGGAGCATCACAAGAAATAAAAATAAAGCAGCTTTTTCAACCGTGGATCGAAGAGGGCATATCAAAGAGGATAGCTTAACCATCATGATGACCGATGAACTACCGCCCCTTCTCAGTTGGGTGTCGCTTTAGGATAAAAAAATGCTCGAAACAGATACCCTAGCCTTGGTCCCGAGAAAGTGCTAAAGAATAATAAAGGAACAAATATTTCGGAAAGAGTTCGGGACTAGTTGAGTGGGGACAAGTCGGGAGAAGTTAATAATATTATGGATGAAAGGGTGGAAAGGAAGTCGAAGACTTGCATGAAGGAACTCTTCCTATAGGACGATCCTGCTCGCTAGGCTTGATGTCACTCTATCATCTGTCCTAGGAGCGAAGACTTGGAATTGACATGGAAACTTGTTTTATTTCTGTATTGGAGGATATCTGCCTTGGTCATCATCGAGACTACGCTCACTGAACCCGAGGGGATCGGAGCTATTAGACCGGTCGATTGACCAATCCAGAGCACCATCCTCAAGGAGGTTCCAACCACTCTGAGGTCGGAAGAAGTGTTTTCTTCCTAAAAAGATTTTTGAGAACCTTAAAGCCCATAAATGAGTGCTTCACCTAGAAAATACTAAAAGAGATCTAAAGGAAGACACAAGCGAGGAAGGAAAGTGAAGAAGAGAAGAACAATAAGACGAAATGAAGACCAACCTACTAAAAAGAGACTTTATGGGAGCAAATTCGAGTTCGAGGCTCTCTCCCTTTCTTTGCAACCTAACAAGAAAGCAATCCTTGCAATAATGGCAGGGAATCCCCGTTCAAATCCAATCCAATGGTTGGGATCCAGATCTTGATTCGGCTGAAGTTCTTAGATTCGAATATGCGAACCACTCCTAATCGAAAGTACCACACCACCTCAAAATAGCATTTGTTAATTAACTTTTGATGCCAAGATTCGTGCAAATCATTTAAAGTTAGCGGCTTCTAGACCACATGGCAGCGCCCTACCGCCAACAGGGATCATGCAACTGCCACTTGTTTAAGGAGTTATTGCATAGTCTCCTATGACGCTGTGCCAATTATCTCCTCTCCATGATCGAGGTGACAAGATAGCTGGCGACATTTTTTCAAAAAAATTAATAAAAGCTAGGATCACAGGAAGATCCATTCAATCCTCGAGGCCAAAAAGCAAACTACTCTCTTTGCCTAGAAATGACAAGGCCTGGAATTACTCGGCAACGTTCTGGACTCGGGAGTTGGGGCATTTGTTATGACAATTGCTGACTCGGCTTCGAGAACTTATCGGACCACGGACTATGCTACAAGCCATGGAAGACTAGGACATCCGACTTGGACCAACCAAGCTATTGACTAGGAAGGAGATAATGGAGCTAACACTTTACTATCAACCATGAAAACTAGCAAGGAAAAATGAAGCTAACCAAGTAGCTAGTTTTTCATGGACCGAGTAGTTGCTCCTTTTCAGATAAGTAGTTGCTACTTCCTAGACCAAGTAGTCATTCCTTCCCAAGCTGAGTAGCTATCACTTACCGAGTTCGACTGATATGGCATTCCCTATGTGTATCTATTGACTATCTACTGGAAACCAACTAGTTACCTAAGTAATGTAAGTCGAATATGCTTGGGTACATGGCCAAGCCCCTCATTCTAGCAACGATCAAGCCGACTACCTACTCGGAGTCCATGATGCCCGGATAGATGACTCTAAGTAGATGACGACCCATTCGATCATAACCATTCGAGCATAGATCATGATGTATAAGATCCCAACATATTTCACCATTATAATAGAAAGATGCTATTATAGAAGATTCTAGGGGACTAGATCCCATCACCGTAGTAAAATTTATTATGCATGTTAGAGAAAACTACCTCTATTTTGGTTACCTAGTGTAGCTCTGTAAATTGGTAAGGAGGGATCTCGGTAGTCCATTTCTCCCATCCACTGACTTGGGCATCGAAGGGTTTCCTACTCAAAATTCCGGTCCAAAAATTATTCTTGTAAGTTTCCGTTCGAGAGCCACCAGGAGCAGCATTCAGTTTCGTCCAGAAAAGACTGGAATATCCTCAGCCACTACTGGAGTCTGGTGAAGGACGATTTGACATAACACTATGTAGGAAAAAACATTACATAAAATCTAAAAGATATTAAAAATGGTAACACATTGGATTAAAAAAAAAATTAAAAATATCAATTAAAAAATATTATTTAATATCTAAAAGATATTAAAAATGGTAAAACATTGGATTATAAAAAATATTAATTAAAAACTAGCAATTAACGAGCATGCCAAAAATAATTCCATCCTATTTAATTCTCTCCCGCATTACATAGAAGAAAAATCTAAACTATATCACTTATAAAGTTCTCAGGTACGTAACACATGCATCACATAAAGAGATTATCAAGATGCCACGTACCCTGACATCCTCGTTGAGATCCTGCCAACTTTTAGACCCAACCTGCTAATAACCAGGCCGGATTCCAGTTGACTCAACAATTTTTGCATTTTTTATATCAACTTATGAACCATCATCCAAATGTGCTTTTTTTTTTTTGATTTAAAAAAGAGATAGGAGGGATTTTTTTTGATAGAAAAAAAGGATAAAAAATTTTACCTCGGTATAACTCTCTATTATGATCATCAGTCTACTAAATCTTTATCCAATATATGCTATAATTTTTTATATATCTTTCTTATTAATAGATGAGTATATCACTCTAGCTTCACTATAATACTCGAGTATCAATCGAGGTTGGGGAGGTATCCAAAAGTTCTTTATTTGGAGTGTTGGAATCGGAAATTGCCAGCCTTCGATGGATTTGGGTTGCATCCTTCGCACGAAAGATGGATCCACTTCCTTATAGTGAATCCACTGTCGGATCACCCGCTAGACAGATCTCAAAGTTTTCTGAACTGGATCATTCATCCATGTGCACGATCTCGAAGCAACAAGTGGATGATCCAACGGTGGATTCGCGCGAAGGAAGGTAAATCCTAGTTTAGCATGAAAGATACACTCCTGACCTGCCTGTTCACCTGAAAGGTTCATTGTTCCCACGTGGAAGCGACAGGAAGGAGGTTGAGGTACGGAGGACGGTGCATTGGGGTTGTATCCTTCGCCCGAAAGAAGGACCCAGCTTCCTTATAGCGAACCCACCGTCGGATCACCCACTGACAGATCTCAAAGTTATCTGAACCGGATCTTATCATTCATCCATGTGCACGATCTCGAAGCAACAAGTGGATGATCCAACAGTGGATTCGCGCGAAGGAAGGTAAATCCTAGTTTAGCGTGAACCCCCGACCTGCCTTTTGACGTGAAAGGCTCATTGTTCCCACGTGGAAGCGACGGGAAGGAGGTTGAGACGCGCAAGCAGCAACCAGGAGCAAGCGGTGGCCGTCGAGCGCGCAGCCCCGCCCTCTGTCGTTTTGCGGACGAAGCCAGTTCTAAACCCCACGCTCTTTCTCCCTTCTTGCCTCACGCTTGGCCAGGAAAAAGAAAAAAAACCCACACTTTCTCTCTTCATTAAGTCACTTCACATGCTCTAATATCTCTCCCTCCATTTTTTTTTTCCCCACCAAGAATCGATTGTTTCCCCACCGCCTCACGTCTTTTATAAATACCCCGCCTCCCCTCTCCCTTTCCGTTATTCTATCGATATTTATCTGAATTTCGTATTATTTTCCTTTCGCTTGAGAAGCAAGAGACGAAGGGAGGGAGACAAGATCCGGCTTCAGGGTGCGCAGGTGCTTTTTTTCTTTTTTCCGTCTCTGTTCTTGATGTCATAGTTTGTGATGTGCGAGCAAAATCGAGGGATTTCGGTTCGCAGGCTGTAAACATGATGAAAGATTGATTCCTTTTCTTTTATTTGTTTTCTTGGAATGTTGGATTCGAATTGAAATCTTCTTGGTTGGCCAGTCATGTTTAGATTGGTGTATTCTTTGGGGTTCAGGGTTCTGCAAATCGTTCTTCCTGCTTTTCATAAATAATGGATTCGCTGCTTTCTGTGCTACGCATTAGCTTTGTATTGGAATAAATAATGGCTATTACAGGTTACTGTTTCCTGTGCTTTGTACAATCACCAGTTACTGTTTCCCGTGTTATGTATCATGTAATAGAAGTTTGTTCATTTGATATGTAATAATGCCATATGTTCTGGAGATATTGTCAATACTACAATTTATTTGTAGCCATCCTGGTTTAATAATATTGAAATAACTATGGTTTTCCAGTTAGTTGACTAGATCAGAGACTTGTTCTTGGGTTTTAGGTTTGAGAATTATGATTATTGTTGATACAACTAGCTTAGTTGGAAGAATGTATCCAGTTCGAGAAGGACTTTGGAAGTCCACTGGGGTTTGTTTTTGTTTCTGTTTATTGAAATTGGTCATGATGTGTAGTTCAATGTTGAAATTAGTGGCAGTCTTGGATTGTGATTGTAGTCACGATGATGGACAACTGTTTCGTGTATAATCAAGTAGTTTTATTTGATACATGGTATAGTGCTATTTTCTTAAAAAAGCTTCTTTTGCCGTGCCATGAAGTATACTGGTCGTGCACATGTCTCCATATTTTTCACTGACTGTATCTCGAGGTAGCGCTAGTATGACTGGCTTGTGACCTAACTCCAAGCCTCTCAAGTGGTGCCGAACTACTGGCAAAAGTAATTCTGGGGCAAGAGTAGGGAAACTTTCTTGATTAAGCTGTCTCTTTTTTATGTAGTAATAGCTGTAATTAGCTGAAGAACGATTTTGATTTCCAAAGAATGATATTCATAATTGTATTTTAGTATTGTTGTGTTGATTTTTATGTTTGAAAATGTGTCATGAGGAGTTGCCTTTGTTTCTTTGAAGTGATTTTTTTTCTTTTACCCCCGAGCTTAAATGGGATACAAATTGCAGGGTCTTTGAATTCGGGAATTTTTGGTTCTTTGATGGCGGCAGTTCTGGCTTCAAATAGCTGCTGCCATCATTGCTCCGAGCATTTAGATAAAAGACGACTAATATATGATTTTGGTTTCTCTGGGTCCATCTCCATCCTGAAATTTTCAAAGTTGGAAACATCGGCAAACAATTCCTCAACAACGAAGAGGTATCCTCGGTTTCTAGTGGAAGCACGTCAGACAGAAGCAGATAGGTATGGCACTAATGGACGGGCTACCAAAATGGTCCCAACAAAGGAATTGATGAAAAGCAAGGGCACTTCACATCAAAAGCCAGAGTCTGTGAACAAGTCAAAGGTGCTTGTTAATGGAGTGAGTATGGTTAAAAGGGACAGTACTCATTTCGTTAAAACACAGAAAAGGGCAGCTTTTAAGGAGATTCCTTTAATGGATGAGTTAAAAGTTCTGCCTTCAGATGAAGGTTTCAGCTGGGCCAAGGACAATTACAGTACATGGCAAAGGACTATAGACATCTGGACCTTTGTGCTCTTTTTACGCTTGCGGGTTCTCTTTGACAATGCAAAATGGGCATATCTTGACCGATTTACAGAGGAGAAGCAGGTGTGCTTTAGAATCTGAATAAGAACTTCCTTATCTTCCTGTTAATCGGATCAACAGTGCTGGTTAGTAAATCTCATCTTTTTTTGGTATTGAGATCCTTTTAAGGGGATTAACAAGGAGCACTCTGAATTCCTCCATAAATTATCTCATCATGATAATGGGATCTTTAACTCCATATCTAACATCGTTACCTTTTTAATTAACCTTGCTGTTTTTCTCATGTCAAACATTGATACTAAAGGCATATAAAATTTGTTTAGTACTACTTTTTCTTAATTCATTTTTCAGATTTTAATGGAAAAATCTTATTCAGGTACCATTTGTCAGTTATAATTTATTTGATTGTTGATTTTGGTTTTTATACTTGAAAATTCTGGTTTTATATAATTCTATTTGCATTTTGAAGTAAGCATCTCCTTATACAGAGAATCAGAAGGAAGAAAACTGCTTCATGGTTGAGAGAACAAGTTTTACAACTTGGGCCAACTTTCATCAAATTGGGCCAGTTATCTTCAACGAGATCTGATTTATTCCCCAGAGAGTTTGTAGATGAGCTTGCCAAGTTGCAGGTATTAGTCTTGTTCATTCAGAAATCTTTTGCTTCTTTCTTGTGATCGTTTATAACTTTTATGAATGAACTTACCAAATTTTCCTCCTTTATTTGTGGTTGGCCTCCGATTTGTCTTGTTTTATCAATTTGCAATAGCAAAGAGGGTAGTGCAGTCTATAATGTATATATGCAACTTCACCTTTATCATGTAGGTTTGTCTATCCACTGAAAGTTGGTCAAGCAAACTTTCAACTTCTGTTTTCTGCTGTCAATTATTAGTTTTTATTCTGTTCCTTTGGCATATAATTTTTATGTGTATCTTGTCAATTTGAATCTAAGCATTTTCCATATTGAATGGTTGTTTGGGCCTTGGACATTTGGTAGTGTCAGGCATATCTTTTAAAGAACTCACCCCTCCCACCCTACCCACACACAACCAGACCAACATGCTCACATACCCACCTGTAATTTTGTGTCCCTAACCTTATTAAGTGTATTTAATTTTTATTCAGGATCGGGTGCCTGCATTTTCACCTGAAAAAGCAAGAGCTTTCGTACAAAATGAGTTGGGTTCTCCAGTCGATGTATTGTTCAAGGAGTTTGAAGAACGACCCATAGCTGCAGCTAGTCTTGGTCAGGTGTTTGCTCCTTGTAGTGTCAAATCTTATTCCTAACCTTGAATTTCAACTCTGTTCATTCTTGCCCCTCGGTACCATTGTGAAGACTTAGTGGCATATTTGTACAACTTATGCTTGTTTTATATGCTATTTTCTATTTTTTTGCTATTTATTTATTTAGTTATTTTTCTGGGAAACTATTCTAGTTCTAGTTAGAGCAGAAAGCCTTTGGTGACCAGGCATGACAATTTGTGCCTGAAGAAAGATGTTATGCTTTATGTGTTTTTGGTTTGCTAGCAGTCCAAAAAATGCTTATAGACATGGTAACATATGTGCACAGATACATACATACACGTGTACAAAACATATGTGCATGTTCACAAACATAACTTTTTTCTTCTTGTAATTGTAAAATAATAGCATTGACACCTGTTTAATTTTGAAGTTGTTCCCCAGCTGGATTGATAATCTCATATGCTTCTCTGCTTTGAATGTGCAAGTTTGGGCCTTGGAATCAAGACCACTGATTAAACCTTGTTACCTTCTTATGTATTTTTCCTCTTTTTTGACAACTAAAATGTTATAAGTGAGGCAAACTTTTTCTGAGGATTTTTCTGGTATCTGATTTAGCTTTTTGATTTTTTTTGTCCAGGTACATCGAGCAGTCCTGCATAATGGAGAAAAAGTTGTTGTGAAAGTTCAGAGGCCTGGTCTCAAGAAACTTTTTGATATTGATTTAAGTAAGAGAACCAAACCTGTTGGTCCTGTGATAATTTTGACTTTTCTTTGCAATGATGCACATGATTAAGAACATATTTATGGATTCAACTTTCAATACATGCAATTCTTAGTATGGTGCTTTGCTTGTACTTGTAGAATGCGAGTCCTTTTGATTGCTATTTATGTTAATTTCATGTCCCCTCAACACTTATTCCTTACATATCAAAGTTTGTTAGTACTCTCTTGTTACTCCTGTAGAGACTTTGACTAAATAGTTCTTGTGCTTGTTGGTACAAAATTATGAGGAAGAGGTATTTTGGTTTCTTGGTGTATGGGTGCAATGGATGTCTATGAATCTAGTTGGCAATTTTTTGATCTTTAGTTGCTATCGAGTTCAAATTTTTACAAAGTTCTGTTTTGGCTGCTTCAAATATTATGCCTCTTTTTTCTCCAGGAAATTTGAAATTAGTCGCTGAATATTTTCAGAGAAGTGAAACATTTGGAGGTCCTACAAGGGATTGGATAGGTATATATGACGAATGCTCCAAGTAAGAATTTTACTCCACCGATTTTTCTCAATGTCGTTCACTGTGATTGGAATTGCTCTTTCTGACGCTGTCAAAAGTTTCATGTACCGCTAACATTTTCGGTATCAGAATCTTGTTTCATGCTCTGGTAATAAGAGCTATCATTTGATTCTGTCCAATTATTTTCATGCACAGGCTTCAGGATTCACTATTCTGATATGTAAAATGTCTACTCCATTTCACCTCATGTTAATTCACCACCAGAACCTCTATATCTTGTTTAATCAGTCGATTATATCATCAGTGCTATGCCTGCTTCTTTTATAAGATCGAATGAAATGGCCTTTATCCATGCTGTTCTAGATTTGATCTTTTGAAAGTCAAGGGGGGCCTTACATTAGCAAGATTGAGGATTTTGGAGGAATTAATAAATATTATTTCCAGTCAATGAAGAGCTGCACTATCAAAGGATCCTATTTCAATGACATAGTTATGATCATTTTAGGCCGTGTAATTACTTCTTCATTAAATTGTTCTCAAACAACCATAATTATAGCCAAACTTCATACCATAGGACAGAAAATATGTAATGTAACACAGAATATCTTAACTGAATTTAGTTTATCCTAAAACATTGCATGGGATCATATGCAATAAAATTATTGATCTTCTACATAAAAACTAAGCCAGCAGTCAAAACATAAACCATATTTTGAAACCTTAATATCTCTTGTTATTATGTGATTTTGTGCATCATAGCCATCTTATTGATGAATAAATCAATAGAGTCCTAAAGCTAACAGAGAAGTCACCAGGAATACATTTACATTTAATTGTACATTGAAATATTATTTTACAAACTTGCATACACTACTAAAATCAAGGTTAGCTGAACCGGTATCAGTACCTATACTGGTTAGCGACCGGCTCGGTATGTACCGTACTGACACTAAAATCAAGGTTAGCTGAACTGGAATCAGTACCTATACTGGTTAGTGACCGGCTTGGTATGTACCGTACTGACACAGTATGGCTAGGCGTGCTGGTCAAACTAGCATGCCATTTTTTCTTGGTTTTTTGTTTTTCCTCTTTTTTTTTGTTTCTTAATATATCTAATCAATTTTTTAGGATTTCTTGAGTAACTTTAAATCCAAATTGATGTTTGTATAATTTTGATACAATCTTAATTGCGTATGATGTGCATTTGAGGTAGGCATGACATTATTTAGAATCTTAGACATCAATACACGGGTTATATATTATTGAATCTTAAAGTACTCATATTAATTAAAAATATAAAAATAAATAATCAATACATACCGATATTTAGAATCTTGTCGAGTGCCGATGTTGTTCGTAAATATCATGATTATTTATATAATTAGGAGGAACATCATCCCATCTCTCTAACCAAGCAGCACTGTAGTCCTCTGTGCCGATCTCATAAGATAGGCATGCTGGATTGTAACTTGTTGTAAATCTTTTGTTGAAACCTTGGCTCTAAGAGGTATTTTCGAACTGATGTTATGGTTATGAAAAGATCCATCTGAATATACCGACAGCAAAATCTGATCCATAAGATATTCTGGGCTATATAGGATAGTAACTACTAAAAGATAATGCCTCAGATGTACCATATCTATATTCGTATGGATCATAAGCTGCATGTGGCTATGGATAAGAAGATCCAGAATGTGAAGATGAACCCAATACGTCTATGGATCCTTCTTCATGTGCGAGGTCATCTGTAGCTATATTATATCTTGAACGACCTTATGGAGCCTGTTGCTTATACGTAATTGTATCTCCGTGAGTTCTACCGGCTCGTGCACCGTGACCCTATCTAGTGTGACGTGCATAAATTGAAACTTACCAATGAATCAAATACCATTTTGTGGCTACGTCTCCTGCCCTTCGGACCCTTTCTGATCACCAAATTCATAACCATCAGAAGAACTACTATCACTGTTCTATTTGGTCTTTGAATATGAGTGAATTGACTACTTCATCCTCTCCATCGAAACTGTAACTGTCTTTCCCTTTTTTATCTCTATGCTAAGTAGCTGCTTGCCCTCTCATCTTGTCTCGCTCTAGCTGTCTAGATTACAAGGATGGATATTGTGGCATATCAACTGGAATCTTGTGTAGAATGTTGTTGCTTGCCAATTGCTCAACATCCATTCCAGTCTCACTAGCTATGAAACTGACTGATCGTGGAGGTGACTTGGTTCATCAAGCTCTAGCTCTACTGTTGGCCCATAAGCCATCCGACCATTGGATTTTTATCATTATTAACAAAATCATTCATAGTCGAATCTTAGTACTTCATCTCAACTTTCTTCTGAATACACTTGAGCCTCAATGTCAAATTATAGTGAATATATACAAGATCGTTGACATGTTTCTATGTCAGACGGTTCCTCTACTTGTTGTGGATAAGATAAATGTTTGTGCTCACAACCACTTGATGAGATCATTTGGAAGAGGATCCTGATGGCAAGTCCTTTTAGATTTCTTGTCATGAAACTAAAATGAACTACCATTTAGTCGCAAAATTATTGAGATTCAACAAAATTAAAAAAGATTGTATTATATTAGATTTATTAGTAGCTACCTAGATTCATCATTTTTTTTGGCTTGCGATTGCTATACTAGATCCTACTGTATCGGTACCCTTCATAAACATTTTTGTTTATAAAAAAAATATTTTTTATAATGTGTTACTGTTTGAAGATACATTTAAGTTAACAAAAATTACTTAGTCTAACTTATTACTTCTAGGCACATAGTTGCAACTTCTGGATTGGACTTTATCTTGTACATCATATTTCATAGGATAATCAGAAGCTTGTCATCCATAGCAATTTCAGGTATGGAGTACTGGAATCTCGGATTCAGATAGTAAGAAGTACATGAATTTCATAATTGATTAAGCTTATTGATATAAATACAAGAGTAGTTAAATTTTGAGAGTATTCTTGATTTGCTGCTTACTTTTTAGTGCAACTCCCTATCTATCTAATAGTTCCACCATTGCTTAATGATATGAATGTACTTATGGACATGCTTTGGATCTGCCATCCCGATCTATTTATTTGCCCTTTCTATCATGTGATACAAGAAGGCCATCTACGGGTATATTTTATCATCCATGACCCAAACAACCTCATATAAAGGCTTGATAGCCTGCATTATCTTCTTGTCCCACTAGCAAAATGTCTATCTTATCACTAAGTTTTCCATATTGCTCCCTTTAGTGCCTACCTGGCATATTTACTCTCTTGCCACTTGGGACCGACAAATATTTGACGTAGCTATACAATCTTCTACCCTTATTCCTAGGTAGCAAGAAAGTATATATGCTATGGCAGGCACTAAGGGGAGCAATGTGGAGAACTTAGTGATTAGACAGATATTCTAGTAGCGAGCTGAAAAGATAATGCTATCACGCCTTTCTATGAGGTGCTTAAGGCCATAGATGGTGAAAGATATCCCTATATAGGTTTCTTCTATCACATGATGGAAAGAACAAAGGAATAGATTAGGGTGGCAAATCCAAAACATGCACATGAGTACATCCATATCATTGAGCAATGGTGAAACCATTAGATGGGTAGGGAGTTGCATCTTGTAGGTAAGCAGCAAATCAATAATACTTTGAAAATTTGGTTTCTCTTGTATTTGTACAAATAAGCTTAACCAATTTTGAAATCCATGTGCAACTTATTATTTGAACCGGAGATTTCGGGATTCCATTCCTAGGATTGCCATGCATGACGAGCTTTTGACCATCCTATGAAATGTGATTAGAGATGGCAACCGGTCAGGTTTGGGTCAGGTCATCCAAAACCCATACCCGCCCCGCTAAAAAAATTTTCGTCCCATACCCATCCCATATCCATCTTGGGTCGGGTATAAAAAAATCACATTTGGATTGGATCGGGTCGGGTATATCCGGTCTCATAAAACCTAGTTTACTTAAAGCCTAAACTGGTCGGGTTGAGTCGGGTCGGGTATATCCATCTCATATCTAATTTACTTAAATATTTTATAAACATAGTTTTTTTATATATAAACGTGTCGGATTTGGATCGGGTGTACTACTACCCGTATCGATCCGAATCCGAGTCGGGTTTTTTTATATAACCCATATCCGTTTATAAATTAGGTGGGTCGGGTTTTACTTGCCCTATTAGGGTTAGGTCGGGTCGGGTATCCATCGAGTCGGTAAATATTACCATCCCTAAATGTGATATGCAAGATGGAGCCCGACGTAGAAGTCCCAGCTATGTGCCTAGAAGAAGTAAGTTAGGTTAAGTGATTTTTGTTAACTTAGTTGTATACTTGTATTTTCAACTAGTAACACATTATAATAAATATTTTTTGTTGACAAAAATGTTTAGGGAGGGCATTGACACATTTGGATCTAGTGTACCATCGAAAGCAAAAAAAATGAATCTAAGTAGCTACTAATAGGTCAATATAATACAATTTTTTAAAAATTTTGCTGAATCTCAATGCTTTTGCAATTGAATGGTGGGTTTATTTTGGTCTCGTGGCAAGAAATTTGAAGGGACTTGCCATTAGAACCCTCTTCTAAATGGTCTCATTGAGTGGCTGTGAGGGTAGTTGGTCGACTTTCGCTCTTATCTATAGTAAGTAAAGGAACTGTTTGACATGGAAACACCTTGATCATCTTGCATGTGTTTACTACAATTTGAGATTGAGTCGGAGACACCCCCTGGTTGTCCGATCCTCGTCCGGATTGTGTGGGAGTGTCCAATCATCTCTTGCCATAGACCGCAACAATGGTCTGGTAGACCGTGCCAAAACCTCCCATGGATCATGCCAATCCCATGGACTGTGGTGAACCGCACGATTGCACTAGCATGCCCGGGCCGCGCGCTCGCCGGCTTGCGATCGTGCGGGCTTGGCTTTGGATTCAGTTTTGCGGTTGGGCTTCTTATGGGTATGGCTCAAGGGGTACCCAACAACCTTCATCTTGACTCGATGTCCAGTCTTTACTTGACTTTGAGAGCTCTTGAAGGATCTCATCTCCATGTCTTGAGATAAACGCTTGCTGCTTATGGATGGACAAACATGGAAGTCGAGCCAGCCCACTCGATTTCATCTCTGTCGTGTGCTGTGCTCACTTTGACATGAACCTGCTCGAGAAAGTTTCTTGTGGCAATAGGAACTTTACCGTATGACGTTGCCTATCATCCTTCCTAGTCTCTTGCCTCATGCCCAATACACCTGTTTCCAATGCTCTACCTTGCACTGAATTTTCTATCTGCATCAGGGACTCTACCTCTCACTGAATTTCCTATCAAGAGATAATATTCTTTACACTTTTCCTGCAAGACAATCTTCTTGCCACAGATAACTTTCAAGATTCTATAATCGGCTCTCTACGTATAGTCGTTTGAATCTAGTTAACTTAGCGAGATTGGATTCTTGTTGAAACTATGTATGTATCGAATCTTATCTAGTTTATTTGATATTCCATCATGAAGCTTTAGCTGGCTGTCTCTTCATACTTGATTACATAGCTCAATCCATCTGGTAAGTGGATAGCATCCTCTCTACTCTCTAAAAAATTGAACAACTCTCTACAATATACATGATGGGGATAGGGATATGCAAAATTAATAATTCACTGTTGGGAAGGAGATAGTTTGTCGAATACCATGACTGCATCACTGTATTTGTCATGATCTCTATCATCTGCCATTGCTATCGTAGCCTTCATCCGATTTTTGAGTTGCGGACAATCTTCGACATAATATCTTAACTCGTCGTACAGATAGTACTTGATCTTGCTCGTGTCCTTCGACTTAGATGACCCACCTTGTGATCCTTTATCGCTTCACCTTTTACCCCCCAGCTCCTCCAGAGACTGCCAATGCTGAGTTTCCATTTGAACTAGAAGCTTGGTTCTCCCACCTGAGAATCTTATTTTGGAGTAGTGCCGAAGTGACCTCTATCTTGATGGTGTTCTTTTTCATTAGAAGAACAGTTACCAAGGACTCGAAGGAGTACGGTAGTGGTGATAGCTAGACCAATCCCCTGATCTTCTCTTCAACCTTCTCATCTACACGGAGAAGATCGGTGAGGATCTTCTGAAAGTTGCTTAGATGCTCTGCACGCTGTCCTTTGCTCATCCATAGTTGGTAAAACTGCTTCCAAAGAAAGCATGTTGGTGAGGGGCTTTGTCATGCACAATTTCTCGAGCTTCGTCCATAGTATCGTCGGGGAAGTCTCGTTCAGCACATGGATCACCACGTCATTCACTAGGTATAAGTAGATTGTACTCACCACCTGCATATGAAATCGCTTCTAAACCTTATCTTCCATGATGGCCGGCCTCTTCTTATATATGAAAGCATTGATCAATCCCTGCTGGATGAGTACATCTTTCATCCTCATTTATTAGAGAAAAATTGCTCTTTTCATTGAACCGATTGATGTCCACCTTGATTGTGTTTGCCATCCTCTTTAATCTCAATCAACAGGGACAACCTGGGCAACCCAGGGCTCTAATACCAGTTGTTATGGTATCAACTGCACTGATATCACTTGTTGGGGAATCTCTCGTATGAAATATGGATCTCCATTTTCAAGATCACGATATCGTTGTTGATGCCGCAAAAGAATGAAGAAGAGAAAATAAAATAAAAGATACAATCAGTAAGATATGTAAAGTTTTACTATGAAAAAAATTATAAAGGAGACTTACACTCTCATCCTGTATAAAAAACTCGACAAGAAATCCAAAAACCCCTCTCACAAGCTCTAATTCTTCAAAGAGACCCTCTAGCCCCTATAGGCTTTCTCTGTCGCTGCCACACCTTTGGAAGCCCTTTGGATCCTCATACTTGTTCTTGACCCGTTTGCCCTCTTTTTATAGCCTCTGGGATGTCGAAGAGCACTTCGACAGAAGTCCGATGCTTCAAACTGCATTGGAAAAGGATTCCACTTGTTCAACTCTTGTTTAACCCATTAAATACCTCTAGCTGCCCGATAGTCACCGCAAATCATATTGATCAGGCCCAATCAGAATCGGAGATGCTCCCTGGCCGTCTGATCCTTGCGTAGATTGCATGAAAGTGTCCGATTGCGCAACAACCAACATCCCTCATCTTAGACCGCGACAATGGTTTGGTAGATTGTGCCAAAAGCTTCCATGGACCGCAGTGAACTACGTGGCCGCATTGGGTGCACCTGGGCTGTGCACTCGCATGCTCCTGGGCCGTGCGTTGGCCTGTAGCTGTGTGAGCCTGCGGGCTCAGTTTTGGGTCTAGTTCTCCTGTGGCTGGGCTTCTCGTGGGCTGGGCTCGAGGCATAGTCCAACAACCGACACATGCTAAATTTTCAAAATCTCCAAATAAACAATATTACTTTCAAGTGGATAATTTGTCATAACCTAGGAGTTAGGACCTTTGCTTGCAATGGTAAATAGCAAGAATTGCGGTACCATCCCGTACCGCCCGGTATGGGGCGTACCGTACCGGCCAAGAGCCGGTACGGTTCAGCCATATAAAACGGTCCACCTTCGGACCGTTAAAAAATAAAAAAAATTATATTTCCGTACCGGTACGGTACGGTACTAGTATGTACCGCCCGGTTCACTCCGGTTCGGGTTCGGTTCGGGTCCGGTTCAGGTTTGGTTGAGCGATTTTTGCTTGAGGGGGAGAAAGACCTTTTTTTTCCCTTAATTTTTTTATTGCCGGTACATGTACCGGTACGGTACGGATCTTTTTTTCTTAATTTTTTATTGCCGGTACATGTATTGGTATGGTACGGTCCGTACCGTACCGGTCATTGATGGGTACGGTTCTCGATACCGGTTCAGTGATCTTACTAAATAGTCAAGTTTTGATCTTGGCTCCCAGAATTTCAAAAATGACACTAAACTTGGAGATTTCAGCCTGATGAGTGGAATTTGAATATGAAATAAACTTGTTGGTCGAATCCCCAACGTTTCAAAGCATCATTGCTAAATGCAGAACGGTGGACTGGTAATCAAAAGACCTGATATGAGTGTTGACTGAATAGTGCATTGGGCGGGATTTGTATTTAGATAGTAATAAATGTAGGCAATATGATGATGTTAATGCTATGTGATGTTCTTTAATAATATAATCTGTTAAACTTAATATTTTTTATGAACACATTCTGTTGAAAGTAAACATATACATGCATAGTAACAAACACATATCATTGGCCATTATGTCATCAAGCTGATTAGCTGAAATTCTGAATGTTCATCTTCTATAGAATCTATTGCGTAGGCTTCAAGAGAACTTGGTGGTGATAAAAAAAATAATGGTAGCATGACTCCATGAGATCATCATAATTCATCTTTTAAGTATTTGCAAAGTAAAATTAAGAATAATGGGACCCGATATTAAATTTCTTTCTTCAACATTTCCTGTAGATCTGATGCCTCAAAATTCCCAGCATGTTACCAATTGGTTAGGAATTAGCGTCTTTAAAAGTGGATATATATTTTATAATTATTTAATAGCCTATCTTGAGCAGGCCTATCTGATATGTTTGGAATGGTATATGTGGTTGAACTTTCAAAGCCTCATATAGTCATATGTTATCAATAAGTTTGGTTTTATTGGAGATATTGTTTTGGGCGATTGCTCTTGGAATTATGCACATGAAAAAAGGAATTGTGTGATATAAAACTCAATTTCTGACATATAGGGGACTTTTAGAAAATCTGAAAATTTCTATCTTATAATTGGACATACTAATACCCCAAGCTAACTGGAAATTTCTTCTTATTCCTTGCTATGGGAGGCTGATCCAACCTTTACTGGACCAGCATCTGCTACTTTTTATGGAAGATCTTCTTGATTAATTACTTACCCATTTTTTGTTCTTTGATTCCATGGTCGGCTGTTAGCTGGGGATGTTTTCTTGTCCTCTTTTCTGAACTTTGATGCATAAATTTGCTTCTCTGTATATGAGAAAAGGAAGTGGGTTTCTAAAATGGGGACTAGTTTTCTTCACGATTTCTAGCTTGAGAATTAAAGGGGGCATCCCACTGCATAAGGCTCCTGCCACTGTAGGGTTTGGGGTGGGTTAGATGTATGCAGCCTTAACCCCATGTATAGAGGAGCTTCTTCCATGAATTTCTAGCTTGAGGACTGCTTACATTATATGTCACAGATAAACTTTATTTTTCTTGACTTTGACTTTGGGCTATAGGCCAGGTTTTTTTTAGAGAGGCTCATATGTCTTTATGTAAGTAGTTCTAGTGTGTTAGTTTAAAAGCTGTTTTGGTATTTACCTGTTTTACTTAACAAAACATTGGACTTTTTATATGATTGTATTCATGCTGGTTTGGAGACCATTTATCAGATATAATAATATGCCTTGGGGAAGTTAATAGATTTTGCATGTCTTTGTGGGAGTTAAGAGCTTTTGCATATGTCTTCAATTTAACAGATTTTGACTTTTTTAGTGATGAATTTTGATCTGACCATCCTTATAGTATTGTGAACTAGAGGATTCTTTTCTATTTATCTTTATTTCTTTTTTCCAGGAATAAAGCAGCTGCGGTTCCTAATAATGCATGTAACTTTTTCTTTGGTGTAATTTAGTCATCCTTACAATCTTATGGAATTTCAGGATTCTGTATCAAGAAATTGATTATATAAATGAAGGAAAGAATGCTGATAGATTTCGTCGAGAATTTAGAAATATTAAGTGGATTCGTGTACCTGTAAGTTTCTTGCACTGTGAGACCTTTTTAATCAGGTTTCTAGTAGAAAAACTTCCTTTATGTCAGTGTTGGTCTCAGAATTTGGGCATGCTTCTATTTAATATATAATCACTTTTCTTCTGTAGCTCATTTTTTGGGATTACACATCTACTAAAGTCCTGACGTTGGAGTATGTTCCAGGTTGGTGTTAATCAGTTTTACTTATGTACATAACCTAAAATGTGACTGAGTATTGACTGTTCAAGAACTTTACATCACCTTTTATAGCAGTTATTCTGATTTTATGCCTAACTGATTTACTATAATCACTTTCTTGAGCAGGCATAAAAGTAAATAGTTTGGATCAGATAGATGCAAGGGGCTACAGTCGTTCACTGATTGCTCAACGTGCAATTGAATCATACTTGATTCAGGTAAAAAGACTTCTAGTTAAATGGTGAATTCCCTCGTCTCTTTTTTTTCTGGTTTTCTGTCACTGAGCAAACTCCTTGAAAAATATGGCCACCCCTATCAGGCTTTACAAGATCCATCAGCCTGATAGAGGGTGTCATGCATCTAAGATTGATGCTGCCTATTTACAGGTCCAAAAGAGGCTAACCAGTCAGCTGGCTGATTAGCCTCACAATGTGTGTTTCTCTTGGAAGAAAGAAAGCAACCATATGTACATCCAGATGTCAAAAATACAAAATTGGCAGGCCGCCATTGTTGTCGGGCAGTTGTTTATCCAGTTGATGACCATGGATGAATTGCTCTTCAATCACCATCAGGGTACACACACATAGGTCATCCCTGCCCAAGCAGCAAGAAACTCAGCTTCAGCAACCATGTCCTATAGGGAGGATTGAGCTTACTAGGACCTGACCATGATCATCCTGAATTATGAATAATCCCCCTCCTGCAAATAGGCTGCTCTTCTGTACAATCCTATCAAAGTTCATTTTAAACACACCGTGGGTAGGGGGCACCTCATTTCAGAGTATAGAGGAAGACTAATGGGTCATAAGACCTGTGGATACCCAGGACGCGCTGGTATGTTAATGGGCCCTGGGAAAATTAGATGTAGCAGCCAAGAATTCCTTCACCTGGTGGGCTATTGGTGGGATAAAAACTATTGCATTCTGGTTGATGGAAGCAAAAGGGCTGCAATCACTATGGGCTTTCCATGGTCAGCATCCCATATTTGTAGAGTCCCTAAGGCCTGGTGGACAACAGTGATAGTAATTGCCTCAACTTCTAAAGAAGATGCAACTGATGCTGGCTAGGCACCAAAGGAAATAATAGATGAAAGTAAGATTCAGCCATTCAGGTTCTGGCTAGACATCCCATGGGACACCAAGACGGGGTACCATTCCATGTAGGATAGTGTCATCCCACTAGCATCCTAGCATTCTGATTGAGACATCTTGGGACATCCCCTATCCTAAGCATCTGGTCAGGGTGGAATGGTAGCGCATTCCATTCCATGGAATAACAGGAACAGTCCCATCCCACGGGATTTAAAACTTTAGATGAAATAGCCATGAGGTAGAGCTGGCAAATAGACAAGCGAGTAGAATATGATCAAGGTTCTCATAAATCATAACAATGCCCATGATAGGGACATTTGGAATAGAACTTGACTCCTCTTGCAGCCCAAAATGCTGGAGTAGGAAGAATGCCCCAACTTACCTTCCACCGAAAAAATGGCTAGGGATGCCTGCAACTTAGCTTTCCACACCTGTTCCATGACTATTTTAACTAGGGTGCATTTTGTAGCCATTTAGGAGAATGATTTTCTTGTCATTTTTGCTTATTTTTATTGTTAGCATTTTAACTTTTTTTCACAGTATTTTGAGTTGATTGTAGAGAGGTGGTGACTATTTTCTTTTTTCTTAAATGTTAGAGTTTGTGCATCTATATCCAAGCTTTAACTATTACAATCACAATTTTTTCTTTTTGTTTTTAATAATTTTAGAAGTATTCCAGCGGTCTCCTTGAATATTATTCTGTTTGCATCTCTAAGATATTTGACCAGATGATGATTTTGGAATTGATTGCAAGATTTTCTATCATGCATTAAAGGCAGTTTGTAATGCTGACATTCTGTTATTTTCTGCTAACTCAGATACTGAAGACTGGATACTTTCATGCTGATCCCCATCCAGGCAATCTTGCTGTTGACATGGATGGGTCACTCATCTACTATGACTTTGGAATGATGGGAGATATAAAATCTTTTACTCGAGAGAGATTACTTGAATTGTTCTATGCAGTCTACGAAAAGGATGCAAACAAGGTACACTCTTATTTTTGTGCAGTACTGCTATGCTTGAGTTGCATGACAATATAGACCATATGTAAGTATTTAATAGGCTGGTGCGACTTTGAACATTGGATAACTTTCTGTTACGTGCATTCTTAATGTTTGTCATGGACTTCCTTTTTGCCATTCTAGAGTCAGCTTTGCTGGCATAAAGTTATGAAAGTGGTCCATACCATATTTTTTGTGTGTCTAAGATAATCTGATTGTCCACATGAAAGAAAATGCGCAGTCATAGAGAAAAGCAGATTATAAACAGATGTAAACATGAGACATGAGTCCATGAGGCCATGCTATACAGGCTGTAGATGATTAAGTACAATGTCAATGATAGATAGCACTGTGTCAACTCTTTTTTTTTTTAAATATTAATTTTATGATGTCAAATTGTAGCCCATTTCCATTCAACAACTTAAGAGCCACATGACAGTAATTCCTTCTGATATTTTTGAGTTTGAATTAAGAAAGACATGTTTGAAGCATAAATCTTTCTGATGAGTTTATTACCTTTGAGTTCAGAAGAAACTGTGTGTTTATGGTTGCAGTTTGGTTAGGACTTTTATTTGTCTGATATATTTATGCAGCTATTACTGGGAATGTTCCTAGAACACTTAAATGTAGACACATTCCCTTTGTAATGATAGATCAAGATTCTGGAATCTATAGTAGCTGTTTCACTCACATTTTAAATTATTAAGTATCAAGTGAAAAGGTTTCAGCACCACTATTCTGAAGCAGATCCTATTGTGTTACAAAATATGCTGACTAAAACCCTCTTTCATTTGTTCAAGAGTTGAAGTGTTGTGCTTATTTGATATAGTTGTTTGGTGTAACGAGCTGCTTTCATTCAGGTAATGAGGTGTCTGATTGATCTTGAAGCTCTACAACCAACTGGAGACTTGTCACCGGTTTGTATAAACTGCTACTCTTTTCTCACATTATGGGGATAGTTTGCTACTTTGCTTAAAATATAGATCATCATGTAGTGATCTTTTCCTTTATTGTTATCCAGGTGAGGAGGTCTATACAATTTTTCTTGGATAATCTTTTGAGTCAGACACCTGATCAGCAACAGACTTTTTCCGCAATTGGTGAGGTGGGTTGCAAATTTAAAATAGACAAGAGATTGAGTGTTCTTGTACATTTACTGCTTAAGAGATTATCATATGTGGGTGGAACTTTGATCATTCTTTGCAGGATTTGTTTGCAATAGCAACAGATCAACCATTCCGTTTTCCATCCACCTTTACCTTTGTCTTAAGGGCATTCTCAACTCTTGAAGGTGCAGTTCTCACATCTTTGGTAGTGGTTTTAGTAGTTAGTTTATACTTCTTGTGTTTCACTCTCATCAATGAATTTATGTGAACTTTTATTACTATTGCTTGAAGTTCCTTTTTAAACTCTGAAACTGATCTGATTCAAAACTGGGTTTGCTTTTGAAAATTTGGCTGAAACTGACTCACAGGGCTTTTTTCTGTACGCGGTGCATAAACTAAAAAAAATTAGGTAAAAAACCTTATTTTATGGTATTGTCATAATTTTTAAAATTAAAATTGCTCTTGGATGATATATTAAGACTGTTAAAAGCATTTATTTTAAAATTAAGCTGGAGTTTTGTGGGTCTTGAATAGAATTATAAGCACATGAGTATTGGGTGGCAAGAAATTTTTGGTGAAAGTGAAAAATTTTTGTATGTACTAATGATCTTATAAACCTTGGCTAAATCTTATGAACTTTGAGGTATTCCATAGCAGCTGAATTTCAAGAATGAAGATTTATTTTCAAAAAGTATTTTATTATTTCGACCAAGGATTTAAGTCTTGATGGGACGAAAGCCATCCTGGCCATCCCATCCCATCCCTTTGAGATTCCGACACCTGAGATGGGTGCGGGATCCCGAAACCCACCTCCAGTCTCTATCTCGGCCGTCCTGACTTCATCCCGATTGGATCAGGACCATCCCGGTCAGGATGAGTCCTAATTTTTTTAGGATATGTGATGCCTCGAATGGCAGAATCGACACCAGGAGGAAGAAGAAAGAGTGGGTACTGACTTTTTTACTTTTTTTGTTGATGCGTCGGCATCGTCGCCGAGAGGGAGGAGTATGGTAGTTGCCCTTTGATTCCGATTCCACAAAGAGACGAGCACAGGAGGGAGGACTACTTGGGAAGAAGGGAGGAGAGAGGAGGGAGGCAGTCGGATTTTCTGATGAGGAAGCAATCAGGAGGGGGGAGGGAGGAGGAAGAAAGGATCGATTTGATTAGTCTTTGGATAGCATATGGATTAGGGGCTCGGGCTTTATCTTTTGTATGAAATAAACACCGTCCATTGGATTGCACCCACATAACTTTTAAGTCCCTCTTTAATTCATCAACTACACAAAGCTTGAAACAGAACGTGAATCATTCCTCCATGTGAAAGAAACCCGTGATGGACCTAGAGTCACAGGATTTTTTAAAAATTCCACGAATCCGATGGCATGGTATACTAAATCACACAATGAAGGAAAAAAAGTTAAAAGAAGATTAGAAAAAATATTTAAAAATATTCTTGCATGACGGACACTCGACATGATTTGAAATAATTATATATACAAACATTGAATGCGTGTGAAGAAAGAGTCCTGTTTCTGGAGGATCTTGGAGCCTTACTACAAGTGGGAGATGAAGGGAGGAGATTACTCAAACCTAGATAAATTCAAAAAACTAATATATATATATAAAGGCGAGCCAGGTATGTATAGTGTACTGGGACACCTGATCGGGACAGCCACTGGGATGGGGTGGGATGTGGGGCGTCGCATTTGGGGCAAAAATCGGGATGCCCTTGTCCCATGAGATTTAAAACCTTGATTTCAATATAAATGTATATATTTGGTGTATAATAATTTTGCCAAATAATTATATATTTCTAAATTTTCTTTAAATTTTATATATTTCTATACTTTCACTTTAATGTTTTTTACAATTCCTAAAAAGCCTCCAACTGTTGAGACTATAAGCATACTAGCGAAGTTTTAGAATTATGTAACACTGTAAATGATATCTAAAATGCTTGGCCTTTTCTTCATCTATGCATTTTATATTTTTATGTGACTTTGATTATTTTTATGCAGATTTTGAAACTTGGACAGAAACATTTGGAACTGCAGAACTCAAAATTCATTTGACACAGTTGAAAACAAAAAGGATAACAATTTTTCAAAATTCTATTACCACATGTCCTCTAGAATCCTTGTTTATTTAAGAATAAGTAATATTATTGCAGACTAACTTGTGTGGTGTGGAGATTAATGTGGAGAATATATGATAGATATCTAATAATGCACAAGCCTTATTAGCATTGGAGTTTATTATAAAGTTACATTTTTTATATGGTTCAAATGTAATTTCCTAGGTAGCAATGATTCAAAGACGATCAAGCATGTTACATCCTGTTAGGATTAGAGTTCCTTCAACTTCAAGTGTAGTTATGTTGAAGGGAAAAAGGTTGACTCATGTCACTTCTTTGTGCCCACATGTGTGCATAGTTTTTTTTGTGGAAATATAAAGCATGCAACGCCCTTATATTGAGTGCCTTCTAATATCTTGAGTGCCTAAATTTGTACAAATGCTTTTCTTTTGGTTTTTCCATTACATTTCATTGATGGGTGACATGGGTCTAGTGTCAAAGCCTATGCACCAGTACATGGTGTGAGGTACTTAACACATCCATTTGGAATCTTGGATAGTAGCACAATTGTGCATATGATGTATGGACATGTACCTACGCTACATAATGGTATCTGTTGATACTGTTAACTGCATTGAAGTTCTTTAGTTGCCTCAACCTCACTTATTTGATATATTTTGTTCAGGGCATTTCATCTTCTCAGGACAGCAAGGTTTGCTGAACTGTCTTGAATGGGTTAGCTGGCACAGTTCTGTCATAAAAAACAGTACACTGGTGAAGAGGGAGAAGAAAAGAGAGGAAAAGTGAGAGAGGGCGGGGGGTGGGGGGGGGAAGGAGAGGAAGGGCTACAGAGGCCGCTAGAGCTCTGCCCTTTGTAGAGGAGAATGGAGAGAGATAGAGAGAGAGAGACATGAATAGAGAGAGGGAGAGGGGGGAGTGGTTGGGGATGCTGATGGTATCTGCCGGAGGCCCCTGGTGGGCGAGGTCTTTCTCTCTGCCCCATGTTGGGTCGAGACAGGGGTGATTGTCTTTGTTTTGATCGTGATTTTTTATATTTTTTGCGATATATAGTCAAGTTAGCAACCATGTTTCAACTTGATGGAGGGTAGGGAGGAAGATCCCACCCTCCAGGTGCCTTTGCTGCCCTTTGGCAAGCACTGCTGGCATCCCTGACCACTCCGCCTCCCTCTATTTCTCTCTCTTCCTTCCTCTCTCTATCTCTCTCTAGTTCTCCCTACCCTATTTACTTTGCCATGTTGGTTCGGGCCCAGTACAGAATGGTTCGGGGTGTGCCGAACTGTACCACCGGCCAACTAGTATGAGATTTGGTTCTGGCACAGCGAACCTTGCAGGACACTTCTATTGATATTTTTCATCCAAATTAAATTAAATTAGATTTAAACATGAGAACTTGAGAAGCTTAATTGAAAAATCTTTTTGAGATTATATCCATGTTATTTTTCTAGAATGGTTAGGATTAGCATCTTCTGTTGTAATCATAAGGTACTCTTAAAAAACCACATATTTTGGTACTTTTCAATAAGCCCTAGTTCTGGAATCAAGCAAAGGTTTTCCCCTACGACAGAAAGGCTATGTTCCAGCAAATTTTCCATACAATCTTCGCAACTTCAAAAATAATTGGAATCCAATAGGTAGGTTAAGTATTTCAATTTGTCAACTTCAATTGGAAATTCCTGAAATGGGTTACAGTTGTAATACGATGACATCCATTCTATTAAAGAAACAAATTACTAAATGACCTCGTATCAGAAACTGTTTGGACTTGGACCGAGTCAAAGATCTTATTAGCTAAATGAGGTGTTGGCATGCCAGATTTTATGATTCTCACATTTAAACCAGAAAAGGAGCTTTTTTAAAATTGCAGAAGTTTTTTTTACATTTTCTGTGAACCAGTTTGCATCAGTTTACATAGGATGAGGCAGAGGCTTCATTTGATTGAACATAGTAAGCTGGATGCACCAATATGTCCATTTAGTAACCCTTCAGGGAAACATAGATAATTATTTAAACTACAATTCCCATCATATAAGGTTAAAATTGGGAAAAGTGTGTCATTATTAGTTAACAGGCCAATTATTAAGTTATCAACTTATTATCATATATCAATACTTGCAATTTCTTAGGCAGAAATCCTTACCCTCCTTATCTGCTCACTATTATTTTGCAATTTCTTAGGTAGAAATCCTTACTATCTTTAACTGCTAATTATGATTTCTGTTTTGCAGGTATTGGGTACACATTAGATCCAGAATTTTCTTTTGCGAAGATTGCTGCACCATATGCACAGGTTGGACTATGTCAAAAATAATCTTCCTGTCAACTTGTTTACCATCAAGCCTAGTCTCAACTTCATCGTTTAGCTTGATAATTATTATAGACTAGTCATTTTAAGCAAATCCTTCCCAAGTATTCTTAGGACTTCCATTCATGTTATCCTAGGTCCTTTTCCTCCACTTTTTGAATCATTGTAGGCATGTCCAAGCATCTTGCATTGTGAAAGCTTCTTCAACTCTTTGTTTTGCATGCCAAAATGCCTTAATATTTCTCCTCTCTTTGAATTTTGTCGGTATAGCTCTTTTTCCTTCTCTAGTATACTCATTCCCCACTTTATCTTTCTGGTTTTACCTTGCATCCATGCCTTTTCTAGTATGCTTGTCCAACAACCACACCCACACATGCGAAGATGTATAGATAAAATGATGGCCATCAAGCCTTTGTGTCAGGCATTTGGGATTGGCTTTATGAATCTCCATTCACCAAGAAGCCGTATTTAGTGCTACTTTGATGTTATTTTGAGCTTTTTCATATCCATTCTCAGAATTTCTGTACATGTTAGCTTGTGGCTTCCATCCTTTATTTCATCCTTTAGGAAAGATATTAATATTCTTTATTACTGAACCTCCTTCAGTTCTTTGCTATAAATAGTTTGTATCATCACAATCAATCTCAATCGCTTGGTCTTTAATTTGTTCAACTATTGCAATTGCTCTAGTGTACTTATTTTTCATTCTTTCCTTCCTATTTTTACCTCACAATTATCTCAACAGTCTTATTTCTGCTCTACATTTAATTTATTTTTTCAGGTCCTCCTTATTACCCAACATTTTGAGCTTTACAACATTGCAGGGCTCATTGTTGTTTACTGTTCTCGTTTTAAGTTGCAAAGATATTCTTGAAGCTTGCTTCTTATATCTGCACTATGTAATATATTACCTTTAGGAATTACTAGACATAAGACAAAAACGGCGTGGTGGAGCAGAATTTGTCGAGGAGATACAAAAACAAGCTAATGATGTATGACCTCTACCACCTTATTGCTTTTGTTTCAATATCTCCTCAATTTTGCAGCAATATGTTGCTTTAATATCAATATTCCTTGTGTTCCATCATCTATCTACTTTTTAAGCTATACAGAATAACTACTAATATATGCATGGTTATATACATGTAGCTCACAAAGCAGTTCAACATCATCATGATAAGGTTGATGATCATAATGATGCTGAACTGCTTTTGAAGTAATATACATAGCCATGCCATATATCCGTACTTATTTGCTGAATATTGTTTTATTGATAACCATTTTGCACCCCTGAGAAGAAGGGATCATCCACCTCTGGTATGGCCTTTTTGCTTTAGATTTAATGTTGAAATCAACTATTTGATTGTTTAGTTATTTTTCTAGTTTGCCCATACTTTATGAACTTCTCGACCATAATTTTTTGAGTTTTATATGATGTCAAGTGATTTTGAAATTCTTTGCTTTTGTGTATAGGAATCCATTACGCTGTACAGCATAATATTGATTCTGTAAATAGTATAGTGTATGGTGCTGTTATATGATGTATGGCTGATGAGGTTTTAAGTAAAGCTCAAATTTAAGACCAAGGGGATACAACCCCAAGGTTGTTGTCATATTACAGATATAACCAGAGATTACTTTGTACTAAAGTACTAATATCAAAGTGTCTTTTGCATGGTTGAGTATCCTGGAATTTGACTAAATCCTAGGATATTCTAGTCTTGAACAATATATAGGGAGTAATTCAGATGGCTTTCCTACTAGAAATTAAAGAAGTTTTGATGCTGGAGGATTATGTTCTCAATGAACAGGACTTCAAGATCTTTCTACCGGCTTGAGTAGGCAAGGACCCAATACAGGGATATTTATAGGGCTTGAGACTCCATTCCAAATCTTCTCATGATCCTTGTGATTCCTTTAAATAGTAGACAATATGTAATCTTAACTGATTTGGTAGATTGGACTGTTTTACCTACCCTATTATCTCCCACATTACATATTAAGAATTCATCGAAAAATGTCAAACACCAAGAGATTTGGTTCTAGCACAAAAATCCTCTTACTTGGAGATGACCAATGGATAATTTAGGAAATCTAGCAAAATCTAGATCATAGCAAAGATGGCAAGTCAAAGTCTAGATCATAGCAAAGAACAGGTTAGAACATGTCAGAATAGCATTCCCTACCAAAGATGCTTTATTATGATTGATTTTGCCAAATCTGTCATTGCCATATCATTGCACATATGGCATTGGTCATTTCAGGCTTTCTCCTTTAGTAGGGCTGATTTTCTCTGGGCTGCCTTTAACTATGGATCTTCTAAGTAGGCTTTAGCTTGTTCGTCAGACTCTGTTATTCTTTGGTGGCTAGAAAGGACCTGCCCTTGAGTTAAAGGCCTTGTACTGCTTCACCATCTTGGTTTTGATTTTGAGTGGCCTATTGTCAGATATCCGTTTGTCCTCGGATGCAGACTGGTTTAGCAATCGATTAAGTACTGAACATAAGATCCTTCTCTAGTGTTGATGATTCTATTACTTAATATATGTTCCATTTGATCCTCAGATCTCATAGCAAGCCTGATATGGGAGGTGTTTGCTTCTTCAAGTGTGGTGGAAATAAGATCTCTAAGGCAACAACTATCAAAGGTTTAAAAATGGCTGTTACATGCTGGTAGTCGAGGTACTACTTGGCACATCATGGCTGCTTGGTCCGAATGCATTATGTGGGTGCATATGCAGGCACCTGCATGTTTGATGTTTTAGAAATATCTATAAAATAAATAAAACAGAAAAAATAAGATAATAATTGGAAAGTTTTGGTAAAAATTCCGAAATCAATAAATCTAGGCTGCATTTGGTATCATTTCTACTTTTCTTTTCTTTTTTTTTTATAAAAAAATTGAAAACAGGAAATCTGTTTTCTTTTTTCTTTTTTTCCAGATTTCTTGCAATAGAAATATGTTTGGCTCCCTCTCTCTTTTTTTAATAACAAAAGCAAAAGGCGATAGCAGAAGTTGGAAGCGTGGAACCGATTAAAAGCATCAAGAGGGTGGGGAGAGTGGGGGAGGGGGCAATTGGGGACAATGCAATGGTAGTCGCTCGAATGGGGGCGTACTTGAGTGGACTGGCAGATGTTGGGAATGGACAGACACTACCGCTCTTGAGAGAATGAACGAACAGATGTCCAATGATGGAAGACAAAATGTTAAGAACGGATGAACAGACACCAAGAATGAAAGAATGGATGGATGATGGTGAAAGATAGACATTGGGAAGGAACGAATAGATGGATGAAAGAGGTGGTAAGATTGAGAAGATTGATGGTGAGGTGGTGGAGGAAGTCATCGGAGAGGTGGGTGGTGAAGGCCTCGAGGAGGCAAAAGGGTGGCTCTGAGATTCAGAGGTTGGGCAGAGGGGATGAGAGAGAGAGAGAGGTGAAAACCCACTTTTAAAAAGAAAATGGAAGTGAAAAATTTTCACTTCAACTTTTTCCAAAAATAATGAAAGTTATCTAAAAAAAAGAAACATAAACAAGATAACTAAACATGTTTTTTGCATCACATTTCATGTTTTTGTTTTTTTAAAGAGCACGGATAAAAAAAGATACCAAATGGGGCCTTGAGAACACACTTCCACACTTATTTGAGAGCCTAATTTAATTTTGTGTACTTCAACACAAGACATCTCTTGTTTCTTGTGTGGTTATAAGTTATAACTTATAAGGGAGTCTGGGACCATTAGGTGGAGGTATTAGATCAGGTGCCCTTGGGCTGACTCTACTAGATATGGCTATTGACATATGCATATCTATAGTTATCGTGCAGTTGCACTGGGTTTCATCACCTCAAGCCCAAGTCCAGCATGTATGTTTGCCTTGCACATCCACACTTCACTTGTAACCAACACTCTATCCACCAATAGATACCATGTGACTGATCGTGGTGCCCAAAATTACCATGATTCCTTGGGCAATATTTGTTGAGGTATTTAATTACAAATGCTTCACTTAAAGACATGGTGCGTCAGCGAACCTAACCGATACATGGTGCATTAGCGAACCTAATTGATACATGGTGCCTTAGCAGACTTGACTGATGAGCGGTTGGTCCAATCTTCATATTCATAATGCAAATGATGAACTATGCTTTCTGAGCTTGTTATAAATAAAGTGTTTAATATATGAAATTTATTCATTTGGTGGTATTAAAATGACAACATGATCAAAATGTAAACCATGAGATTTTTCTAATTTGTGGGCATTAACTTTATTCTTCCTAAACCATGCTATACTGAGCAAGGATTTATGTCCCAGCAGGACATCTCATTGGACATCGGAACGGGATACTATCCTATGTGTTGGGACAGGGCTGTCTTGCCAGCGTCATAGCATACCAATCGGGACATCTCCTATCCTAAGTGTCGGGGTAGGGCGGGATGATGGTGCATCATATTCTACGAGAAAACTGGGAAAGTCCTGTCCCACAAGATTTAAAACTTTGATACTGAGCACCATATAGTAAGGCTTTAATTTACATACGATAATCAAAAGTGAAAAACTATTAAGGCTATTAATATGAAAATGTATATATGATGCTTTGAAGTGGCATATTAATTAAAAAGTGCACCATATATAACCTCATTTGTTCATTCTATCTATATTCATAACTTGTCTAGACTGTAATCAGCCATTCGTTTTTGGCATTAAGAGTATCATCATGCAGCATGCTAGTCTGTTCAACATATATCATCTATCATAATGCCATCACCATCAAAATTGATCAAGAGTTGTTTTGGGGTGTTCAACTATTCATCATCAACCTCTTCTATTCAACCTTAAGCTTCCCTTCTTACCATGGTCATCTTTAGCTTTCATTGATCATTAAATATTTTCTATTTGATCTTATTCTTTTCCATTTCCATCTTACCAGGGTTACTGCAATTAGACTCTATTATTAATTTCATAATCAACAATTCTTTGTTTAATAAATGGCAAAGAAAGATTCATAAAACCTATTCTAAGTTTAATTGTTATATTTGAATTTGATGATTAATTCTATTTACCTTTAATCCATCTTTACATCCTCATCTTTAGTATATTTTCTTCAAGCATGAACGATCCCAGTTCTTACCATTTAAACAGTAAGGCAAATCCAACCATGTGATTTCCTTGATGAAGTATTTTCTGACCTCACATGCATGTTACCATTACATAACTATAACCATTGAGCCTTGTCCCAGCTATAATGTATCAGCTTTGTGAATCTCCATTTACCAATAGTTTTTGTATAAGCTCCCCTCCACTATTATTACGATCTTTTCCTTGTCCTCTTTTGCTTTCACCATGTTGGCTTAGGTTTTCCCCTTGTTTTCCTAAATCCTTAAGCAAAAAGTAGAATAACTCTCCTTGTTTATATCTTTATTTTGCATGCTCGTGCATCTTAGTTGATTTCCCTCATTGTTTTTAGTTGGTATGCATTCCTTACTCTGTTACTTGTTTTTCTGCACATCCATCTCAAGATTCTTTGTTTAATTCTGAGCCATACAGCATCGCGGGCCCAATTTTCACTTTGTAAAATTTTCCCTTTCATGACCAAGCTATGGCTTGTCTTTATTGTGCAACACCCTAAGGCATGCTATCATTATGGTACTGTAGGATCAAATCTTCAGTTCATCCTAAAAGCTATGTCCATCATTCATCGAACCTAACCTAAATTGAGCAGTTTGACTTGTACAAAACCGAATTGAAACTGAGTCGGGACAGTTAGGCTTGTTGTGTTGGTTTAGTTATAAAACCACTTTCCCTTTCTATGGTTTGAGATAGGGTTTGCGGTACCATCCCGTACCGTCCAGTACGGGGTGTACTGTACCGGTTTTTGGTACGGTTCATATATAAAAAATGGTCCGGGCTTCAAACCGTTAAAAAAAATTAAATTACATACGGTACGATACCGTACTTTGGCATACCATACCGTACCCTCCGGTTCGGCTCGGTTCAGGTATGGTTCAGGTTTGGTTCAACGATTCGTGCTTGAGGGGAAGAGAGTTTTTTTTATTTTTTTAAGTCCGGTACATGTACCGATATGGTATGGACCATACCGTACCGTACTAATCGCTGACCGGTACGGATCCCGGTACCGGTTCAGCGATCCTTGGTTTGAGAGACTTCAAGGGCTCCAAGGTCTCGCAGCCTCACTCTCTCCTTGCTCAAGCACTTGATCACTCTCTCTCTACCTCCCCCCTCTCCCTCTTATCCTTTCCTCCTCTTCGTAAGACCCCTTCTCCCCCCTCTCCCTCTCTCTTCCTCCCTCTCATCCTTCTCCCCCGCTTTCTAAGAGCCCCTCTCTTCCCCTCCCTTTCCTTTCTCTTCCTCCTCACTTTCTTTTCCCTTTCCTTGAGCCCCTCTCTCCTTCCTCCCTCCTCTCTCTCTTCTTCCCTCTCCTTCTCTCTCTCCCGTCCTATGTTTTGGTATGCCTTGGCTTGGTACAATATGTTCCAGTACTATACCGAACCTGTCATTGGCCAGTATGAGCTCCAACACTAGTTTAGCAGGTCTTGTTTATTTCTAATAGTTCTATTTTTCTGTTTTTATTTTCGTTTGTGTATATAATATAGTTACTGAGTCTGAAATTAAGCTCTTGTTAATAGTTTTAAACTGACCATCGGCTCAATTTTATATATCATTGTTGCGATGTCATTCTTTATTGTTTATTTTTGTTCAACTCATACTTAGATAATTCTAGTCAAGGTTTTCAGAACATGCTGAATCGCCCGGTTTGGCCTGTGCTGAACTATATCGGACCCGAACTAGGTTGGTTCGGCTGTGGGATTCGGTTTTGGGCCTAAACTAGTAGCAAATATGGTTTGGCACAGTTCCAGGCTGAATCGAGCGGTTCAGTCTGGTTCCTATTTTTTTGCTTTTAAAGTGGTTGAGATGAGAGAAGGCCCGAAGCTTCTTCCCTCTTCCAACTTGTTTTTACGGTGAAAAAAGAGAAAAATACAGGAAAAAATATGAAAAAATCAAAGATTAATTATATGTGAGCTTTTTTTACTTTGCCCTTACAAGATCCTATGAATATTATAAATATTTTTAAGTACTTAATTTTGGATGACCAATTTATCAAAAATCTCAATAATATCCTAATCTAAATCTAATAACCACTTTCTTTCCCGGAGCGGCAACTTTCTTTCTAGAAGTAGGAGTTTTGCTGGACAACATTGGTGAAGGTCAATGCATCTCATTTCAAAGGGTTTGCAATAATTTGTTGCTTATTTTTTTTTAAAATTTTTAGTAGACTTTTTTATCACAAGCACTGCAATTATCAAAATTTATAATTTTTTTCATAGAAAATACTTGCTTGCATATGATTTCTTCCTTGAACTGGCCAGGAGATGCTCATGAATATCCCAGCCTGGCCGAAAGTAATGTCTCAATATGGCTATTATATGAAAATAGAGGAAATCACAACTATGATTATATAAAGAAGGAAATGCATCAATACATTTGGAAAAGAAGAGACAACACAAGAAAAAAAATCATATTTAGCAATTTCATACCATAATAGTATATTTTATGGTAAAATCATTAATTCATGACAATTTAGCTATGGCTACTATAGGAAAATGGAGGAAAGCATGCTATATAAAAATGAAAAGATATCTAGACATTTGGAAAAATAAAGTAACCATATTAGCCATTTCATACTATAATAGACATTTGAAAAATAAGTAACCATATTTTTTCTTGTGCTATCATATGAAAATAGAGGAAAGTACATTATATAAAGATAGAAGGCATCAATACATTTAAGAAAAAAGAAACAATATGAGAAAAAAATAAGGAATACTGAATCAGTATTAGGCCCCGTACCGGTTGGATGACTAGTACGGTACAGTACCGTACCTTATCGGGCCCGTACTAGGCCTACAAAATTTTAAAAAAATTCTTTCCCTCTCCATGGCTTATTATTTGACCTGAATCGGGCCCAAACCGGACTTGAACCGGGCGGAACTGGGCGGTACACACCGGTGGTCCAGTACGGTACCCTACCGGTACAGTATATATATTTTTTTATTTTTTTCAATGATCCGGTACTCTGGACCGTTTCTTATAGCTGAATCGTACCAGCTCTTGGCTGGTACGGTATGGTATGTTCCGAATTGGGCGGTTTGGGATGGTACTGTGATCCTTGAAAAAAATTATATTAACCATTTCATATCAGAATAATATATTTTATATAGTATGAGAAAAAAATCATATTAGCCATTTCATACCATAATAGTATATTTCATAGTAATCATCCATGATTCAGAATGACTCAAATATGGCTATTATATGAAATAAAGAAAAGCACATTATATAAAGATTGAAAGGCATCAAGATATTTGAGCAAATAAGTAACATGATGGAAAAGCATCAATTTAGATTTAAAATTATCCAACAAATTCTCAAAAATTGATTACATATCCTAAGAAAAAACATAAAACAAAAAAAGAAAATAAAATTGGTGTGCTGATTTGACTGGCATGCTTGTTCGTACCATGTGTCGATACGGTGTCGAACCAATATGGTACAATACCGGCCGGCGACCGATAGGGGTATTGGTATTTGTTCAGAAAATGAACAAAAACCTTGTTTCTAGTAACTCTATAATTCATGTTGTAATTTATTGTGCTCTAATCTTATGGCAAACAACTTGACATCTACATATGAATTATGTTAATAGTGCGCCTAGGAATATAACAGTCAGATCAGCTAAAACAGCTGCAAATTGGTGAAAGTTTTAAAATTTGCAGTTTCTTAAATTCAACCTTGTTTTGTTTTGTTGTGCAAATTAATCTTTTTCCTTCTTTCCCCTAGTGTTGTGTTATTGTTTTATTGAGTTATACCTTGTTCATCAAGAGAGGTACATGCATTATTGCTTTTCTTATTTGACATCAATTATAATTCACAAGATCTAATATATACTTGCGATTTCTAGTTTTTTCATTAACGTACTTCATGGAAATTTCATTTTATTCTCAATATTCCTTTTATGTTTTGTACCATCTCTCACTACCCTTAGCTTCTCATCTATGTTGTATTTTTGCATGACATCATTTTATCGCTGGTCTCTATGCTATGCTACCAAATATTTTTCATGAAAAAATGAACCACTAGTTCCCCTTTTATTTCTGATATGAGGATGCATCTTACTTATTTGCAGGCTAGAAATTACACTATCTCAATGCCATACAGAATCCAGCGAATAGAAGACTTTGTTAAACAACTTGAGTCAGGGGATTTAAAACTCCGTGTCAGAGTACTTGAGGTATCAGCAGAGAATATTCATTTTCAATAAAATTTCAAAATTTTCCTATTAAACAAATAGGTATTACATATGGAATTCTATTATGCTACATAACTGTGAGTGTAAATGAAAGGGATCTGATTATAGAAGCTGTTCTCTAAACTCCATGGAGCATTTGTCATAATGTATTTGAATGACTTTTAACTTTTGCTTATTTGACAGTAATGCATGATTGGCGTTATGCTTTGAAAAGAAAGTACAATTGAGATCTAGTCAATGTCATTATTTAAATTCTTGTATTTTGATGTTATATATGTTAAATCCTTTACAGAAGCTGAGGGATTAGTGTGTCATAGACAAAATTTGAATGAAAGGAAGCACGTCCTGTTGCGAGTGTCATTGTAAAAATTATTTGTATGATCATTTTTGGGTACAAAATTTGTGAACCAGGGACCATTTTGCCTCTAACTGATAGTGTAGTAGAAGGGTGGACTGTGAGACTGTCTTTTGCTTTCTGTCCTCCAAAGAAAAATTGATTGTTCATGTTATTGATGTCTCTTCTGTCAGAGAAGTCCTTCAAATCTTTTTTAGTACACAAGCCCTTCAAATCTTTATCAACAACTAAACTTTGTCAATTGTATGTCTCATGTTCTTGTATGAAGTTCAGTTTACCCGATCATTTCATAAATGACTTTCTGTTTGCTTTTCCTTATTTATATGATGTGTTATTTGTGATATAATGATCATATGTATACTGATTTTTCTAGTCTGAGAGAGCTGCAAGGAAAGCCTCAATACTGCAGATGGCTACCATGTATAGTGCTATTAGTGGAACCTTGTTGAATGTTGGGGTGACGTTAAGCAGCCAAGGAAACCAACCTGTTGCAAATGCATCTTTCATTGGTGCTGGTAAGTGGCCCAATTGTCTTGTGCTTGGAAAGTCTTGACACTTGAACTTTAACACTAACATGCAGCTCTTCTTGTGTTCATGGCAATGGTGCATGTATTATAGGTTATCTAGGTTCTATATATGCATATTTTGTACTGGCTGGATTGTTGTTGTTTAATGAGCTCAGACCAGGTTTAAGTCTTCGTGTACATGCATGGATAGATGCATGCAGCCTGTATATATTCATCATTCATGGCTGCATAAACAAATACAGAAACCATTATGTAAGCATATGCATAGAACCACACACCGACCCTCTATGCCATCCTCTTATGTGATCCTACTCCCATTTCTCCCCCACACTTCACCTTGCTACTCTCTGAACTCTCAATCTTCATCCACCTTCCGCCTTCTTTGGTCTCGGCCAAACTTGTCATCCCACCCTGTCCTCATCCTTTTACTTAAGCCCCTCTTAGCTCCACTACCACCTGCACCATTGTTCCCAACTGGTACTGGCTTGCACAAATCAAGCATTCTTTGTGTATGCGTTAAACCAAATCCTTCCATTTTCTTCCCAACCAGTTGTTTTTGGAAAATGGCATTGCTTAAATTTTATGCACAATTACAAATCTTTCCATGTTTATGCTAGTATTATATGTATTATATTAATGAGCTTGCATCATGAAGCTTTCACATCCATGCATAAATGTATGCACGATATTACGGGAGTTGTGCATAGATAAATACACAATGACAACATTAGAGGTGTACAGATTGGCCAAACCCCATTTGCCCCATCTCCTGTGATCCTATGCCCACCTTTTCCCCCAACAAAGTTCTCTGCCACCCGCTCCAAATCACACCAAAATCTCTCTCCCTCTTCCCAACCCAACCACTGTGCTCCCTTTAGCTTTCCAACCCGATCCTGTTCTCAACAGGCTTAAGCTGCCATCTATGACAGGTGCAACTGTGGGATGGATGGCTGATAAGGTGGGTGCTCCTCTTGTACAACGTCCCTCCTACATGCTGAATCATAGAAATGCCTCTCGATCAAACACATATCGTGGGACTGTGGTCACCGTGTTAATGGTCACCTTGCCTTTTTGCCTTCGTTTATGCATCATAGCCTATACATTACATATGTGGGGTTAACAGACTAAGGAATAAATTCTTTATATTTTTCTCAAGGTTGATAAATTATTCAAATACAATCACTCAAGATGACTTTCTTCTGTTCATTTTGGTTTGAAAAGCCAAAAGGTTGTAGGTTGGTTTAATTTAATTCCCACACCATTGCAAACATGCAGGCGTTTTTTTAACATTAGCGATCAGGTCCATGCAAAGAGTGAAAATTCTCGACAAATTTGAGAAGATGATTTGATGACCATTCGGGTGTGGTATTTCTTTCTTTCTTTCTCTCTTTTATTTGGATTCCATTCTTACAAGTTAAAACGTCATGATAATCCCATCCCATATCATATATACGAATTTAGAAGCACATTATAATAATCATCCATTGCAGGCTTTTGGGCAACATGAGACGTAAATGGGGAGGAAGAAATTTGAGATGATTGTTGTATATTAATGCAATCTATTTCATTTTGCTTATGAAGTTGGGCTTCAGATACATCCAGTTCCCCGCGCAATGAAATATTGTATACGTTCTCAATCATATGGTCCGCCCTTCTATGCGATACTTAAAACAGTAGTCAAATCTTTTGAAACATGGAAGAGCCATGAGCACCTTGCCTGCCCTACAGCTTAACTTCTTAAAACCCTTTAAACTTGTGCATGAATCTTTTGAAGTAGATGGTGAAATGTGTGAAATCACATGGGAGATGGTGATAGGTAAGGTCCAGTCATCCAGATTCCAAATTAAGGTGGTCTTCCTTTTTTTTTAAATACATACATACATACATATATATATATATATATATACTTTTTTAGGTCACAAGATAGAAGCGGCCGAGGGACCAGGAAAATATATAGGAGTAGAACGATTACTGTAGAATTTTACTGTAATATTCTTTAGTGCATCTTGCTTAGCTAATTACAAAAAAAGTTTAACAAGAAAAACTATTTGTGATTAGAATGAAATTACTCATTACTGGTGTCATAAACCAGCTATGGCAAGACACGGTGAGTATTGCGGACCTGGAAAAGTGGCTCATACAGAGAGTATTGCACTATTTATGAGATTCTTAAACTTTCACGCACAAAAGTTTCCAAGAGAAACAACGTCATCATCTACCAAGCAAACAGCAATAACAACCATGATGATAATAAAAATTATTGATAATCTTAATTTGATCCTATTCATTTGTGCACATTCTCCTGATCAACGGTAGCAACCTGTTTTGATTCCTAAGGATGTATTGCCTGCTATTCTTATATCAATTCAATACTTACTTTTCCCTTCTGTTTTATGTATAATTCCTTTTCTTAAAAGCATATAAACAGTTCACCATATCGGCAACGTCTAACCAATTTATTTTACATCCAGCTACTCTAGATGACTTCTAGGATTCCGTAAATGGTGGGAAAGATGAGCTGGTGAAAACCAGTGACTTTACTGGACCAAATTGTAATGATGCGAAAAGTTGGGCACGTTCCCTACCCGGTACTGTTATTTTTGTAGGAATGATGAGTCTTTTGCTCTGGCTGCAAGGTAGCATCCAGTGTATCCATCTAAATGAAGTTATTTAATTTATTAATATTGGAACGGTGCGCCTTAAATAATTGATTTGTTCTGTCCCTGATGATTTGTCCACATGTATCACCCTATAATTTAAAAAACATTAGTGCATTCTCTTAGGACGAGGCTACTAAAAATTGCATTCCTTGAATTGTATATTTATGGGATTATGTACTGCATCTATGCTATTCAAGATGGATCATAATTACAATTTTTATTTCAAAAGTTGTCAAATGAAAGAGTCATATGTAGCCTTATTGAAGGCTTCGAAACAGAAATTACAAGTATCCTACCGAAACTAACATAATGGATGGCAACATACATATACATACATATATATATATATATATATATATAAAATATTTGTGCTAACATAAGACTTTATAAAATGACGGAAAGGCAAACTAGCGATGATTTTACGTAAGAATCTATCATTTAATACATTTTATAGATTATAATCACTTAACAAGGCATTCGACGAGCATATGGTCTCTGAATCAGATTGGCTGGCTGTAGAGTTTGCGGGCAATATTAAATTATGGGAAAGCTGTATTTTCGAGCATTGCTGTTAAACATAGCTTTAGCTTGCCAGAAATGTCTAATTATTAGAGAGACATTGGATCGGTCCAATAGTCACGTGCCACTTTACCTCATGTGTTTAAGTAGTTCAAGAGCAAATGAGGGGCTCTACGTTTTGGATCGATCCATTGCACTTAGTCCATGTAATAATATCTTGTCAAAAAAGATGCTTCGTCTCGTGTTACTGTAAATTCTTTCGGACCGGGCTTGGATAGCTGGTCTGGGGCGCTCTTCTTCCGGTTCCTGTAAAAAAGTCTCCAAGGACTGGTGGTGTTCCGACGGGGACACTCCGATGCTTAAGTTAGCGGGAGCTTGAGGGCAACAGAATGGAGGAATCAAATAAAGATAGCATATGGAGCAGGGAGAGAGTTCTTGTGCTTACCATCCCGTGTCCCTTGATTTACCTTATATAGGCACAGAACAGTGCTAAAATTCGTTAGGGGTGAAGCCAGGAAAGATTGATCTGTCCCTAGAAGAATCTGAAGAGTGGCCACGTGGCGCCAAGATAGGGCAACATCGTGGGAGTAGTGGTGCTGATGTGTCAGGGTTCTGTTATAACATAATTCTGGTACTAGCTAGAAGAGGCTTCTGGAATCACCGAACCACCCTTGGAGTGGGTTGGCCGATCCTCGATTGGGGAGGGCCGGTCGGCCATCTGATGGAGCGTGTTCGTCGGACCTTCAGCAAGAGAGGGTCGGCCGGACCTCAGTAGAAGTGGGTCGTTCGGAGCTCTACCTTAATGGGTCAGTCGGACCTCCGAAGGAGAGCATCCGTCGGGCCTTCAGTAGGAGCGAGTCAGCCGGACCTCAGCAGAAGTGGGTTGTTCGGACCTCTACTTCAACAAGTCGGTCGGACCTTCGAAGGAGAGCGTCTATCGAGCCTTCAACAAAAGCGGGTCAGTCGGACCTCAGCAGAAGTGGGTCGTTTGGACCTCTACTTCAGTGGGTCGGTCGGACATCCGAAGGAGAGCGTCGCCCGGATGTCCGTAAGAGCGGTCCGGTCAGACCTCAACAAGAGTGACGGTTCGGTTCGATGGTGAGCCGGTTGGGTATAACAGTTGCCCTCCTTGCTCTTGGCCTTTGGGGAGACGTGCGACTTCGAAGGACGAGAGCATCATTTGGTATTTAATGCGCCAATCCTTGAGATGATTGCAACTCTAATTCGGCGTACTATAGTCGGTCGTCTTCCACTCCGAAATCCTGTGCCCAGGACAGGTGTCAGCACCACATTGGAGGAGGGAGAAGAAGTAGTTAATGCGGATGGGGGGCAATGATGGGCTGTTGCTTGATACGCCCGTCCATCGGGTCCCTGACGCGACATGGGCGACGTGGCAAGATCTGAATGGTCGGTGCAGTGTTCGGAGCAACTCATCCGCCATTGGTTTGGCGATCACATGTATCGTGATTAGATGCGATCCATTGCGTCCCATCGGCTTCTCCGTTGGATTAGGAAGTCGCATCGTCAGACGTTGGATCACGACGCTCGAGGGATGCTGGGAAGTGGCCCCTCAACAGCTATAAAAGGAGGGGGTGAAGGCCCGGGGGGGTCTTCTACTGCACCTGCACTTGGGGAGAAAGAGCTTCCTTCTTCTGCCACTCTCGCCTCCCTTTAGGAATTCTATTACCAGATTAGTTCCTCCGTCTCACCCCTCCAATCTCATTAAAATGGCCTCCAGCAGTCGGAGCTCTGACCATAGGGAACCAGTTCCTGGTAACATTCCATCATAAATGACCTGGAAGAGGGCAGAGAATCTTAGGGTCACATATAATATTCCCTCCACCCTGCATCTGACCATTCCGAACCGGGAGGGTAGAGTGAATGGTCCTTTGAATCCGGGAGCTCTCCCGGTGTATGAGGACCATCTTAAGGCTGGCCTTCGGTTCCCTTTTCCCCATTTCTTCATCCAAATCTTCAACTCCTACAGAATTACTCCCACGTAGTTGACCACGAATAGTATTCGGGTGATCAGCTGCTTCATGGTCCTCTGTCGGAGGGTCGAAGCCGAACCGAAGGTCTTTCTCTTCGCAAATTTCTTCCTTCTTAAGAGAGATTTTCAGAGCCAGGAGTGGTGGATGTTCAGTCCCCGCTTTGGTTAGAGGGTCCTGGGGGGTCTTCCGTTGGCCATTCATGGGTGGAAATCTCGTTTCTTTTTCATAGACAGTCTAAAGCCTTGGGGTTTCGAGCCGGCGCGGAGAGAACCAAGGCTGCAGGCCATTGACGGGCGGAAGATATTTTGGGCCGATGAGGTTGCTTTTAACAAGATGGATGAGGACGACCCCGCTTTCGCAAAAGAACTGCTTTGGGAGGATAATCTCTACTCGGCTGGAGTCAGCCAACATCGATACCTGGGTAGGGTAGAGACCACCGTCGTAGATTTTCTGTCTTTCCTTGGTCAGACTCATCCTTCTGCTACTAACTTTAGTTTGCTCTCTGGTAGGTGAAAAAATGAAGCTGAACCGGGCAACGATCGTAGCATGGGCGGCTAAAAAGAGGGGCGTCCGGATCACTGAGCCAACGTCCGAGAGGCCGAAGAAGCAACGGACGAAGGAGCTGACCACCACCGTCGTCTTCGTGGAGTTAGACGATCATGTGCCCTTGTCATAGCACCAGGTGGCGAGGGCGCCGGAGCGCTTATCTTCAGTCGAGCAGTCGGCCGCCCGGATGGGAGATGAACCATCGGGGCCGACCGATACAGAGATAGCCCCGACCTCGCCACTTGTAGAGCTAATCGAGGAGATTCCCCCGATAGTCGGAGGGGAAAAGGTAGCCGAAGGCGGGGCAACTAATAGGGGGGAAGTCGGCCGAAGCAGCAGCGAGGTGTCCTAGCACTGGCATGCTCTCAACAACTCTGAGCAGGCTAAAGACCTGCTCAAGAGGATTATCACGGACGCCGACTGGAATGAGTCGAGTCGGCGGACCGTGAATGATGCTGCCAAGAGCTCGTACTGCAAGTTAATGGGGATAAGTACATCACTCCTGAGTCTGTTTTCCTCTTTGTCTTCTTGTGTCTGACTGACACCGTTCTTTTGTTTACAGCTCCTTCATGATATCTCGTCGATGGATGATGGCCTAGGCAAGTTACTGTACTTGAAGAAGCACTCGATCAAGAGGGCCGAAGAGGCTGAGGCGGCCAAAGCTGCGACAGAGATGGACAAGGCCATGGCGGAGGCGGCATGGAAGGCCGTCGAAGAGGAGCTATCTACCTTTCGAGCAGAGGTGGAAGCTCATAAGAAGCAGGCGGAGGACCTGTGGACCCGGCTGGCCGAATGAGAGGCCAGTTTAAGGAGGAAGAAGAAGTTGAGCTCCCTCGCCTGTAGGCTTGAGAAGGAGGAGGCACGGGCGGCCGAACATGAGAAGCACTGGCTGGAGCAGCAAGCTGTAGCAGGGAAGTACATGACCCTGTTCAGGGAGTCTGAGGTACAGAAGGCTGAAGTAGCCGACGAGGCCGTCAAGAAGTATAAAGCCTCCGACGATTTCAAGGAGGAGATGGATGAGGCCGGAGCAGTCGGCTTTGATGTCGACTACGAGGAGTGCCTGGCAAAGGTTGGTGCTGCCTTTTCGGAGCTGGACCTTGCCTTTTTGCAGTTGCCGAGATAGGTAGAAGAGGAAGGCGCGAAAGAAGAGGTGGGCCGGTCTAACGAAGGGGTCGAGCCCCAGGCTGAAGTCAACATAGAGGAGGTCGGAGTTGACGCCCAAGTCAAAGCCGATACGGGAATGGCGGACATCCTAGTCAGAGCTTCGGGGATGGCCGAGGGGGCCGGAGCCGAAGTCACATCTGTATCTCCAATGGATCAGACCTAGAATGTTTGTAAATGTTTGACCTACATTTTGTAAGTAACCCATTTTGCAATGAAATAGAAGAACTCCTTTCTATCACACCTCGTGTATGTGCCTTTGTGTATGTTGAGTCGGTCAGATCAACCGAACTCTTTCTTTTAAAAATATTTCTAAGTATTGACGGTCGGCTTGATCAGACTGTAGGCTCTCCAAAGTAGCTGCTAAATAGTGGCTCAGTCCGAACCTAGAAAATTAGAGATTTTTCCAAGTGTTTGTCCGTTGGCCCGTCAAAGTGCGAGGTCGAATCTTCCGAAGTAGTCGCTGGACAGTGGCTCAGTTCGAACCTAGACACTTAGAGATTTTTCTAAGTGTTGATCCGTCGGCCCGTCCGAACGCGAGACCTCCGAAGTGACAGCTAGGCAGTGGCTCAGTCCGAGCCCGAACACTTAGAAATTTTTCAAAGTGTTGGCCCGCCGGCCCTTCCGAACGGGAGACCTTCGAAGTATCCGTAGGACAGTAGCTTAGTCCGAACCTAAAAAATTAAAGAATTTTCCAAGTGTTGGTTCGTCGGGCCGTCAGAGTGCGAGGTCAGATATTTCGAAGTAGTCGCTGGACATTGGCTCAGTCTGAACCCAGACACTCAGAGATTTTTCTAAGTGTTGATCCGTCAGCCCGTCCGAACGCGAGACCTCCGAAGTGACAGCTGGGCAGTGGCTCAGTCCGAACCCGAACACTTAGAAACTTTTCTAAGTGTTGGCCCGCCTGCCCTTCCGAACGGGAGACCTTCGAAGTATTCGTAGGACAGTAGCTTAGTCCGAACCTAAAAAATTAAAGATTTTTCCAAGTGTTGGTTCGTTGGGCCGTCAGAGTGCGAGGTCGGATATTCCAAAGTAGTTGCTGGATGGTGGCTCAGTCCGAACCCAGACACTCAGAGATTTTTCTAAGTATTGATCCGTCGGCCCGTCCGAACGTGAGACCTCCGAAGTGACAGCTGGGCAGTGGCTCAGTCCGAACCCGAACACTTAGAGATTTTTCTAAGTATTGGTCCGTCGGCCCATTCGAGCGCGAAGCCAGATCTTCATGTGGACCATTTTGAAATTATTGCTAACTGGAGTCAGACTTTCGGAAGTGGACTACCCTAGAGCCTCTGCTGACCGTGGTTGGACTTTCGAAAGTGGGCTGCCCTAGAGCCTCTGCCGACTGGAGTTGGACTTTCGGAAGTGGGTTGCCCTAGAGTCTCTGCCGACCGGGTTCGGACTTTCGAAAGTGGGCTGCCCTAGAGCCTCTGCTGACCGGAGTCGGACTTTCGGAAGTGGGCTGCCCTAGAGCCTCTGCCGACCGGGGTCAGACTTTCGAAAGTGGGCTGCCCTAGAGCCTCTGCCAACCGGGGTCGGACTTTCGGAAATGCTTCATAGAAGAAGTTGTGGCCTTTATTGATAATATTTGCTAAGGTTGTCTACATTCCACGGACGAGCCACTTGTCGCCCGTCCAAATGCTCGAGTCGGTAAGTACCGGCTTGGATTACTTCAACGACTCAATAAGGGCCTTCCTAGTTGGGGGAGAGCTTTCCTTGCTCGGTCGGTCTTGAAACTTTTGTCCTTTGTAAAACCAGATTTCCGACCTGGAAGGTTTGAGCCTTGACTAGAGAGTTGTAATACTTGGCCATCTTCTGACAATAGGTCACCATCTTCAAGCCCGCTTAGAGCCTGGTTTCTTCAAGCAGGTCTAGGTCAGCTCTTCTTTGCTCCGAGTTGGTCAGTTCGACGAAATGATCAATTCGTAGAGACTGCAAGAAAATTTTTACAGGGATGACAGCCTCACTCTCGTAAGCCAGATTGAATGGAGTTTGCCCGATCGGCGTTCGGCAGGTGGTCTGATAGGCCTAGAGCAATGAATGAATCTTTTCTGCCCAAAATCCTTTGGCGTCATTCAGTCGGGTCTTCAGTCCATGAAGGATCGTCCGTTTGATAATTTTGGCTTCTCCGTTGGACTCAGGATGACCGACGGATGTTAGTCAATGGGAGATATGATGCTCCTGGCAAAAGTCCCGAAACTTGGGATTGTCAAACTATCTCCCATTGTCGGTGATGATCGCTTGTGAAATGTCGAACCGGAAGATGATGCAGTTTCGAACAAAGTTCTTCGCTTTGGCTTCTATAATATGCGCCAGTGGTTCGGCCTCCACCCACTTGATGAAGTAATCAATAGCTATGATCAGGAATTTTCGCAGGCTGGATGCCGGGGGAAAGGTCCCAGGATGTCCATCCCCCACTGTGCGAATGGCCAAGGTGCGGTGAGTGGAGTTAGCTGACTAGCCGGCCTCTTTTGAATGTTAGAATATCTCTGACATGCATCGCACTTTCTGACGAAGTTCGACGCATCCCTCTGAATTATGGGCCAATAGTATCCCTGTCGAATGATCTTGTAAGCCAGGGATCTTCCTCCCAAGTGGTCGTCGCAGATGCCTTCGTGCACTTCTCTGAGTGTGTAGTCGGCGTCAGTCAGCCCCAAGCACTTCAACAGTGGCTGTGAGAATGACTGCTTGTAGAGGGTACCATCAAGGACAACATACTTTGAAGCCGCCCAGCGTACACGCTTGGCTTCGATCGGATCTTCTGGTAGGATCCCTTTGACAAGGAATGTGAGAATTGGGTCTATCCAGGAGGCTTCTGTTCCACTTGGTGGACCTCCGTCGGCTCTTCAGCAATGCTTGGGCATTGCAGATAGTCCACAAAGGTCCGGTCGGAGGTGTTGGTAACGGCCGTAGCCAACCATGACAAAGCATCTGCCCGGGAGTTCTGCAATCGAGGTATATGGAGAATTTCAAAAAATTTAAGCCGAGATACGAGGCTTTGTACCTTGCTCAAGTACTTAGCCAGGATCAGATCTCTCGCCTCGAATTCGCCCTTCACCTGATTTACCACCAGCTGAGAGTCGGAGAAGGCCCGGATTCGGCTGATGCCCAACTTGTTGGCTATTCTCAGTCCTGCAAGAAGGGCTTCATATTCTGCTTGGTTGTTTGACACCTGAAATAAAAAGTATAAAGCATACTCCAAGCTTTGTCCATCGGGGTCAACTAGGATTAGACCCGACCCGCAACCTGCAAGGTTGGATGCTCTGTCTATATGAAGGGTCCAAGCGGGCTCTGCCTCCTCAATGGTGTCGTCTTTAGGTGCGCCGGCCGTTTGTGAGGGTACTTCCGGTTTCCAGGTGCACTCTGCAATGAAGTCAGCAATTACCTGAGCCTTCATGGCTAACCGGGGTTGGAAAGAGATGTCGAATTCACCAAGATTGACGGCCCACTTAGCAAGCCGACCGGATGTGTCTGGACTCCGGAGGATCGTCTTGAGGGGTTGGTCGGACATGACGACAATCGGATGCACCTGGAAGTAGGGTCGGAGTCGCTTGGCCGCTATGACCAAGGAATATACAAGCTTCTGCATCTTGGGATACCTCGTTTCGGCATCGTGAAGAACTTTACTAATATAATAGACAAGTTTCTGCTGACCACCTTCTCCCACTCGAATGAGGACGGAGCTCACCGCCTCGTCCGATGCCGACAGGTACAAGTATAATGGCTCTCCCTCCGTCGGCTTGGCCAATAATGGAAGGTTCTTCAGATATTTTTCAAAGCTTCAAAAGCCGACCGACACTCGTCGATCCAATGGAAGCGGTCCAACCGGTGCAAGGTCTTGAAGAATGGTAAAGATTTCTCAGCCGACCGGGAGATGAAGCGGCTGAGAGAGGCTATTCGGCCTGTAAGTTCTTGCACTTGTTTTTTGATGGTCGAATGTTCCATGTCAATAACAGCTTTGATCTTGTCAGGGTTGACTTCAATTCCCCTTTGTGTGACCAAGAAGCCGAGAAACTTCTCAGAAGTCATTCCGAAAGTGTACTTGGTAGGATTCAGCTTCATCCAATGACGTCTCAGCGCGTCAAAGGACTTCTGTAAGTCTCTAATGTGGTCGGCTTTGCGAAGGCTCTTGACTATCATATCATCAACATATGCCTCAATATTTCTTTCAAGCTATCTTTCGAAGACCCGGTTGATCAGTCTTTGGAAAGTGGCACCGGCATTCTTGAAGCCAAAGGGCATCATCTTATAGCAATACAGTCCCTTGTCAATGACAAAGGCCGTCTTCTCCTCATCCTTCGGGTGTATCCTGATCTGGTTGTAGCCAGAGAAGGTATCCATGAAGCTCAAAAGCTGATGACCGGCTGTGGCATCCCCCAGTTGGTCAATCTTTGACAAGGGAAAACTGTCATTCGGACAAGTTTTGTTGATATCGGTGTAATCCACATATATCCTCCACTTCCCATTAACCTTCTTCACCATTATAACATTTGCCAGCCAGTCAGGGTAATGGGCATCTCTAATGAAGCCAGCATCAGAGAGCTTCTTGACCTCCTCATCAATGGCTTTTTGTCTCTCGGGAGCAAAGCTCCTCTTCTTCTGTCTGACAGACCTGTAGGTCGGATCTACTTTAAGCTAGTGTATGATGATATCCGACGGAATGCCTGGCATGTCCGATGCCGACCAAGCAAAGATGTCGGTGTTATTCCTTAGAAAGTCGATCCGCTCCAACTTGACTTCCTCACTGAGAGTGCTTCCAATTTGGAGGACCTTGGTGGGGTCGTCCTCCCGAAGGAGGACAAATAAGATCCTCTCGACCGGTTGGCCATGGCCATCGACTTCGGCCCTGGGGTCAAGCTGTTCCAAAGTAGAATGACCATCTGTCTGCTTGTCCTGAATAGTTAAATATTGCCTGGCTATCCTGCAGTCTTTCCTGATAACGTCGACCCCGTTATGAGTCAAAAATTTTGCCAGCAAGTGGTAGGTAGAGACTATGGCCCGAAACTTGTTGAGAGCCGGTCGGCCCAATATGGTATTGTAAGCCGAGGTTGTACGTATGACCACAAAGTTGATAGGGAGAGTCTTCTGAAAAGGTTCCGTCCTGATCGTCACGGGCAAAATTATCTCTCCTTCCACTTCGATGGAGTTTTCTTCGAAGCCTGTCAACGGCATGAGGGATTCCTGTAGCCTTGACCTGGACAGGTTCATTCGGACAAAAGCATCATACAGTAATACTTCTGTGAAGCTTCCATTATCAATAAGGATCCTCTTTACATCATAGTTGACAATTACTGCCGACACAACTACAGGATCATTCCCAGAGACATGGGATTCTAAGAGGTCTTCATCGGAGAAGTTGATTACGTTGGAACCCCTAGACCTCTTCACGATGTCCTGGCCTTCTTCATATCTCCAGTCGGTCCGACGGTGTAGCATGCCAACATTCCCGTCGGTCGATGCTGGTTGGGAAGCTCCGTCTCCTCTAGGGGGTCTCTGGCAGTTGAAGCTTTAGCCCAACTTCTTTGGGATCAGACGTACTTGTGCAGGTACCCCCTCCTGATTAGGTCTTCAATTGCGTCCTTCAGCTGGAGGCAGTCTTCGGTGTTGTGTCCATGGTCTCGATGGAACCGGTAATACTTATCTCTGTTTTTGGATGCAGAGGGGCCCCTCATTGGACGAGGCCTTTGCATGAAGGTCTCGTTCTCAATTTCCAAGAGAATCTTCTCCCTTGGAAGGGAGAGGGGTACATAGGTTTCGAACCTGCTGAGGAAGTCCTTCGACTTTGGGCTGCGGCGTCGGGCCGGGTTGTTGCCATCACTGAGAGGTTGAACTTCTGGAGCCTTGTCACTCCGCTTCTTGGGTGCCGACCTCCCTTCAGCCTGACATCGGCTTGCCACCTGTTCTTCTGCCATGATGTACTTCTGTACCCGGGCCAGCAGCTCAGAGTAAGTTGTCGAGAATTTCTTGTCTAGGGAGAAGGTGAGCCTGGATGAGCGTAGCCCTCTCTTGAAAGCTGACATAGCTACATCCTCATTCAGATCTAGGATCTCCATGGCCGCTGAGTTGAAACGGGCCATATAGTCCCGGAGGGTCTCCCCTCCCTTTGCAACATGAAAAAGAGGCAGTCAGTGTTCCTCAGGATCCGACTGCAAGTCCTAAAATGGAAAAGAAAGAGTTTTTCAAGTTGAGGGAATGAGTGAATCGTACCTAGTCAGATGGTGGAGAACCACATCTGAGCGGCCTTCTTGAGAGTTGCAGGAAAGGCAATGCAGTGGAGGGCGTCGGAGGCGTCTTGTACAATTATATGGACCTTGTAGGTACCCAGATGGTCTAGCGGGTCGATGGTACCGTCGTAAGGGTCCACTTAGGAGATCTTGAAGTGACGGGGGATAGGTTTTTCCATGATCTCAGTGAAAAAAGGCGGACGGGAGTCGTACGCTTGCCCCCCATCGGCTTTTTGCCGATCGGCTAGTTCAGCGATTCTCTCCTCCATGCACAGGATCTTGCTGGCATAATCTCTCGGAACTTTGCTAGGATGCCGAGCGCCATAAAGGACAGAGTCAGCGGAGGAGGGTGAGGCGGACCTCACCCTCTTCCCGTCAGCACGGGCTCCTTGAGACCTTCGGGGCTGTAGAGCGAGGCAAGAGTGGGGCTGGGGGATCCCTTGCTGTTGGCTTCCCCCAGTAGCAGATTGGTGGTTGGTGCGGGACGCAACAGGCAGCTGCTGCTGGTTGTTGGCCGCATCCTGGAGGTGCTGAACCGCAGTAATAATAAGTATGTCGATGCGGTTAAGAAGCGTTTGGAACTGCTGCAGTCCCATAGTGGCAGTGGGTTCAATGGCATCATTCTCCTTGGGAGGTCCCTCGGACCTGGATGGGGAGTAACCTCTCCTGACGGAGGTGTTCTGGGCTCTTCCCTTCACCATTGCTTGACTTAGCGAGTGGATTCTTCCTTCCAGAAAAGGAAAAATAGTAAAAGCCCTCCTTCTAGCGCCAATATGTTGCTGCAAATTCTTCCGAACCGGGCTCGGATGGCTGGGCTGGAGCACTGTTCTCCTGGTTCCTGCAAAAAAGTCTCCAAGGGTCGGTGGTGTTCCGGCGGGGGACACTTCGATGCTTAAGTTAGCGGGAGCTTGAGGGCAATAGAATGGAGGAATCAAATGAAGATAGCGTATGGACTAGGGAAAGAGTCCTTGTGCTTATCGCCCTGTCCCCTGGTTTACCTTATATAGATGCGGAACAGTGCCAAAATTCGTTAGGGATGAAGCCAGGAAAGACTGATCTGCCCCTAGGAGAATATGAAGAGTGGTCACGTGGTACCAAGATAGGGCGATATCATGGAAGTAGTGGAGTAGTGGTACTGATGTATCAGGGTTCTGTTATAACAGAATTCTGGTACCAGCTGGAAGAGGCTTCTGGAATTACCGAACCACCCTTGGAGTGGGTTGGCTGGTCCTCGACTGGGGAGGGCCGGTCGGCCCTCCGATGGAGCGTGTCTGTCGGATCTTCAGCAAGAGAAGGTCGGCCGGATCTCAGCAAAAGTGGGTCGTTCGGAGCTCTACCTCAATGGGTCGGTCGGACCTCCGAAAGAGAGCGTCCGTCGGGCCTTCAGCAGCAGCGGGTCAGCCAGACCTCAGCAGAAGTGGGTCGTTCGAACCTCTACTTCAGTGGGTCGGTCGGACCTCCGAAGGAGAGCGTCCGTCGGGCTTTCAGCAAAAGCGAGTCAGCCGGACCTCAGCAGAAGCGGGTCGTTCGGACCTCTACTTCAGCGGATCGATCGAACCTCCGAAGGAGAGCGTCCATCGGGCCTTCAGCAGAAGCGGGTCGGCCGAACCTTAGCAGAATTGGATCGTTCGGACATCTACTTCAGTGGGTCGGTCGGACATCCGAAGGAGAGCGTCGCCCGGATGTTCGTAAGAGCGGTCCGATCGGATCTCAATAAGAGTGGCGGTCCGGTTCGATGATGAGCCGGTTGGGTATAACACCTCGATTTAGAAATTGGAGCCATTAATAAAATCAAATTACCATGGTTGGTGAGCAATTTTAATTAGTACTCTATGTAATATCAGACACTGTTACAAGAAATTACATGGCATGTATGAAAGGTCTCGCAACATGGATGACAAGTTAAACAAAAAAAAAAATAAATTTCCAAGTGGTATCGATATTTGTTCGATTTTGTGTGCATCAAAGCCATCACATATAATATCTCCCGCTTGAACATGAGGGGTAAGACATCATAAAGTTCACACTCCATGAAGTGTAACACACCCACATAATCCAGTAATGACTATGTGCTTTGGATCAAGGAAATGAATCAATGTTATGATGCTTGGGTGCTTCAAATTTAAAATTTATCAATTACATCATTTTATTTTTGTTGCGGAAGTTTAAGACTTGTAGCATAATGCTTATGTCATCATTTTATTTTTAGGCCCACTTTTACTTCAATCAAGTTGAATCTTTTCCATTCAAAAAAAAAAAAAAAAAAAAAAGCGGCGGGGGAGGGGGGGTCGTTGAATCCTCGTCTTTTTGCTCACAAGGTTCCCACCATTCCCATTAGCGACGGCCAAGCATGGCAAAATTTTATGCGAGGGACCGCACGCGGTTTGCGCTCGTTGCTGAACGAACGCGGCGGGGAAGATTTGGGAATTAGAAAGTCTCCGTTCTCCGTATCCAGACTCCTCGGCGACCGTCCACGTGGCGGTCCCAGATGTCCTTTCCGTCGCTGGATCACCGGCAATCGCCGGTCCCCGCTACTCGCCGCGCAGACGCCCCCACTTCCGGTTGCCTTCTTTATAACCTCTCCTAGGCATCGTACCTGGCGATGAAACCCGCGGAGCTGCCCGAGATCCACTTCCTATAAAAGGCTTCTCCACTAAGCGGTTCTCCGAGCTGGTTTTCCGCTTTCTTATCTTTTCCTTTTCTGTCTGCAGTCCAGCGCCAGTAAGTGGTTTTCTTCTATGGTTCTTTCTGTAGATGAAGAGATTTTTTTTTCCCATTTATTTTCGTTTAAAATCCGTATGTTGTGAGATAGAGCTGAAGGCTTCTGTCTCCGAAATTAGACATTTTGATGGAGGTATCTGTGTTTTTTTCCGAAATTAGACATTTTGATGGAGGTATCTGAGTTTTTTCTGTTTAATTTTTTTATCTTTCTGGATTAATTTGATTCTCCTCTGATATCTGAATCTAGGGTTTTTACTCTATTACTTAGAATTTGTTAGTGGGAAAAAATTGGAAAAGAGGAATCTTTTTTGTTTTTTAAGAAATCTCTGGTAGTGTTTGTTAAAAAGAAAAAAAAAAGCCTTTTATTATTATTATTATTTTTTGGGGGAGATCTTTTGTGCAGGAAGAGCATTTTTTTCCCTAAATTATAAAGCTTGAACTGGATTTGATGATTCTTGTTTAAACTTTCACAATAGAAAGAATTGGTGGTGTGATTCAGGCACCAAGTGGTTGTTCGGTTAGGAAAGTATTTGTTTCCGGTGACTTTTAACAATCTTGTTTCCTGGCCGTAGGAGGGATCTTTAGGGTTGAATCTTTTGGTAGGAGAGGGAACATGGAGGAGAGTGTTGGACTTCTTAAAGTGATCATCATGCAAGGGAGGAAGCTGGCTATCCGGGATTTTACAAGCAGCGATCCCTACGTTGTGGTCAGAGTAGGAAATCTGGTGAGTTATTTGCGGCCGCATTAGGTGAAATGCAATATTTTTGTTTTTGTTTTGTTTTTCTGGATTCACCTGCCAATTGGACATGCTGCTCTCAGGTGGCAATTGGGTTGGGTTGGACAAGATAAGGGCAGGTCGGATACAAAATAAACAAAAAGAATCTGTCAATTTGAACCCAACCCTGACCTATTTATTAAACATATCAAAAATCCAGAACCTGATCATTTTATTAAATAGATAGTCTAGCTCCGATCTACAATGAATTGAAACAAGTTAAATGGGTTAAAAGGTTAAGCATTGCCACCCTCGGGTTCAATTGGGCATGACTATTGTGTTGAAAACATTGTTAGGTCTCCCATATGATCCTTGGCAACTTGAACTCCCATTGGCCATCATATTGCTGATGTTGAGTCAAGGATAAGTCTTGGTATGAATGTGTGAAGAACCTCTAGGATTGAATAGATCATGAAAACAACTATCTCGGGCAAATGAAGATAATCTGAAGCAGCTTCTAGTGTTTTGATGTAATTGTGGCCCAGTATTATTATATTTAGAATGCTTGTCCTGGTTCTTTTCATTTTAATTTATAGATTAACTTTCCTTGATGAAATGAATTAAACCAAGCAAGGTTTCTTCTTGGTTATTTTTTAAATGGTGCATCCATATTTTAAGTTGTAGAGTTTTAAATAAGATGTTTCTTGGTTATAAATGTACGCAATTTACAAACTGCACTAGCTTGCTGGATCCATGAGCTATTCAAAACTAGCAAGGTATATTATGCCAACTTGCCGACTGGCTTTCTGGGTTGAGTGGCATGCTGCTATTGTGTCCAAGTTATACCTTGGCTAGAGCTTCTGCACCAATTCTTAAAAGGTCAATAGGTTCTTAGGTGGTATTCAAACTCTGCTTGATCCTTCAATGCAGTTTGTGCTTCAATGAGAAAGAGGTTTGGTGATGATGATGAAAATGCACAGTTGTGCATGCTTTTCTAGATCCTGCATGTCCATTTCTGTTTTACTCTGGGGGTTGCCTGTCATTGCCAGCCCAGGTAGCATGCACAATGATGCCTTTGGAGTGGGTAATTCTAAGTGGCACCAGTTATGTGCACAGGAGTTCCTCCTGCCATGTTGCACAAACAGGTCGGTATTACTTTGACTATTTTATGTGCACTTGATGGGCACTGCGAACCATTTTCCCTTTGGAATTATGCTGAACCCTGTCATCAAACTTGAACTCAATATGGGCTTATCAGAATTCATATCTATGCAGCAGTTTCACTTGATTGCTCTGCTGTCCAGCCTATCTAACACCCGTATTGATAGACTGGATACCCAGTTTGATGTTGGAACTTGGAAGGCCCTCTTATTTTCATCTAGTGCTTTGTTTGGAAAAACCATGCCGAGAAGTTTATTCTGTACTCTTTGTATGCTTACTCTTTCCTTTTATTGATCAGACTGCAAAGACAAAGGTCATCAACAGCTGCCTAAATCCTGTTTGGAATGAAGAGTTTACATTTTCCTTGAAAGAACCTCTTGGTATCTTAAAACTGGTACGTTCTTTATTCATCAATCTTTTTGTGGTCGGTCAAAGTTTTTTTCAGGGGATGATAAGTTGTACTTCATATGATAATTAATATTTTAAAAGTGACTGTTTCAATGACCACTGCCATGCTAGTTTACGTGGACAGGCTGTTTTCTTGAAGTTTATGGAAGTGTCAAAAAAAACAGATAGCGACCTATGTCTCGACTTGCATTGATAAGAAATAAATACTTGACAAATAGTAGTTTAATCTGCACGGCAGTGTTTTGTAAGATTGTTAATGTATCACCATATATTGAAGAAGATTCAATAAATTGAGACTGTCCCGTTGCTGACTATCATATGTCAACTGGGCCCACTTGGATCTCATAGTACCATATTCGAGTATTATATGCCTCCTCCATCTACATTGAAAAACATAACATTATTTTTTGAACTTAAAGTTAAGCAAGTGACCATAGAACGGTTGTCCATTAAACGCACATGTTTTGACTCTTTGGTATCTCTTTTTCACCTGAAAGAGCTAAAATATTCCCTGCAGTGATCATGCAACTTGTTCAAGATACTTATTAGAAAATGTTTGATTTATCTTTTTCTATTTTGAGAGATCAAGGGAGACCCATCCGCACTTTAATTACCTAGGTTTTAAATTCCTAAGGATCAATGATAATTATGATTAAAACCTTGTATGGAACAACTGAAGTTGCTTTTTGCTTGTTATATACCAATGGTGATTTGCTGTTTGTTCTTCTCAAAAACACCCGAGACAGAACTGGAGATCTGGGCAGTGCCATGCCATCAGCATGCACCTTGCCTCACTGGAATTTGACCAAATCTAAGAAAGTAGTTTGTAGTATGAAATTTTTGTTATGATCTCGTATGCCCCTCTACATATTATAAACAATGGATAGCTGAAATACATGTTATGAAGTACATCATAGTTCCCTCATCTTATTTATTTTTTATCAGTCTTGAGCCAGTGTTTTAAGAAACAAACTCAAATCAAAGAAATTTAAAATTTTTCCAGGAGGTGTTCGATAGGGACCGGTTCAAGTCTGATGACAAGATGGGTCATGCATTCCTTGACCTTCGACCGCTTGCCTCTGCTTCCAAGTTGAAGCAAGCACTGCAGCTAACCACGGGCGAGACCATGTTGAGGAAAATGGCACCTAACAGCGACAATTGTCTCTTGGCTGACACCTCTGTCACATACGTGAATGGTGAGATCGTGCTTGATGTCTGTTTGAAGCTTCGTGATGTTGAAACAGGTGAATTATATGTGACGGTCAAGTGGATTGATCACCCAACTACTAATTCTGTGGAAAAAGCCACATGAATGAAAGATTAAAAAAAGCGGTCTTTTCAGCAATGTTGTTTAAGTTAAGCGGGCTTTCCTGTATCTTTTGATAAACTGCCCAAACATATGATTGGATTCAAACTGACACTGCAGCAGACTGCGTTGCTACGCATGATGCCACTGCTCTTTTTTGTAGTTTACATTGTGTAGAAGATTAGGCCGTCATGCTTTTTGTATCATATATTCCAGACTGCTGAGTTATTTTGCTTTCCTTATGAGCCTGTAGCTTTGTAGAGGCTTGCAGCATGTAAAGGAGGAGTTCAGAGGTTGTCAATGAAACCACCTGCGTAATGCATGAACAATCATAAACGACCTGTTATTTGCCTGCTTTTTTTATTCCTTTTGGGCTGTCTCGCTAGTTGAACTATAATTGTGGTAGGGCCGAATTATCTTTGGCTGCCTATCTACTCTCCTTAAAAAATGAAAAAACCTTTCGCTGCCAAATGTTTGTTTAAGCGTTCCATCTCAAGATTATCTTCTAGCAATCTTTTCTGATTTTTTATTCATCAAGGTTTAAATCTTCTTCCGAGATTCTTAACAAACATTGGGAGATGTTCTTATCAAGTCATGATGGACTGCTCAACCAAGACGTTTCCTCTTTTTTCTTGAAAATTCTCAGCAGTCTCGTCTCTTCATGCTTGCGTGTTTGCATCTCTGTAACTGGTACTCCGCTCCTTTGCATGCAGACAAACTGGTGGAATCTCTATCCCAAGAGTTACTGGTACTGCTACTAGTTTAGATTCCCAATGACCGAGTCAGCTACGATATCTCTCTGAACGCAAAAAGTTCATAAATTCTTTTTTGAAGCCTTTTCTTATCTCACCAGCCTGTTCTTTGAAGGACATTGTTGCAGGGAAAGCTTCTCCGCAAATCTTTATGGCTTCTCATACTTACCATGAAGCTAACCAACCAGGTGGCGGATTATTCAACGAATCAAATACTCCATGGCAATTTTCTGATCTCTGCAGGTGATTGGTTGGACCGAGATTTGAATTATCTGCTACAGGCTGATGGGGTGGGCATCACTTTTTTAGAGGTTGATCCTTTCTTGTGGATGAGGTATATGTGTTGTGGTTGCTCTTCAGCATCAATATTATGGACTTTGTATCATTTGCACTGCTATCTTTTATGCTACTTGGTTTCTTATGTTCAGCAGGTCCTACATTGTCTCGGTATTATGTTATGTTCTGGTGCACGAATCCCTACACATTGGTTGAGCTGCTGTTTTACCTCTCAATGGGATGTTCTTTCGAAGCACTTTATCATGGTTTGGTTTCAGTCTTATGTACCATTACCTTGCTATGATAGAAATATGTGTGGTTGTATGTATCATGAAGTTTTTCTTGTAATTGTAACACTTACCTATTTGCTATGATGAATCCCCCACCTAAAACAAAAAACCCTGGCTGATTGAACCTCCTTTATTAGCTACGTTAAAGTCCTGTTGTCTGGTGATCCATAGGGCAGATAATAGGGTGAAATGGGTTAAATGGACTAAATAATATGGTGTCTTGTGCTTGTTTCTGCATCTATACAAATATAGGTATGACTTTCAGCATCTAAGCAATATCCATATTCATATTCTTATGAAAAAAATGGCAAATGGATAAGAATATAGATATCATCCATATAAAACTATTTGATTCTATTTGCAGTTTACAACTCTCACAAACTTCAAAGAGAAATGAATGGCAATATTAATATATCCTTAAGTCATTTTACCTTTCATTTAGTAAGATTTCGTGGTTTATAAACTTTACTTATCCATTTGTATTCGTATTGTCCGTATCCAATTTGTGCTTATACTCATTTAAAATACACATACAAATGGATTTTAGCATCTGACTAATATTGATATCAACATCCATATTTGTCAAAAAAAGAAAAGGGGAAAAAAAAAAAGATGTAGATACTGGATATCTTGATATGAGATCCATTTTTTATCTTATCGGCTCTGCATCTAAGATGAACAATACCCAAGCCTAGTGCCAGGTGCTAATGCATCACAGGTAAGGCTATGATGAGGTAATGGCAAGATCTACCACAATAAACTTATTTCGTATAAATAATTGTGGTAGGCTTGCACTAGCTTTCAACCATGTAGTTCTCTCATATTCGTCTTGGAAGTCAAGGTTGATTGTATGATTCTATCATGCAGCAGATTAGCTGCAGTGATGTACCAGCTTCGAGGTTTTGTGGTCTTGCAAGAGGCAGTTGCACTACATGTAATATACGATAACTTGCTCGATATGTGGGTTCTCTCCTTGTACCGCACAACTTGGATTGACGACCTACCCTGCCTCCATGTGATCTTGTAAATGAATGAAAACCTACCGTTAGAGCTGTAAACTGTAACTACAAAAGTGATATAAATAAATGTTACATGATGACTATTCATTGCCCACTCTTTCATTTCCCATGGGTCTTTTGGAAAAATATACTTGGATCTTGTGATTTCTATTATTCAGTGTCTAATTTCTCTCTTGCTCATCGAATCTTGGATGGCTCAATTATTCTTTTTCTTTTTGGCTTCCCCCTTTTAAATCAATTGATGTTGGAAATCGGGGTGCTCTCTGCTACATGAGTATGGTGACCTTCTATGGTTTAACTTGATTACTCATTTCTTGGAGCTTTTCCAGACAAAAGTATTTCACTGAATATAAATTTTGTAGAGGTGGGCTTTCTGGGTCAACCATGTTAAAAAATCTTATGATCTGAAAGGACCTAATCTCTAAGCATAGGCATGGCTATCTTCCACATATATAAAAGATCAAGTATCAAGAATTCTTTCTATTTTTTGTGTGTTGTTTTAATGAAAAACATGGATGCAATATTATGTTCTTAGTATTTTTACGTTTAAAATTAAAGCTCCTTGCTTACAGCAAATGCCAAAAACTATTACAAAAGTTGTATATTACTTGGATGCTTGCTTGCTCCACTTGCCCTTGAGCTTCAAAACAAGGGCCAAGGAACTCACTCCATATACAAGTGACAAACTACAAACTATCAATTGCTAGCTATGGGTATTCAAGATAGTCTAAAAAAAAATCAATGGTAATATAATGAGCAATGCTATGGTAACCCAGAAAAATCACTCAAAAAAAGCCACTAACATGTATCTATTTGCTTCTTTAAATGGAGACCAATGCAAAGGGAGCAACGCGAATACACCACACCAGTTGAGTGACTTAACAAGTGATACTTTCTGTTACTTGAGCATTTTGTAATAAAAATGATGCTGATATCTAACCAAGACCAAAGTTCTATTCATATCATAAGGCCTACATTCCGAGGTCTATATGTTTGGATCAACAATCATTGCATAAGGAAAAAGTAATCTACTTTATATCATTATTCTCAGAAAGAACCTGGATGCTAGAAAAAGAAACAGAAAAAAAAAAGAAAACAAATTATGGGCATTTCTCTTCAACAACCATGGAAATGTGATTGACATACCTGTTCTGCTTAGACACTACTTAATTTTTACATCAAAATATGAACAAATAATTGAGAACAATCTACGGATACTCCGTATTTGCTTAGCAGTATCATTGCCTTTGGAGCTCTAGATAGCATACAAAAGACTTTTCAGCTATCATAAGCATTTTCTCTGTACTTGCTGAAGATGGAATCTAGATGGCATAGATCAAGATAAAAAAATCAATGAAAACATGGGTTCCTTTGATGCATAAGATAGGTCAGAGGAGAAACTCTTTAAATTGAACATGACTATTACTTGATCTTGTTTACCAGTTGATCACCAGAGGATTGATCATAATAGATGACACAAGAAAATTTGACAATTATTAGTAGTTTTGAATTGGGAGACTGATGTGGCTTATGAGGATAAGTGCTGTGAAGAAGAGGGAAGAGGTGGTATGTGGCAGGACGATGAACTAGGAAATGTAGCGGATGGAAGTAGAATGAAATTGGAGACAAAGATGGTAGGAAAAGTGATGAGACAAAAAAATAATGGAGGCGATGGTGGAAGGAGGTAGAAGGTCAAGTAGTGCAGGGGAGAGAGAAGCTATGCATATGATGGGATGTGGTGGGAGGCCATGGAGGAGGGTGAAATGAGTAATGGTTGATAGCCAAAGAAAAAGAATGAGAGGTGGTTGTTTACTGCTGCAGGAATCCCCAGGTGGGAGGAGTGGTATGGAAGGATTGGCAAAAGGGTGTGGTTGTGGCCGGTAGCGGGGGAATCAAAGTAACAAAATGGAGGAGGAGAGAAGATGGAATATGGGAAAGAGAAGATCTCTCCCAGGCCAAAAGTAGTTTTTGATATTTGAACTAAAATCTAATGAGAAATTGGATGCATCCATGACACAAACTTTCCATGCAAAGCTAATAAAAAAAAAGTGGAAGCTATTCAAAGGTAAACGATGCCATTGCATATAGGGAACAACTATGATTTGTTCCTTGGAGCTAGAAAGTCATTCTCTCTCCATAGAGAGAGTTGGCCTATTATCTTTTTAGAAGGATTGAGGTCTCAATCCCGACAATAAAAAATCAATAATGAAGATGTTATATGAAGGATCTATATGGTTGATTATGATCTATATCACATATACTACTATAAAATCAAAATATCCACTTTTGGACGTAATTTATCTATGCATCAAGTGGCTCAAAATATATCATTCCAATGAATTGATCTTGGTGTTTTGCATGATTTATGGTTTAGAAACATTCAAATCTACTGAATTTTGGTTTATACATGTTTTGCAATGTGTAGACCATGATCAATAGTGAGATCTTAATTTATGTCTTTTCATATAGTTTAGCATACTAATATTCTTACCATGGTCAATTTTTATGCTCACTCGATACATGGTGAGAGGTCTCAAAATGCAAGATTATTGCTTTTTCAAATATTCTTATTACATTGATTATCATCAACAGTATGGATTCTCATTTTGAAATGCCCATCATTGATTTTGTGTTGGTCGGATTGAGATCTCAATCCTTCCGGCAGAAAAGTAGACCGATATATGTATGTATGTATGTATGAATAAACCTACAACTTTTGGGTCCTTCAAATCTTATATTCAGTCTAATGGTTCACTTCAAGCTTGTTCGGAATCCAAGAAAATTCAAGAAGTTTCCGAAAAAGATATCTTAAAAATTACATGACAGGGTAATGTAGTATAATATAATAGTGGTACAGTATATTGCAATATTGGAAATTATAGAAAATTTAATATAATATGGTATTGAACAGAAAGACAAGGTTCAGCTATAATATGGGGAAAAAACTCAATAGCCAAAGATGCCTATGCATTGCACTACATATTGGTGCCAGCAGTGACATATTAGCCAGTAAGCAGCTCCAAAAATTCTCCAAACAAAATGGAAATGTAGAATATGGAACTAAACTCATAATAACAATATCCACATGGCCAAAAAATTAAATAAAGACGGACCTTCAGCGGCCTTATAAATTTCCTTTCCGATTTCTCTAATAAAGCCAACTCCTGAAAATTTGTTAACAAATCAAATAAGCCATGGATTGGGGGACGGAGGAAGGATGGGAAAAACGGTTGGTACAAGGGCTCTTACCTTCCCTCCAAGGCAATTGAAGAACGCCGCCGTCCCGGAGCCTCGCCGTCGCCGTGGGTCGTCCACAAACCCTGGGCAAGAGCCTCACCCTAAACCACAAACCCTAGGAAAGACCCAGCGAGGAGAGGGCGAACGAGAGAGAGCGAGCGAGCTCCACTGAAGAAGATGAGGCGAAATTAATGGCGAATAAAGGAAGGCAATCGATTAGGTCGGCGACAGATTCGAGGAGATTGCCATGGCAGGGTACAGAGCAAGGGAAAGACGGAGCACCGGCGAAGGGGAGAAAGAAGCGACCGAGGGTGGTATTGGTCATTAACTCGGGATAAAACAGCACTATTAGCCCGGTTTATACCGAGTTCAGACCAACACCGGGACCCTGTGACATAACGGTTTGTGCATTTTAACTCCATCAGATCCCGTTTGACCGGATAAGTGGGTTAAACCCAACGGTAGTGTTTGGATGCCATGTCATGACGGGAACGGGGATTTATTCCAAGCTATTTTTCTAAACAGATTTTAAAAAAATGATAGATCTTTCATAAATCGGTATTTCGATCAATTCATTATATTCTGGAATATCAATTTCACGCTCCCCATGGAGTTGGCTTTTTTCACTTATTGTATTTCATGGACAATGGCTGGGTAAAAAAAAAAAAAAAAAAGGGGCAATTTCTCACTTCTTCGATTTATCGATCATTTTAACCGATCCTTCTCATAGCTTCTTTTCCGAAGCTAGGGTTTCAAGAGCTGATACTTCCTTTTATCTCAAATCGGAGGAATCCGTCTTGAATCGTCTCCAATCGCTTCTCTCATGTGAGTTCATCCGATTTCTTTTGTTCTCCACTATTTCGATCATTCCATTTTACTCGATTAGTGGGTTGCCTTCTTCTAAGAGGCTAGGGTTTCTTACTCAATGCTTGCCTTCATCTCAAACTCGGAGGTATCCACCTTGCATCGTCTCCAATCGCACATCTTGTGTAAGTTCTTCTAAATTTCCTTGCTCTCCCCGATTTTCTATTGTATTTTTTTGGTCGAACCGTGATATCTTTGTCGCAATTTCTTAGATATTTAGGTATGGATTTTTTATTTACAAGCATATCGATGTTGTGGAAGCATATCGATGCTTGGATTCATGTTTCATTGTTCGTTTTCCTTCTTTTTATCCTGTTTAATTGATCTCATAGTTCTTATTGTTCGTTTCTTGATTTGTGAAGAGATTAATATTCTCAGAATGGGCTTTTCTCTGTATTAAATATAATCATGATGCTTTGGTTTCTATCCGAGTTAAGAAAATAAAGCATTGATTAGCTGGAAATGGCCTCCTAGAAAGCAAAATTATCTGGATTTGGTAGTGTTTATCAGGATCGTTGGTCTTAATATCTTGTAAACTAGACTTTGATTTATAAACTGGTTTGCCCTATCTTTCTAAAAAATTGCAGCCAAATTTCCAGGTCTTACTAGTCTCTACACATGGTGTCATTTTAATAATGTACTGTTGCTTGCCATTTCATTGCCTAGCACTGTGAACTATTAAATTATTATTATATGTATAACTTGCCAATGATGACAGGCAACTTTATGAATGAGCATAGCTTGGAGACAAGGTGATGTGGCAAGATTGCTGACGTGGAGCACATCTCGAATCCAGTTGGTAGAAGGGGGGACCAGGCATCGCCATGTCGGACTTCTTTCCGAGCTCCCTCGCCAGGTGGTGCCCTAGGATCTTGCCCACCTCAACCGAGGTCGAGCTCGGCATCTTTGCTCTTTCGCCAGGTAGCTCCCCAAGGGTCGAGCCCACCTCGATCGAAGTGGAGCCCTCTCCGCTCCTTCGCTAGGTGGCTCCCCAAAGATCGAGTCCACCTCAGCCGAAGTGGAGCCCTCTCCACTCCTTCGCCAGGTGGCTCCCCAAGGGTCGAGCCCCCCTCGACCAAAGTGGAGCCCTTTCCGCTCCTTCGCCAGGTGGCTTCCCAAGGGTCGAGCCCGCCTCGACCGAAGTGGAGCCCCCTCCGCTTCTTTACCAGGTGGCTCCCCAAGGTCGAGCCCATCTCGGTCGAAGTCGAGCCCTCTTCGCTCCTTCGCCAGGTGGCTCCCAAAGGGTCGAGCCCGCCTCGATCGAAGTGGAGCCCTCTCTGCTCCTTCGCCAGGTGGCTCCCTAAGCCTCGCCCGAAGTCAAGCCCTCTTCGCTCCTTCGCCAGGTGGCTCTCCAAGGATCGAATCCACCTCGGTCGAAGTCGAGCCCTCTTCGCTCCTTCGCCAGGTGGCTCCCCAAGGGACAAGCCCACCTCGGAGCCCTCTCCTTGGGAGCGTAATAACGAAGGCGTCACCACCGAGATTGCCACAAAGCTGGCACATGCAGTGCGGCATGCCTAGTACGACGCCCCAAAGCTAGAGGGTGCGTCTACCCTTGTTTGCACCAGTTAGGGAAGAGCGCCCCGATCGAGGTGTCAAATCCTGCAACCAACTACCTGAACCGTCCCTAAAAAGAAGGCCGTGCTAGGAGCTCCAAGCCCGAAGGCGGCCACCCTCAGATCGAGGCCCTACTAAATTCTCCCGTTATGATAATCTACTGGGAGAACAAGGCTCACGACTTAACTCCATTCTCTAAAGGGTAATGACCTGGGGAACGCTTCCAATGGACTCCGTTGACCCCTGAGCACCCCTGGAGGGTGAGAATCAAGGCACTAGGAGGACCGGCGTTCAAAAAGGCACCGAGCGAACAAAGGCAGAGAGAGAGCAAGTCCGAGAAAAGGGAGAACGGACGAGGGGAAGTCACGAAGACCTCCCGAAAGACTCTTGGAGGAAATCCGAACAGACATAACCGCCACAGCTCGAGCATCCTCCTCTTTAACCTCTTTTATTTGATTCTCTGTTCCTCCTCCAAGCATGGTGACCGAAGTGGAATCCGCCTTGGAGGATATGTTCCTCTTTACCGTTCGCTGACTTGATTATCGGAGTACCCTCACCGGGATCCCCAGTCCGGATCTCTAACTCTGTTTTGTAGGACCGGGAATCGCAGGATTCCGGAGTAAAGGGGCTGACGTCCGGTGCCACATCACAGCTGCAAGCCATGACTGTAGGGTCAGTAACAGATTGGCGCATCAGGTAGGGGGAGAAGCCCCCCCGCGGGCTTGAGTACAGCTCCTCTCGAAGCATGGTGGTAACCCATGCATGAGAAGCCTCCACCAGCCATGTAGGGAATGCCCCTTCTCCTTCGGGCCCGTGCAGCCTGGAGAGGGAGCATCCAGCTCCACCATAGTGGCCCTCGACAGATGGCCAGTACGCTACGCTTGCCCAACAGATGCAAGTACTGGCCGTAGCCATGAGGCAGTTACAGCACCAGCAACGCTCCCTGGTTACTCAACCCCAGCCAGGGACCCCTGTGGCCCAAGTCGCGGGCCCCCGCAGTAGCCTGCGCTCCATTTAAGGCAAGACATCCCATCCACAGGCCATAGCTAATCCCCGCGGGAGTCACCCGACCCCCATGAAGAGAAATCATTCTAGGTCAGCGGACCGCGAGAGCCGATCCCCGGTGGACGACAATGCCATCGTCAAGCGTGGCAAGCACTGTCGAGGCAAGGCTCCCCGTCGCGACCATCTCCAACAGTCAACTCCATCTTTTCTAGTGGCCGTAGTGGAAGGCTCCACTGACAAGGCCATCAGGCGCCTGGCCGAGCGGCACCTAGAAGAACAAGAGCGCAAGATGGCTTAGCTCTCCTGCCAGTTCGTCAACATGCAAGGCTCCTCCAAGGAGCCTGCGAGCTATGATGCCCGACCCCCCTTTTTCCAGGAAATCCAAGAGGAACTGATCCCTAGTCGATTCCGTATGCCTCAGGTGGATCCCTATGATGGGATCACCGATCCCGTGGACCACCTGGAGAGCTATAAGGCTCTCATGAGGATCCAGGGGGCGACGGACGCCCTCCTATGCATCGCCTTTCCCGCCAACCTCTGAAAGGCTGCTCGAGTTTGGTTCACTTGCCTCGAGCCTGAAAGCATCGACTCCTTCCAGCAGTTAGAAAGGAGGTTTGTGGCCCACTTCAATGCCTGTCGGAAGGTGCCACGCGAGGTGAATAGCCTCTTCTCTATCCGGTAGTAGGACCATGAGCCTCTATGGGACTATGTGATCCGCTTCAAAGCTGCCGCCCTCGAAATCTACAGTCTGGACAAGCTAGTCGCCATGCTAGCATTGAAGCGAGGGCTCAAGACCTCCCGCTTGACTTATTCTTTGGACAAGAAGCCGCCAAAGACATACTTTGAGCTCCTCCTTCGCATCCACAAGTACATCCATGCCGAGGAGGCCGACCGTACCAAGAGAGAACTGGACGGGAAGCCTCTGAAGAAGCCGAATCCAAGAGATGCGCCTAGGACGCAGAGACCTGGGCCGCCTACAGACTTTCGTTCAAGACCAAAGCTAAAAAGCGATTTCCCTTCGGAGGAGACCTTCACTCCCCTCCTTGCTCCGAGGTCAAAAATTCTTATGGAGATTGAAGGCGAGCACTACCTGCGCCGACCTCCCCCATTGAAGCCGTTGAGCAGTTGTGATAGGATGAAGTACTACCAATTCCATCGCGACCACGACCAAGACACTGAGGACTGCTACAACCTGAAAAGAAAAATCGAAGACCTGATAAAGAGAGGCTACCTTAGAAAGTTTGTGAGGAACGAGGTCCCGGCGGAGAATCAACCACTTGCGGCTCTCCCCCCTGTCCTTACTGTTGACAATCGACCCACCGAGAAGTCGGTGGGTGTGATCTCTTGGGGAATAGAGCGTGCATCAAAGAGAGCCCAGGAGGGAGGAAATATGGAAAATGTACTCCCCTTTATGAAGTGGAAGGAAAGTGAGGAAGAAGTTGTAAACAATGATGCCGTCATGGTCGAGATGACCATCGCCAGGCATCCTGTAAGACGTATCATGGTTGATAGTGGAAGCTCAATGAATGTCCTTTTCTACGATGCTTTCTCTCGGATGAACTTGTCTTTTGATCGGTTGAAGCCAGTGCACACCCCTCTCGTGGGTTTCACTGGAGATTCTATGGGAGTCGAGGAAGAAATCACTCTTCCTCTAACTGCCGGGTCTCCACCCAGCAGAGCACGGTCATGATGACCTTTACTGTCGCCAGGCTCCCATCAACTTACAATGCAATCCTTGGCCGTCCAGGGCTTAACTTACTTGATGCAGTCATATCCACCAAACGACTGCTGGTGCAGTTCCCGATCCCCTTCGGTATGGGAGAGATGAGGGGGGCACCCAACCAGTCCAACATTACATGCATGCCATCCCCAGTGCCCAGGTGCTGGGAACGACCTTGGCATAGATGACCTCGATCAAAGGGTACAGGACCCTAGGGGTGGCCCCGTCGAGCATCTTTTGACTTATCACCTCGGCTTGGACCTACTGAAGATGGTACAGGTAGGAGCCCAGCTACCGGAGGATGAACAAGCTCGCTTGTTGAGTTTCCTTCAGGTGAACATAGACGTGTTCGCCTGGACCACAGCTGATATGCCAGGGATCCCCGCCGATGTCATCATTCACAGGTTGAATGTTGACCCAAAGTGCCACCCAGTCCGGTAAAAGAAAAGGAGTTTTGCCTCGAAGAGGCAGAAGGCGATCAACAACGAAGTGGAGAAGCTCCTTGCAGCCGGGTTCGTTCGCGGAGTGCAGTACCTTAGCTGGTTGGCGAATGTGGTCATGGTCAAGAAGAGTAACGGAAAGTGGAGGATCTGTGTGGACTACCCCGACCTCAACCGTTCTTGCCCAAAAGATAGCTTCCCTTTCCGAATATCGACCAGCTCGTGGACGCCACCTTGGGCCACTGCTTGCTCTCCTTCATGGATGCGTTCTCTGGGTATAACCAAATCAGAATGCTTATAGAGGATGAGGAGCACACTGCCTTCATCATAGACTGCGGGACCTACTGCTATAGAATGATGCCGTTCGGCCTGAAGAACGCTGGCGCCATATACCAGTGGCTAGTCAACAAGGTCTTCAAAGATCAGATTGGTCACAACATGCAGGTGTACGTGGACGATATGCTCATCATGAGCAAGTCGACCTCGGACCATGTCAATGATCTGGCGGAGACCTTTCGCAATCTTCGCCTTCACCAAATGAAGTTGAACCCGATGAAGTGCACCTTCGGCGTGGCGGTCGGGAGGTTCCTAGGCTTCATGGTCACCCAAAGAGGAATCGAGGCCAACCCAGAGAAGGTCCAAGCGATTCTTGATATGGAGCACTCCACCTCCAAGAAGTAGGTTCAATACTTCACCGACCGTATAGCGACTCTGAGCCGTTTCATCTCACGATCTACTGACTGCTGCCAACCCTTCTTCAAGGCACTACTAAAGATGCATGACTTTACCTGGTTGAAAGAGTGCCAGGAGGCCTTCGAGGAGATGAAGAGGATCCTGACATCACCACCGCTGCTCTCTCAGCTAGAAGATGGAGAAGAGCTCCTCCTCTACATGGCGGTCACCCTAGGAGCCATCAACTCGGTCCTGGTCTGCACGGACGAGGATGGTGTATAAAGACCAGTATATTATGCAAGCAAGCTTCTCCATGATATCGAGGTCAGGTACTCTTGCTCCGAGAAGTTAATTTTTGCACTCATTATGTCTGCCCAACGACTCAGACCCTACTTCCAAGCACACCCGATCACGGTTGTGATGGATCAACTGCTGAAGGCCATATTGAGCCGCCCAGATACCCTGGACATCTGGCAAAGTGGGCGCTGAAGCCTAGCGAGTTCGACATCACCTACCGGTTGAGGTCATCCATGAAGGCTCAGGTACTGGCTGACTTCCTAGTTGAGTGTGCAGGCCTGGGTGAGGAACCAGCGGAGATCTCCCAGGAGTAGTAGACGGGACCTGAACCGGAGGGGGACATCTGGGTCCTGCATATGGATGGAGCATCCAACTCCGGGGGAAGTGGAGCCAGACTCATTCTCGCTAATAGCGAAGGAGTCATCGTCGAGTACGCACTCCATTTTCAATTTGCTGCCACCAACAATCAGGCGGAGTATGAAGCGCTCCTCGCGGACTGAGAGTCTCTCATGAGTTGGGCGTGCCCAATCTGAGGGTCTTCACCGACTCACAATTGGTGGCCGGGCAGGTCTCGTGGGAATTTGAGGCCCGAGATCCTTAAATGTTGAAGTACTTGGAGCTAGTACGTACAAATGCAGCGGGTTTCAGGCGATTCAGCATCTCCCATATCCCGTATGGAGAGAATGCCCGTGCTGATGCCCTATCCCGGTTGGCGACCCTGCCGGACTCATTCCTGGGTCACGCCTACATCGAGCATCTCCAAACTCCAAGCTACGGGCACCTGGAGCAGTCCAGCAAGTTACCTCGGAGCCCAGCTGGATAGACAAGCATGTCAACTACATCACCAACAGTACCTTGCCCGAAGATTGTATGGAGGCTGGCCTTATCCAAAGGAAGGCCACGCGCTTCATGCTGATAGACGGACAACTCTACCGAAGGTCCTACTCCTACCCACTCCTGAAATGCTTGAGACCCTCAGAGACGACAGTCGTACTCCAAGAGATACACGAAGGCCTCTGCGGGAATCATGTCGGGGGCAGAACTTTGGCATACAAGGCCCTTCTGATGGGGGACATGTATCGAATGATGCATTTGAAGAATTAGATGGACTAAATGAAAATGAAATAGATAAACATGTAGCTATTCTATGTAAAAGAAATAGAATTATATGAAAGGAATATAAGGAAAAGAACTAGACTAGAAAAGAATCTCTCAAAGTAATTAAGAAGGGATCTTCATGGTTAGGAAACCACACAGGTTAGGGCTAGCCTACTTTCCTATTTCAGATCTGAAAGAAGATTATAAAGATGGCTATCCGGCTATTAATAATCTGAAATTCAGAAAAGGGACACTCAAGATGAAGTACTAAGAATAGCAAGGAGTTACTATAGATCTAAAGGCACCTTGTTTATGATTCCTTGGCACAGTAGACCTTCACCTTGAAAACTAGGAGACCCGGGGATCCTGCATAGATACATAGTAAAATTAAAAGATTTAGGTAGAAGAATGGAGAAATGGAAGAGGAAATTAGGAATGGAAGAAATGGCTTAGATTTGGCTTTAAGTAGATCTCCTTTGGCGTCCTTTGCTTTAATCATCTTCAATTGTTGGTGTGGAGAACTCCATTATAGATTATCTCTTTTGGAAGATGGGAAGGTTGAAATTGGAGAGGCTTGAAGAGGATTCTTCAAGGGTGGCCGAATGGAATTGGAAAAGGGACTAGTAGCTTGTTTGGTTAAGTATCCTAGGTCTCACACCTACCTTCTCTCAAGGGTCTTTGGCTAGCAAAGGAAGAAAGCTTTCTTAGAAAAAAAAAATTCATTTCATTCATCATTCCCATTACAAGAGAATTCTATGAGCTTTTATAAACCTTAAGCTCCTTTTCAAATTCAAAATGCAATACTTTTCATGGAGAAAATCAAGGGGTGTCCCATGAAGATAGGAGTGGCCCATTCAAATTTAAATCTCCTAATTACAAGGTGAGCACCCATAAAGAGTGGAGCTTCATTCAAATTTAAAAATTCATGGTTGATGTGTCTTGGTGATGTGGCATGATTTATCCTCCAAGTTGGCATGACTTGTCTTCCAAGGTGGCATGGTGCTTTGATGATGTGGTGCTCCAAGTAGTTGGTGAAGTTGGTTGCACTCATTCTTGCTTAATTGATGCCCAATGCAAGTAGATCTTGAACCCGACTCAATACAAAGCCAATTTAACTCTAATTGGACCCAAATTAAAATAAAACAGGACTCAATTATTCAAATAAAATAAATACAGGACTCATAGACTTATTACAGGACTTAAATTTCTAGTCTTCTATCCATAAAGAACTTGGCATTAGCTGAAGCCTCTTCCTGAGCCTGGTGCCTACACCACCTTCGCTAGGGGTACTATTGGAAAACAATGAGGAAGGTGATAATTATATTTTATGTATATATAAGAGTATTAAATTAATAATTAATTATCTTTAGAATTGATATTTTTATATATCTTTTGTAGGAAAAAATGCCATCATTATGTAGAGCTCGAATTATGGAATCCAACGGCGCGTACGGCTTATAATTCGGACTTTGAACGGGCCTGAAATGAATTTTAGAAGATTTTAGCATGGATTTTGAAGCCACATGATTTTTGGAGCATCCCTAAAATCTTTTGGCTGGCTCATGGTGGACCGGCTCAATGGTCCATCGCACGAGCCCTTGGTCCACAGTTGCCATTACCCACAGTCCATAGGCAGAGCCGTGGACCACCGAGCTCCGTTTGCTCTGAAACTCGCCTGAGGGATGCTCCCGGTGCCGCCCAAGCCATTGCCACCCTCACCGCTGGCCGGAGATTGTCCCAACGACCGGAAAAGTCGCCAAAAACATGTTGCTATGCGTCATCTTCCTCATCGCCGCAAGTCGCCGTCCCATAGCCACCGCCGTGCAAGCCGCCCAGCCCGCTGCCGTCCCGAAGTCGCCGCGAGCCACCATGAGCCGCTCGTTGCCATCAGCCATCCCCATTGAAGCCACTGGCCAGAATCCATGCTCCCCATCTCCACCAGCCCAAAGCCGTCCGAAGCCACCCGTCACCTCTATAAGCCGCCCCTTGCTGCCACCGTGAAGTCGCCGGAGCCACTCCACCGTCGGTCAAAAATTCACTGCAATTCCTCCAATGCCGTTGGTCCTATTTCAACCTCTCTATTGTAGCTCGTTGTCGGAAGGTAGCGTTCGTGTTTGAACGACGCTGGATGGACGCGGGATTGTGCGATAGAATTTTTAAGTTTAATTTTTGAGATTAAGATACTATCGTGAAAGAATTCGAATGAGGAGATAAGCGCCGAGTTTAAGAAGCAGATTAGGATGAGAAAATCACCGCGATTCCCACACGGGCCCGACACGATGTTTTCCATCTATAAATTTCGGTCATTCTATCCTCCGAAAGAGGATTGGAGAGAGACTTCATCCCATTCCACTTCCACCTCTTGTATTTCTTTTCTATGAAGTTGATATCTGGCTAGATCATCTTCTCGGGATTCCACTGTAGTGCTTGGCACAGGGGGTTTATTTTATTTTTAATCTTTTGTACTCCTTTTCTATGAAATAAAAATAGGAATTTCTTGTCAATATTTTTATGAATCATTTCATTCTTGTTAGGTATAGTTTATATTCTTGGGACAAGCTGTGATCAATAGATACAGTTTGTGCTCTTGGAATAAACTATCTCTAGGAGGAATTTTCATAATTTGTATGTGTTCGCTTTTTGACTAATCTATATTCCAAGGGAACGAGCTGTGATCGAACAGGTACGGGTCGTCATCGCCAAGAATAGGTTATATCTAGATCGGAATGTACGGATCTCATAGAAGTAGAGTGCCAGCCCACCTAACAAGTAACCAGTTGGAGTTTTGAGATTTTATCTTTTGCATTTACATTTTGTTTGTCTTAGTTAATTGTCTTAGTTAGTTAATTGATTTATATTCTGTTATTAGTTAAATATTAGTTTTTTCTTCAAAAATTCTTTTTCGGAATAATACAAAAATCTCTGTGGGTTCGATCCTTACTCCCGCTATTCTATCTTTAAGAGTAGTGGTATTAAGGTTTTAGATTGGTACGTTGCGACGCGCATCAGGAGGATGCAGCCAACTTCGTCAGGAAGTGCGATCGCTGCCAATGTCATGCTGTCATGCAACGCCAGCCGGCTGCACCGCCTCCCAGCTCTCTTCCCCCTGGCCATTTGCCCAGTGGGGCATGGACATCCTTGGTCTTTTTCCTCTTGCACCCAGGCAATACAAGTTCCTCATAGTCGCCATCGACTACTTCACAAAGTGGGTCAAGGCTGAACCACTGGCATGGATCGCGGAGACCAACATCCGCAAGTTCTTCTGGAAGTCAATCATATGTCGCTTTGGACTCCCTCACACCATCATCATTGACAACGGATGGCAGTTCGACAGCAGTTCGACAATCGAGAGTTCGAGAAGTTCTGTAACGACCTCAGCATCCGCCATCGCTTCACTTTGGTGGCTCAACCTCAAACCAACGAAGAGATCGAGGTGACTAACCGAACTATCCTTCAAGGACTCTGGACCAGGCTAAACCAAGCCAAAGGCAGATGGGTTGAAGAACTCCCCAGTGTCCTATGGGCGTACCATACAATATCCCGGACGGCCACTTGAAGGACTCTAGACCAGGCTAGACCAAGCCAAAGGCAGATGGGTTGAAGAACTCCCCAATGTCCTATGGGCGTACCACATAATACCCCGGACAGCCACAGATGAGACTCCATTCAACCTCGTCTTCGATGCGGAGACGGTGATCCTGGTGGAGCTAAATCTGCCAACACTATGAGTGGAGCAATATAATGAAGCTGAGAACCCAGCTCGGCTCCTACTCAACCTGGACCTCCTTGAAGAAACAAAGGACAAGGCTCAACTTTGGATTGTGGCTTACCGACAAAGGATGGCCCGATATTACAACTCCAGGGTGAAGCCCGAAGACCTTCCACCCGGGCGACCTGGTATTGCGACGGGCAGAAGCCTCCTAACCACGAGAATGCGGCAAACTATCCTCGAATTGGGAAGGCCCTTACAGAGTAGTCGAGGCCCTTCCTCAGGGGGCCTACTATCTCGTCAAGCTCGATGGAGCATAATTTCCACAGACCTGGAATGTTGGAAACTTAAGGATGTACTACTAATGATGTAAGACTTCCTCCCATTAATAATAAGTTTCTTTTTAGCACAATGGTTGCGTCTTTCTCGCAAGAACACTGTCGTCGACCCCATATTCAGCAATTTAAGATCGAAAACTCCTGAAGCCCGGCACCTTAAGACCGGAGACCCCGGCAACTCAAGACCGAAAACTCACGAAGCTTGGCACCTTAAGACCAGAGACCCCGGCAATCCAAGACTGGAAACTCTTGAAGCCCGGCACCTAAGGACTGGAAACCCCGGCACTGGAAACTCATGAAACCCGGCACCTTAAGACCGGAGACCCCGGCAACTCAAGACCGAAAACTCCTGAAGCTCGGCACCCAAAGATCGAAAACCCTAACATCGAAAACTCATGAAGCCCAGCACCCAAAGACCAGAAATCCCAGCACCATAAGCTCTTGAAGCCCGTCACCTTAAGACCGGAAACCCCGGCATCAAAAATTCCTGAAGCCCGACATCTCGAGATGAGAACCTTAGGACCGCTGGCACTTGGCAGGTTCCCAGAGCCTTCCAACTATTGCTTCAATCCAATACAGGTGACCACTATAAAGGCTTTTAGTTTTTCTCTAAGTCGCTGCAACGATCGAGGCATCCCAAAGAAGATCGAATTTGGAGTCAGACAAGACCAAAATTCGTGACATCATAAAAAGCACAGTGAGCCAAGGAGTGGAATACGAAAATGAGAAGGAACAAAGAGCGCTTCATTAAAATAAGGTTTTTTACAACCTGGAGGGACCCCCGATAGGTCAGGCAACCCCAAAGACAAAATGAAAACCTTATATTATATACATGGAGGACTCCCAAGATCATTGGGTCGCCGGCTCCTTCCCGGGCCGGTGCGCTGGTGAACCATCAACTCCTTGGATCTTCGCCGGCGCGGTCGCTTGCTCAGCTGGCTACTCGGTAGTTGCCTCCTCGCCTCTCCTGAAGGAGCCCCCTCTTCTTCAGGTCGCCCTTCAGCACCGCCAATGACGACTCCCCCCAGGTTGAGCTCGGGATACATCGACGACACCTTCTCCTGGCAGGCTTTGAACCCCTTGATGAACGAGTCCACGGCTACTTTGTGAACCTCATCCTCAAACTCCAGTGATGCCCCGAACCTAGGCACGGCTTCAAGGGCCTCCTTCTTGGTAGATTCCATCAGTGCCAAGGCCCCTTGTGCCTTGTCATTCACCACCGCCAACTCCACCAGGATCTCGTTGACCCGGGCCTCGAGCATCCGGGACTGCCCCTCCAGGCAGGAGATCTCCACCACGGTCTCCTCGGTGAGAAGCTTCACCCGTGCCCTCTCCTCGGACAGGGACACCTCGAGGTCCCTATTGAGCCCCTCAGTCCAGGACAGATCTTGGCAAAGGAGTTTGTTGGTCTCCTTCATCGACTGCCCCTTCTCTATCAAATCCTTCACGTCGACCATGAGGTTGGCTAGTCTCTTCTCCTTCTCAGCCTCCCTCTTTGCCCAGCCGGCACAGAATTCCTGGAGTAGTAGCACGTCGGCCCCGATCTGCATCAAAGAAAGGGTTAGTCCCTTTGTAATTTGACCGAAACATCAAGATGCCTAGTACTTACTGAGAAGAGCTCAGAAAGAATGTTCCAAAGTGCCACTGTGTAGTCCCGGCCTCCCCTTATATGGTGATCCCGGGGTTGGACTGCATGCTTCATCATCCGCTCTACCAAATCAGCATCCCGGATAACTGAAGCATTCACCGGAATCCCCGTTGATATGCCCCTAGGTCCGAAGGAAGTCGGCGCCGAGGCCTCCTCGGTGACTAATGGCAAAGATCATGGAGGGACCACTGTCGCTGCTGGAGGGCCCACCGCACTGGTCGGCAGCATCGTAGGCAAGGCGGGCCGCTCGCCTGCCCTCCCCTCATCGACGTCGACTATCTTCCGGGAGGGAACTCGCTGATGAGTGGGCCAGGGAGCGAGCTCAGCCGCTCTCGGCTCCGAAGTCGAAGTGGGCTGGGCCTGTTGACCAGTTTCCACATGGGCCCTCTTTAGCGTAGTCTCCCTAGGCCCGACCGAAGCACTCCTCTTGTGGGTGGACTCCATCAGATTTTCTGTGAAATACTTCATCCCTATAAAAGAAAAAAGAGAGCAAAGAAGGGTCAAAAAAAAGAGGAAGGAAAATGAAAAAGAGACATGGATGCGTGCCCAGCGATAACTCATCGAGCTCTCAGATCGGGCTGATCCTGACCTCGAACAAGTTTTACTCTGATAGTAGAACTTCAAGGGAGGGGAGCTCGTCGCTGATCAATTAGGTGAGGATTTCCCGTCGGCCGACTCCACTTGGGAGTTACGGTTCAGAGACCGGTCCGGATTACTCCAGACCCAGTCGACATCCTCGATCGAAGCGAAGAAGTACTAGTTCTTCTATCCCTTGATTTTTGTGGGATAATCAAATCGGAGGCACTTGGGCCGGGAAAAAAGGAACCACCACCCATCATCGGTAGGGTGGTGTTCCTGGATAAAAAGAGCCCTGAACAAAGAGAAACGGGCAATAAGCCCATGGAAGTGGTAGAAGACAATGAAGCCGGAGATGACCCTAATGGTGTTGGGAGTCAACTGGGCTGGCACGAGGCGATAATGGCTAAGGAAAGAAAGAAAGAAGGAGTGAAGAGGAAAATGAAGGCCCCCAGCAAGGAACTCCTCGTAAAAGGCGATTCGACTCGGACCGCTTCAGACGGCCCGCTCCCTCGATCTTGAGAGCGAGAGCCAGATGGAATCTGGGACCCGCATATTTCCTGGATCAGGAAAAGGTCCTCTTCGATCATTATCAAGACAATGCTAGAGGGACTGGTCAAAGCCGCTGCCGTCGGAGGGGCGACAGCAAGGACAGAGGGGGCGACAGGAACCCTAGGGCTTCCTATGACTATCCTGCTACGATGCAGGCACCTCCGGACCCCGAGAAAAACTTCATCCTCCTCATCGCAATATGGAGTCCTCAGCTAGGAGGGGCTTGCTTCATTCGGGTTGCTAGAAGGTCGAGGGTGTCGGCCCGAAGGAGCCATTCCAGCTAGAAAGGATGAAGATGAAAGAGAGGAAGATGGAAGGCCTAGGAGAAGGGATCGGTCCACCTAAGAAGAGGGAAGAATGTAAACACTACCAGTCAAAAAGAAGAAGAAAAGGAGGGGAGGCCATGGAATACCAACCTGCTTGACTTGGCAAAAGGGAACAGTCAGGAAGAAGAAGAAGAAACTCTGAACCGCCAGAGAAGCATGAGAAATTCGAAAGAGGCAGATTTTCAAAAAATTCCCTCCCTTTTCAAAACCTATAGACGGCAGCCGTATGGCCCATTTCGCATCCCGCCACTGGATGAACGCCACGTGTGGAGACGGCCGGCTTTGATGCTTCGGTTTGCTAAAAACTGCCTCGAACTTGGCATGGTGCAATTATGGTTCCTCAAACCTACAAACATGGCACCCGCGCATTTGTCCTCAAAGCGCAACATGCTAAGCGGTGGCGATCGTGGCAATAATTATAGCAAGCTTTTTATCCTTTTATGTCAGCCCCGAATTAACTCTCTTCGCTCCAGTCGAGACACTTCGATGGGACTTGGGAGTGGGGGGCAAATGATGTGGCAAGACTACTGACGTGGAGTACACCTCGAATCCAGTTGGTAGAAGGGGCGAGCAGGCATCGCCATGTCGGACTTCTTTCCGAGCTCCCTCGCCAGGTGGCGCCCTAGGGTCCTGCCCACCTCGACCGATGTCGAGCTCCTTTGCCAGGTGGCTCCCCAAGGGTCATGCCCACCTCGTCCGAAGTGGAGCTCTCTCTGCTCCTTCGCCAGGTGGCTCCCCAAGGGTCGAGACCACCTCGATCGAAGTGGAGCCCTCTCCGCTCCTTCGCCAGGTGGCTCCCCAAGGATCGAGCCCACCTCGGTCGAAGTGCAGCCTTCTCCGCTTTTTTACCAGGTGGCTCCCAAGGGTCGAGCCCACCTCAGTCGAAGTGGAGCCCTCTCCGCTCCTTCTCCAGGTGGCTTTCCAAGGGTCGAGCCCGCCTCGATCAAAGTGGAGCCCCCTCTGCTCCTTCTCCAGGTGGCTCCCTAAGGGTCGAGCTCATCTCGGTCGAAGTCGAGCCCTCTTCGCTCCTTTGCCAGGTGGCTCCCCAAGGGTCGAGCCCACCTCGGTCGAAGTAGAGCCCTCTTCGCTCCTTCGCCAGGTGGCTCCCCAAGGATCGAGCCCGCCTTGACCGAAGTGGAGCCCTCTCCGGTCCTTCGCCAGGTGGCTCCCCAAGGGTCGAGCTCATCTAGACCGATGTGGAGCCCCCTCCGCTCCTATGTCAGGTGGCTTCCCAAGGGTCAAGCCCACCTCGACCAAAATCGAGCCCTCTTCGCTCCTTCGCCAGGTGGCTCCCTAAGGGTCGAGCCCACCTCGACCGAAGTGGAGCCCTCTTCGCTCCTTCGCTAGGTGGCTCCCCAAGGGTCGAGTCCGTCTCGATCGAAGTGGAGCCCTCTCCGCTCTTTCGCCAGGTGGCTCTCCAAGGGTCGAGCCCACCTCGATCGAAGTTGAGCCCTCTTCGCTCCTTCGCCAGGTGGCACCCCAAGGGTCGAGCCCACCCTGATCGAAGTAGAGCCATCTCCGCTCCTTCGCCAGGTGGCTCCCCAAGGGTCGAGCCCACCTTGGCCGAAGTCGAGCCCTCTTTGCTCCTTCGCCAGGTGGCTCCCCAAGGGATGAGCCCACCTCAGAGCCCTCTCCTTGGGAGCATAATAACGAAGGCACCACCACCGAGACTACCACAAAGCCGGTGCGTAAAGTGCGGCGCACCCAGTACGGTGCCCCAAAGCTAGAAGGGCGCGTCTACCCTTGTTTGCACTAATTAGAAAAGAGTGTCCCGATCGAGGTGTCAGATCCTGCAGTCGACTACTTGAACCGCCCCTAAAGAGAAGGCCATGCTAGGAGCTTCAGGCCCAAAGGCGACCACCCCCGGATCGAGGCCCTACTAAATTCTCCCATTATAATAATCTATTGGGAGAACAAGGCTCACGACTTAACTCCATTCTCTAAGGGGTAATGACCTGGGGAATGCTTCCAACGAACTCCATTGACCCTTGAGCACCCCTGGAGGGCGAGAATCGAGGAACTAGGAGGATCGGCATTCAAAAAGGGCACCGAGTGAACGAAGGCAAAAAGAGTGCAAGTCTAAGAAAAGGGAGAATGGACGAGGGGAAGTCACGGAGACCTCTCAAAAGACTCCTGGAGGAAGTCCCGATGGACATAACCGCCACAGCTTGAGCATCCCTCTTTCTAACCTCTTTTATTTGATTCTTTGTTCCTCCTCCAAGCATGGTGACCGAAGTGGAATCTGCCTTGGGGGATCTGTTCCTCTTTACCGTCCGCTGACTTGATCGTCGGAGTGTCCTTGCCAGGATCCCTGGCTCAGGTCTCTAACTCTGTTTTGTATGACCAAGGTCTTTAACTTGTTTTGTATGATCGGGAACCATAAGATTCCGGAGTAAAGGGGCTGATGTCCGGCGCCACATCACAGCTGCAGGCTATGACAGTAGGGTCGGCAACACAAGGTTTTATGAACATTACTACTTATAGTCACGATGCTTCAATGATTTTAAGCTTTCATGTCCTGAGGCACAAGTTTAATTACTTTTTTAATTCATATTTTTTCACAACTGGCCTCCAATTATATATGTCACTAGATGAATAAATGTTTGGTAGCCTTTTATAACAATATGGAGGCATTGTTGAAGTTAATGGTTTCAGCAATTTGTTGATTTGCAATATATTTTTTAAAATTTTTATATTTTTTATGTATAATATGTTTGATAATGTATCTTTTATATTATATTTTGTCAATGATGTAGGCTACCTTAAGAGTTCAGTCCTCTGCCAGGTCGAGCTCGCGAACTCGGCGACTAGGCCGGAGCCGACATCCACCCTCCAGAGGAGACCCTCGGAGGTTAGTGCCCCGCGATCGAGGTCGAGCCAAGAGCTCACCCGCCGAGATCGAGCCTCTCCGAGCGCGCGCCCTCTGGAACGGTCCGCTGACATCTGCCCTCCAGAGGAGACCCTCGGAGTTTAGTGCCCTGAGGTCGAGGTCGAGCCAAGAGCTCACCCGCCGAGGTCGAGCCTCTCCGAGTGCGTGCCCTCTGGACCGGGTCCACCGACATCCGCCCTCCAGAGGAGACCCTCGAAGGTTAGTGCCCCGCGGTCGAGGTCGAGCCAAGAGCTCACCCACCGAGATCGAGCCTCTCCGAGCGCGCGCCATCTGGATCGGGCCCGTACTTCGCCCTCCTCCACCTGGCCATCCCTGCAAGCCCGGAGTGCCCAGATCGGAGCCGACCCCGCCATCCCGAGATGCCGGTGAGCCGCCCGAGGACCATGGAACGACGCCCCCCATGCCGCCATAACTACCTGTCCGACCGTACTTCCAGGAAATGGGCCGGCCAGAGAGCATGCACCCCTAGGGCGGCGGCTCCCGGATCGAGGCGCTGCCAAACTTTCCGAAATGGAGCAACTAGAGAGAATATCAGAAGGAATGAGAGCTTCCCCTACCACCTGTCAGGAAAGGCGTCCTGTTCACGACACGGAATCCAGCCCCATGCGCCTGCCAACCCAGCAGAGATCTCGAGGCAAGCCCCCAACGGCCAATCTTCGACTACAAAGAACGATCGGCACCCCCCAAGGGGGGAGAGGTAACAAACAAGAGAAACAACAAAACAAAAAACAACACAAGCGCAAGCTCAACCGAGAGAGCGGAGCGCCACCACCAACACCACGGTAGAAGGAAAGTCGCCGAGAAACAGGGAGAAGCGGAGCAACAGGGAACCCCTCTATCCCCGTTGTCACTCTCCCCCTGCTGCTTTTCTCCTTCACCGACACATCACTCCACATCCCTCCTAGTGCGGAGTCCATCAAGAGGGGCCCGACCAGGAGGATTTGTTCTCTTGGATCGTTACTGACTTGACCGTCGGAGTGCCCCCACCGGAAACCCCGGTCCGGGTCTCTGACCTCTGTTTTGTAGGTCCAGAAGCGGAGGACCGGCAGGTGGCGAGAGGAGCGCGCTCCGACGCAGCAACTACGGGCCACGACGGTCTTGGCGGCAACACAAAGTTTCCTCCTTACATTATATACTAATCTCCAATTATATTCAGGAAAACTTTTCAATACCACTTCAATACTTTATATTTAGAAGAATTTTCAATAATTGCTCCCCCTTTTTCACGTAACAAGGTTAATTTCCATTTTTATGCAATTCTTCTCATTTTCATGCACTTCTCCCCCTTTCTGTCATCAACAAAACATAATAAAAGTATAACATTACCGGGGAAAAGGTTAACATGTTGAAATAAAAGTAAAATTATTGTTTGAGATAATTTCACCAAGATATTTAATTTACATAATTCAAATCATTCATCCATAATTATTCATAAATATTCATATATTAATCATAACACAAGATTTCCAAAATACATTTATATATATATGTAAAGAGTGTTGGTACAAGATGTGATACAATACAAAAGTATCAATGCACTACAAAATAGTATCACATACAACAAAAGGGACAGAATAAGTGAGATCCAAACTCAAAAAGTAGGGCTGGGCTCATCTTCACTGGAAGAAGAAGAGCCAATTTCTAAGATGCTAGATTGTGGTTTGAACTTAGGAAACCTAGGCCTAAGGTCCCTAAGTCTGGTCCTAGAAACCTAGGCCTAAGGTCCCTAAGTCTGGTCCTAGTAGGAATAGGTGGTCTAGCAACTCTAGGTCTAGAAGGTTAAGACTCGGCTGAAATCAAGATAAGAGTTGTCTGCACTGAAGGAGGATCTGACAATGCCAAAGTGCTGGTACCAGAAAGAATCTGCATCGCTAGAGTATCTGAGATATCAGTGCTCTGCTTCTTAGTGACTACGGGTGAATCAGTGGCCTGTGTGCCAGTATAATGCTCATCTATAGGAGAGTCTACAACAGGTGTGCCAGTAGAGTTCTCAGGCTCTCTATGTCCAAAGTCAGTACCATCATCTGGTCAGGTCCATCATCTGGCGGTGGAGGAGGTGTTGATGGTCCAGCTGTACTGATCTCCTGAAGAGTTGCTAAGATTTGTTGAAATCTATCCCTCATCTCAGTCTGTAAGACATATATCCTAGTATCAGTCTCAGCTCTACCTCGCTGTAGAGCAGAGAGCTCATCTAAGATAGTCTGCAATCTCTGATCATCATGCAAACCACCAGTATCCGGATCTCTCACAGGTGATCGAGGTGAAGTAGGTACTAGCTCAGAGGGTCCAGTCTCATCTGTAGGTCGCTCAGTCTCGATGTCCTGTAGCTATCCATTCTGCTTATCCTCAGAAGACTCCTCATCGTCAGAATGTACAACTCTGTCCTGAGATCTTCTGAATCCATTGGCCTTCTACTTTATGAAATCCCATTCTTTTCAGTGTTTTAACATTGTATCTGTCAGTATGTAATAAAGGTCTGCTCTCCTTCTCTGATAAGTCAACACTAGCATCCTGAAAGAGTAGAGTAAACACCATCCCATATGGAAGACAGGCTCGTGCCCTGCGAGCTGCTTCCCTCATATGTGAGATCATAATATAAGGCAAGTTGAGAGCCTCCCCCTTAATCAAAAATTTCATGAACATTAAATCTCTTTCGCTCACCCAGTCCAATCTTCCAGTTCTTAGTAAAAACACTCTGCTAATGATGATATGTAACAGCCTCATTTCCAAAGACAATTAGTTAGCTCGAACATGTACTATCCCTGATACATCACTCCTTTCTAAAACTTTTCTTAGAGTTTTTGTTTCTCTTTCATAACCAAAAAATACTCTCCTTCATTTGGTATTTGCAGTAATCTACTTAACTTTTGCTTATTCACAACAATACCTTTTCTTTTAACAATGGATTCAAGATGAAAAGTACCAAGAGATAAGTTTTCAAAGAAATGTCCGACTAAGGTTGGATAAGTGGGCAAATCAAGCATACAAAAGTGTCTCCAACCCCGAACATCAAGCCAATCACCTATCCTCAAGTTCTCTCCCTCTAGGAAACTGAAATCCACGGTTCTTCCAGAGGTTACTTGCCGATTACCCATAAGAATGACCTGTTATGGAGCTTCTGGAGCTTCAGTTGGCTGTTGCTCAAGCTGTTCTTTAGTGGATTGAGAAGCCGAAGCATCTTGCCTCCGTTTGGTCCTCCGTTCCTCTGCAACGGATCGAATCACCTTCTTAGGTCTTTTTGCCATGACATTTCTAGGAGCCATTGAGCTCGTATTAGATTAGGAAGGGTTCTAGAGGTGTTCCTAAGGCTTAGGAGGAGAATCCGATGGAGTTAAACAGTGGAAATGAAAAAATGGTTTAGGATTGAAAGCTACGGAACCCTATTTAAAAAAGGCCCAACCCGTCCTTCGAGTCGACTCAATATGATAGGGGATTGCTCGAGTCGGCTCGAGCAAAAATACAGGGTAAAACTTAAAAGATCAAACTAAAGATTTCTATAGTTAAATCAGTACCAAATGAAGTGGTCGATAGCTTTAAATTGAATTTTGAAGACTCTAGATAATTTTTTATATTTTTTTTAAAAAAATAGGTCAACAATCTTAAGATAGGTCACATAAACCTAACTCTCCTCTAATCTTTTTAAATCTATCTTGGCTAAGAGGCTTGGTAAAAATATCAGCTAGTTGGTTCTTAATTGGCATAAATTCTAATTCTACATTATTATTCAAAATATGGTCTCTAATGAAATTATGCCTTATTTCTATATGCTTAGTTCAAGAATGATGAATTAGATTTTTTGATAAATTAATAGCACTTGTGTTATCACATTTGATAGGAATCTTAGATTGGATAACACCATAGTCTTCTAGCTGTTGCTTAATCCACAATACTTGTGCACAACAGCTTCCTGTAGCCACATACTCTGCTTCAGTAGTGGATAGTGCTATAGAGTTCTGTTTTCAACAGTGCCATGAAATTAAGTTAATACCTAGAAATTGACATGTGCCACTGATGATTTTTCTATCAATCTTACAGCCACCATAGTCAGCATCCGAATAACTAATTAACTTTAAAGATGAATGCTTGGAATACTACAATCCTATATTACATGTGCCTTTAAGATATTTGATAATTCTTTTAACAACGATAATGTGTAATTCTTTTGGATTTGATTGAAAATATGCACACATACAAACACTAAATAGAATATCAGGTCTACTAGCAGTTAAATAGAGTAGAGATTCGATCATACCTCTATATAACTTTTGATCAACACTTGTGCCATTTTCATCTTTATCTAATTTGCATGCAAGACTCATGGGTGTTCCGGCTTCCTTGCTTGATTCCATGCCAAACTTTTTGATAATCTCTTTAATGTATTTGGCTTGGTTGATTAGAATCCCTTCCTTCGATTGTTTGATTTGAAGCCCGAGGAAGTAGTTTAGCTCATCCAATAGACTCATTTCGAATTCACCCTGCATTAACTTAGCAAAATCTAGGCACAAAGATTCATCAGTAGATCAAAATATTATATAATCAACATAAATTTGAACAACCAAAATATTATTATTTTTCTTTTGAATAAACAAAGTAGTATTTACACTACCTCTTACAAAATCATTTTCAAGTAAAAACTTATTTAATATGTCATACTAGGCTCTAGGTGCTTGTTTAAGACTATATAAAGCTTTATTTAACTTGAAAACATGATTTGAAAAAGAGTGATCGATAAAACCAGATGGTTGTTCTACAAAAACTTCTTTGGATAAAAAACTATTTAGAAAAGAGCTTTTTATATCCATTTGAAATAATTTAAAGTTCATGAAACATGCATATACCAAAAGTAATCTAATGGTCTCTAGTCTAGCTACCGGTGCATAGGTCTCATCAAAATCTATTCCTTCTTCTTGGTTATAACATTGAGCTACCAATCTAGCTTTATTTGTAATTACATTACCTTGTTCATCTAGCTTATTTTTATAGACCCATCTAATACCTATAACAGGGTAGTTAGATGGTCTCTTTACAAGTATCCAAACATTGTTCTTCTTAATTAGTTTAACTCATCATGCATAGCTAACATCCAATTAGGGTCGTTTTCAGCTTCTTCTATGGTATGTGGTTCTACATGAGATACAAAAGCAATTAAATCATGTGATCCCTATATGAAGCTCTAGTCTTAACACCTTGTGATGGATCTTTTATAATGAGTTCTTTGGGATGTGATTGTACATACTTCCATTCTTTAGGTAGATCTTCATGATTCTTACTTACAACATCTTTTCGTTGTTCACTTGCTTGCTTTTCTTTGATAGGCATGTCCTTTAATCTATTTTCAAGTGTACCTGTATCATTATCAGTACAAACTTCTTTTTAAAAGATGCAATGTCAGTCTCATTGAAAATAACATAAATTAACTCTTCAACAGTTAAAGTTCTCTTATTAAATACTCGATAAGCTTTACTATTAGTTGAATAACCAAGAAAAATAGTCTCATTAGATTTAGCATCGAACTTACCAAGGTTATCCTTACCATTATTAAGTCCAAAATATTTGCAACCAAAAACATGAAAATAATCAATGTTTAGCTTTCTATTGTTCCATGATTCATAGGGGGTTTTTCTTATAATAGGTCTAACTAAAACTCTGTTTAAAATATAACAGGCGGTATTTACAGCTTCTGCCTAAAAGTATCTTGGAAGATTGCCTTCACAAAGTATAGTTCGGGCCATCTCTTCCAAGGTCCTATTCTTTCTCTCTACAACATCATTTTGCTGTGGTGTTCTAGGAATGAAGAAGTTGTGGTCAATACTGTGCTTTGTGCAAAAGTGATCAAAATATTGATTTTTGAATTCCGTACCATGATCACTACGAATAGAAATAACAGAAAGATTTTTCAAGTTTAAAACTCTTTTGTAAAATTTCTTAAATGCTTTAAAAGTTTTATCTTTATGTGCAATAAATAAAATCCAAGTATATTTTGAAAAATCATTTATAATCACAAGATCGTACTTTATACCACATAGGCTTGTTGTCCTAGTGAGCCCGAATAGATCCATGTGAAGTAGCTCTAAAGGTCTAGTGGTAGAAATAATATTTTTGGATTTAAAACTCCTCCTAACATATTTTCCTAATTGGCATGCATCGCAAACATAATCAAAATTTACTTTAAACTTTGGCAAACCTTTGACTAAATCTTTTGAGATAAGTTTTGCAATAGTATGCATGTTAGCATGTCCAAGTCGTCTATGCCATAGTAGACTTGATTCCTTGCTCTTATCATTCACTGCTACAATACTTTGTTACTTGATATAGCTAGATCATTAAGATCTACCACATATATATTGCCAAGTCTATGTCCAATGAACTTTGTACAAGAGTCAAGAGGATAAACGACTATACACATTGAAGCCTTGAAGAAAACATTAAAGCCAACATCACATAATTGACTGATACTTAACAGATTATGCTTTAATTTTTCTACTAGCAATACATTCTCAATAAAGGTGGAAGGAATAATTTTAATTTTACCAATACCAATTATCCTTCCTTTACGGTTGTTACCAAATGTTACCATGCCACCATCTTTTTCTTCAAGGATAAAGAATTGATCTATATCACCTGTCATATATCTTGAACCGCTATCAATATACCATCTTTTCTTTACGTTTATGGCTGCAAGACATCCTTGCAAAATAATCAAGTAGTGGATTTAGATACCTAAGCTCTCTTGGGTCCTTGTAAGTTAGTAGGATTGGTTCCTTTTGGAATCCAAATTTTCTTGATTTTCTTTTTGCCATTATATTTCAAATGACACTCAAATGCTTTGTGACCTATGTTATTACATGCATAGCAAATAATTCTTGACTTTGGATAAGGAGCATGTGATGTAAACTTAGGTCTATATTATTTTGATATAATGAACTTTGGAGCATAAGAAATGGATGCAGAAAACTTATTTGTATTTGTACCTTTATAACCAATTCCAAATTTATTACTAGAATCTCTTTAATTTTTCAAAATCAATTTAAGTTTGTTAGAACTTAAAGTTAATTTTTCAACTAAGGATTTCAGCTTTTGAACTTTTTTTTTGCAAATCATTATTTTTTCTTTATAAAATTTTATTCTTTTCAAGAAGTTCTTCTTTTTCAAATTGGATGGTTTTAAGTCTTTCACAAGTCATACTTAATTCTCTTTGCAAAATTTTATTTTTTCACAAACTTTATTTTTATCTTTTTCAAATATATCACAATTATTTTTTAAACTCTTCATTTTCAAATCAGCTTTTTTATATTTTGACAATAATTCACAAAAGGCATTATGAAGCTCATCATAAGTAAAATCTAAATTTGGTTCAGAAGTTATTACCTCATCCTCCAAACCCATAAAACAAATCTGAGTTGTCTTCATTGTATCTTCTTCTTCTTTATTTGATGTAGACTCATCACTGTCGCTCCATGCTGCAAGCATGACTTTCTTTTTCTTCCTTTTGAATAATTTTTTCTTGGCTTCTGGACAATCAGGACGTATGTGTCCTGGTTTCTTGCATTCATAACATATTGGAATTTGATCTTTGTCCTTGTCCTTATCTTTTTCTCATTTCTTTCCATGGTCTTCTCTTCTGAATTGCTTTCTCCATTTATTGGTTCTTCTTCTGCCCATAAATCTCTTAAACTTTCTTATTACTTAAGGCAATTTCATCATCCTCCATATCATCATCATCAGAGGTATCTAAATCTTCATCTTTATCTTCTTCAGTTACTTTAAATGCAATGGCCTTTTTCTTTTTTTGAATCTTCTTATGTTCTTTGCTGCATGGCTAACTCATGTGTGATCAATGACCCCAGCAACTCATTCAATGGTAGTGTTTCAAATCCTTTGCCTCCTAAATAGCTGTAATCTTTGCTTCCCATTTTTCTGGCAAAGATATCAAAACTTTCTGCACTAAATCAGTATTAGTATAGATCCTACCAAGACTTTTAAGATCATTTATAATGTCAGTAAAGTGTGAGAACATAGTAGATATAGTTTTATTTGGCTTCATTTTGAATAACTCATAATTATGCATAAGAATGTTAATTTTAGAAGTCTTTACTTGTGATGTGCCTTCGTGTGTGATTTCGAACTTATCGCAAATTTCTTTAGCAAAATTACACGTGGAAATTCTGTTAAATTCGTTTGGATCCAAAGCACCATAAAGTAAATTCATGGCTTTGGCATTTAACTCGGCATTTTTCATATCATTCTCGTCCCATTCCTCTTCAGGTTTGGAAACTTCAACATCATTAACTCTAATAGTGGGTGTGTGAGGTCCTCTTAGAATTATCTTCCACAATTGGAAGTCTACGGCTTGAATGTATATCTTCATCCTAACATTCCAATATTTATAATTAGTTACTGTAAAAAGTGGAGGTTGGGTTGTGGATTGGCCTTCGGTCAAAGAGATACTCATGGGATGTGCCATCAATCTTTACTCTAACAAATTTCAGAGACTCTTCTCTGATACTACTTGTTGCCCATGTGGCTTTCCAAGAGGGGATGAATTGGGATAAAAAAACTTGCAAGTATATGTGATGGGGGACTAATATGCATGCAATTCTTTTTGTATGTTTTGTATATGGGGTTAGGTGATTAATTCCTGATTTTCATATCAAAATTAGTTGTAGAGAATTTTGTATGAATTTTTGAAGCCACGCATGCAGATTAGGACATAGAAAAGTACTAAAGAAGGATCGCCGGGGCTGAGAAGCCTCGGTTAGGGCAAGTTCTCCTACAATATAATTACTGGAGGTAGAGGGGGTGTACCTGACAACGTCTAAAGTGCCCGGTGAAGATCGCAGCAAAGGGATCTCTCGTTCCTCGATGGATGCGGCCTGGAAAATCGAGCCAAAGACTCGCGGATACTCGGCTTTCTGCTCGGTGGTCCGATTGAGGCGTGGATGGAGTCATTGGATTCGTAGGAACTCGGGGACCTGCAAACGACCTGTCAGGGATTAGAAAACTCAAAGGAGATCAAGAAAATAAAGGAAAATAGCAAAGGAAAGAAAGTTTTGGAGAGGGCTGGAAGGATGGTTGGCAGCAGGAAGATGTTTGCAAACACCGGGAAGAAGAACTTTCAAACCCCTTTATGCACACAGCAGGATAATCACACAAAGCAATAGAAGAACTCAAGGTTTATTTCATATCAAAATCTCCCTTCATACAAGAGGCTAGGGTCCTTTAAATAGACCATTAACCTTGGGCTCCAAGTAAGGGCACATTAGTCTTTACATAAGAATCCTTTTTCCTCTCAAACCCTAGCTAGAAAATAAGGAAACATTAGGTAGAAAAATCCCTAAAAGTTCTCTTGACTTGGTCAACACTCCAAGGATGCCTAGGGAGGAGTGTTGGGCTTCTAGGAGCAGCAAGAGGCCGGCCCAAAGGGGCTCGGGTGCATGGGTTTGGGCCTCTGGAAGCTGGGGTGGCCTGGTAGCCATGTAGCAGGAATATTCCCTGGTATCTTTCTTCTTTAGGGCTTGGGCTTGGCACCTGGGCTTGATTTCTTTGGGCTAGGATGCAGATGGACCTCTGGAATCATGGATGCCTTGGTATATGAATATATTTTGGCATCTGGAAGGGAATCTGGGCATCTGGAGGGCATCTGCAAGGAATCAGGATTTTCTGAATTTTCTCCTGGGGTCTTCAAATCTTCAAGCTGGGTTGGACTTGGGCTATACTTCCATGTCTTCAATCTGGTTGGACTTGGTCTTTACTTGTATGATGTGGTCTAGAGTCTTCAATATGGTTGAATAGGACTCAAAAAAATAAAATTAGCTCGACATGAGCTGACTAACACTGGACTGAACTAGCTCAACATGAGGTGACTAGTACAGAACTGAAACTCAAAATACTCAAATAACAACTAAAATGGACTTAGATAGGCTAAGCCCTTATTATAGATGGACTCATAAATTATTGATCAATTCATAGAGGGTTGAAAAGCCTCTATCTTATTCTGGTGCCTTTGGTGTCCCCACCAATGTGCACTTTGAAAATCTTTTAGTGTTGTGGTGTTGTGATAGATTATGCAACGGAAGCAAGTAAATCAATAATCACAAACAAGTCAAGCAAACACAATCACAAACATAAAAATTTAGAGTGGTTCGGAGCAACCTTGCTCCTACGTCCACTACCCAAGCACCACTTAGGATTTTCACTATATTCTTTTTAGAATACAGTCAGATTGTTTTACCAGGATCACAATCCAAACCCAACATCCTTTGGTTTTAACACTGGGCTCACCAAAGAAACCAACACCCTTTGGTTTTAAAACTGGGCTCACCAAAGAAATCCAACTTAGGTTTTAATAGGCTTACCTAATAACCTTTCAACACTCACAAGACACAGCCCCTTGCTGCTCTTGGAGAAGATACAAGATATTCAAGAAAGAACTAGCAACTTTATAACAAACCAAAATTATTTAGTAGTTGCTGATGAAGCTCAAATTGAAGCCTTGCTTTAGATGCTCTTGAATGCTCTTAAAGCTGCTTCTTGACTTCCTCAAAAGTTGGATTCAATGATTGAAGATGAGTTGGTGAAGCTTTGAATCCTCTCTTGAATGCTCACTTGAAGTTGGTTGGTGAAAGACTTGAAACTCTCTTGAATACTCAATAATTTTCAAAGAATATCTCTTAAATTCATCATAAATACCTCCCTTTTATAGTTTTCCAACGGTTCTAGCCATTGTAGGGCCTATAAAATCGAAATAGAGCCATTGGAGCATTCTTGGAATTCAAAAAATAAATTCTACAACTAGCCATTACAGGTTTGAACTCGACACTCGAGTCAGCTCGAGATGGTCGAGTCAGCTCGAGTCGGCTCTTCTGGATCGAGTCGGCTCGGATCTTTGGGTTTCTGAATTCTATAATTTGGAACTTCTGGATGAGTCAGCTCAATATCTTCAAGTCGGCTCGAACTTCTGAAACTCTGAAACTCTCCATGCGGTGCCAGAATAGGAGTTGGCTCTTAGTTCATGAGTCGGCTCGAGCAGAACTTCTTCAAAATTTCAACCAAACGTATCTCCAATCAATACAAGTCTTTCGAATACTTAAAAATATTTTACAAAAGATATCTAACCTATTCAAACTCATTTTTACTAATTTTTAGCCATTTTTTTACAAGATTACAAGAATAAGAATTAGGGCTTTACAACTTTGAGATTTTCAATATAATTTGTTCATACAACTTTTTATCAAATAACATAGTTACACTGGAATAAACTTCAACTAAGTAGGAAATAAAATAACACATTGATAAATGCTTCCTACAAAACTTCTTGAATAATTGAAAATGTTAGTAATAAATACATGTTCCAATATTTTGTAATCATCAAAATCATTCCAAGGGTCAACAAGTACATCAAGTCACACCTAAATTATCTACTAAATAAACAAATTCACATCGAAGCATATAAACTGCACTAATCACCAGTCAAATCAAAACCAGAGTAATAGAATTATATTCTTGATTACTTACAGGACATTGTAGTCATAACAGTAGCCTCTTGAACTAGCAAATCATCATGAACAGTTAGATGAGAATGGTCGTTAGGGTCTATTTGCAAGCCAACATACCAGTTTGTTACAAACTTTTGTATGATCTATGTCTAGCTTGTCCATGATTATATAGCCGGAGACCCAATAAAAAAATTAAATCAACCATGAAATGAACAAACTCAAGAGCAGAAGATTAGATTACTTACCTGATAAAAAATAATAACACCATTGTAAGTAGCCAGAGCTATTTGTCTCATGCCATCATGTTCAATGTCATATAAGAGATGAGTTGAATGAACTGACTGGTTGCAGGAAGACAGTCCAGCCATTTAAGTGAAAAAAAAAAAATCACAGTGATACTTGATGAATATTTTATTTTTTTATTCAGCATTTGTACCAAATTGCACCAGGTAGTATATCAATGTAAAGCATTCATAGAATAATCAAGGTAAAGGTGACATCAAACTGGCTTACATCAATACAAAGCATGTTATAGAGCTAAAACATGGTATGCTGGCTTACATCAATACAAAGCAATCGAATGAAAATAAAAGCCTAAATTAAAGTATCCGCTCAATAAAGTAGGTTTATTGTAATTAATCCAAAACCCAATTCCTACGAATGCAAATTTCACCTATTAAAATCAGTATTCAATGACCGATTAGGTGTATAATATAGTAGGTCCAATGACAAAATCAAAGACATCTTACGTACAACAAAATATACCGCCTGGACCTGTTTTGTAAACAAAGAAAAACCACTCAAAGCATACAATTCCAAGCATGAATAAGTGAAGTTTCATTTCCTAGACTATAATAAGGGATGTCAATGTCCTAGAACATGAAGGGCTGCCAACATTTTATACGTATCACTTAACAACTGCCATTACGGGATCCCAATTCCAATCCATCCATAAATCATTCATATGCAGCATATGAAGATTGGCACCCACATCAAAGCGCATGTACAAGCAATTTCAAAAATTTATCCTATTAATTATTGTAAATGCATAATTATTTTATCAAGAAATCAACAAGAAGGGTCTAGGCATTGGTTAGAGTGTGGAGCTCATATTATTGAATCATGGACTGAACCAAAAAGCTAAAAATAGATGGAATGAATATAGTATCTGTTCTGAGGACAAACTAGCCAAAATCATGAGTTAACTTGGTTTATTAATGAAAGAAAATGATGTATCACATAAATGAACTCTATATTAAACAAATAAGGAAAATACATAAGAGAGCTCAAAATCCTGAGACATTAAGGGCTGCCACCATTATAAAATTGCACAAAACATGTGCTATAAGTATCAAAAGACCAGTTTCGTATCACCATCCATATGAAAAGTCAATATTATTGGCAAAACATAATGGGCTACCAATAAACTAAGCATAGCACATAACATTTGCCATAACTAGTAGTACAAATATATATTAACAAAATATGGCTCAGGACATCGAAGCTACTGTCACTTGAGCACCATAGCTACAAGAACAAAACAATAAATGTGTAATTCCACTCCTGCCTCTCAGCAATGCTCAATCAATAGGCAGTCCATCATCATTGCCATAATAAAAAAATTTCATATTTAAAATCCAAGAATATACCAAAGCCTATCCCAATCCATAAATGTAAGAAAAATACAATGCTAAAATGATATAAACGAATTTGAACCAGAATGCATAAAGAAATTAGATCTTAGGAGCAATCCTCATCCTCTAGGACATCTTGGGCAGAACAAATTGAGCCAAAATCATAAAGTTAAAACTTGTCAGGAATTTGAACATATAAATCTCCAGGAACTCATACAAATAACTTATTATAATATATACTTCCCACTTTCAGCACATGACCTTAGCTCATCTAACTAAATAACAATAGTCACTTGCCGCTTTCAAGTCGTGAGTTAACTTGTTTTGATATAACATCTAGAAGATCAACATTCCTAGGTTGGGACTTTTGTCACTATATTATTATTGTTAAGTTAAAACATCAATAACTTGTTTAACAAAGTTACATGATTGGGAATCGTTGAAAAAGTTTGATTATGGTACAATATAGTTGAGAATGTCACTGTCAGAAACCCCACACAACAATTAGAGACCAAAGAAACAAAAGTAAAAGAAATGAAACAGTAAAATGTCCACTTAATATAATAGCTAATAACCTATGAATATACCAAGAACAAACATGTCAAAAAATCATTGTATAGTACTTATATCTGGACAAATCGAAAACCATGACTTACAAGCATAACCTATTAACAGAAGATAAAAAAACACTATTAGTTCAAATAATAGTCAATCATTCTATTCATCCATGGGAATGTATCAGCTACAATTCCAAACATAACAAAAGCTACCAAGATAAAAAAATTCTAGGTATAATACAATATAATATTTCTGATATGTACTATGAAACGAAGAATGAATCATGACCCTTGCATACCTCATTTGCAATGAATCTTGACATGGCAATGAGTTATACAATAGCATAGAAAGGGTTGCCACCAATTGCAAATATAACACACAACAACCCTAATAGTTTAAGAGTTGACAATTACATAAACAATTTAACCACATCCATTAACAAGAATTATTCCAGGAGAGTCATGAAACAAGTTTTCATATGGGATACATATGGACAACAACACAAATTATAAGAAAGTGCACCACTTAGCTCTAGCATGCTTTTTGAGAAAATTATAAAAAACATTAATACAAGAGCAACTTTGAGAAGTACAAGAGAATATGAACCAATCCAGTATAACCATACAAAAACTAGAGAGCCGCGACAAACCGTGGAATGATCTGAGCTCAAAACTCAGCCAAGTTGATCCATCCTATGATGGCAAAGGCCATTATATACAGAAAACTACTTAAGAGAGCTCAATGTACTTGGACTTTAAGGGTCGTCACCATTATAACCCTTGCCTTAAAACATGTGCTACAAGTTTCAAAAGACAAGTTTCGTATCGCCATCCATACGAAAAGTCAATATAACTGGCAAAACGATAAGGACTACTAATAAAATAAATATAGCATATAATGAGGCTATCATAACTATTAGTATAAATATATATTTACAAAATATGGCTCAGGATAGCGAAGCTAATGTCACTTGAGATCACGGCTACAAGAGCAAAACAAAAATTGTGTAATTCCACTCTTGCCTCCTAGCAATGCTCAATGAATAGGCAGCCCATCATCATTGCCATAAATGTAATATGTCTCTTATGTAATCAAAGAAGTACAATGGCACGTTTACGGTATCCCAAGAACAATCCATCCATAAATCATTCATATGCAGCATATAAAGTAAGAATGGCACATTTACTCGATACATGATTACTTAGTAGAATATTTGCCAAATAATAAAAGCATTGTAGCACACAAGATCTTTCCAAACATATTACAAATTTGCATAGAAGAGTAGCATAAGCAAAGAACAAGCAAAAAATAGAAGTTATAAACGACGAATATGGTTTTACAACACTTTGAATGCTGACATTAACAATGACAAATACTCATAAGTATCTAAACTAGTAACGGAGTTTGCCCACACATAAACCCAAGTAGAAAGCCTACAGCAAAGGCTACCAAAATAAACATAAAAGTTCTAAAAGGTGCACCCATATTCATGGCCAAGGCTACATCTTCTTTTCCTCTTTTGTAGTTCATGTTCTGTATTTTTCCAGTAGATGAATGATTAGGAGGTTGAAGATAACTCTCAAATGCAAATATTGCCTCATGTCTAGTCTTAAACTTCTTATATAATGCGTGCTTGAATCCAGTAACCTCGTGCTGACACTCGGGGCAAGTATCGTAGATACCTCTTTTACGTCCCTCAAAAACTACATAACAACTTTCGAAAGACATCACTAAAATTCAAGAGCATGCATCTTGATTTCCTGCATTGTTGTTAAAACAAAATGATATTCATATTTTATAATGCATTGCAGTAGTAAGAAAGTTAGCCTTGGTAAATATACTAAGTTATCAAATAACATAAAAAATTTGAAATTAGTTAAATACCATTGGAGGACTTACGCCGCATGTTACGAGTAACCCATAGCCTATTAGCTATAGAATTGCATAGTTCATCACCTCCTTGTGATTCGTCGTCCCCTATAATCAAATAAGGGTCGACATCATCCTCATCATGGTCAACAGGCAAGGGTTCAATTGACATATTGAAGTATCTATCGTTTCCTTGGTTTCATCTTATGAAGTGGTGAACGATGCAGTAGGCCATTACAATACGTTTTTGGATCTTGAAAGGATATGGGATGGAACTTCTAAGAATCTTATATCACTTCTTAAGAATTCCAAAGGCCTTCTCTACACAATTCCTGAGTTGAGCATGTCGATGGTTGTATAAATCCCAATAATTGTTATATCTTCGAGCCCTAGGATTGTTAAACATATTTAGTGGTACCTGTTGCCCCGAAAAGGGACAAGAAACTTATCTATATTTGCATATCCCGAGTCAACAAGATAAAATTTTCTTGTATATGATCAATGCAATTACTTAAACAATTCGAAACTTTGCCAAAAAATATAAATTCAATTAAATGAATAATCTTTTGAATACTTTTACCCTCCTGATTCGACACATTTAATATAGGACTCTCATGTCAGCAATAGATCTTCCCATCCAGTACAAATAAAAAGGAAAGAGTGCTCAAATAAAATTGCAGCCATAACATTTTGAGAAATGGTGCCCTTTCGATTACGAAATCATGGTTGTTTGCTTTCTTGATTAAAGAAGGTATGTGCATACCATCGACCATTCCAATAGTATTCTATGATGCATCCAACTTACATGTACAAGTTAATATAATTGAAAATTAAATACCAACTTTAAAATCCTTCATAGGTACCGTGAAGTAAAGATGGAAATTATTGTTTTCACGGATTCGTGGGTGCATGCCAATATCATCACCCGGTTGAACTATAAATTCTTGCTTCAATAAAAAATTGCTTTCAGCATATTGTTAAAATATCAAAATATTGTCTCCTCTGAGTGCTGAAAAATTTCAGTCAAAATTTTATTAGTTACATCATGACCTATGCCATACAGAAAATAAGCTAATTGCTCCTGTACTGAAACATTGCGTGTGCTTGTTAAAAGGTCACGTGATACAAGCAATTCTTCTAGCTTCAAGATTATACTGTTTGTCATCCTAAAATGGTCATAACCTCTATCTGGATGGCCACTCAACATGTCTGTTATGAGGTCGTGACCCGAGAATGGACGAGTTTGACATGGCACCTTCATAAGTACGTTACAATCATGCATATTAATGATGCCACTACTTATCAGTGCAGTTAGGATATCCTATCAATAATTATCCTCATCTATTAAACATGCCATGAGCTCGTGCAATGTATCCATCTATTAAACAAAGAGAGAAGTTAAAGATAGAAGCATATGCATAAATGTGTGCTTGACAAGCAATATTGAAATGCACTACATTATAGTAACATAAAATCCAAAAAACTAACAAGCCTGTTCATATTTACAATAAAATATGTCATAACCAAGTTCACACATGACATAATATAGGTTACATATAGAAAACACATACAATAAAAAATCTCATCACTTAACCCAAAATGCCAAAAATATGTCAAGGCCAACCATGATGGCCGAATTCTTTTTCTTGTATTGGAGGTGTAGAGGTGGTATGCATGAATTTCTCGGGACTTTCACAAGGAGAAATGGTACAACTCTGAGAAATGCTATCTTCACTACTTAGCTTGAATGATGGTTGCATGAATGGAATAGGGCCACTCGGAGTAGCAGCATGCATTCGAGGAGGCACAAATACATGGGGACACCTTGATGGATACCATGTATTGGAGGAGGCATAAAAACATTATGCACATGAGTATAACTTCCAGTAGGGCTGCCTTTGAAGGTGGTACATGATAGAAGTAATCCATTTATCTTTTAAGCCATGCTTCTATTAGTAGTCCTTCATAATGCATAAAGAACCACCTGTTTATCTCATTTTTAAAGGTGTCCCCTATAGCAAGAATACATTCAAGTGTAATCCCATGGAGACTCTCCAAATTCTGCATACACTCATCAATGGAATACATTGTAGGATGGGCAAGCTCATCTCTCCTGAGGATCTCATTAGCAATTTCCAATCTCTTTCTACTTTGATCCACCAAATCTAAAAGGACATCGGTTGCATCAGTAGTGGGCCTTGTCCTACGTGCTGTAGGAGTAATGGATGCTGACCTTATCCTCTTTCCAGCATTAAAGGATGGACGTGCATCTACAGAAAATTCTGGTGGTAGAGTTGAGGCACATGTAGTCAGGCAGTTTGGGGATACATCATCAAATAGGTCAAAGGGACCAGATGATGAGTAGAGACCCCACTACTTTGTTGTGATGGTTGGCCGACGTTGATGTCATCTAAATTTATCCAATCGACTTTCTCGTCCGAGGTATCATTGTCCGATACCCCCTTCTGGAATAGCAGAAGTATCCTTTTGTCAACCTATGGCCGTGTTCTTGAAAAAAAGGATGTATATATCATTGTATGCAGGAAATGGCTTACCCTTTATCCGAGTATTCTTCTAGTTAACCTGTTAACAATAATTTAAAAAATAATTATTATAATGTTACCAAAAGCATGTTACGTATGATTTCAACATCTATCGATCACTCACCGAGATGACCTCCTCCTATATTTGTTCATCACCATATATGGGCACTTTCAGTATAGGATTTCATCCCCATCCGGATCGATTAGATAAGTTATAATGTAAATTAAAGATCTTCTTCAGAACCTTCAACCTATTCTTCGAGTTCCTATAATTGAAGGACTTATTTATCCTGCATTGAACGAAGTCATCATCTTCTTCCATATTTCTTAGGTGAATGTACCATTATGATAATTGCCATCATCGTTCTCTTGCCGCATTAAGGCAAGATGATCATATCTACAGCATCAGTTCAGTTAGGTGCTCTATAACGAGATGATCCTTCCCTCGCATCAACTAATTTTTCTCTTTTTTTGATTTAGGCATCTTATCTACAGTATCCCAAATGTAATACAATTAAGAAAAAAAGAATATGTATTGTTACAATTGGTTTCGTGATGAGGAAATAATGAATAAAAACAAAGACATATTATGGAATAGGTAATAAATCCAATGGAATATGTGTGTGTCGAGACATGTTCGTGGGATAAAAGTAAACCATAGTTTAATATCTTGAAATATACATATGCCTCATAATAAGCAACGTTATAGACACGGGAGCATCGTGGCTACAAGATGGAATAACTACTTATTAGGATAGCCTATCATGTAAATTGTAGTCAAACCCTTGTCTTCTAGCAATGCTCATTCTTAAGGCAGCCTATCATCATTGGCAAAATATAATATAAAACATACATTATAGAACATATTATACATGAAAATATTCAAAATAAGAAAAGTGTTACAAAAATGAATAATATATTAAAACCATAAAATTAAACAATGCCTTCACATTTTTATAAAAGGCTGCCAAACATTTATTCATCCAAATGAATAAATTGAAAAAATATATGCCTTCGAATAAGCAACATTAAAGACACTAGAGCATCATGGCTACAAGATAGAATAATTACTTATTAAGGCTAGCTATAATGTAAATATAGTTAAATCCTTGTCTCCTAGCAATGCTCATTTTTAAGGCACCCTATCATCATTGGCAAAATACAATATAATAGATACATTATGGAACATGTTATACTTGGAAACAATGGAACTAAAATAATTTTTGCAAATTGACTTAAAAATTTGAAACCCTAAACTTTAACAATGCCTCAATATTGTTATAAAAAGCCGACAAACATTTATTCATCCAACCAAATATTTTATTTTAACATCTGTGCCCGAATAATATTATTTTATATTTCTATGAAACCTATATGCCAAATGTAATGCTTAGCTAGAAAGAAATGTCAACGAACCTGTAAACTATTCTTTATAACCTGAACTAATTCCCTACCTACCCAAATAAAAATTAAAAAATTTAACATTTTCAAAGTTGTAAATCTAAGCTTATCATTATATATGATGAATGGATAACTATTTCAATTGCCACCACAACCTAAGGTAGATTGCCAATTTACATGATTACAGTTGATTTTGTTAGTAAGAACAAACATGCTCTGTCATTAGGCCAGGTGTAAATATCGGATATCAAAAAATAACAAGCACAAATGAATGCACCCATAACTGATCCATATCAAACAACTTTTGATAGGTTAAAAATAATCCTCCACCTAAAGAAGGAAGAACAGGTGGCTCTATGGAATGTATATAGCGGTGACTATCCAAAAAAGGCTAGGCTTTCCCTAACTAAAATCAATCGATCATTTACAAGCTGAGATAGTCTTCCTTGTTGAACCCTGGCAAACAAATACATATGAAGGAAGAAAGCAAGGCCGACTTATAGTAGTTACTTCATATCCATACTTCTGAGCCGAGAGATAGAAGAAAAGAAGCTCAAATCATGTGATCTCCGAAGCCCTTCCAAGCTTTTGGATAAAAATACAGAGTCCGAATAACTCAATATTAAAAAATACAATGTTCCGAGGAGAATGGCTAAGAGCTTTCTCGAAGGCATGAAAGAATGTGCAGTGACAATGATATATAAAAAACAAAATAACATTTATAAGAGTTTTGATGGGTAACACTCTACCTGATACTGCTCTCGAGTCCAATCCACCGTCAAGGCGAGGGCTGCCACCAGTATAAGTAGCTGCTCTTCTTCTGATAACTAGATCCGACGAGGAGATGCAGAGAGAGATGCTTAGAGAGAGAGAGGAAGGGAAGAGGAGGGAAATCGGAAGCCCGAAATGGGAAATCAAGAACCGTGCAACTCCGGTTGAAAGATTTCGTGCCCGAAGACGACAGAGGTATAGAGACGGAGCCCTTCGATTTCAAGACGAGGCAACGATGTTACCTGAAACCCTAGCGGCGGGGGAAGAAGGCAGTGGTCGATGGATGGATCAATTGAAGAGAAAAGGGTTTTAACACTTTTTTTCCACCGTATGCCCCTTAAATACCAAAAATCAGAATAGAGCTATTCAATGGGAGACTATGGAATACAGATTCCAGAATAGCGATAGTTGACTAGAATACGGATTCCACTAGAGCCCACCAGCTTTTTAACACATGTTTGGGGAAATAGCTTGGAATAAGACCTTATTCTAGTAGGAATAGGATATCAAAACACTATCAACAAAAATATGGAATAATAAGAAGAATAATATATTTTTAAAAAAGTTATATTTCTGTTCATGGAGACTTCTAGATGTGAGTTTGGAAGCTATTCCGGAGATAAACCTCCATCCCTGGCCAAGACATAGCCTTGAAGCTTAAGGCAACCTCCGCTGGACAGTTCACGTCCAACGGTATAAATCCCAACATTCCGAGGGCATCTTAGTCCATGCGAATTTAATTGTATCGCTTTTTTTTTTTTTTTTTTTCCTTTCTTCTGTCGAACCGCGCTATATATACTCAGCTGCTCTTCTTGCTTAGAATTCATCTCCACATCTCCCTTCTCTCTCTCCGTTCACTCTCTTTCCCCGATCCCATCGGGGCGACGGAAACCCTAACCCTAATTTCCCTCCCAAACGATCCGAATAGCTTCTCACTCGCCCAATCTCAATCTCCTTCTCTTCATATCGTTCTTGATCCGATTATCGCAGCAGAAATCCTACTCAACTGCCGATTCTACTGCGATCGGGCGTTGGATTTCGGTGGGGTTCCACGACCATCGGGATCTCCGTGGCTGTTCTCCCCGCGCCGTTCTTGGTTCTGGCGATGCGAAATTCGAGATGAAGTCCAAGCGGAGAAGGGTTTTGGAAGTGGTAAGTTGCGGCCTCTGATCATCTTGATTCGTTTCTTGGTTTCTGTCTGATGTTTCTATTCTTCTTTTCTTCTTGATTTCGAATTCCGATGGAAAGATTGGTTTTTTTTTTGATGAAACATGTTTACTGTATGTTACTTGTGTTTTTGGGTTTCTTATCTTGGTTACAAACACAGTTGCGTGATGCAGGTTTTTTTTTTTTTGATGATTGATTATGGGATCATTGTTTTATTATTTTTTCGCTGTATTGTTTTGCCTTTTGCTTTCTTTTCATCCCAGTTTCTTTTCCTTGTAAAGTTGTTTTACTTGAATTAGCGACGCAGAAAGTGAGTATCAAGATTGATTTTTAGCATCTCTTTTGTAGAAATGTTAGTGATGCGGGGAAAAACCCCGTACCTGGGATCCCGAAGGTTTTGGGAATGGAGACAATCCGATCAGATCCAATTCAGGGCAGAGAGAATCCATATCTGATTTTTTTGAATCCTGGCATCTACGCCCATGATATTCCGAGCGTAAACAAAGCATAGAGAACATCCAGATCCATCCAACCAAGATAGTATCAAAAGAACAAACTCCATTCCAAAATATCTTATCAGTTATCTGGTTCTATTCTCTTAGGAGAGGACCGAGAGAAATATTTTGACTCCTAGTCCTATTGGTGGTAATTTCAATGTTTGGCAAAACCGATCTTCAATCGCTTGGTTCCTTCCTGAATCAGAGATCTTTATCCTGGCACCTATTTTTAGCCATTCTAGCTCTTAACAGGTTTAGGTCGAACTATCTTAATGAACATTCTGCCAACTAGGTTACTATCCAACTGACTCTCGGTTAAGATGAATGTGCTGCCTATCTACCTTCGATATATTGGAGACCCAGCTCTTCCAAATTTCGAGTTCTACAGAATTTGGGTTACAAAAGGCTCTCAAACCTATCAAACTCAGGGATAAGGTCCTGACTCGGTCAGCCACTCTTAGAAGAGCATCATCAATTGGCCGAAGGAGAAATCTACTGACACTTATCCTAAAATACTTTCGATAACAGATAAACTGTTAAGTTCCATTATCTAGAACAAATTTCAGTCATTAAAGAAATATGGCATTTCTTCAAGCCATAACTTCCAGAGTCATTAAGGCAAACGACGAGAAGACACGTAAGACAAAACTCCTCATCAATGAAAGAAGGATATTCCAAGCAGAGAAGGATAATTTTTATTTGAAAATCCAAATATCAATTCTAAAATTTAATCATTTCCTATTTGTCAGTCGCTATACCAAGTTGTCTCCAAACTATCCTCGAGGCTCGAGTATAAAAAGAGGGTTCTCAGCGAACCTCCAGAGGTATGCGCTTCCTCGCCCGCTCCACATATATTCTACGTACTTGCACCCTTATTATATCGGGTTGTTTGGAATACTGACTTGACTGTTGGAGAGCCTTTGTCAAAATATTTTTTGGCCAGGATTTTTTCGGTTGCTACAGCTATCTTCGTCCTCCCTTTAACTCACTTCGACATTCGAGCAGATTTCGGCACTAATAGAGGAAGGGCCTATTTTTTGCCCACCATTTGAAAATCAACCTGTGCTACATACCATATGTCTTCGAAGGGCATGTCCACTTGTCGTTTCGGCACAACCACTTTCCAACAAGACAACCAACCTGCCGGGAACTCAATCTATAGGGTTCGGGTTAACCCCTTCCCACAGAAAAATCAACTTGACATCTTAGAAAGGCTCATCTAACAAGTCCATGAGCTAGCTACCGTCGTTCGAGCAATGCAATGTCTGGCGGTGCCTGCAATGCCGATGGCTGCACCATTGCCAGTAGTAGAACCAGCCCTGCCACCACAAACCCTTGCACCTTTAGGAGTGGCATGCCCGGAGCCATGACGACTCCCATTTTCTCAAACATTAAGTCGGGAAAAACTATTTTTCCCATAGCCTAGGAGGATCCTAGGTAGACAAGGAGGCATTCCCGTTCGTCTCAATCATATGAAGGGTCCACTAGCCCGTTTATCTCTCCAACCTTTTGCAGCACATCCAGCCAAAGGTGCTAAGGTGGATCGTAAGTTTTTAAAGATAGATCGATGTCTTGAAGCCCTATGGGGCTTAACATCGTTTAAAAAGGATGGATCTTGGTTTTACTATCGAGCCACCTTTCGAAGCATGCATTCTACAAGAGTCACTACCGAAATACTTCAAAATGCCAAAGCTGGAGGCATATGATGGGTCTGCTGATCCAGTAGACCACCTCTAGGGTTTCAAAACAACGATACTCTTGTATGGAGCCATTGATGTAGTGCTGTTCGTGCTTTTCTTTCAACTCAAAAATCGGCACGATATTGGTATTCCAACCTAAAACTAGATTTTATTTCTTTGATTAGTTAGTCGGTTCTTTGTTTCTTATTTTGCTAGCAGTTGGAAGCCACAACGAAGTTTTGACCCTTGATCCATGTTAAGCAAAGGGAGGGAGAGTCCTTTAGGACTTATGTCAATTGATTCAATGAAGCGATTTTAAAGGTATATAGCCTCGACCATTCGGCCACCATGACCGCTATGAAGTGCGGTCTTCAGTCATATCCTTTTCTTTTTTTATTGGAGAAGAAGCGATCAACAGATTTTTTCAAGATGCTTACTAGAGCGGGGAAGTACGAATGTGCAGAGGAAACATATGGTGCTCATGTTTCTCACATTGCTTCATCCCCTTGGTCCTTGCTTCATCTTCTATCTTGCTACCTACTCAGACACGAAAGGAGCAACCACCAGCCTTCAAATCTTTTCATAGAAAAAATCGGAGGAAAAGGCTAAGAAGCTGGTCACCACCTCGACATCGAAGGTCACCATCCCGAATTTGGCATCTTCAAAGTCCTAACCAATCGAGTATCATACCATCGTGATCAAGGTTCCCGGTACCGGGAGCCGTACCGACGAGAGGCCGGTACGGTAGGCGTACCGTACCGGCAGGCGTACCGACCCTTTTTTTTAATATAAAAACATTCTCCCTCCTCCCAAAAAAGCATTTAAAACATAAAAATGACCTGAACGGGCTGAATCGAGTCCGTACCGGGGTGAACCGATTGGTTCGTACCGGTATGGTACCGTACCGTACCATACCGGTACGGAAATCAATTTTTTATTTTTTTAAATGGTCCGGATGCCGGACCGTTTTAATAGACTGAACCGTATCGGCTGCTAGCAGGTACGGTACGGTACGGTACGTTACGTCCCTACCGGGTGGTATGGGACGGTACCGTGATCCTTGATCGTGATAGTTCAGTTAGTATACTCCCTTCAACATCCTCGTGATTGTCTTGATGCAGGTTCGGGAGCAGCTGCCCAAGGTCCAAAAGATGCAGGCAAAGTCCCAAAAAAGGAAACAGAATAAATATACCTATACTACTGAATCATGGCCATGATACTGAAGAATGCAGACAATTCAGGACAAGATTGAGAAGCTCATCTATCGGGATAGGTTGAATAGGTTTTTTTGAGATCGAGGGGAGAGATGTGATGCTCCAGTCCTGCGCCTACCAAAATCTCTGCTAAGGATGGAAGAGCCTGTTGATTGGTCCACTAGAGATGACGTGAACACTATCACTACCGGACCAGGGGAAGAGGCTAGAGATAGCGACCATGAAGAGAGTTTTGACAAAACCATAACCTTCACTTGGATTGATGCAAGGGGTGTCTAGTATCCTCATCATGATCATGTAGTCATAACATTGAATATTGATGACTGTAATGTTCATCATGTGCTTGTTGATAGTGGAAGTTCGATAGACATCTTATTTTATGGTACATTTAAATAAAGATGGATATTTTTCTGAATGACTTATAAAGGTAGATGCATCAATATTAGGATTTTTGGGGGAGTCGGTTTCTGTTGAGGATACTATCATTCTGTTGGTAGTATCAGGAAGGGCTTCCTGACGCTCCTAAATGCATCTTACTTTCATAATCGTGAAGTTGTCCTTGGCTTATAATGTTATATTCAGCCGACCGGGTCTTGACGCTCTACGAGCGATAATGTCTATCTGTTATTTGTTAATGAGGTTCCCACATTACAAGAAATAGAAAAAATACAAGAAAACTAGGCCTTGGCAAGATAATGTTACTTGGTAGCTCGATAGACAAAACATGCTAAGATATCGGATAGTCTTCCAGTGGAGAGGCTGGATACTAGGAACAAATTAATCGAAGGGGGAGACTCGCAAAGGACCTTGTAGCAGTACCTCTACACAACGGGGATCCTTAGCATGTTGTTCAAATTGGCTCGATACTGGACGAAGACATAAAACAGAGACTGATGGCCTTCCTGCAAAAGAATGCTGATGTCTTTGCCTAAACGCTTGTAGATATGCCTGGAATTGATTCGAAAGTGATGACGCATCACCTGATGGTGAACTCGAATCATCGTCCTGTGAAACATAAGAAAAAGAGTTTTGCAACAGAATGCAAAAAAGCCATGGCAGAAGAGGTACAGAAGCTCATCAGTGCAGAGTTCATCAGGAAAGTTAACTATCTCGAGTAATTGATAAATATAGTATTAGTAAAAAAGGCCAATGAAAAGTGACGAATATGTGTGGACTTCATAAACCTTAACAAGGCCTGCCCAAAGGATAGTTATCTCCTTTTTCGCATCGATCAATTTATGGACGCGATGGCTGGTCACGAACTCGTAACTTTTGTGGATGGATGCATTTTCAGATATAATCAAATTCGGATGGCGCATGAAGACGAGGAAAAAACATCTTTTATTACTGACCAGAGCTTGTTATGTTACATGATAATGCTGTTCGGTTTAAAAAATGCAAGGGTAACTTATCAGCGATTGATAAACAAGATTTTCAAGGACCAGATCGACCACAACATGAAAGTCTATGTTGATAATATGCTAGTCAAAAGCTGTTTCACGTAATCATATAAAGATCTTGAGAAAACTTTTGTCACCTTGCATCAATACCAGATGAAGTTAAACCCCGTCAAGTGTGCATTTGGAGTAATCTCCGGGAAGTTCCTTGGATTTATGGTATTTGATTGAGGGATCGAGGCCAAGCTGGAGAAAATCTTGGCCTTGATGCAAATGATCACACCAAAAATTGTAAAAGAAGTCCAAAGGCTTACCGAATGGATTGCCGCCCTTAGCCTGTTTGTTTTCAAATCAATCGAATGTTGCTTACCTTTCTTCCGGATCTTGAAAAAGTCGAAGAATTTTGAATGGACTAAAAATGCCGGAAGGCATTCGAGGAGCTTAAAGCTTATCTCAGTACCCCACTGCTTTTTAGCAAGTCGAAAGAGGGCAAGGAGCTATATCTGTGTTTGGCGGTCTCTCCTACTTTTGTTTTTATTCGAGAAGATCGGATGCAAAAGCCTATGTATTATGTCAGCTGGGTTTTATAATATGCCGAAACTTGATACACCTGGTTAGAAAAGCTCATCTTCGCGCTTGTGACATCGGCCAGAAAGTTTCGGTTATATTTTCAAGTCCACACAGTTATGATCCTCACCAACCAACCCTTCTAGATAATTTTACATCGACTTGACACTTCAGGCAGAATGGCTAAATGGGTTCTTGAACTTTTCTTGTTCGATTTGGTATTTCGACTAAGACCTTCTGTCAAGGCATAGGTACTGGTAGACTTTCTCAGCAAATGTACCATTCCCGAAAAATAATCAGAAGTGGGAGATCTGATGCTTGAAGATCCTGAGAATCAATGGTTGTTTTATGTAGATGATGGAGTCTTGAACACTAATGGTTTCGAAGCGGGACTCGTGCTTATTAGTCCAGAAGGGTGGGACTCCAGTATACCCTCCATTTTGGGTTTTTTTCACTAACAATGAAGCTGAATATGAGATCTTGATTACTAAGGAAATGGTGATACAGTGTCTCAAAGCTCACAATGATTCCCTCTTGTAGTAAGTCACATAACTTGAAGCTGATGATGCCTAAGAACAAAAAATTACTAAGGAAATGGTGATACAGTGTCTCAAAGCTCACAATGATTCTTGACTTGTAGTAAGTCACATCTTGAATGAATATGAAGCCTAAGAACCAATACCTTCAAAAGGTTAAGAACCTGATTTCGGCCTTGGTAGCTTTAACATTCAGCAGATCCCAGAAAAGAGAATATTTGGACGACACCCTATCCAAACTTGCCATGTCTGTGCTCAACGACTTGTGCGCACCGGTCTTCTTTGAAGTTTTCAAAGAGTCCAGCATCAACAAGCCAACTCGGTACTCCAAATAGATGTTGAACCTTGTTGGATGGATCTACTCATCTGGCATCTCTGTGATGGGAGTCTCCTCGCAGATAGAGAGGAAGCTCGAAAGACATGGAATCAAGCCTCAAGATTTGTCCTCCACGAAGGAAGCTCTATAAGAGGGGATTCTTTTGCCTCTATTGAGATGCTTATGCCCCCTCCGAAGCAAAGTATGCCCTCTAAGAGGTTCATGAAGGGATCTGCAGTAGCCATTTGGAGGGCTGGGCTCTGTCTATCAAAATTTTGAGATAGGGATAGTATTGACTCATCATAGAAAAAGATGCGAACGATACGGTTCGGAAATGCGATGGTGCCAATGCTACTTCAATGTACAAGGCTACCAGCCGCTCTGCTTGTCCCTATAAGTATGCCATGACCTTTCGCTCGATGGGGCATGGACATAGTGGGACCTTTCTCTCTAGCCACTGGAGGATGAAAGTTCTTACTTGTGGCAATCGATTATTTTACCAAGTGGATAAAAGTTGAATCACTTGCTAAAATTACCAAAATCGAAATGGAAGACTTCATTCGGAAGTCTATTATATGCTGCTTTAGATTATCCCAGACCATTATCATCGATAATAGCTGGTAATTTAGTGGTTTTAAACTTGTTAAATTTATCAAGATCTGGGCATGACTTGATGTTTCACTTATGTTGGCCACCATCAAGCTAACGGGGAGGCCGAAGTTGCAAACCATATTTTTTGCAGAGATTGAAGACGCGTTTGGATCGGGCAAAAAGATGGTGGGTGGATGAATTATATCATGTTCTTTGGACTTACCAAACCATGCAAAGGATCCCGACGGACGGATATCCTTTAGTCTCGCCTTCGGTACTGAAGCTGCCATTCCTTTGGAGCTCGGGCTTCATCTTTAAAGAAGAAAATCTTGAAGAAAGTTGCAATCCCGAATGATTTTGGAAAAACTTGGACCTGATAGAAGAGGCACGTGACTGAGCAGTCATAAGGATGGCCGCATACCGAAGTAGGGTCACCGGCTACCATGATGCTGAGCTCGAGGCAAGTTTTTTAAGGTAGGGGATTTGGTTTTGAGGCGGGCTAAAGTATTCCAGCCGACTCACGAAGGAATGCTCTCTTCCAACTGTAAGGGACCGCATTAATTGAAGGAAATTATTCATCCCGGTACTTATTGTTTGATGCAATTAGATGGCATAACCCTACCTAGACTATGAAATTCGGAAAACTTACAGGTGTACTATCAATAGTGTGAATCTTTACTCCTAAAAGTGTTATGAAAATTGTGTTTTTCTTCAGCAGGATATCTAGAGGGCTAAACCAGCCACCGAATCGAAAATCTTGAAGGAGAAGTATCTTGGAATTTGCTGGATTAAAGCGTAAACCTCCTGAAAAAGAAAAAAACACACCACAAGTCCAGAACTCAACCGGTAATGAGCACATGGCATTATGCATGAGATACATGAAGAACAAATTTTTATCAAAAAGTCCTAAGACGCATACATTTCCATTTTTTGACTAAATAACTCTTTTGAAGGTTCTCTTGGAAATACAGGTGGGACAGAGAAAACTATCAAGAGGGTTTCGCCATGGCAAAGAGGTATATTGTGCAGACAAAGGGAACCAAGGGATGGCATACCTTGACCCTTGCTGCATGATGTCAAGGCAATGCATAGACCCCCTCTAGCACGCAGGTGGACGAGAAAGGAGCCTATGCGGATCAAAGGCTCTACTTGTTACAAGAAGAAAAGGAAGAACATCTTGGAGAATCTCAGCTGCCCATCACTAATGGCCTAGGTTTTTAGGAAGTGTTCTTGGCCTTTTCTTCATTCCCAGTACCCGTTGACATGCGTGCTGAAGGGAATCGGGAAAAGAGACACCATGAGAGACCCTTCCCTAGTCTCATATCCTTACTAGCAAGGGTAGCAATGCCGCACTTAGGCCGCCATCCATCCATTTCCAATACCTCCCATACCAAGGTGAACATCTCTCGTCATGTCACTAATATTGCTCGGACACCTTTTTTTGGCTACATTAGAAAAAAAAATTATACATTTTTAATACTAATACTAGCGGCCAAGGGTGTCGCTAGGAAAAATCAACATAATCCTTCTGTCAGGATCATGAAAAACTAGTTGTGGCGATGGGATGATAATATCCTAGACTCAATTTATAAGAAGATTGGATAGAAGCTGGCAGTCTAGATGACTGATCGATAATTGATAAGGATCTCTTTCCGCCATTAAAAATTCTTAGGAAAGGAAGATAGCATGGCAGATTTTTATGATGAAACTCTGTTCTCATCCTAAAATGGGCACTAAATCTGGTGGAACTCTTGGCCGAGCGGCATTGTACGCGTACACTTGGTTCGAGAAAAAATCGAGATTTCTAGGATTTGATATTACTTGTAAGTCGCACCTCCTGTCCTTGAAAGCGTAGGATCATACCCAGGAATGTCAGAGTACTTGCGGTAGGATGTCCCGACCGGGATAAAAAAGATTCAACTCTCAAAAGCTCTCTATCAGGATAAAAAAGATTCAATGCCTGAAAGCTTTCGGTCGAGCCAGTATTGGAAGGTCAAAGCCTTTGGCCTGATACTCAACTCTTGAAAGCCCTCGATCGGGACAAAAAATATTCAATGCTCAAAAGCCTTCGGCTGGGCCAGCGTTGGAAAGCCTTTGGCCTGATGCTTAAGTTTCGAAAGTCCCTAGCCATGATAAAAAAGATTCAATGCCCCAAAACCTTTGGCCATGTCAATGTTCGAAAGTCTTTGGCCTGATGCTCAACTCTCGAAAGTTCTTGGCTTGGACAAAAAATATTCAATGTCCGAAAGTCTTAGGTCAGGCTAGATTGGAAAGCCTTTAGCCTGACACTCAACTCCCGAAAACCTTTGGTCGGGACAAAAATATTCAATACCCGAAAGCCTTCGGCTAGGCCAGTGTTGGAAAGTTTTTGGCTTGATCCTTAACTCATGAAAATCCTCGATTGGAAAAAAAAGATTCAATGCCCGAAAGCCTTTGATCGGGCTAGCACTGGAAAGCCTTTGGCCTGACGCTCAATTCTTGAAAGTTCTTGGCCGGGATAGAAGATTCAATGCTCGAAAGCCGTTGACTGGGCCAGCATTGGAAAGCCTTTGGCTTGATGCTCAACTCTTGAGAACTCTTGGCTGGGACAAAAAAGATTTAACTCCCAAAAGCCATCGGTCGTAACAAAAAAGATTTAATGCTCAAAAGCTTTCGACCGTGCCAGAATTGGAAAGCCTTTAACTTGATGCTTAACTCTTGAAACCCTCGGCGGGGACAAAAAAGATTAAATGTCTGAAAGCCTTTGGTCGGACCAGCATTGGAAAGCCTTTGGTCTAATGCTTAACTCCTGAAAGCTCTTGGTTGGGGCAAAAAAGATTTAACTCCCGAAAGCCCTCAGCAAGGACAGAAAAGATTCAATGCTCGAAATCTTTTGGTCAGGCTAGCATTGGAAAGCCTTTGGCTTGACACTCAACTCTCGAAAGCCCTTGGTCAGGCTAGTATTGGAAAGTCTTTGGCTTGACGCTCAACTTCCGAAAGTTCTTAGCCGGGACAAAAAAGATTCAATGCCTGAAAGCTTTCAGCTGGGCCAGCGTTAGAAAGTCTATGGTTGACGCTCAACTATTGAAAGCCATTGGCCAGAACAAAAAAGATTCCGTCAGGCTAGTGCTGATAGGCACCTAAAAGCCAGATGTTGTATCTTATGCATGGTCTTGAAAAGCTTGTAACTCGATGTTCAATGCTATAAAGCCTTCTTTTCTCAAGAGTTGCTTCAACACTAGTGGATTGGCAACTGAACCAGAATAGTACTGGGCATTGTTGACTCCCCAGACGGTTCTAGTATGAATCCTTCTAAACATTACAATGAGAAAGGCCTGGTTTGGTAAATGTTCAGCATTGGGCAACCTATTCTAAGGATAGCCACTTATGCTACAATTCGAGTCACCACCTAAGGATAGAGACAGTGGTATATTTCATCGTGTGATGACAGCAGTTTTGGGTCTTAACTGATGGTTCGTGAATTTTTAATTTTGTGATGTTAAACATGGTATTAGAAAGCATTCACAGACAAACATGCCAGATCACAACACTTAGTCAAAAAAATCGAAATGGCTTTATTAGTGATATTGAAAAGGAATCCAAAGGTTCTACAAAATGGCCGCCTTTATAAGATTGGCCGATGATAATTATATTAAAAACAATATAAATAATAACAAAAGCTCAGAAGGATGGCGTGCTAACACTTCATTCGGTCCTAGCTGCTTCTGCTCCCAAAGTTGGTGCACCTTCGGTTGAGACATCCTCGTCCAGCTCGTCCTCATCCAAGAAGTCTATGTTGAGATCCGGGTGGCGTTTGAGAATCCTCCTCCGGGTATCGTCCATGCCTTCAACAAAAGCTAGCTAGGCGAAGAGCATCTTCTCTTAGCGGCATTCTTCGGAAGCCTTGTAAGCTTCCACTGCCTTTTGCACCACCTCTTTTTGCATTTTTAGATCGGAGATTTCTCGTCGCGTAGCTTCTAAAGCCCCCTTTTCCTAGGAAAGCTCTTTCAACCGGCTTTTCTCAGTCTTAAGATGTTTGAGACTAGCTTTGGCCATTTTCTGGTCGGCCTCTGCCTCCAAGTGCACTGCCATATCCTTTTTCTTCTTCTTTGGCCACCCATTGGCCTCTTAAATATCCCTCTTTGGATAAAAGGGTGGGATGGGTCAATTACTGAGATTGGACGCCCCACTGCAAGAAACCCCAGTGATCGATGTTTGGGTGCTTTACACAAAAAAAGCTCCTTCCAGTGGTGTATGGAGGAAGGACTATCCCGAATCAAAGGGCACTGCCCTTTACGGGGACAGGCAAACCACCATCCGTGATACCGGCGGTTTGTCGAAAGAGAAAAGTTCTAAAAAGCAGGATCTAAGGACGAATCTCGGTTAAGGCACAAACTATTGAGAAACCAAAAAGAAACTGAAAAGTATTTTGTGACTGTGTGACTGCACAAGGAGGGAGACTTATGGCCCTAAAGAACTCAATAAAGGAGGCTAGGGATAGTCTTAGTCTGGCCAAAAAAAACTCTATACAGGACCAACTTGCCCGGAGGAGGATTGCATGCTCGATTAGTATCAAGCGGGACTTTTAGCCAGAAGCCCAGAGGGATTTGGAACTTCTTACGATGCCTTTCCAAATCTGACTTTCGGATGGTGGACTAAATAAATCTGGAAAGAAAAAGGTTAATGTGTTAATGAAAGTTTGGTGAAATATAAAAATGAGTGGAAGAAAATAAAATATTCAATTATGTCTAATGGTTGGACTAATGGAAATAGGCGGTCAAGTGGGACTCTTTTTCACATCATTGGATATCTTTGATGATAGTAAGAATTCAAATAAGTTATTTGAATTGCTTGATAGCTTAGTGGAGAAAATTGGAGTGGACATTATAGTTCAAGTGGTGATGTCTAGTGTCTCCGCTTATGTTGGTGCAGGTAAAATTTAGAAGAAAAGAGAAAGCATCTTTTTTGGTCTTCATGTGCAGTATATTGTTTAGATTTAATACTTAATGATATTTGGAAACATTCCGATTTTTTTAAATATACTTAACAAAGCAAGGCAAATTATAGTTTACATTTACTGTCATACTTGGAATCTTAGTTTGTTTAGAAAATATTCTAAGAACAAGAAATTGACAATACTAGTGGTTACTAGATTTGACATATCCTATCTCACTTTGAAAAGCATATTAGATAGAAAGATTGCTTTAAGGATTATGTTTATTTCAGAAGAATGGGCAAGAAGTATTTATGCATGTAAATTTGAAGCTAGAAAAGTTCAAAAAATTGTATTGAGTGATAATAGATTTTGGAAAGATACAAAATATTGTTTGAAGTGTGTCCTTCCTTTTGTAAAAGTATTGAGACTTGTTGATGGAGATGCAAAACCGGTGTGGGTTATATTTATGAAGCAATGGATAGAGCAAATGAATAAATTGATAAAAATTTTAACAATGTGAACATGAGGTTTGATAGGATTTGGGAGATAATTGATACTCGTTGGGATTTGCAACTCTGTAGACCACTCCATGCAGCGGCATATTATCTTAATCCCAAGTAAGTCACACTTAATTTTTAATTTATAATTTTTATTATTCCATTAATTTTTTAAAAATTAATTTATTTTTTGATTTAATTATTAGTTTTTAATATGATCCTAATTTTAATGCCAATGTTGAAGTAAAAATTGAATTATTCAAGATAATTGAGAGGATGTACCTAGATGTTAAGACAAGTCATCATTGATTTATAACTTGACAAATTTAGGAAAGCTAAGGGTTTATTTGGGATGGATATGGCGGTATCAACAAGAAATAAAAAACAACCAGGTAATTAACCTTTAAATTTTATAAATTTATTTTTAATTATATAATTTTTATTTTTAACTTTATGAAATTTAATTTATCTTAATTTATTTGTCTAGCTTTATGGTGGGAATGTTTTGGAGAATAGTGCAAAGAACTTTAATGGCTAGCAATTCGAGTACTAAGTCTTACTTGTAGGGCCACCGGGCATGAAAGAAAATTGGAGCATATTTGAGCATATTCATTTTAAAAAGGGAATCATTTGGAGCAACAAAGGTTGAATGCGTTGGTGTTTGTCAAGTGTAATATTTAACTTAAGATGAGACAATAAAAAAGACAAGAAAGGGGAGAGATATATGATCCGATATGCTTATCAGATATGGAATCGGATGATGGGTGGATAACCGAATAAGAAGAGCTATGTTTACCGGATGATGTGTCTTGGTTAGATGTAAATGAATATTTTAATGTTGATGAGAGACCTCATAACAGGAAAAGGAAGAGAGGTATGCAAACTTTTTCCTTTTTTTTATTTTTTAAACATTTGCATTATCTTATTTGTTTTGTTGATTCTTAAAATAATTTTGTAGGACCAAGGAATTTAAAACTTAATGGTAAAGGTAAAGGAAAAGAAAAGGTTGTTGAGGAAGATATTGAAGTGATAGAACATAATAAAGGTGATGAAGAAGAAGAGGAAGAAGAAGAGAATCAGGAGATGATTATGCTTGAAGAAGATGATAACGATGGCAGCGACAATGATATTAGTCTTGAATATTATTATGATGATTGAAGATTTTATTTAATTGTTTGAGATTGGGAGAATAATTTTGAATAAATATGTTTTGAAGGGTATATCGTACATGGATATTTGCATATGTTTTAGATTTGCATTTACTATTTTAAAGTTAAACATACTTATGCTCTTTGAGTGTTCATTGATTAATAGATGGGTATACATTTTCATTATGCTTTTATTTTAGTATTTTTTAAAATTATTTTGTAATATAAATTATGCAATATTGACCATAATGGGATTCAAACCTATTACCTATATCTCTTGCCATGGAGGCAAGCGTCTTTCCATTTAGATGATGTGATTATCAAATTCATTACATTTTTATTATTTTTATAATATAAATTTTATTTTTATGCTAATTTTTATTATTTTATAAATAAATTAAATTTGTTGATGAATCTTATGAATCGTGTCATGATTTGAGTCGTGATTCAAGTTATGGATGATTCATGAGTCGAATCTCGATTTAACAACTATGATCACAAGTTTTTCCTCATTTTTTTTATCATCGTAGAATTTATAATTTTTTAGTAGCTCATATTTTATATAATGTTTCAAATACACAAAGCAAAACTTGACATTTATTATATTTTATTAAGTATACATGGGGTAACCATGTCAATAAACATGGACCGATTTATAAATACTACTACGAGGGACTGATATGCTAAAAGAAATACTTATATAAAATCCATGAAATAAACACCAAGCTAAGGTTAGCCAAACTAGTAATGGTACTAGTAGCTGTCGGCATCCGATTTGGTATTATATCGACACTCAGTATGGCTGGCCATGCCGATTAAATCGACTCATCATTTTTTTTGATTTTTGATTTTTTTTGTTTCTTAAAATATTTAATCAATTCTTTAAGATTTTTTAATAAATTTAAGTCGAAGTTAATGTTTGTTGATGTTAATTGATGTTTGTATCATTTTGATACATCCTTAATTATGTGTGATGTAGATCTGAGTTTGACATAACATTATATTAGAGGGAGACATTACATGGACTAGATATTATTGGATCATAAAATGCTTAAATCAATTAAAAATATAAAAAATATAAAAAAATAAATAATCAATATATACCGATGTTTAGAATCTTGTCGAGCGCTGATATCATTTGTAAATATTAGGATCATTTACATAATCAGGAGAAACATCAGTCCATCCTTTTAATCAAGTAGCTTTGTAGTATTGTGTGCTTATCTCATAAGACAGGCATGCTGATTGTAACTTATCATAGATTTCTCATTGAAGTCCCATCTTTGAGAGGTATCCTTTGGCTGATACTATGGTTGTGGAGGGGTCCATCCGAATATGCTGACAGCAAAATTCGATCCGTAAGATGTTTCGAGTTGCATAGGATAGTAACCACTAGAAGACGATGCTTCGGATATACCCTATCTATATTCATATAGATCATAAGTTGTCCATGGTTGCGAGTAAGAAGATCCAGAATGTAAGGATGAACCCGATACGTCTATGGATTCTACTCTACATGCGAGGTCATTTATAACCTCATCGTATCCTGAACAATCTTGCGGAGCTCATCACTTGTATACAATCATATCCTCGTGGGCTCTTCCAGTTTATGTACCGTGGTCCTTATTTTATACGGCATACATAAACTAGGATTTATCAGTGAATCGAAGACCATCTTGTGGCTGTCTCTTGTCCTTTACTCCCTCTCTAATCACCAAATCCATTATCATCGGAAGAACTACCAGCACTCTATCGAGGCTACAACTACCTTTTCTTTTTTTTGTCTATGTTGAACAGCTGCTTGTCCTCTCGTCTTGCCTCACTCTGATGGTCTAGATTGCAAGGATGGATATTGTGGCGTATCACTATAATTCTATATGAAATGTTCTTGCTTACCTATTGCTCAGCATCCACCCCAGCCTTGTTAGCTATGATATTGGCTTGTTATGGAGGCAATCCTGGCTCATCAAGCTCTAGCTCTTGTTGCTGGTCCACAAGCCATCCAATCATCAGATCTTTATTATCATCAACAAAATCATTCATAGTCGGATCCGAATACTTCAGCTCAACTTTTTCTGAATGCATTTGAGCCTTAACCTCAAATTGTAGTGAACATATGCAAGGTCGTTGAGGCATTTCTGTGTTAGTTTCTTTGCTTGCTATGGATAAGGATGAAGGTTGACTAATTGCATTCACAGTCTCTCGATGGGGCTGTTTAAGAGAGGATTATGATAGCAAGTCCCTTTAGATTTTTTACCACAACATCAAAATGAACTTACTATTCAGCCGTAAAAGCTTCTAGATTTAGCAAAACAAAAGAAAGATTGTATTATATTATTTATTAGTAGCTACGTAATGTCATCAAGAGTTGTCATTGTTGATATCTAATATACCTGAATTCTTTTTTTTTTACTTGTGATTGTTACACTTGATCCAAATGTTTTGGCACCCTTTCTAAATATTTTTGCCCGTAAAAAAAATATTTGTTATAATGTGTTATTAATTGAAAATATAGCTAAGTTAACAAAACCAGTCATCCTAACTTTCTTCTAAGCACATAGTTGTAATTTCTGGATCGGGCTTCATCTTGTATATCACATTTTATAAGGTGATCAGAAGCTCGTCATCCATAGTTATCCAAGGTACATAGTTATCCCAGGTACAGAGTACTGGAATCTTGGATTCAATTAGTCAATTGCACATATTTTAGAAATAGTTAAACATTTGTGCAAATACAAGAGCTGACAAATTTTCAAAGCGTTTTTGATTTGCTGCTTACCTATTGATGCAATTTTTTATCCATCTAATGGTTTGACCGTTGCTCAATGATACAGATGTACTCATAAGCATGTTTGGATATGCCATCCTAATCTATTCTTTTGCCCTCTATCATGTGTATAAGAAACTATCTAGGGATATCTTTCACCATCCACGGTCTGAAGCACCTCATATAAAAGCTTGCTTGGCTTGCTGCCAGAATGTCTGTCTTATTACTAAATTCTTTACATTGCTCTTCTCAGTGCCTACCTTGGCATATCTACTCTTATGTTACTTGGGACTAACAAACTTTTGATGCAGCTATATTTTCTTGTCAACAAGACTTTCAAGTGCTATATAAATCATAATGAACCATGTGACATCTGGTCTCAATATCTCATTATATATCTTTGTATCAATATAGGATCCATGTATAGTTGTAGATGAATCTAATAATATTCTATGCCGAGTCCACTGTCTTCCACACCCTACTAAGCTTTCCAATATCTATGAATATAAGATTGATATAATGTGTAGCACATAGGATCCAGAAAATATACGATTCTCTCCATCAAGATCTCTTTTATATTGTAGCCCATTATCTGTGATAATCTACACGTCATTTTGCTCTCCTACTTGATTGATTATCTCTTCCATCAATCTGGTGTAGTAGACATCGTGCATCTAATTTGAAGCATCAATGGACTTCTGAAAAAATATATTTCCATCATAATGTGTCAGAAAGTTGATTATGTTTGGTTTGGTAGGAGCAGTCCAACCATCACACATCATTGTTAGCCTATACGTAGGTCACTTGCTTTGATATGATGCAATTCATTTCTATAGCTCTTCTTTATTATTGTCAAGAAGCTCATCGTAAATATCTTTCAGTCATGGAAGATCTACACCTGGACCAGCAGCCTGTATGAATGCAATGGCAAAACGATAATATATGCTAACTGTTGCATGCACTAGGATGTGGCTAAAATAAAACCAGTATTGAATTATTCGCCTCATTTTTTTCTTGTCCTTTAGCATACTATCAAGTATCAACCCTCTTTTGCTTGGAATCCCTGATGGGAAAGGCATGTGAATCTAAGTCATGGTTAGTGGCTCATGGTAGAATCTCTTTAGATGACTTTTTTTGTTGCCAAAAGTTTCCAATATAGATGCAATATGGCTTATGCTTCTCTTGATAGGCTCTTTAAGGAAGTTTTCCTAAACTCTAACTCCGTTGCAATGTTCATAGAGCTCGACCCTGATTCATAAGCTGATGGTCCAAATTTAGCTCTATGCTGGCCACCTTCTTTAGTTGCCACGATCATCTAAGCCCTCACTTGAATGGCGGCCTAGATCTATGCCTCATTATTTGGAGCAGACATTTTTTCTGACTTTTTAGAGATACGAAGGTGGCTCCGTGGCTCGACAGTCCACCTCTGCCTTCTTTAAAGTTCTCTTCATCATTGCTTTGAAATCCATAAAATATTTCATCAATTGACGGATCTCTTGTTGGAACTTTCGGTACATAGCTATATCGAATAATCGCTAGTCAAGTATTACTTCAACCTTATTATCTCTCCTTGAACTCTGTGCTGCAGTAGTTGCATTTCCAATTCTGATCCGAGAGCATCTACCCGTTGTCCTAACCAATATCATATTTTGGATCCTTTTTCCTCAATGGATTCATTTATAAAGATCAAACAAGCATATTAGTTCAATAATTATATAAAAATAATAAAATTTTATTATTCTATTTTTTTTATAATTTTTAAATTAATTTTATAGTTTTTATAATTTTTAATTTAAAAATATTATAAAATTTTAAAATTATGAAAAATTAATTTGATTTTAGATCTATATAGAATTTTATCATGGATACTATATGTATTTTTCTAAGACAATGGGCATGCATGAAATACTACTTATTTTTCAAATTTATTTAAATTTAGATCTAGCCGACCATGCACATAATGCATCAAAACTTTGATAAATGAACTTCAAATTTACGTTGAAAGTAGCTTGCAAGCCTCTAAACAATAATTTAATTTTATAATAAATTTTTGAGTTTTATTTTTAAATATTTTTTATTCTAAAAATATATTTTTAATTTAAAAGAATTATATATTTAATAAAAATTAATGATTTTAGGCATGAGGTATCGTTTTTGTTGTTTTAGGGGACACTTTGACTTGCTTGACTACCTGGTATACCTAGGTGCTTGTCATGATTGTTGGCTGCTAGATAGGGCTCCCTGGCCAAGGCAAGTGCTTGAGGGGCCACTTGCCCAAGGCTTCAAGAGGCCCAAGTTTTAAAACAGTAGTAAAACTTGAAATGTTTCAGTTCTGAATTAAGCTTCGTGGATTTGATCTTTAAAATCATGTTCTAAGTTCCTTGGTGTATTATTTATGCTGTGTTATATGAGTTATGTTTTCTTGATGTTCCTATATCCTGTCTGATATAGGATAGCAATGTTCAACTTTGCAAAGTGCAAACCTTTGTGCTGCACTTTATTTCTTTATTTTTTAAACATGCATCCAGTTTTTGAAGGGTAAAAATATAATAAATTAAGACTTCATATCTAAATCTCGAGCCTAGCCAGATCAAGATGTTAGTAGTTTCTGCAGTTTCTGTGGGTTTGGTCTCTCATGTATTAGTATTGATCTTCTAAGACATGAAAATTCTATTTTTCCCAAAAATATTTTAAATTCAAATACTAAGAATGTCAAAATTTAATTACACAAACTACTTGCCCACCGAATATTTGTGACTTATTTCTCTAGAATTTCATCGGTTTTTCCCCCAAGTTTGTTCCAAATTATGCTTTCATTAACTTTTGGTGGCTTGCAAATAATTCATTGTTTTTTGCAAATATTTAATGGATTAGTTAAAACTTCTCTGAAATTGTCCTATTTGTTGAAATATTCTCTATCTCTATATATTATAATTTCACTCTTAATATCTAGTATATTCCTGAATTTCTCTCTAGTTTTTATTCAACCCCGTTTTTTCCATTTTAGCTATTTTGTGTTTGTTCTATAAATAGTAAGGATTTTATTTGAGTGTGCAACCCTTGCTGTCTATTTATAGATGACATGTGATCTTTGTATTTTTGTATTGTCCCATGTGTGGTGAGTTCTATGTGAAATGAAGTTTATTTCTTTTATACTGTTCAATGTAGCTGGCTAGAAATATATTGATAAAAATTATGGATGTGGGTGTTAGAGTTGCTTTTATTATGCATCAGGGAGTCTCACAGAACAAGCAACTAAAATGCGTGAACTTGTTTAACATGAAAAAAAACTATAGGAAATATAGAGGTTTGAAATGTAAGAAAATGAAATGAGCTACTTTAATCAACTTATCTTCTGGGATTTTATTTGTCCTTTTCTTTTGTGGTCTATAGATTTGTATTATAAGATCCCCACATGCAAGCATGCTGTAACTTGGGAACATTTTGTTGACTTATCTTTCCTTTTCCGTGGATATGAAAATTTACATAGTGCTGATTTGGAATTCTTGACATGCATGGAACATTTGGAATTCTGGGCTTGTAGTAGAGGAGCAAGGTAGATGCTTTACTTTAGAAGCAGTTGAATTGATTCATGTCAAGAATCAAGAAAAAAATGATCAAGATCACTAGGATGAATTGACCATTGTAACCAGGCAATTATGTAAGCTTATTTACTGTAGGCAGATGTCTAGAAGAAAGCAAAGTAATGGAAAATTGCTGAAAGTGCATCCATGAGGAAAAAAAGCTTTTAGAAGAAACCCCCCAAAAATCACTCTGGCCCTTCTAACACTAATAACGCTGATCAGTAAGTCTTCCATTTCTCTCTTCCTAAATTTCTCACTAAAAGGCTTCTGAGATGAAGCGCTCTAAGCTTTCTTGTTTTCTGCCATACTTTGGTTATGTTTTAGAAAACAATTAACCTGTCACATATCAAAATGAGTGAGTGCAGATTGTTGTTGCTAAAAATATAATCGTAAAGACAAACTATCGCAAGGCAACAATCAATAAGGAAGGATTTTGGCTTCTGACATTGGAAAGGTGCATCACCTGTCATCATTTATCTGTAAACTTTCCAGATTCTCAGTTTAGAATTCTCCAATCTGGATGGTTGCTAGTAATGCAGGGCCATTTAATTCTGAAATTAGCTTGTTCTTTTCTAAGAATGATTTTTCTCTCATGTCCATGACATGCTTACTTTTTTGGTTCTTCACTATCTGTTAGGATTGTTTTGTGCACATTGTAAGAAGGATATCCATCTTTCTATAATTATTAAATAAGGGTGAAGTTCTTCTTATTGGTTTAAGGTCTTGCTTGTTTGCACATTCCTTAGCATGTGGTCATCAACAACTGCATGCTTCTTTCTAGCATAATGAATTTTAGTTTGTTATCTGATTTTATTTTTTTAGTATTCTTTAAATATTGTTACAATTTCTCAGCATAATGCATGCCCCCACTAATGCCTTCATTGTATCATAATATGTACTTGACCAAGTTAACATTTGCAAAACTTTTTATCTTGTTTATATATTAGAGTTTTGCTAGTTCTAAAAGCAATTGTCTTAGGTTGTCATTTTTTTAAAATTATGTCTCCATTTTGTCTGTCATATTTCATTGGTTTTTGCTGTAATGCATCTTTTGCGTTTCTCAACTATAAAGTTTCTTTTTTTCCCTTTAATGCTTGTCACATCTATCACTGTTTTCAAGGCTTGCAATCGCATTACCAGACTCTGTACTGGTACTATGCTGGTACAGTATCGGTATGCCTGTTATGGGGGTTGGTTCAGCATACCGAGATTCACATCCCCTAGCGAGTCCTTGGTTCAGTACTGGTATAGTACGGTATGCCCAAAAAGGGTAGTACATATTGGTACGGTGAACCCTTGGCTGTTTTTGGTTTTCCACCTTTAGTAGACTTAACTAATTTACCAATCCTTTTTTCACAGCCTCCAAATATAAGATCCTTTATTAGCAGTGTTACTACTGTTGCACTCGAGAATGTAGAAATACCACTGAGGGACTTCATCTGGGAGTTTGATAAGGTTTGCTTTTCCTGCCATCTTTTTAAAATCTTTTTCATTTTGTTATCAACCTGTAAGCATTCAAAAGTATCTGATCCCATTTTCACTCTATACAGGGAGATTTTCATCACTGGATCGATCTTTTTAATCATTTTGACTCATTCTTTGAGAAGTTTATAAAGCCAAGGAAGGATTTGCAACTTGAAGACAATTTTCTGGAAGGGGATCCTCCATTTCCTAGGGAAGCAGTTCTTCAAATTCTTCGAGTCACAAGGATTATTGTGGAAAAATGTACAAACAAGCACTTCTACAGTTCATTTGAAGTATGTATCATCTTTTTGGAGACTTGCTACTTTATCTTGTAATGCATTTATTTTTAGTTAAACAATGCATGCTTTATGCTTTTTTTGTTGTATTTACGACTTTTGAGGTTCATGGTCCATAATGCCATTGCTGTTTTTTTAATTCAGTATATGTTTTGGTTCGAATTGAAATCCATGCTTTCCTATGTAATTATTAGCTGATATTTTTGTTTTACTCTCATTATTGAATGCAGCAGCATCTGTCATCTCTTCTAGCTTCAACTGATGCAGATGTTGTTGAGGCAAGCCTTCAGACATTGACTGCATTTTCGAAGAAAACAGTTGGGAAGTGCTCCATACGAGATGCTTCTTTGACTTCAAAGTTATTTGCATTTTCACAAGGGTGGGGGGGCAGGGAAGAAGGCATTGGACTAATTGCTTGTTCTTTACAAAATGGTTGTGATCCAATTGCTTCTGAGATTGGCTCCACACTTCATTTTGAGTTCTATGCTGTTCATGATACATCAAAAGAGTCCAGTTTTGTCCAACATGGGAAACAGGGGTTGCAAGTCATTCATATGCCAAAAATCAGTTGTTACAATGAGAGTGATCTTGAACTTCTTCATAAGTTAGCAAGGGAGCACAGTATACCTCCCAGTCTACGATTCTCACTATTGACGAGGTTGAGATTTGCAAGGGCTTTTGACTCTTTAGCAGCTCGATATCAGTACATCCGTATCCAGTTATATGCCTTCATAGTTCTTGTTCAAGCAAGCAATGATGCTGATGATATGTCAGCTTTTTTTAGCAATCAGCCTGAATTTATCAATGAACTGTTATCTTTACTAAGCTACGAAGATGAAATTCCTGAGAAAATTCAAATCCTGGGAATTCAGTCATTGGTAGCTCTTTGTCAGGACAGATCTCATCAACCTACAGTTTTGTCTTCTGTAACAGCTGGTGGCCATCGTGGAGTCCTTCCCAGTCTCATGCACAAAGCAGTTGATTCTATTACCAGCGGTTCCACAAAATGGTCTATCGGTTTTGCAGAAGCACTTCTATCTCTTGTGTCCATTTTGGTTTCATCTACTCCTGGTTCTTTAGCTCTGCAGGAAGCAGGATTTATACCTACTATTTTGCCCCTTCTTAAAGATACTAATCCACAAAACCTACAGCTTGTTAGTACTGCAGTTCATGTGATTGAGGGCTTCTTAGACTTCCATAATCCCTCTTCTGCATTATTCAGAGATTTAGGTGGTCTGGATGATACTATTGCACGTCTGAAGATTGAAGTATCGCTTGCTGAGAAGGGTTCAAAAAACAACGGAGAAGAGCCTCGGTATATTGATAAGGGCAAGCAAGTCACAGGCAGTTCATCTGAGCTAGATGCACAACCTCTTTATTCCGAATCCTTGGTTTCATATCACCGGAAATTATTAATGAAAGCATTACTCCGGACGATATCACTTGCAACTTATGTCCCTGGTAGTTCTGCTCGCGTTGATGGTGCAGAAGAAAGTGTATTGCCACCATGCTTGTGCATTATTTTCAGGAGGGCAAAAGACTTTGGCGGTGGAGTGTTTTCACTTGCTGCAAATGTTATGAGTGATCTTATACATAAAGATCCTACATGTTTTCCTGCCCTTGATGCAGCTGATTTGCCTCAGGCTTTTCTTGATGCCATCATGAGTGGTGTTCTCTGCTCTGCTGAAGCAGTATTGTGTATCCCTCAGTGCTTGGATGCATTGTGTCTTAACAATGCTGGTCTTAAACTGGTGAAGGATCATGATGCTCTAAGGTGTTTCGTGAAGATTTTCACTTCGAGTTCATATTTAAAAGCCCTCAGTGAAGAAACACCAGGAACCTTGTCCAATGGATTGGATGAATTAATGCGTCATGCATCCTCCCTACGTGCTTCTGGAGTGGATATGCTTATTGCAATTTTGAATACAATATCAAAAATTGGATCTGGCTTAGAGACTTGTTCTTCAAAACAGTTACTGAGCTCTTGTACTCCTGTTCCCATGGAAACTGACCTAGAAGAGAGGAAGCTTATTTCACTTGGTGAAGGAGAAACATCGAAGATCAGAAATTCTGAACTAATGAATGAGGTGTCTTCAGATAATGCATCTATGACCATAGAGTCATTTCTTCCTGAGTGTATAAGCAATGCTGCTTGTCTTCTTGAAACTGTTCTTCAGAATGCAGATACATGCCGTGAATTCATTGACAAAAAGGGTATTGAAGCAGTTCTTAAATTATTTACTCTTCAGTTATTGCCGATTTCTGTGTCACTTGGTCAGTGTATATCTACTGCATTTAAAAACTTTTCACCTCAGCATTCTGCTACTCTGGCTAAGGCTGTTTGCTCTTTCGTCCGAGAACATCTTAAGTTGACAAATGAATTACTTTCATCAGTTTGTGGAATAAAGCTTGCTGCTATCGACTGCTTAAAGCAAGCTGAAGTCTTGAAATGTTTCTCTAGTTTAGAGGGGCTGTTGTCACTTTGCAATTTTCTTTTGAAGGGAACTTCTATGGTCTCAGAGTTGGGCTCTGAAGATGCTGATATTCTGCAGGAATTGGGTAAGGCTTACAAAGAAATAATGTGGCAGATCTCTTTATCCAGTGATTCCAAGATAGATGAGAAGCGGGATACTGATCAAGAAGCTGGAACTGGAGATTCTTCTGCATCTAATATACCAGGAAGGGAGAGCGATGATGATGGAAACATTGTTCCAGTAGTCCGATATATGAACCCTGTATCAATAAGGAATACATCTTCATCACGTTGGAGTGTAGAACAAGATTTTGTGTCTGTGGTACGTTCTGCTGGAAGTATGCATCGGCATGGTCGACATGCATTGTCACGGATACGTGGTGGTAGGATTAGCAGGCAGATGGATGCATCACATACCGATTCAGAAATTTCCATCAGCACATTAGAGAGTTCCCTGATTCAGTATACTAAAAGAAGTAGTCCAGACATCCTTGTTTCGGAACTTCTAACCAAACTTGGTTTAGCTTTGCGTTCCTTCCTTGCTACCCTTGTGAAAGGATTATCTGCTCGTCGTAGAGGTGATCCTGGTTCCCTGAGTCCTGCATCAAAGAGCCTTGTACCTGCTCTCGCGAAACTTTTCTTTGATGCCCTTAGTTATTCTGGACATTCTATTGCTGGCCTTGAAATGTCATTATCTGTGAAATGCCGGTATCTTGGAAAGGTTGTAGAAGACATGGCTGCACTTACTTTTGACAGCAGACGCCGTACATGCAATACCACATTGGTGAACAGTTTTTATGTCAATGGAACATTTAAGGAGCTTCTGACTACATTTGAGGCTACAAGCCAATTACTTTGGACTCTGCCTTTATCTGTCCCTACTGCTGGGTCTGATCAAGGACCCTCTATTGATGAGAAGGTATCTCACAGCTCTTGGCTGCTGGATACACTGCAAAGCTATTGTCGTTTGCTGGAAGATCATTGCAATTCTTCATTGCTTTTATCTCCAACGCTGCCATCTCAGGCTCAGCTTCTTGTTCAACCTGTTGTTGCTGGATTATCTATTAATCTTTTCTCTGTTCCAAGGGACCCTGAGGCATTTGTTCGTATGTTGCAATCACAAGTTCTAGATGTGATCCTTCCTGTATGGAATCATCCTATGTTTCCTAATTGTAATTCAGCTTTTATTACCTCCATGATTTCCATTATTACTCATGTATACTCTGGTGTTGGAGATCTGAAGCATGGTCGCAATGGAATCACAGTAAGCACTGGCCAACGGCTTACTACCCCTCCACTTGATGAATCTACTGTTGCCACTATAGTTGAGATGGGGTTTACCCGGGCTCGAGCTGAGGAAGCTCTGAGAAGTGTGGGGACAAATAGTGTTGAGATGGCCACAGATTGGTTGTTCAGCCATCCTGAGGAATTTGTACAGGAGGATGTTCAGCTTGCTCAGGCACTTGCTTTGTCATTAGGAAATTCATCAGAAACACCCAAAGAGGATAGCAATGATAGGACAAGAAATGCATTTGCTGAAGAGAGGGTGCTGGAGATGCCCCCAGTTGATGATATTCTTGGTACCTCAATGAAGTTGTTTCAAAGTAGTGATTCAATGGCATTTCCATTGACAGATCTGTCGGTGACACTTTGCAATCGAAACAAAGGGGAGGACCGTCCAAGGGTAGCCTTGTATCTCATTCAGCAGCTTAAGCTTTGCCCATCAGATTTTTCGAAGGATATCAGTTCACTATGTACTATCTCACATATTTTGGCTCTGCTTCTCAGTGAAGACAGTAGCACAAGGGAAATTGCTGCAGAAAATGGTATTATTCCTGTTGTACTGGATATACTGGCAAACTTCAGAGTAAGGAATGGGTCCGGAAATGAGCCTTCAGCAACAAGAACTGTAAGTGCTTTGTTGCTTATTATTGATAATATGTTGCAGTCTGGACCTAAATTTAACACAGAAACTGCTGAAGGTTCTTCTAGATCCTTATCTGATTCATCTGGAGTGGACATCTCGTTGGCAAATCCTTCATCTGCCACTGAAAAAAAATCTGTGTTAGATGGCCATGATAGAGAATCTGGCATTGTGTTTGAGAAGATTTTAGGGAAGCCAACTGGTTATCTCTCTCTTGAGGAGATTCAGAGAGCGTTGGCTATCTCATGCGAACTTATAAAGCAGCATGTTCCAACAGTAGCTATGCAGGCTGTTCTACAATTATGTGCACGCTTGACAAAAACACATGCTATAGCAACACAGTTCCTTGAAACTGGAGGTTTAGCTGCTCTTTTTAGTCTTCCAAGAACTTGTATATTCCCTGGGTTTGACAGTTTAGCATCTGTTATTGTTCGGCACCTCATTGAAGATCCTCAAACTCTACAAACTGCTATGGAATTGGAAATCAGGCAGACCCTTACTGGCACTCTTAGCCGACATGCTGGCCGTCTTTCACCTCGCATATTTTTGACATCCATGGCACCTGTCATGTCTAGAGATCCTGAGATCTTTATGAGAGCTGCAGCTGCAGTTTGCCAGTTGGAGTCATCAGGAGGGAGGGTGAACATAGTCTTGTTGAAGGAAAAAGAAAAGGATAAGGACAAAATGAAAGCTTGTGGCATTGAAACTGGGGTCCCATCTAATGAGCCTATTAAGATGCCTGAGAATAGACCTAATGATACCCCCGGCAAATGTTCTAGAAGCCATAAAAGAGTTCCTGCTAATCTTTCCCAGGTGATTGATCAACTTTTGGAAATTGTTATGAGCTTTCCATTAGCAAAGAAAATTGAAGGAAGTGCTAGTTCTGTAACTCCTATGGAAGTTGATGAACCTGCTATAAAGGAAAAGGGTAAATCAAAAGTTGATGATACAAAGAAGATGGATGATGATAGCCTCTCTGAAAGATCTGCATGGCTGGCAAAGTTGACATTTGTCCTGAAGTTGATGAGCGACATACTTCTCATGTATGTTCATGCGGTAAGTGTAATCTTGAGACGGGATATGGAGACATGCCAGTTACGGGGATCTGTGCTAACAGGTGGCCCTGGAAATGGTGGAATAGTGCATCATATTTTGCATCAGCTACTTCCATTGTCTTCTGAGAGAACTGCTGAAACCTCAGATGAATGGAAAGATAAATTGTCTGACAAAGCATCTTGGTTCTTGGTAGTGTTATGTGGCAGATCTACCGAGGGTCGCAGACGAGTTATTTCGGAAACTGTGAAAGCATTTTCTTCTATTTTAGATTCAGAAGGAAACTCCTCTAAAAGCAGTTTGTTACCTGACAAGAAGGTTTTAGCTTTTGCTGATCTGGTAAATTCCATTTTGTCCAGAAATTTGTCATCTAGTAACTTGCCTGGTTCTGGATGCTCACCTGATTTTGCTAAGGCCATGATAGATGGAGGAACGGTGCAGTCACTTTCTGGTATCCTTCAAGTGATAGATTTAGACCACCCAGATGCTCCAAAGGTCGTAAACATGATACTCAAGGCATTGGAAAGTCTTACAAGAGCTGCTAATGCTAGTGATCAAGTACTTAAGTTGGATGGGCTTGGTAAAAAAAGATCTTCTGGAACACATGGTAGAGGTGTAGATCAGACTCCTTCTGAAGTTGAAACTGCAAACCTTGGTCAAAATGTGAGCTGTCAGCATGAAGCTACTGTTACAGTACAACATGCAGAACAGCAGATTAACGAATCTCCTCAAAATGATAGGGACCATGGTACAAACACAGAGCAGTCGATAGAGCAGGATATGCGAGTTGATGGGGAGGAAAACATTACCACTAATGCACCTGCTGGACATGTGTTGGAGTATATGCGCGAGGACATGGATGATGGTGGGGCACTACCAAATGCAAATGAGGTCGGAATGACTTTTCGTGTTGAACACCAGACAGATGATGATATGGGCAATGAAGATGAGGAGGATGTAGGGGAGGATGGTGAAGATGATGATGAAGATGAGGAGGATGAGGAAGAGGATGAGGATATAGCAGAAGAAGGGGCTGCATTAATGTCTTTAGCTGATACGGATGTGGAGGACCATGATGATAATGGTATGGGTGATGAATATAATGATGACATGCTTGATGAAGAAGATGATGGTTTCCCTGATAATCGTGTTGTGGAGGTGAGGTGGAGGGATGGTTTATCTGGGTTAGATCACTTGCGAGTTTTAAGGGGACCTGGTGGTGCAGGCAGTTTCAATGATATTGCTGCAGAGACCTTTCATGATGACATATCCCGTCTTCGTCGTCTATTGGGTATAGAACGCCGCCGTCAAAGTAGCAGGACTTTTCTTTCTCGGTCAAGACTTGAAGGAAGTGCTTTACAACATCCATTACTTGTGAGACCTTCACAATTAGGAGAGCCGGTTGCTTCATTGTGGTCTGCTAGCAGGAACTCATCTAGAGACGTTGAAGCTTTATCATTTGGAGGTTTTGACATAGCCCATTTCCACATGTTAGATGCTGGACTTCCATCTGAACATGCTTCTGCAACTATGTTTGGTGACCGTTTGGTTGGTACTGCACCCCCTTCTTTAATTGATTTCTCACTTGGCATGGATTCTTTAAATATTGGAGGAAGAAGGGGAGCTGGTGATAATCGGTGGACTGACGATGGTCTGCCTCAGGCCGGTAGCCATGCTGCTGCTATTGCGCAGGCAGTAGAGGAACAATTTGTGTCTCAGTTGCGTGGGCTAATTTCTGTCAATGACCCTCCAGCTCGGAGACAGGCTGATCGATCTGCTGGACTGGCTAACCAACAATCACCTCTATTAAATGCCAATAGGGATGCACCTGTGGCAGGTGATCTTCCCACTGAACCAAGTGAAGGACAGCATCAAGAATTAGAGACTGTTTCAGGGCATCAGCCAGGGAACTTGCCTGTTGAAGTTGATACAAGCCTTCCAAACCTGTCTCATGGAATAATTGATGCACAGTCAGTTGTTGGAGCAGAGGAGAGTCAAGGGACACTGGAAGTAAGGCAAAGATTTCCTGATGATCTTAATGTTGCACGTAATGGCAGTGAGACCATGCTCTATGGGGAAGGACCTGTCGAAGAAGTTGGCCCAACAACTGTGCCTTTAGATACTATTCCCGAAATGGATATATCATCTGCTGACTTACAAAATCTGGATCATCCTATGCTAGATGGTTTAGAAGCACCTGCCAATCCTCACAATTTGGAATATCACAATGAAAGTAGAGAGGGGCCCTCAGTTCTGGATAGCCATTCTAGTAGTCATGCCCTTATTTCTTCAGGCTCTGGCATGCCAGTGTTGAGTGATGCTCATGCCAGTTCAGCTCTTGCAAGTGCTGATATTGATATGAATGGAGCAGACACTGTTGGGGATCAATTTGAGAGTCCTGTAACTGCTTTTAATGGAGATGAATTATCTGCCAGGCTAAATCCAACAGATCCTCAAGATGCAAATCAGGCTGATCAAGTCCATGTCAACAATGAGACTTCTAGCACAAATGCAATTGATCCAACATTTTTGGAGGCACTTCCAGAGGATCTCCGTGCTGAAGTGCTGGCTTCCCAGCAAATTTCCCAACCTCAGTCTGCCCAGGCTGCAACATATGTTCCACCACCTGCAGAAGAAATAGATCCTGAATTTTTAGCTGCTCTTCCTCCGGATATCCAAGCTGAAGTTTTGGCTCAACAGCGAGCACAAAGAAGTATGCATTCTCAGCAAGCGGAGGGGCAACCGGTTGACATGGATAATGCTTCGATTATAGCTACTTTCCCTCCTGATCTACGTGAGGAGGTATGTGTTTTGATAATTATTGATTTATATTTTCTTGTCAGAGTCATGACCTTGTCTACTATTTCCTACTGCAGGTACTCCTTACCTCATCTGAAGCAGTTTTATCAGCTTTACCTTCAGCTTTACTTGCTGAGGCCCAAATGCTTAGAGATAGATACCATCCTCGGAGCAGCTTCTTTGGGGGAAGCCATAGGCTTGGTGGCAGGAGGCTGGCAATTGACAGGCAGATAGTAATGGATAGAGGTGTGGGAGTTACTATAGGTCGAAGAGCAGTGTCTGCCACTGCAAACAGCTCAAAGATCAAAGAAATTGAAGGAATGCCTCTTTTGGATGCAAATGCTTTGAAAGCTCTCATTTGCCTTTTAAGATTAGCTCAGGTATTTTATTTATTCTACAAGAATTTCTTTGTGATTATATACTTATACATATTTTTATATTGGTTTTAATGTGGTTCAGATCTCATTGCACTTAGTTGAGACATGATTTTGAAAGTGACCTATGTCACTGCAGTCTAATTGCCTAGGTAGCCTCAATAGGTGACTGTTTGTCTGCTTTGTCGGATCATCTGGTTGGTCCTCTTCACTTAGTCTTTTACATAGTAATATGCTTTACTTTTTTACATGCTTATAATTCATATTTAGATTGACTTTTTAAAAAAAAAAAAAAAAAAAAAAAAAAAAAAAAAAAAGAAGAGGGGACTGAAATTTGCAGTTTAACTACATCGGAAGTTCTAATCCTGCAGAATCCCATTTGAATGATTCATTGAATTAAATAGCTTTAAGGACATGTATTACTTTTGACTGCTTTATGTATTTATAAATAACTTGTTGTACTTGTACGATGTTGTTACTATATCCGATATTTTAAAATCATGTACTATCTGGAAGAATCATATTGTGACTGGATACATTTAATTTCTCATTGTAGATTTAGATTAATACTTTTTCTTTCATTACGAACTTTTGAATACAGGGTGGAAGTGGGATCTTTATATATGATATTGACTTTCTTTTGACCTGCTGTAAGCAGATCAACAACAAACTACTTACTGTGGTAATCTCAGTGCTTGACTCATGTGGCATTACCTTTTTTTTTGTATTTATCTTGTTGGCAGCCCCTGGGCAAAGGCCTTCTCCAAAGACTTCTACTGAACCTATGTGCACATAGTATTACACGTAATATTTCAGTTGGCCTTTTAGTTGATATGATTAGACCTGAGGCTGATGGGCATAGTGGGTCAGCAAGCATGATTTCTCAGCGGCTTTATGGATGTCAGTGGAATATTGTCTATGGCCGACCTCAACCCTCAGATGGTATTTCCTCTGTTTCTTCTTTTACTTATCTCATTTTATTTTCTTTTTCTTTTTTTGGGTGATCCTCTGTTATCATTATCTTTGTTTTGTGACATTTCATTGTTGTTATTTTTTAGGTCTTCCACCTCTCGTGTCTCGTCGAGTTCTAGAAATCCTGACATACCTGGCAAAAAATCACTCTTTTGTTGCAAACATTCTTTTCGACTTTGATAGCACATTGGCCTCAGAATCCTCAAACATTATGCATTCAGAAAACAAGAGGGAAAAAGGTAAAGAGAAAATCTTCGAGGCAAAGGCCTCATCAAGTGCTCCAGAAACATCACCTAAGGGTTCTATGCCCCTAGTTATATTTTTGAAGCTTTTGAACAGACCATTATTTCTGCGCAGCAATGCTCATCTTGAGCAGGTACTCACAAGCTTGTGATGGATTGCTGATGTATTTATATTTGGATTTTACTTGCATATGCTACTGGATTTGGTCTGTTGTGCAGGTTATGTCTTTGATCCAAGTAATAGTTAACAATGCTGTCTCAAAGATTGATTGCCTACCACCCTCTGGACAAGCTGCAGATGGTTCCGAGAATCAAGACACTCAGAAAGATTCTTCCACTTTAGAACAGAACCCTGGTCTGGAGAAGAATCAAAGTCCTTGCCTGGAGGTGCCATCTTCAGGCTTGAATAACCCTGTGAGCCAATATGATCTTCTTTTACAGCTTCCTGACTCTGATTTACGCAACCTCTGCACTATTCTTGCTCATGAAGGGTAAACATTTTGAACCAGCATTTATCTAGAAATATATGTTGTTAAAAGCAACTTCCTTGATTTGCTGAGGTTCTGATTATGCTTGGAACTTTGATGTCAATTAAGAGTGCAATCCCTGTACTGGCCAAATTTGCAATAATGAATTCCCACTTCTGCTACATATACTGCTTCTTAAGCTAATGCTTTATGGCATATGTGTTGCCCTAGCAATTGAACAAACTGAGATAATGAACTCCCATGCTGTGAAATGTGTTTCTTTTGATTTGCCTTTCTCTTAGACACTCTGGAAATGGTTAGGCACAGAGGATGTGCATTAAGTAGAGACAGGAGTATTTATCTACAGCCTTTAAATATATCATCATTGAAAGGGAAACACCACGGTGTTCATGTATCTATTCTTTACTGTTCATATGGTGAAACAGAATATCCCTTGCATATACAAATGCCAATGTAGTAACTATACATAACCACAGCCAGTGGTGTTATCTCAACTGCTTTGAGTTGGTTTTATGAATCCTCTTGGACTTTTATTCTTATTACCAGTTTTCCTGTTGGTGCAAACTTGTATAATTCTTGCTACTGTCATTTGGTTTGTTTTAACATTTTCCCTTCTGAAGAAGTTTTAGGCACAGAGGATTTGGTTTGTTTTAACACATTGGCTGTAAAAATGTGTTTCTTTTGATTTGCCTCTCTCTTAGACACCCTGGAAATGGTTAGGCACAGAGGATGCCCATTAAGTAGAGACGGGAATATTTATCTACAGCCTTTAATTATATCAGCATTGAAAGGGAAACACCAGTGTTCATGCATCTATGCTTTACTGTTCATATGCCGAAACAGAATAGCCCATGCATTTACACATGCCAATGTAGTAACCATACATAACCACAACCAATGGTGTTATCCCAACTGCTTTGAGTTGGTTTTATGGACCCTCTTGTCCTTTTATTCTTATTAACAGTTTTCCTATAAATGCAAACTTGTGTAATTCTCACTACTGTCATTTGGTTTGTTTTAACACCTTCCCTTCTGTTTGTTGAAGTGGAAGCTCCTATAGACACCAAGGCATCACTCCTTGTTTTCCTTTTTCTTTTCCCTCATCTTCCTGAAATGTTTGGTCAAGACAACATTATATACTCAAATTACTTTTCAGCTATCATCTCTAATAGTGTACCACCATTGTCACACACCCATTAGCTAATTTGCTTTTGATAATTTGTTAATAGAACACTTTTGTAATCAGTAATTTCTAACATCCGCAATACTTATTAAACATTGTAATCCTGATTTAAACAAGAATACTGTGAATCTTGATTCTTATGAGAAATTAGAAGGTAATTCACCAACTGGCTAAGAAAGGGTAATGCTTGACATACTTCTCTCGAAGGTCATCCATCTTTGCATGAACAGTTGTTTAGAACACTTCATTAAAAGATAAAAGAGGGCTAGTTCTGTGCTCAGAAGGCAAAACACTTAACCATTTTACTAGATTGTTATTTTTTCCTCTTAAAATTTTGGCCGATTTTGAAGGTGTATATTTTGTATATCTATTAATCCCCAAATATTGAAGGGTTATCGGCAATGTTATAAATATTGGATTACCATAAAAAAAGTAAACGGTTATCAAAATTCTAGAAATTGATCTTATCTGTCATGTTGTTGAAAAACAGTAATATTAAACTAATCATATTTGTGGAAGCATTGCTAAATCTTTGATCTATTCAAGATTTCTTCCAATTTAGCTTATTTCTTTTCTCAAGTCCAGGTACTTAAAAAATGGAAAATAATTCAAATCATTTTGAGTTATGAGTTGGCTCAATTCACATGATTGACCTGCACCGTGCCTTTTACTGTTGTTGGACTTTTCTCACTAATGCTTTTGATATTTATTCAGTTTTGTTCATATTAGTCCAGATCTCAGAAAGTTGTAATTGCATATCTTATTTTTCCTGTTCCATGTGATGACTAGTTGGAAGTCCCGTTAGTCCAGGTCTTAGAAGCTGTATTTGCATTTTGAAACTTTCCTATTCCATGCGGTGACTAGTTTTGAGTCCTCACTGTGTCCTTTGAATTAGCCCTAGTGACTAATTTAATTTATGTATTAATCAGACTTTCAGATAAAGTATATTCACTTGCTGCTGAAGTAGTTAAAAAAATGGCATCTGCTGCTTCTCCCCATCGAAAATTCTTTGCAACTGAGCTAGCAGGTTTAGCTCATAATTTGAGTTCTTCTGCTGTTTCTGAGCTTATGACTTTGAGGAATACACAAATGCTGGGACTAAGTGCTGGCTCTATGGCTGGAGCTGCAGTCTTGCGTGTGCTACAAGCACTCAGTGCACTCACTTCAGTTGATGAGAAAAAGGGTGAAAATGTTGATGAGGAACAAGATGAACAATCTATATTATGGAATCTAAATGCAGCTCTTGAGCCATTATGGCAAGAACTAAGTGACTGCATTAGCACCACTGAGGCAAAGCTAGGGCAGAGTTCAACTTTCTCTTCTCCTGTACATTTGTCAGATGCTGGTGATATTGGTGGCTCTTCCTCTCTCTCTCCACCTCTTCCTCCTGGCACACAGCGACTGTTGCCATTCATTGAAGCTTTTTTTGTTCTGTGCGAGAAGCTGCAGACAAACCAAACTGTTGCAATGCCAGATAACAATGTTACTGCAAGAGAAGTCAAAGAATTTGCCAGTACTTCATTGTCGCCATCTCTTAAGTGCAGTGGAACTGGCACTGTGACATTTGCAAGGGTTGCAGAGAAGCACCGACGCCTTCTGAATGTTTTTATAAGGCAAAATCCAAGTTTGCTCGAAAAGTCACTGTCTATGATTTTAAAAGTACCAAGGCTGATTGATTTTGACAATAAGAGGGCATATTTTCAGTCACGTATCAGACAACAACATGACCAGCACCCTTCCGCTCCTCTGCGGATAAGTGTTCGACGGGCATATGTCTTGGAAGATTCATACAATCAGTTGCGATTGCGTCCCAGTCAAGACTTGAAAGGTCGGTTGACTGTACAGTTTCAGGGAGAAGAGGGGATTGATGCAGGTGGGCTGACAAGGGAATGGTATCAAGTGCTCTCAAGGGTCATTTTTGACAAAGGAGCCTTGCTTTTCACTACTGTTGGGAATAATGCAACCTTCCAGCCTAATCCAAATTCTGTTTACCAAACAGAGCATCTTTCCTATTTCAAGTTTGTGGGCCGTGTGGTAGTATAATATATTCCTGATTTCTTTATTGAATTTGATCATTGTTCTTATGGTAGTTCTTTTTAAAATTCTTTATCTTTTTTTTTTTTATATATATATTTTCAACAAATTCTACAGGTTGCAAAAGCACTGTTTGATGGTCAACTTTTGGATGTTTACTTCACTCGCTCATTTTACAAGCACATTCTTGGTGTGAAAGTGACTTATCATGACATAGAAGCTGTTGATCCTGATTATTACAAGAACTTGAAGTGGATGCTTGAGGTTAGTGTTTAGTGTTTTGGTCTGGTGTTAGCTTATTTTTAATAAACAAACTGATCTGTATTGAATTTTAAACAGAATGATGTAAGTGATATCCCTGATTTGACATTTAGCATGGATGCCGATGAGGAAAAACACATCCTTTATGAAAAAAATCAGGTAAGCAAAATCCAATATCTGAATATGCTATATAGTTTAAGTTAATTTCTGGAGGACTTAAAATTGGCAAGTTCTCTCTTAATTGCTGAAAATTATTTGAATGCAAATCAAAGGAAGATTGCAAGGTTTCCATAGTTGTTGCCATTGTAATTCGATTCTGACTTGTATGCATGCTTATTCCAACTAACTGTTTTTGCCTTTGTGTGATGGAGGTTACTGACTATGAGCTAAAACCTGGAGGAAGGAATATTAGAGTTACAGAGGAAACAAAGCATGAGTATGTGGACCTTGTGGCTGAACACATATTAAGTACAGCTATTCGTCCTCAGATTAATTCCTTTTTAGAGGGTTTCAATGAATTAGTTCCACGGGAACTTATTTCAATATTCAATGACAAGGAGCTTGAGCTTCTAATTAGTGGACTTCCAGAAATTGATCGTGAGTGCTTTTGGCTTTTTTACTGTTATTAGCGGTCTTACCATTTACCTTTTCATTATTATGATTTACCCTGGTGCCTGCAGTTGATGATTTGAAAGCCAACACAGAGTATACTGGCTACACGACTGCATCTCCTATTATCCAATGGTTCTGGGTGGTTGTTAAAGCATTTAACAAGGAGGATATGGCAAGACTGCTTCAATTTGTAACTGGAACATCTAAGGTAATTCTGATGTGACAATAATGTTACATTCTCATGGAAGGTTATTATGTGATAGATTTTGCTATTACTTTTCCAAGTTCAAGAATTGGTGCTAAATGTTGCAAAAAACTTTGCTTAGTGAGGTGAAGCTTGTGAATAGCTTTCATGTAATAAACATCAAGATATGATCTTTTTAGGTTTACTTTTCATTCGTGGATTTCAGGATTGATAATTAGGTTCTATAGAAAGAAGACCAAGTTTAAAATGAATTCCTAGCATGGAACTAAAGAAACATGAGTTTCATCAAATAAAACAAGGAAACTCATGATTAGCATATCAGTTGATAATCAGTCAGCTGTAGTATTACCATCCATTGAACTTAAAATTGGCTAGAGCATTCCTATCTAAGAAAGACATGTGCTTGTTCATGAAGAAAATAATTTTGCAAAGTTGGATCCATCACTCATCAAAACAGATATGGAGCCCAGAGTTTGGCTCAGATGAATATTATAACTTGCTGTATCCATGCCTGTTACCACTTGGATGCTGGCATGCAATAACATGAAAAGAAAAGCTCATGTAAAGCATCCTTCCATTGAAGGATATATATATATATATATATATATATATATATATATATATATATATATATATGCTTCCTATGAGAAAATAATCATGCTTACAATTTGAGTTCTTAAATATTATTCTGGATCCATAAATTACTTCAACATGCGTATCCCTACTGTGGATGAGTTTTCACTGCAAATAACTAGCATTTATATTCGGCAAGCAATAAAAACTAAGCTATATGTAATGTTGTAAAGATATGAAGTTGAAGGTGAGTGCTTACACAGACACCTACGTGAATTATTCTTAGAAAATAGAAATAAGTAAATTTTATAAATGACTAAAAAAGAATGACATAAAAATAAGATCAAATTAAAGGCTAACTTAAGCAATGAATTTGTCTATTTGGTGTCCTGCACTATTGTGTAGCTTTATATGATTTAATATTTATAAAAAATGAAATGATTTGCCACATCAAAGCTTACAACTCCTGGAACTTGTGGCTTAGAATGTTAAAATCATTGCTGGTTAATTTCTAGAGCTAAAGGTCATTTAGATCTAATCATGCTGTTTATGAGTTATTTTACTCTCTTATTGCTCTCAAAGGCTTCATGCTCTATCTTCAAATCCTTTCTCATGATTTTCATCAATGTCAGTCAGTCAGTCGTTCTTATCTCTTTTGCACGCACCATTAGAACCCAGGCTGAATTGCATCAGGTAAATTTTGGATAATGATGGTTTACTGGAGTTTGATATGCTAGTAACTTTATTTTGACAATCCTTGGGTTTGATGTTTCTTGATTTTTTTTGTGATTGACATTCACTGGATGGTCAAGGTTAAATTTACATGGCCTCTTAAAATTGATCATATTTTATGTTGATGCTAGCATGGAAATTAACATATTTCTGATTGAAAGGAGAGGCAAAATATTTTGATCTAATTTTTAATTTAGATCAGCAGTCAAGGCAGATGTCCCTGTTACTATTGTTGTCTTTCCACTAAATGAATTGCTTATGGCCATTTCAGGTTCCCTTAGAGGGCTTTAAAGCATTGCAGGGTCTTTCTGGCCCTCAACATTTTCAGATTCACAAGGCATATGGTGCTCCGGAGAGACTACCATCTGCCCATACCTGGTTAGACTTGCTAACTGAAGGAGCAAAACTAGAATGCATTTCAGTATTGCAATGTTATGTGACTAGTAGGACATTGCTTTTTCAAAGTATCGGTGTTACTCAAAAGTTTATAATATATAACTGCAGTTTCAACCAGCTAGACCTGCCAGAGTATTCCTCCAAGGAGCAGTTAGAAGAACGCTTGCTGCTTTCCATCCATGAAGCTAGTGAAGGTTTTGGCTTTGGTTGATATATTCTACTTGTCAGCCTATCCCCTTGGTGCCAGTTATCCTTTTCTGATTGCCATGTACAGGTTGGCTTGTCTTCTGTTTCCACGAGCTTATAGTTTTTTTTGTCACAATTGTTTGGTTGCTTTTGGTCTGGTGTTGAATTAAAATGTTAGGCCTCAATTTAGATAATGATTTTGTTTTAGAATGCGACAGGGCATTATTTCCACATGATGCTTAAATTCCTTGGACTTTTAATAGGTGTAGATGAGTTTACTTTTTGCTGTTGAAATAACATAAAAAGTGACTCAAGTAACCTACATATTATGCTTGCAAGAATGCTTATATCTGTGGTTGTACTAGAAAATGTGTATGCAATCAATGCTGGATCCTTTGTGCTTTAGAGAGGGCTTGAACAAAAAGTACTGATAGGATCAAAACATTTAACTGGTTACTAAGACTGAATTTACTTCGCTACCAAAAAAAGACCTGATTTATTTTTCTTTACAGTATGCTTCAGGTAAACATGTTCCAAGTGATTTGCCGAAAAATAAATGATGGGATGTGCTTAGTTTTTATTTGAGCAGATTTTGCAATTCACTGTTTATGTAATCACCTGTGATGGTTTCTCAGATTTCAGAAGCAATCAGATGAACCTGATGGCAAAAGCTTGTCTCTCAGAAATGGCTGGCATAGGAGAAGTTTTTGGTGAAGGGAAAACTAATCTAACCTCGAACTCCTAGCTATCTTATATTCAGCGAAGACATTTTCCACTCTGACAGCAATACCTAGGGCTTGGAGTCCTTTTTGTTTTTGGATATAGGCTCCACAGTTAATTTTGAGGAGTGTATATGCTTGAATGCTTGAAAAACAGTATCCTGCCTTTATATGTATATTTTTTCTTTTTTTTTTTTGTATTAGACGTCCGTTATCTGCCCCTCAGATTGTGAAGGGTAGCAGCTGTTCAAATGAATAATTGGTTGGCTTATATAATTTTTTTATATATATATTTTTAGCTTGAATGGCTTATTCTAGGTGTCAGAACTTTGTATTGACTTTGTGTCTATTACAGTTAAGCATACAAGTCTTGTAGGGTGACCGAACTCATGTAAATATTTTCCCGGCTACATTTTGTCTTTGGTGGTCGTTTCCTAAGAAAAAGCACCATCAGCACAGCACTGTTTTGTTACAGGTCCTGCCTTCTGGATAAGTCTATTTCACGTGGCTTGGAGGTGTTTTTTTTGTTATATATTTTCGAGTGTTCTTGATCATATCGTGGTGTGAAGTGTTCTTGATCATATCGTGGTGTGAAGTGTTCTTGATCAAACTTCTCCCTGATTTAATATTTGCAAGCGTGGGTGGTGAATGACCGACAAAGGGTAAAACTGTCCAAGGAAGCTCCTTGGAACATGTTTTTTCAGGATGCCGGGGAGTTTCACCCATATATAAATGCTTAAGCTGGGTCGGCCACTCAAGACTTCAATGTAACCAGGGTTTACCACTTTAGGCCTGAATCTTAGACTTTCTAATATAGGAGTCGAGGATATAATTACTAAGCTAATGCTCTCAGATTATGTTTCTTTTAATATACACCTGTAGCAACACAAGGCCTTGCCCAAAATGCTATCCATTGCATAATTGATATGGAATTGAACACCTGCTGCCATGGATCCTTGCAGTACCAAATATGATATAATTAACAACCGATGAAGTTTATACAAGGTTTGCTACTATAAACTGAATGCAAAAAGAAACAGAGTTGAATCCAAATAGTTATATGAGGTTATAAGATAGCAAGCTCTTGACCATTGCTTATAGAGGAGGAGGTTTCTAATGATCACAATATGGAAAGGAGCAAAAAGCAAAGAATGAGTTCGTATACTCCGAAGAAAGAAACAGAGCAGAATCCATATAACTTATAAGAGGTTACGAGACAGCAAGCTTCATTGCCAGCGACCTATATTAATGTGGTTCTCACAATTTAACCATTGCTGATAGAGGAGGCTTCGAATTATCACAATATGCCAGCCGATGGCAAGGAGTTGTGCTTTGCATGGTGTTGCCACTGAATCTCATAGATCGGGCTTTCTTGATTGGATTGGCTGGAGTGCGCGTCTCTCGGTTCCTGCAAAAAAGTTTCACGGGTCAATGGTGTTCCAGCGGGGACACTTCGATGGCTAAGTCAGTGGGAGACTTGGAGCAATAAAATGTAAGGATTGCAAAAAGATAGCTCGTGAAGAAGAAAGAGCCTCCTTACCTCGGGGTCCCCCTTTTACCTTATATAGGTGCAGAACTTTACCGAAATCTATCAGGGACTAGGCTGTAAATGGCTGATTTATTCCTAGAGGAATCTTGGTAGTTGCCAGGTGGTACCAGGACAGGGTGGCGTCGTGGGATCTGCAGAGTAGTGGCGCTGAGATATCAAGAATCTGTTGTAACAGAATTCTGGCACTAGCTGAAAGGGCCTCCGGGCTGTCCTTGGAGCGGCCCGCTTTGGATCGATATGGGCTTGGCTGAAGTGGGTCGGTCGAGCCCCTGGTGGGTCGGTCGGACCCCTGGTGGTCGGTCGGATCCCTGGTAGGTCAGTCGGACCTGGCTGAAGGGCCGTCGGCTCCAATTGGGTTCGGAGGGAGGCAGATTGTGTATAACAGTTGCCCCCTTGCTCTTGGCCTTTGGGAGCATCTGTAGCTTTGAAGGGCGAGGGCATCATTCTTGCATTGAATGCATTCATCCTTGAGGAGATTGCGGATCTAATCAGGTGTGTTGGTCATTCCCCACTCCAGAAGCTCGTGCCTGGGATAGGTGTCGACCCCGCATTAGAAGCGGAGGGAGCGATAGTTAATGCAGAAGGGGTGCAATGATGAGCGGCCTACCTGGCCCGCTTGGCCGTCGGGCTTCGGAGGCGATTTGAGTGACGTGGCGACATCTGGGCGCTTGGTGCCCTGCTGGGGGCGACCCATCCACCGTCGATCCGGTGATCATGCGGATCGTGACCAGACTGTGCTTCCTTTCATCGCATCGGCTTTCGCTGCGTGGAGAGTTGTACTGCTTGACATCTAAGTCGCGGTATTCGAGGAATGGTGATAATCGTTTCTTTCAGGGGCTATAAAAGGGGACGTTGAGATTGTAGGCGAAGTTTTTGCCGCATTCGCCCTTGAAGAGAGATCACCATTGAAGAGAGATTTCGGCTCGCTCCAACGTCTTTAACCTTTTAGGAAACCCAGTCCTTAGGTCAGTTCTTCTTCCCTCCAAGCCCCGTAGCAATAGCCTCTGGTAGCCAGAGCTCTAGCCGTAGGATAGAGGGACTAGGTCCCAGCCAGGTCCAATCTGAACTAGTGCAGGATCGGGTAGAGGCCCTTAGAGTTAGGTTAATATCCCTTCCACCATGCACCTCACTGTCCCGGACCGGAAAGGGAGGGTGACCCGGCTGTCGAGCCCGGGAGCCCTCCCGGTGTATGAGGATCACTTGAAGGCCGGCCTTCGATTTTTCTTGTGCGACTTCTTCGTCCAGGTCTTCAACCTGTATCGAGTCACCCCTGCGTAGCTGATCCCGAATAGTATTCGGGCCATCAGCTGTTTCGTGGTCTTGTGTCAGAGGGTTGGAGTAGAACCTAGGACTTCCCTCTTTGCAAATTTTTTTGTCCTGAAGAAAGACTTTCGGAGCAAGGAGTGGTGGGTGTTCAACCCCCATCCCGAGCGAAAGATAATCGGAGGTCTTCCATCGACCATTCATGGATGGAAGTCAAAGTTCTTCTTCATACACAATCTTCAGCCTTGGGGCTTCAACCCGTCATGGGGGGAACTGGGGCTGATAGCTAACGGAGGGAGGGCAGTCTTGATGGCCGACCAAGCCGACTTCAACGAGTTAGAGGTAGTCGGTATCACAATGGTGAAGGAGCTACTTTAGGAGGACAGCCTCCGCTCAGCCGGAGTTAGCTGTCATGAAAACTTAGTTAGGGTAGAAATCATTGCCGTTGATCTTTTCGTTCCGTCAGCTATATTCCTTCTTTCCTTACTCTGATTTTGTTCTTGTAACAGGAGAAAAATGAAGCCCTACCGTGCGAGGATAGCAGAGTGGGCAGTGAGGAAGAGGGCCGCCCAGTCCGCGGAGCCGACCACAGACAAGCAGAAGAAACAACGGGCAGAGGAATAGCCCACGATCATCATGGCATCGGGCTCCGACGAGGATAATATGCCCTTATCGGAGCGGTTGGCGACAAAAGTATCGGGACCTCTTCCTACAGTCAGGAGTCAGCCATCCAATCGAAGCCGGACCTATCAGAGCCGATCGAGGTGGGGACGGCCCTGGCCTCACCATCGACCGAGTAGACAGAGGTGGCCCACCCCGTAGATGAGAAGAAAGGGGTAGCTAGAGGGGTAGAGGCTGAAGAAGTCAGTTACGACACCTTCCAGCGTTGGCATGCTCTTCACAACCCCCGGCAGGCTAGAGACCTACTAAAGGGGGCCATCACCCAGTTCGACTGGGAGGAGTCGAGCAAGTGCAAGTTGCACGAGGTGGTGAGAGGCGCTTACCTTAGTCTGATGAAGGCACTTTTGTCATCCTTTCATTTTCTTTATTCTTCTTTTCTTTTCTTGTGCATGACTAATATGGTCCATTGCTTGTAGCTCCTTCACGAGATCTTGATGATGGACGAAGGCCTCGGCAAGATGGTCAACACGGCAGAGGCCTCGGCTGGGGATGATGTGGTATGATTTATGCATGCACAGTATTTTTCCATGATTAAGCATGAAGTTAAGGTTTTAGATCCCGAACTTCAAGCCAAGATTTAAAGTATAGAATTCTATAGAAATTCTGGAAGTTATGCATACAGAAATAAATCCTAAAGTAATAGATAAGCAAGATCGCCAAGGTTGAGAAATCCTGGTCAGGCTAGCTTTCCTACAATACCACTACTGATGAATCAAGGGGGTGTACCTGGCAACGGTAGAAGCACCTGTTGAAGATCGTTCCATGAAGAGATCACTCACGCTCTCGGATGCAGCCTGGAAGAACAAGCTTCTGACGTTACGGATTTGTGGCTTTATGCTCGGTGATTCGACGGCTGATCAAAAGGTATCCTCGGACTCGTGGAAACTGAGGGACCTACAAATCACCATCCGGGGTTAGAAAACTAAGAGTATGAAGACTGAATAATTGAAAGAAGAGAAAAGAAAGGCTCTTGGATGATTGCAGCCAAGGGTTGGAAGGAAGGGGTGGCTAGGGTTTTGATGTTGTAGATGGAGGCAGGGCGTAGGAATAAGAAAAACTCGAACACAGCTCGCACACAGCACGTACATAGCAAGGGCACACAGTAAAGAGAGAAAATTCAAATTTAATTCATTAATATTATGAAATTATATAAGGATGGGAGGCCTTTAAATAGGCTTACAAACTTGGGGCTCAAGTAAGGGTATTCATGAGAAATTACATTAGTCCTAAACCCATAAAAAGACATAGACTAGGGCTCTCCACATTTGACCGAGCCTCTCTCTCTCCCTCTCCTTCTTTTGGTTGGCCAAAGAGGGGTGACTCTAAGGAAGGCCGACCAAGGGGGTGACCATAAGGGTTGGCGCCCCTTTTGATGCTCCTCATGGGCCCTGGGCGGCCTAGCATGCTCCAGGCTGCAGTCCAAGGTTCCAAGGCCTTCAAATTCTCTTGCTGGGTCTTTCATGGTTTTTAAGTGTGGCTCCATGACTTTAAGCTGGCTAGATCTTCGATTATCTTGAGTCTTCTACTTGCAAAATTTGACTGGACTCATTATAAAATTTACAGGACTCGAAAATGACTAGCTCAACATGAGCTGACTTGACTGATAAACTTCAAAACTTATAGGACTCAAAACTTGACCTGACTCAACTGACTTGGCATTCTAAATATAGGACTTAAGTATGGACAGGACTCCAATGGACTTACTCACAAAACTCAAATGAACTCACTCAAATTGACTAAACCCTAATTACAAATTGAACAAAACTTGGACTCATATCCTAAACTCTAATTTGATAACCACAGAGGGTTGAAATGCCTCTACCAAAGTTTGGGGCCTCTGATGTCCCCATCAATTCTCCCGGGATGGGAGGAACTCGATCCCATCGAGTAAGGGTTACACTGAACCTGGTGCCTCTTAAGAAGGTCTGAGTGGAGGCGCAGCAAGTCTTCTCGAGTATCCCACGAAGCGTCGGGTCCTGGTAGACCTTGCCAACATTCCAGGTGGTGTTGAAAATCACTATCCCGGGTCATGGAAGCTTGATCATCCAGGACACGCTCGATCCGTATTCCTCTCTCAGGCTAAATTATAGGTGGACATTCAGGGTCAGGCTCACTCTCAATGGATGGGATAGGTTCAAAGGCCTCACTAGGAATCGCTACCGATTTTCTAGACTCAATCAGGTCTGCGATATTGAAGGTAGAGCTAAAGCCAAACTCCAAGGGCAAATCGTGCACATGGGGTCCTACCTTTTCTATCACTTCTAAGGATCCAGCTCTGCGAGCATGAAACTTTTTTTTAGGCCTAAGCCTAAAATCAAGATAGAATTCCCTACATTGAATCCATTGGCTCTTATTCAGGAATTAGCCAGTTTGTTAGATGTTTCATTACTTAAATTACTCTTATGGCTAATATCCTGATGCATATGCTGTGCGGTGTTCAGTACAGATGTGGACAGTTGAACTGGGTTTATGGACTTATCAGGCTCAGCACCAGTTGGAAGGTCATCAGGAAGGTCTTTGGGAAGAAAGTCTCCTAAACTAATGTCTACCTCTTGGGGTTATTCCTTAGGGACTTGTTCCTGGACCTCCTCTATGGACAACTCTCTTGAACCCTCTATTATGTTTGATCCTATCTCAGTCACTTCTTCTTCAAATTTTGCAGTGGGTTCAGGATCCTTTTCCTTTGATTCCTCAAGAGGTTCACTCTCTAGCTTCTCTTCTACTGGACTCAACTCTTCAATATCAGTGGGCTCAAGGGTTTCTTTATCTAATTCCTTAGTCTTAATTAAATTAACTCTTGTTTCCTTCTCCTTAAGGCTACTAGAAGCTCCCCTAAATGGGTCTTTAGGTTGAGTCGGGTGGATCACAAACTTCTCCCCATGGTGACTAAATGTACATGTATTGGTTCGACCAAACAAGATTGCATCATGATCATAAAGCCATGGTCGACTTAGGATAATACCACTAACTCCCATGGGAAGGACATCATACCAAATATTGTCCTCATATGTTTGCAATTTGATCAGGATTTGGCATCTAGATTTGATTGGGATGGAGGTAGAATCTATCCAAGAAACCTTATAGGGGCTAGGATGGGGAACTGGGGTCAATACTAAAGATTTTACTGTACTGGCAGAGATGGCATTGACACAACTCCCACTATCTATTATAATCTTGAACATCTTACCTCCTATCTTAACAAAGGTTTGTAGGATGTTGGTCCTATGCTAATCTTCCTTAATTTGGGTTTGGGTCAAGATGTACCTAACCACTCCTAACAGGTTTTTAGACTCAGGTACTACCTCCTCTCCCTCATACTCATTTATCAATTGTTCATCAACTTCATAAACTTCTCCCTCAGGCTAAACTATGAACTCAGGCTTATCTTCACCTAGCTCAACTATGTGTAGGGCATTGGCTGGACACTGGCCAGCAAAGTGACCTGGTTTACGGTATCTATAGCACACCTTCTGGGAGATGAGTTCCCTCTGACCCTCTACAGCTTTGCCTTTATATTCTCTATGGGTCATGGAGGTACTAAGTTAAGGTCGACTCAGGTCAGGGCGACTTAGACTGGGCCGACTCAGGTTGGGTCGATTTGGGTCAGGTCGACTAGGGTAAGCTTGACTAGATCCTGAGTATGGGCTAGGGTTTCTAATGGGCTCAGGTTTATAAAAGATGGGCCCTCTCCGGAAATGCTCAACATTCCTAGCAATCTGGTAGGCCTGCTCTGTCTCTGACCTCTCTCAGGTAAAGCTTCCTCTTAATATCATCCTTAAGGCCAGCCCTAAACCTAGACAAGACAACATCTTCATCTTCATCTAAGTCATATTGCATGGAATACTCATCAAATTTCGCGATGTACTCATCTACACTCTTGCTACCCTGACTCAATCTTTGCCACTGATCCAACAAACCCTGGCGATATGAGGTTGGAACATATTTCCCTCTAAGCTTGGCCTTCATGGCCCTCTAGGTGACTATGGGTTCATGGCCTCATAGCCTAAGTGTTCTTTCAACAGTAGCCCAATATAACCTGGCCTGGCGGACTAGCTTAAGCTTGGCAAACCTAAACTTACGTTCCTCAGATATATCGTACCATTCAAAATACTGGTCAACTTCTTTCTCCCAATCTATATAAATCTTTGGATCAAGATAGCCATCAAAAGTGGGTGTATCAAGTCTAATGTTTCTATAGGCCCTGTCTTCCTGGTCTATGAAATCCTGATTGGGTGTCCTCCAAATTGTCACACGGTCTTCTCTAACCCAGAATTTTTTGCGTGCCGATGCTAGACAAGCCCTGTCTAGCCAGCCCTTTGATCTAGCACTTAGCTGTCCAAGTGCTTGAGGTACTGCTATTGTTGCTTGATGTTGCTTGCTGCTTGCTGCTGCTGGCAGCAGGTGGGGTTCAGTTCTGCACTCCCAGACTAGCAGCCCGCGCCCCGGAGTCCCGAGTCCCAGCGGTAGTTGTCTCGAGTCCCCTCAAGGAATCTCACTACTATTCCCAAATCCCAGCACACAACCTCACTGCTGTCCCCAAATCCCAGCACACAAGCTTCCCAAGAGAAATACACCAATCTACAGGGAAAACCCCAACCCCTTTGATTATTCCTTTCAAATGGGATACACACACTTCTTACATAGAAATGTCAGCAATTCGAGGCTGCTGTCACCCTAAACTAGCAGCAGAAGGTCCCTCTCCTAGGTTCAACCTCAAAGTATGGATTAGGGTTTGGGTTTCTCCTAGGGTTAGCCTCATAGTAAGGATCTCAGCATGGGGTTCTTCTAGGATGGGGAGGTGATTCAAGATTTGGTTCAGAATGGGACCTATGTGTCTCCTCTAGGGTTCCTAGTCGAACATCTACCTGGTCAAATCTATGAATCAATTGGGCATTCGATTGGGTCATCTGGTCACTCAAGATCTTTAGGACATCATCAAAGTGGGATTCCATGGGTTCAGTCAGTTATGGAGGTGGTGGATGATATGAAGCTCCTGATCTAGTGCACATGCAAGACTTAAACAAATCGACTACGGGTACCTAGACCTAGAGTCCAAATAGAATGGGTTGACTCAACTTACATACAACTCAACTCCTAATCCTTCCACTAGCTAGGTAAGAGGTGGGATGGTGGGAGGCCCCCTGCTTAATGCAGGACCCAATTAAAGAACCATCGATTCGCTTAGGTCGTTTGACACTATATCTCTAGCCTAGACACCAGCTTCCAGTAATAGGAGATGAATTGGGTGCACTAGTCTTCCCACAATGGTTAAACCTGACCAGTTGATATCCCTAGCTCTTTAGAGCAAATTAGGTCTAATCAATTTTAGTTAGGATTGGGTTCAGATGCAAGGATTGTGGTTTTGAGCTAAGGAGAGGTGATCAAATCCTCCTCCCATCTGACATAGTAAAAGTACCCTTAAGATAAGTTATGTAGATGATGGCACATATATGAAATACAAATTAGGGTTTTATAGTTTTGGTATTTTTTGATTTTGAATATATATATATATATTTGTCTTTATATTTGGCAGGAAATAAAATATACAGAAAATTACCTAATATGCAGGAAATATGCAGAAAAATTAAAATATGGAAAGATTATGCAAGAAAAACCCTAAACATACTAAAATTTGTCTTGCTGAAAAATAGAGCAGAATTGTTCTCAGGAAGTATTCCGCCATACAAAAAATCTACATATCGAATTAAATCATGAGAAAACTATAAAAAACACTTTAAATTATAATAAATCCAGAAAAATAAAAATCAAGATTTTTGGATCTTTCTATATGTAGAAATCACAAGAATAATAGACCATATACTGAGATGATGGGATGCAGTAACTATCCTTAAACTATGCTCTAATACCAAATGATGCGGGATGATTTATGCATGCATATTATTTTTCTATGATTAAGCATGAAGTTAAGGTTTTAGATTCTAAATTTCAAGCCAAGACTCAAAGTATAGAATTCTATGAAAATTCTGGAAATCATGCATGTAGAGATAAACCCTAAAGTAATAGATAAGTAGGATCGCCAAGGTTGAGAAATCCTGGTCAGGCTAGCTTTCCTACAATACCACTACTGATGAATCAAGGGGGTGTACCTGGCAATGGTAGAAGCGCCTGCTGAAGATCGTTCCATGAAGAGATCTCTTACGCTCCCGGATGCGGCCTGAAAGAATAAGCTTCTGACCTTGCAAATTCGCGACTTTCTGCTCAATGATCCGACGGCTGATCAGAAGGTATCCTCAGACTCGTGGGAACTGAGGGACCTACAAATCACTATCTGGGATTAGAAAACTAAGAGTATGAAGATTGAATAATTGAAAGAAGGAAAAGAAATGTTCTTGGATGATGGCGGCCAAGGGTTGGAAGGAAGGGGCGGCTAGGGTTTTGATATTGTAGATGGAGGCAAGGCGCAGGAACAAGAAGAACTCGTACATAGCTCGCACATAGCATGCACACAACAAAGAGAGAAAATTCAAATTTAATTTATCAATATTCTGAAATTACATGAGGGGAGGCCTTTAAATAGGCTTACAAACTTGGAGCTCAAGTAAGGGTATTCATGAGAAATTACATTAGTCCTAAACCCATACAAAGACATAGACTAGGGCTCTCCACTTTTGATCGAGCCTCTCTCTCCCTCTCCTTCTCTTGGTTAGCCAAGGAGGGGTGACTCTAAGGGAGGCCAACCAAGGGGGGTGACCATAAGGGTTGGCGCCCCTCTTGATGCTCCTCATGAGCCTTGGGCGGCCCAGCATGCTCCAGACTGCGGTCCTGGATTCCAAGGCCTTCAAATTTTCTTATTGGGTCTTTCATGGTCTTTAAGTGTGGCTCCATGACTTTAAGCGAGCTGGATCTTCGATTATCTCGAGTCTTCTACTTACAAAATTTGACTGGACTCACCATAAAATTTATAGGACTCAAAAATGACTAGCTCAACATGAGCTGACTTGACTAATAAACTTCAAAACTTACAGGACTCAAAACTTGACCTGACTTAACTGACTTGGCATTCTAAATACAGGACTCCAATGGACTTATTCACAAAACTCAAATGAACTCACTCAAATTGACTAAACCTTAATTACAAATTGAACAAAACTTAGACTCACATCCTAAACTCTAATTTGATAATCATAGAGAGTTGAAATGCCTCTGCCAAAGTCTCAGGCCTCTGATGTCCCCATCAAGGAAGGTCGAAGGACTAAAGGTGGCCAAAGCGATAGCAGTGGTATCGCAGAAGGCCGCAGAGGAGAGGCTTTGGCCAGTTTGGCCGAAGTTGAATCTTTGAAGAAGCAGGCAGAGGGCCTGCAGACCCAGCTGGCCGAGCGGGAGGCCAAGCTGAAGAAGAAGAAGAAGAAGGAAAAGGTCAGTTCCTTGACCCGTCGACTATTTGACGAGATGGAGCGATCCGCTGATGCCAAAAGGAGCGCACGATCCCACAAGGCATTGGCGGGGAGGTACCTGACCGAACTGAAAGAGACGAAGAAGCTGGCGGTGGAGCAAGTCCGCGATGTCGTGGCGGAATACAAGGCTTCAGCCGACTTCAACGATGAGATGGAGGAGGCTGGGATGGCGAGCTACGAATATTGCTTCGACGACTGCCTGAAGAAGGTGGCCGAAGCTTTCTCGAAGCTCGATCTGTCCTTGATATAGTTGAGGCACTTGCCGGAAGAAAAAGAGGGCCCGGCCGACATCGGGGTTGACACCCAAACTACTGCCAATGCGGGACTAGTGGAGGCCTTGGTCGAGGCTTTGGATGCTGCGCGGGAGGCCGAAGCCGAAGTGATGGGGCACGGGATAGGGATAGGATCGTCGGTGAGCTAAGAAGTCGCCGAAGATTAGGGTATCCTATTTTTTTTCTATTTTCTGATTTCTTTATGGTGGTGACGAAGAAAAAAATAGGGATGGAGGATAACGAGGATGGACTACCACGAACCCTGAAATCCACTCTCATAGAGAGACTTCACACCTCTAGGGCATTATACCTACCACCCACCTCACTACATGCAGTCTAGGGTATCTCACCTACCACCCATCTCACTACACGCAGAGCCCAGGGTATTTCACCTGCCACCCAGGTCACTCCTGGAGCCATGAGGGGGATTTCAAAGAACGTGGAGGAAAACGAAGATGGGGGGATAACTAGGGCATCACGCCCCTACGATGTCCCGAAGGACAAAGACAACATCAACACCCGCAGGTGAAGACATAATGGGCCATAGCCCTGAACAACAACTGCCAAACCAACTGACAAACCGAATCCCAAAAATTCAATTTCTTCTCTTCTTCATGTGGTCAAATTCTGGGATCCAGAATTTGAGTCTTGTTTCTGGCTTTCATTGTTTTAAGACTTGATTAACTGAAATAGACTTAACTCAACTGAACTGACTTGACTGACCTAAACTTTAAAACTAGAAACGGACTTATAGGAAATGAAGTTTTTTTAAAAGTAATTACAGGACTCAATAAACACTCTTGATTAATTACAGGACTCTTGAAAAGGAAATGGCTCTTGAAAATAAAATATTTACAGACTCTTGAAAAGGAAAAGGCTCTTGAAAATAAAACATTTTTGAACTAAAGAATACAAGGTAACCTAATTATCTTCGATCCAAATTGGGATAAAGCTAACCTTGTTGGAGTGAAGTTTCTTTCGATTTCTGGTGAAAAGTAACCTAATTATCTTAGATCCAAATTGGGATAAGGCTAACCTTGTTGGAGTGAAATTTCTTTCGGTTTCTGGTGTACACCAATTCTCCTGGGGTGGGCAGAACTCGACCAGTCGAGTATGGTTCAGTTTTGCCTTGGTAATGCTTGAACAAGTCTGGGTTAAGTCTTTGCAGGTCCTCTCGGGTAATCCAAGAGTTGTCGGACTCAGGTCGACCTTGCCATTGAACCAGGTATCGCTGATACTCCTTATTCCTGGTAGTAATAGTCTTGTCATCCAGGATTCTCTCAATCCTCTCTCTTGGCTCAGGTAGGGTTGGTGGTGGACACTCGGAAATATGTTCACTCTCAATGAAAGTTTTGGCCCAAAAGGCTCACTAGGTATTAGTACTGGTTCTTTGTATTCTACTAGGTCTGAAACATTAAAGGTTGTACTGATACCCATATCAGGTGGAAGTTCCAAAACATATGCATTAGGCCCTATTTTCTTTAAGATCTTGAAAGGTCCCGCTCCGCGGGCATGCAGCTTCTTTATGGTTTCAGAGGGGAACCGTTTAGTGCTGAGCCTAATCGTCGCATAATCCCCTTCACAGAATTCTTTAGCCCTCTTATGTGAGTCAGCTAAGTGTTTGTAAGTTTCATTGCTCAGGTTGATCTTATTACTGGTTTCTTTATGCAGATTTGTGACATGCTGTGCAAAAGACTTAGCAGACTCAGAAACTTACACAAGCACTTATGAAATGCAGACTGAACTAGGCATCCTTATTGAGAGGAATGTTATTGGACTCTCTAGGGCCTAAACCTAACAGATTAATGACTCTCTAGGTTTGACCCTGGTCTGGCATGCACATGAGAATTTACCATGGGTTCCTAGCAAATGCCATAAGGTTTTCCAAAAGTAGGTAGCAAAAGGAATAGGCCTTAAAAGCTCATGCATCCTAGTAATCTCATCAAAATGAAACTTAATGGCTCTAAAATTATGATAAGACTCAGGAAAAGGTAGGAAATAGGAATCCGAGACTTGGGGTAATTTAGGAGAATCTTGAAACAGACATTGGTTACTCATGATGACCTTAAGATTAGAATTTTGATCTACAGGCGGGATGCTTCTAGGTAGTTGAAGGTCATCAGGAAAGTCTTCTAAAATAATGATTGGATTCTTCTCAGGTACCTGAAAGAGTTCTTGTGTCGAAGCTAAAGTATTGGGTTCTTCCTGAGGGTATTATCTTACGGGAACCAAGTCCTCACTAAATTTTGGTTGTTCTGATGTTTCAGGACTAGGCTCAATAATCTTTTCTTTACCAAAGGTTTCCTCAGGTAAGGTACTAAAGTTGTTCTCTTCACAGTCTTCCCCTTCATATTCATCTATTAAACTTACGTTAGTCTCATACACATATTTACTAGGTTCAGATTTGCCTTCTTCCTTCCCTAGCCCTTCAGTTTGAGGATACCCTAAGTCTTGGGTATTAATGAACTCAACTTGTACTTCAGGGTTCTTACTCCTATCATTCATATGATCTAATGGGATAGTAGGAGTTGGTTGGTCTAAGGAAATTGTTTAGCCAGAATTTGGTTCAATTGGGCCATTAGATCATTTAGGCCTTTCAGCATGGTTTCAAGATTCGGGTCCATGGCTACACTGGACTGGGTCTGGACTGGTGAATATGAGGCCCCTGATCTAGTTTTCATGCATGCAAGTAGACTCAAGCTCGAGCTAAGGTTTCTAGACCTAGAACACAAATTAAAGGTCTAATTAAGTGAACCAACTAGCTAGTAGTACTTATGGGACTTAGCCATGTAGGTGGAGGGGAGTGAAGGTCCCTGATTGCCAATCCTTGACACCAATCTGAGATTGGCCAGGTAGGCGGACCAAATCACAAGCCCTGATGCACCAATCCTAGATACCAAGCCAGTAAGCACACACCAATTAGCTGACACAATTAACTTGACCCTAACCTGAACCCAACTTGTTGGTGTCCCTAACCCACTAGGGCAATTAACGTTCTACTCAATTTTAATTAACGGGCTAGGATCGATATGCTGGTTGGTGATTTTTGGGCTAGGGACAGGTGATGAAACCCTGACCCTATGTCAAATTGATGCCCTTAATTTGATTTCTCATGAGATGAATGAAATGCAAAGGTGCTACAGAAGTGTGTTGCAGTTTGAAAGTGGTGTGGAAAACGTGATGAAAAAAATGTCCAAAAATTCTGAAAAATTCACAGAGGATTCCTAACTTATATGTTTCAATGCAGATGAAAGAAATTTTAAAACTAAAATCTGTACTACTCTAAGCAGATTCTACAAATGAAGATAAATAAAAAGGACAGAACAGAACCCTAATGACAGTGTCGAACTGCAGAAATTTTCATTTTATTTATAATTTTTTTCTAATGATGAAACTTAATATGGTGATAACTGACTTAAAAAGGAACAAGAAAAACAATATTTCAACAAAACAATTAGCGACTTGCCTTTGGAGCTGCAGACGAATTACAGTAAACATATGCAAATTTTCAGAAAACAGAACCTAATCAAACAAGTGCAATGGCTTACCCAAACTTCAATCTAAAAAATTCACGTCCAGCCAGGGGCTCATTATTCCCATGGTCGTGACAGTGTACTGGAGTACACCCGCTCAGGAGGCGTGAATTTTAGATCTTGCTTGGATTTAAAGAGAACTATTCTACCCTAATGCAACCATGCTCTGATACCAAGTTGATGGGGCACGGGATAGGGATAGGATCGTCGGCGAGCTAAGAAGTCACCGAAGATTAGGGTATCCTATTTTTTTTTCTATTTTCTGATTTCTTTATGGTGGTGACGAAGGAAAAAAATAGGGATGGAGGATAACGAGGATGGACTACCACGAACCCTGAAACCCACTCTCATAGAGAGACTTCACACCTCTAGGGCATTATACCTACCACCCACCTCACTACATGCAGTCTAGGGTATCTCACCTACCACCCATCTCACTACACGCAGAGCCCAGGGTATTTCACCTGCCACCCAGGTCACTCCTGGAGCCTTGAGGGGGATTTCAAAGAACGTGGAGGAAAACGAAGATGGGGGATAACCAGGGCATCATGCCCCTACGATGTCCCGAAGGACAAAGACAACATCAACACCCGCAGGTGAAGACATAATGGGCCATAGCCCTGAACAACAACTGCCAAATGAAGGACCCTTCACTTGAGCTTGGAAGATGCTTTGCTAGGAAAAAAAATGGCTTTGGAGTGGAGGAAAACGAAGATGGGGGGATAACTAGGGCATCACGCCCCTACGATGTCCCGAAGGACAAAGACAACATCAACACCGCAGGTGAAGACATAATGGGCCATAGCCCTGAACAACAACTGCCAAACCAACTGACAAACCGAATCCCAAAAATTCAATTTCTTCTCTTCTTCATGTGGTCAAATTCTGGGGTCCAGAATTTGAGTCTTGTTGCTGGCTTTCATTGCTTTAAGACTTGATTAACTGAAATAGACTTAACTCAACTGAACTGATTTGACTGACCTAAACTTTAAAACTAGAAACGGACTTACAGGAAATGAAATTTTTTTAAAAGTAATTACAGGACTCAATAAACACTCTTGATTAATTACAGGACTCTTGAAAAGGAAATGGCTCTTGAAAATAAAATATTTACAGGACTCTTGAAAAGGAAATGGCTCTTGAAAATAAAACATTTTTGAACTAAAGAATACAAGGTAACCTAATTATCTTCGATCCAAATTGGGATAAGGCTAACCTTGTTGGAGTGAAGTTTCTTTCGGTTTCTGGTGAAAAGTAACCTAATTATCTTGGATCCAAATTGGATAAGGCTAACCTTGTTGGAGTGAAGTTTCTTTTGGTTTCTGGTGTCCACACCACGAAGCTCCTTCGATGAGTGGGAAGGATCTCCCTTTTTTGTAAATACTTGGCAAGACTTAAGATCAACCATAAAAGTCTGCCCATATCTTGTACAAAAATTTTTTGGTTAATGAAATGACATTTTGATATTCATCTTTTGTTTTGTCTTGTTTGTTTTTCTTTTTTTTTTTTGAACGAGCTATTCTTGCCTCTTGTCGCCAACCAATGACCCTTTCCAGGGTTGCCGAGTGCCTCATTGGCTTTTAACTTAGCCATTTATAAGAAATATTTCTAAGTGTCAAGAGGTCGGCTTAGTCCGAACTTGTCTCTTTTAGAAATATTTCTAAGGGATCTTCGAACTAGCTATTTTTAGGGAAATATCTTAAGTATTTAAGGATCCCACAAAGTAAGTTTGGACTTGAGTGGGCTGTACTAGAGCCTTTGCCGATCGAGGTTGGACTTGAGTGGGCTGCACTAGAACCTTTGCCGATAGAGGTTGGACTTGAGTGGGCTGCCCTATAGCCTTTGCCAATCGAGGTTGGACTTGAGTGGGCTGCCCTATAGCCTTTGCCGATCGAGGTCGGACATGAGTGGGCTGCTCTAGAGCCTTTGCCGATCGACGTCGGACTTTGAATGGGCTGCACTAGAGCCTTTGTCGATCGAGGTCGACTTGAGTGGGCTGCACTAGAGCCTTTGCCGATTGAGGTCGGACTTTAGTGGGCTGCACTAGAGCCTTTGCCGATCGAGGTTGGACTTTGAGTGGGCTGCACTAGAGCATTTCCAATCAAGGTCAAACTTGAGTGGGCTGCACTAGAGCCCTTGCCGATTGAGGTCGGACTTTAAGTGGACTACACTAGAGCCTTTGCCAATCGAGGTCGGACTTGAGTGGGCTACACTAGAGCCTTTGCCGATCGAGGTCAGACTTGAGTGGGATGCACTAGAGCCTTTGCCGATCGAGGTTGGACTTGAGTGGGCTGCACTAGAGTCTTTGCCGATCGAGGTCGGACTTGAGTGGGCTGCACTAGAGCCTTTGTCGATCGAGGTCAGACTTTGAGTGGGCTGCACTAGAGCCTTTGCCGATCGAGGTCGGACTTGAGTGGGCTGCACTAGAGTCTTTGCTGATCGAGGTCGACTTCTTTGTAGAGTAAATTGCTACCTTTATTGATAATATTTGTGGAGGTTATCTATATTCCAAGGACGTGCCACTTGTCGCCCGTCTAGATGCTCGAGTCAATAAGTGTCGGCTCGAATCACGTCGACTACCCGATATGAGCCTTCCCAGTCAGGGGAGAGCTTTCCTTGCTCAGTTGGCCTGGATATCTCTGGCCTCCGTAGAACGAGGTCTCCGACCTGGAAGCTTCGAGCATTGACTCGAGAATTGTAATAGTTGGCTATTCTTTGATGATAGGTTGCCATCTTCAGGTCCGCTTAGAGTCGGGTCTCCTCGAGCAAGTCAAGGTCAGCCATTCTCTGCTCAGAATTGACTGGTTCGGCGAAATGATCAATCTGGAGGGACTGCAAGGAGACTTCCACTAGTATGACCACTTCACTCCCGTAGGTGAAATTGAATGGAGTTTTCCTAGTCGCCGTCTGGGAGGTAGTCCGGTAGGCCCAGAGTACCGAGTGGAGTTCTTCTGCCCAAAGTCCTTTGGCGTCATTCAGTCGGATCTTCAGGCCATGTAGGATCATCCGATTGGTGACTTCGGCCTCCCCATTAAATTGGGGGTGTCTGACTGAAGTCAACTGGTGGAAGATATATACTCCTGGTAGAAATCCTAAAATTTTGGGTTGTCGAATTGTCTCCCATTATCGGTGATGACTGCCTGCGGTATGCCGAATCAAAAATGATGCAGTTTCGGACGAAGCTCTCCATCTTGGCTTTGATAATCTATACCAGCGGCTTAGCTTCCACCCACTTGGTGAAGTAGTCAATGGCTACAATTAGGAACTTCCGTTGTTCGGACGCTGGGGGAAATGGCTCAAGGATGTCTACTCTCCATTATGCGAATGACCAGGGGGCGGTCAATGGGGTTAGCTAACTAGCTAGTTACTTTTGACCATTGGAGTACCTTTGACATGTGTCGCATCTTTTAACGAAGTTAGCTGCGTCCTTCTGGATGGTTGGCCAGTAATAGCCTTACCGGATAATCTTATAGGCCAATGATCTACGTCCCAGGTGGTCCTGCATATGCCTTCATGCACTTCTCTGAGTGCGTAGTCGGTGTCCGACGATCCTAGGCACTTGAGTAGTGGTTGCGTAAACGATCGCTTGTAGAGGGTCCCGCCAAGGACAACATACTTTGTGGCTGTCCAGCGCACACGTGTCAGCAGCGCACAGCCATGACAAGCAGCTGTCCGCTCAGAGGGATTGTAGTCCACCCGTCCGGAGATTTTCCATATGTAGATGATCTTGAAAATTTGAGTTGGGCCACAAGGCTCTGCACCTTACTCAAGTACTTGGCCAGGGTCAGATCTCTCACCTCGAATTCGCCTCTCACCTGATTTACCACCAGTTGGGAATCTGAGAAGGCTCTGATCCGTCCGATGCCTAGCTCATCAACTATCCTCAGCCCCATGAGGAGGGCTTCATACTCCGCCTGGTTATTTGATACTTGAAATACGAAATGCAGGGCATATTCCAGGCTCTATCCATCGGGGTCGGCTAGGATTAATCCTGCTCCGCAACCAGCAAGGTTAGATGCCCCGTCCACATGGAGTGTCCAGGCAAGATCTGAACCTTCAACAATATCATCCTCAGGTGTGTCGACCATCTGCAGTGGTGTCTCCTGTCTCCAGGTACACTCTGCTATGAAGTCAGTGATCACCTGAGCCTTCATGGCCGATCGAGGCTGGAAGGAGATATCAAATTCGTCAAGCTTGACGGCCTACTTGGCAAGTCGTCCCGAGGTGTCGGGACTCCTGAGGATCGCTTTGAGAGGTTGATCGATCAGGATGATGATTGGATGCGCCTGAAAGTAAGGCTGCAATCGCTTGGCTGCTATAACTAGGGAGTAGACAAGCTTCTGCATCTTAGATACCTTTTTTGGTGTCATGGAGTACCTTGCTGATGTAATAGATCAGCCTTTGCTGGTTATTCTCCCCAATTCGGACAAGGACGGAGCTTACAGCCTCATCCGATGCTGATAGGTATAAATATAGGAACTCTCCTTCCATAGGCTTAGCAAGTAAGGGGGGAATCTTCAGATATGTCTTTAGTGCTTTGAAGGTTGACCGACATTCGTCGGTCCAATGGAAGCGATCTGACCGCCGCAGTATTTTAAAGAAAGGAAGACACCTTTCGGCTGACCTAGAAATGAAGCGACTGAGAGAGGCTATCCGACCTGTGAGTTCTTGCACTTGCTTCTTTTGGTTGGATTCTCCATGTCGATGATGGCCTTGATTTTATCCGGATTGACCTTAATTCCTCGTTGGGTGACTAGAAAGCCAAGGAGTTTTCCTGAGATCACCCCGAAGGCACACTTGGCCAGGTTTAGTTTCATCCGGTGGCGCCTCAGGATGTCGAAAGATTCTTTCAGATCCTTGATGTGATCGGCTCTCCGGAGGCTCTTGACTATCATGTCGTCAACATATGCCTCCATGTTTCTTCTAAGTTGCCCTTCGAAGACCCTATTGATCAGCCTTTGAAAGGTGGCTCCGACATTTTTTAGGCTAAGGGCATCATTTTATAACAGTACAGCCCATTGTCAGTGACGAAGGCTGTCTTCTCCTCATCCTCCGGGTCCATGCTGATCTGGTTGTACCCGAAGAAGGCATCCATGAAGCTCAAAAGTTGTGACCGGTAGTGGCATCCACCAGTTGGTCGATCTTCAGTAAGGGAAAGCTATCCTTCGGGCAAGCTTTGTTGATGTCAGTGTAGTCCACATATATCCTCCACTTTTTATTGGCTTTCCTCACCATCATAACATTTGCCAGCTAGTCGGGATAGTGGCTTCTTTGATGAAGCCAGCTTCAAAGAGCTTCTTGACCTCCTTATCAATCGCCCTCTATCTCTCAGGAGCGAAGTTCCTCTTCTTCTATCGGACAGGCTTGCAGGTAGGATCCACCTTAAGCCGATGGGTTATGACTTATAACGGGATGCCCGGCATGTCTGATGCCGACCAGGCAAAAATGTCAGCATTGTCCCGTAGGAAGTCGACCAGCTCCGATTTAGCTTCCTCGCTGAGCGTGCTCTCGATCTACAGGACCTAGTGGGATCGTCCTCCCTAAGGGGTATGAATAGGATCCTCTCGACCGGTTCTCTATAGCAGTCGATCTCTACCTGGATCAAGTTGTTCCAAGATGGAATGGTCTCCCAATTGCCTGTCCTGAATGGTCAAACATTGTCTGGCCATCCTGCAATCCCCTCTCATCTCTCCGACCCCATTTCGAGTTGGAAATTTCGTCAACAAGTGGTAAGTAAACACAATAGCTCAGAATTTGTTCAGGGTCGACCGCCCTAATATGGCGTTGTAAGCAAATATCATCCGGACGACCACAAAATTGATAGGGAGGATTTTTTGATAAGGCTCTGATCCGATGGCTTACGGGCAGAGTTATTTCTCCTTCTACGCCAACGTAGTTCCCTCCCAACCCAGTTAATGGTATTGGAGATTCTTGTAGCCTGGTTCTAGGCAGGTTCATTCTGACAAAGGCATCATACAGCAAAATATTAGTAGAGCTTCCATTATCAATGAAGATCCTCCTTACATCATAATTGACAATTACTGCCGACACAATAACAGGATCATTCCCAGAGACCTGGGTCTCTCGAAGGTCTTTGTCAGAGAAACTAATTATATTAGAATCCCGAGGCCTCTTCAAGATGTCCTGACCTTCTTCATCCCTCTAGTCGGACCAACGGTAAGCATGCCAACATTTCCATCAGTGGGGCATTGGTTTGGCAGCTTTGTTTCCTCCGGGGGGTTTCTGGCGATGGAAGTTTCAGTCCGACTCCTTTAGGGTCGGACGTACTTGTGCAGATACCCCCGCCTGATCAAGTCTTCGATCGTGTCCTTCAACTGGAGGCAATCTTCTGTGTTGTGCCCATGGTCATGATAGAACCGGCAGTACTTGTCCTTGTTCCTTGATATGGAGGGGCTTCTCATCGGGCGAGGCCTTTGTAGGAAGGTCTCCTTCTCTATCTCCATAAAGGATTTTCTCCTCAGGAGGGAGAGAGGTGTGTAAGTCTCAAACCTCCTGGGAAAGTCTTCGACTTAGGGCTGTGACGTCGGGTCAAGTTGGTGCCATCGCTAGGAGGTCAGACTTCGGGAGCCCTATCACTCCTCTTCTTGGGAGCCGACCTCCCTTCAGTTTGGTATCGGCTTGCCGCTTGTTCTTTGCCAGGGCATAATTTTGGGTTCGAGCCAGTAATTCAGAGTAGTTTGTCAGAAACTTTTTGTCCAATGAGAAAGTGAGCCTGGATGATCGTAGCCCCCTCTTGAAGGCCGACATAGCTATATGCTCATTGAGGTCCGGATCTCCATGGTCGCCGAATTAAATCGGGTCATGTAATCCCATAGGATTTCTTCTTCCTTCTGCTGCACGAGGAAAAGGCAATCAGTATTCCTTGGTGTCCGACTACATGTCCTTAAATGGGACAAAAAGAGTTTTTCCAGCCAGGAGATGGAATGGATCGTACCTAGTTGGATGGCGGAGAACCACATCCGAGCTGCCTTCTTGAGTGTCGCGGGAAAGACGAGGCAGTGAAGGGCGTCGGAGGTGCCCTGTACCGTCATGTGGGCCTTATAAGTGCCCAGGTGATCCAAAGGGTCGGTGGTGCCATCGTAGGTGTTCACTTGGGGGATCTTAAAGTGATGGGGGATAGCTCCTCCCATAATTCTGGCTGAGAATGGCGGGCGAGAGTCGTACGCCAGCACTTCTTTTCCTTTTTGCCGGTCGACTAGTTTGACAATTTGCTTTTCCATGTGTTGGAGCTTGCTGGTATAGTCCCTCGGGTCTCCATCACGTCGCTGGTCATCGTCGGAGACCAAATCCGTGAAAGAGTGCGAGGCGACCTCACTCTTTTTCTGTCGGCATGAGTCCTCTACGATCTCCGGGGCTCCGGGATCGTGTGGGAGCGGAGTCGAGGGACTCCTTGCTATCGACTTCCCTCAGTAGCAGGTCGATGACTGGTTCTGGATGCCGCGAGCGGCTGCTGTCTGTCGTTGGTCGTGTCTTGAAAGTTCTAAACCGCGGCGGCAAGAGTGTCGATGCGGTTCAGAAGGGTTTGGAACTGCTGTTGTCCTAGGGTGATGGTAGGCTAGGTGGCATCGTTCTCCCTAAGAGGTTCTCCCGACCTTGTCTGGGAATGGCCTCTCCTGTTAAAGGTATTCTGAGCTCTTCCTTTCACCATCGTTTTGTCTAGCGGTGGATCCCTCCTTTTGAAGAAGGAACACAAGGGCGAAGGTTCAGGGCCCCTTCCTCTAGCACCAATCTGTTGTCGTTGAATCTCCTGGACTAGGCTCTCTCAATCGGGCTGGCTGGAGTGCGTGTCTCCTGGTTCCTGCAAAAAAGGTCCTACGGACCGGTGGTGTTCCGGCGGGGGACACTCCGTTGGCTAAGTCAGTAGGAGACTTGAAGCAACAGAATGGAGGGATCGCAAAGAGATAGCTCGTGGGGAAGGAAGAGCCTCCTTACCTCAGGATCCCTCTTTTATCTTGTATAGGTGCGGAACTTTACCGGAATCTATTAGGGGCTAGGCTGGAAATAATTGATTTGCTCCTAGAGGAATCTTGGTAGTAGCCAAGTGGCACTAGGATGGGGTGGCGTCGTGGAATCTACAGAGTAGTGATGCTGAGATATCAGGAATTTGTTGTTGTTGGGATATGCGCAACGGATTAAACTAGTTTAGGCCTCCAAATAATTCCTGTTTACTTACTTAGACAATTAACCAATCACAACATAGACAGATATCAAATCAAAAGAAGATGAGATTTACGTGGTTCGGCAAAAAATTGCCTACGTCCACAAAGAGGAAAGGAGTAATCCATTATAATCTGACCCAAATCTAGGTACAAAAGGAATACAAATATCCAGATAACAAATGCCAGATTAAAAACAAAGAGACATAATAAATAAACAAAAGAGTATGAAAGAAGCACGAGAAAAATCCCTAATACCAGGCCTCTAGCTTTTCCTGGTGCCTGGATCGAAGAAGAAATCTCTCTAAAATTTCTCTGGATTTTTCTCTCTCTCTGTCTCTCTCTGTGTATCAAAGACCGTAGGCTCTCCATGGTTAAATAATCATCTGAAACGGCGTCCAAAATAGACCTAAAATAAGTCCAAAAAGTCCAAAACACTCCCAAGCTGTCAGATCAAAGAACAAAGGCTCAGATCGCGCCAAAATTCATGCAAGATACCCTCAGATCAAGCCTAATCAAGCTCGGATTAATCTCAGCCGTTCGATCAACCGATTGGATGGTCCAGAATGCGAGAAATCGCGTGGACCGCGCGTATACCGTGAGAAACCAAGGAGAAACCGCATGGGAAATTGGGGAAACGCCCCAAGGGGGTGCCGCAAGCATCTGGGTCGAGCCCACGCACGCGCCCGTGCACGCGCCGGGCCGGATGCACGCACCTGCGCGCTGGGCTGGGCGAGCGCCCGCCCGCGCCACGCGTCGCGCGTGGGTTTGGATTCATGGGTCTTCGTAGCTAGATTTTAAGGAAGCATACGTAACAGTTGTAATAGAATTCTGGTACCTGAAAGGAGTCTCTGGAATCTCTGAGCCATCTTTGAAGTAGCCTGCTTTGGATCGATATGAGCTTGACTAAAATAGATCGATCAGATTTTTAATGGATCAATCGAATCTGGCTGAAGGGCCATCAACTCCTATTGAATTTGGAGGGTCGTCAGTTGTGTATAACACACGGCATAAATTGATATACCAGCGCATGTTTGGATAGGTAACACGTCACCCATGTCAGAGATAAACAGCTGTTGCCCATCAGCTGGCATGGCAAAGATGACCAGCCGAGATATGGACAACTGGTATGAATTTACGAGATGGGTGATGCACCAGCCTCTGCGGTGCAAAACAAGCACCGCGGAGGATCCCAACTTTGCAAAGACTCCAAGCTAAGTTAAAGCAACGGGCTGTCCATACCCAGCTTTGCCTGATGAGGTCACCTATTTTGCTTCGTTGAATAATTATTGGAAGCTTCAACTCTGGATGCTGCCAAGGATCTCCTTGACGAGGTGAGGTCAGAGGGTCGCTAAAGCTTTGCAATTTCTTCAGCACTTGCAAAATGATTTGTGCAAAATGGGTAAGTTAAGCCAAGCAGATGAGATACTACCACAGATGCACAAGACTAGTTCTGCCTAATAATAAACTACATGCAACATTATTTTATCATTGTTGCAAGGTTGGAGATGTCATGGAAGCAATAAACTTATGCTGACATGAACTGATCACCTGTAGTTTACAATTTTTCTCCCAGCTTTTGAAGCCTATCTTGTTTCCCTTTCACCAGTTACGTCACTACAAAGTAAAATGGCCACTAAATCCTTTCAAGAATTAGCAGCTTGATAATATCAGGGGTAGCTGTAACGACCTGGAAAGGAAAAAAAAAAAAAAAAAGCCGCCAGCCCACCCATTGGACCGGCCCAGCGCACGCGCGTTGTCCGTGCGTCGCCCTCGCGTCCGCGCACCCGCGCGTTGCGCCCTCCCTCGCGCCGCTCATGGGCCGTGCAGTAGGTCTGGGCTGGTCCAATGGGTGGGCTGGCGGCTTTTTTTTTTTTTTTCTTTCCGGGTCGTTACAGTAGCAATTTACAATCGAATACTTGATCTTTTGGATGGGTTCTATAATTTTTATTTGACTTACAGCAGATTCAAGATAGGTACAAATAATGATAAAACTTAGTATCAGACAGTCACACCAAAAAAAAAAAAAAAAAAAAAAACATAGCCGCACCAATTCTCTCTTGCCATGTGAGCAGATGCCCATGGTATCATAAAAGGATAGATTTCATGTACATGTTTAACACTAAATTTATAATAATTTTTTTGTATATGTATAAAAAAAAAATTACACCCGCACGCCTAACCTCCGAACATCCCCTCCGTTCCGTTCCGTTCCGTTCGGTCCCGTCAGCCGCGTCCCACTTCCCTCCTTCTCTCCCTACCCACCATGACGGGATACCAACCTCCGTTATCGTTATTTCTGACGGCGGCCTCGGGGCGCTCCCAACTCCAGCTCACACGCACGTACAGTCTTACCTCAAAATTTTTTAATTAAAAATGATAAAATATCTCTTAAAATAGTAAATTAAAGTTTCTGAAACTCGCTTCTCTCCTTGTCATTTCGTTTTCTTCGCTCGTCCCCCTATCCCTCCACGCCCACCCCCACCCCCCGCCCTTCCTTTGTTCTTGGTTTCTTGGAAGAATTCATGTCGGTAAGGGCCGATTTCTTCGCCTTCTTCATGCTACGTTGATGAAGAATTTGAATTCCTCGTGGTCTCTTTATTCCTTGGATATCTGATCCGATTCATTGGGAGGGTTTTAATCCCTCGTTGGGTTGTTTTGGTCTCATATGGTTTGGGCGATCGATGTGTGGGCTTCCTCTTTTGTTGATGGTTTTGGATTCATTACACGTTGAAAAATTGATGCCATTTCGTGTGCTTTTTTTTTCTGTTTTCCGTCGTTTTGTGGTTGATTTGATGATGAGTTGCTGTATTAGGGATTTCTTTCAAACTATTTCGGAAAGAATAGTTTTCTTCCTTGATTTATCCTTTTTAGTTTTTTTAATCGATTGGATTTGGTGAACTATATGGTGGTGAAATTTTTTAGGGTTTGCTAATGCTTGGGTATAGGCTTTGGAGGAGGATTTTATGTTAATTATTTTAGATGCTGTAGAAAGATCCATTTTTATATAGTATCTGAATTAGGAGCATTCGGAAACATCATTATAGTTCTTAATGTTCATGGAAATGTTGGCTGGATTGTGTTTCCGCATATCCATATGTTTCAAAACCAAATCAATGTATAAATCATATTTTTTCTAGAGCTTATGTAATAATTATGCTTCAGCTATTCGGTATATGACATTGATTTGTTGTATGGATGTAGCCAATTGAAATTTCATGTTCAGTTGTTTTTCATTTGGGAAACTCTTTGGTGTTTTTCCTGGGGGTTTGTGTTAGACATGCTAATCTTTATGATCTTGCACGAGCATGCTTTTATATTTGTAGATAGGGCTTGAGATGGTTGAGAGTATATGAGCAAGTGCATTTTGCATTGTGGTCAACTTTTAAATATGTCAATGGAATGCTCTCCAAAGGCTACGTATCCAGAATTCCTTTGTTTTGAGGAATTACTGGGTAAACATTAATCATATGCAAAGATGGGACTGCTTTTACAAACAAAAAAAAAAAAAACATTTGGGCTCTTATTGATGAAGTGAAATAAGTCAATCTAACTGCATGACAATTTTATTTGTATCCGTAGTATAAATATCTAGCTTAAAATTCAATCTAGTTTTGTTGTGGATATACTTGAAAGGGCGGAAGTTGACAGTCATTACCAGTTCTTTTAGTTTCATCCAGAGGAAAGATTGTGTTTCCTGACTTTATCAAAGAGTAGTAGTGGTGGATCTTGAGGTTTGTGCTGCAGAAGTTTTTAAAATATGTCTGACCGAAACTTTTTTTTTTTTAAAAAAAATAATTGAATGAGGTGTACTAGGATTTTGCAGCAGGGGGGTTATGATGAAGTTGATTGTCCTTTTATCTTTGTACTAATGTTTATGCAAGGAGCACACAAACTATTGGAAGATTAATTAGCCTAATATTATTTGAGACTTGAAGTTCTGAATAGCCCCTATCCTAGAGCATGTGTATTGCAGAGGTTTCTAATTTATCCAGTTACATATATTATTATTTGAATTTTGCAATTCTCGCAAATGTGCCTGGTTACGGTAAGATGTAGAATTATTGCAGTTGGCATTTTGATCATGTTGTAAATGGGCTAGGGCACAATTTCAGTAAGTTGCCTTTTGGGTTATCAATTTTGGCTATAGCTCAAGACCTCAGATGCAAATAACAGAATGCTTGTGCAAAATATTTTAGGTTAATTTTGATTGCCTATTGAGGGTGATTCTTGTTGCTATTTTTGAAATACAAAAATAGCCTCTCCACATGAAGGGTAACATTGTGTATTTGACCTTCTCCAGACATTGCAGTGGTGGGAGACTTGTGCACTCGACTGCCTTTTGATTGCCTGTTGGGATATTGTTCTATGTGTGGTACACCATACCGGTTGGTACTGGTACATATCATCCTATATCACTACTGGGCTGATACATGGTACAAGGGACATATCAAGTGTCAGTATGATAAACTGATCCCCATATTGGGCGTACCAATCCTATTCTAGGATGGTATTGGTATGTGGTCTAGTACCCAGATAACCTTGATTCTATCTATGCACATTTTGGAAATTAGACAATCATTTTTTTGGAGGAGGGAATATATGTAGGTATATCTATTCAATCTATGAGCTTTTTCTTTTTATTTAGCATTTAGCATTTTTGTTTTGAGGATAACATAGGATTATTATTTATCCTAATTTCTTGGAAATCATTGTCTTGTTTTATGTTGGTAAACTAGCTCCTACCTGTAATTATCCCTATTTATCAATTTTTTTCACAATCTTATATCTACCTTGTTCCTAAATAGCACTTGAACACTTTAGTTTTCAGGAATCTTGGAGTGTCAGCCAAGGTCTGCAATCTCGATACCGGGTATTTTACCATCTTACCAATTTGGTATGATATAGCTTGGTATGGTGTGGCTCAGTATGATACATGCTCCATTGCGAAATAGCCATTAAACCATTTTTCTTACTTTTATCTTGGTACACCTGAGTACAGGTAGATACATACCTCAATACATCTTGATACACCTTAATACGCCTCGGTATGGAGCCTGTATAGACCTTAACATGAGTTTCATACTAGTTTTGATCCAGTATGGTATAGTACACCTCATACTAGATAATTTGAGGCAGTGCAGCAGTCCATAGTGTCAGCACTTCCTAGACACTTGGACACAAAGATGACACTCTTGGATACCCTGAAATTGGAGTGTCGAGCTTACATTATCCAGAGATGTAAGTTGTCATCACAGTTTTTTTCAAATATTTTGTTAAGACCATTAATATTTTGTTCTGACTCCTGTTCTTTCGGGTGTCAATAATATAAGCCTAGATATTTAGACACTTGCATTGAAGTGCCTTACGTGTGGTGTTAGCAATGGCCAGTTAAATGCTTAAGTGGCCACTTAAACAGCTACCTGCTTTCGGACCAGTTAAGTGGAACTTACTTGAGCATCTGTTACTGTTGTTTAAATGCCCAATTAATTGCATAAGCAGCTCTCTGCTTAATCTTGTAAACTGTCAAGTATGAGTACTGATTGGATTGGGATGTTGATGTGCATCATGTACAAGTGGTTTGATTGCAAGTCTAGTTGCCCATGTTCAATATTTGGTTTCTACCTTGTACCTAGTGTGGTTCTCTTGGTGTGTTTTTTGTTTTTATTTAATGCATATTGATTGTTCTGCATAACTTCATATGCGTCTTATGTAAGCATACTGACTTAATAAGGTATATTATTTACTACGAGGAAAAAACATAGGCTATTGGCATGATTATTAGGTGCCTATCTGGATATATGGATTGAATGTATCTTAATGGTTTAAGATATTGTTATAATTATTAATCCTTGTTCCAACTATTTGGAGTCAGCTTTATGAATCCTTATTCACCGATCATTCCTTTTGTAGCTGTGTCTGCTGTTATTTTTGTGGGAGCTGTGTCTGCTGTTATTTTTGTGGGATATAACAATGAATACTCTTCTTTGTGGCCCATAGCCATTTTTTCTTCTGGGTTTTTGCCCCTTTCTGCCAGCACCTATTCTTTTTGTTTACCATGTCCCCTCTGACTTGCAGGTGGGTAATGTCTAGGCAGCCAATTTTTAATGGTGGTCCCCGTGTTGACCTATATGTTCGTATCCCAGTAGGATTTCTTTGAAATATTTGCCTTTTGGTTTCCAGTCCTCTTGGATGCTGTAGATTATGTGAAATGACTTAATTTCTGATGTACATAACTATATGTGTGCTTGCAGCCACGCAATCTTGTTTTCCTTTTTGGTGCAGTTTAACATACCTCACTCTGTGTGTTCAAAAAGTTCTGTTAAAAAATTGTAGACCCAGACTCAACCTCTAGCAACTTGGATGACCAAATCAGCTAAATATTGTCTTATATTTGACCTAAAACGGCAATGATACATGCTGTTACTTCTTTTATGTTTTATTTATGAATTTAATATATATTTTTTAAATTACAATATATCTCGAAAGTATTTGATTAGTATGTGTAAAAAAAATGTTCACTACCTATTATTTAAGGTGTTACAAAATATTAGTTGATTAAATATAGTACAAAATGTGATTTGTATAAGTAAAGTTGATTGACGGGATGGTTAATGGCTTTGTTCCAAGTTTGCTAGGGACCTGGGTGGTTGTATAATGCCTAGGCTATGCGATCAGTCCACCATGGAGAGTCACCTGGATGGTTTCATGATGATGCTAAACAGTAACAGAAATACTAATTGTATCTTGGTCATCCTTAGGCATGTATGTCACAAGTTTGACAAATGTAGATAAACACTTGACTCCTTTGTTTCTCACTTAATGAGTCATGAAGACAACCATTATTGAGATTTGAGAATAACTCTAGCTACCACCGCTGTGGTAGCTTAGCTGGTATTGGCTGTGATTCCGTGCCCCTCACATCTAAGGTTCGAGCCATGACTGGAGTTGATTAAATGAAGGGATTTATCCTATATGCATGGACATGGGTGCGTGGGATCGGCTATTGGACCGGTTGATGTCATGGTGGGACTGGGATGACGTACTCATCCAATATGATGGAAAATGATCAAGTCATCTTTGTTGTCTCCATGCATTGAACATTCTTGAGTAGAGTGGGGCTCTTATGGTGATGCCAAGAGGGGTAGTTACACTAGTCACCCCCCCCCCCCCTCCCAATTCCTTTTTCTTATCAAAAAAAAAAAACTTTAGCTGTTTAGAGTAAATGACAAAACCTGGGTCCTCTCAGTGTACTTGTTTCCTCATTGTTCTGATCCATATTCTCCATCTATCATTAGAGTCACTAATAAAATTATGCTATATTGATCAGAAAATCAAACTTGCTAAGGTATTATGGTTGATGGTTTATCATTTGTTATCTTTAGTGCTTTCTATTAGGGGTTAAGTTTTGAAGTATGAACTTTTTGACCACTTGAACTGTTTTTTTGTCTCTTAGCCAAATAAATTCCATAGATGTGCAAACATAGTAGGTTGTTTGGGAATCTTGCTCATATTATTTGATTCATTTTCATAAATGTAATGCAGTCTAAAGCAGAGATATCTTCTGATAAGTACCTATATGCCTATAACTTCAGAAGATTATATTTTGTTCGGAAGTATTCTCTTTTGGGTTTTGAGAATTGAAGTTTCTGTGGTTTTGGGCCATGCTGCCCGGTGTATTGGTGATACACTTGCAAAATCTGGGAAATGAGAAGTCCAGTACAAGGGCCCATCCATTTAGGGACCAGGTCACAACTGTTCCGAGACTGATCGGGAGGGACTGTGACGATTACTAAAAACAAGAACAAAGGGAGAAGTTAAAAAACAAAAATTAATTAAAAAGTTGGTGTCTGGGATGCCAATCCATTCTCTGGGTCTAGGGAGACCTGGTGTCTTGGATGCCTCTAGGACGCTGTCTTTGTAATTGTCTGATCTGCTACCACAAGAATGGACCTGGTTATTAATTCTTGGATGTTGCCCTATTAACTGTAGTTGCCTTGGTAAAATGAGGTTCAAAGAATGAAGGGGCTGGAAGCAAGGGACGACTGCTATGTCAAAGCCGACAAGTCATAATGAGGGCAGATGATGCTTCAATAGCAGTTGTTGGCATAGTGATGGGTCTCTAAATGAGCTGAAAGGAATCAAGATTGTGAACAGTTATGCCTCTTTTCTTCTTATGCAAATTTTATAAAGAGGCCAGAGTCAATTCAAAAAAAAAAGGTCTAAAGTAAATAGAATGGAGGAGTTATTCATGCAACAAGAGGTTAGAAGGAATCGGGGAAACCAGTTTTGTGACTGAATGCTAGGGGATTTGGGAAGAATCATAAAGGAGCTAAGATGTTTGATCCAATCTTAAGAACACATGGAATACTAAATGCCTTGGTGCAACTGCTTATAACAGAATCTACAATGCCCAGTATTTCTGACATAAAAGATTTTAGGTTCTTATAATTTTGATACTGTTATTTATTGAGGGAATAACAATTGAATGTAAATACTTTTTCACTTGTCACATCTCTAAAAACATCTCCGTTGTTACTGATATTAGTGATTTGGATTCCAGCAGGACAAGGGTCGGCCGTTACCAAAGTTTGGTGAGTGGGATGTCAATGACCCTGCTTCTGCAGAAGGATTCACTGTGATCTTCAATAAAGCCAGGGATGAGAGGAAGACAGGTGGCAGTGCACGAAGCCTGGACTCTCCTGCAAAGGAGGAGGCAGCCTTTAAACAAGGACCTTATGCTCCCAAGCCTAATGTGAATGCTGTAAGTTATTTTTTTCTTATTCTAGACGATGCATTCAGCTCTAAGCCACTTGATCTATATTGGCTCGGTGAATACTGACAATCCCTATCATATACTGCTTAAGATTGGATGCAACCTCCAAGCTTTTTAATTCATCTTTCTTCATTATAATCATCTAATATTATCATCAACTCTGATTGTGCAGAAAAAATGGTTTTGCTGCATTCAAGCTAGTTCAGCAGATTCTTGATCGATCAAGGCTGACTTGTAGAGCAGGGTCTAAATATGTGTTGGTGTTGCAATATTTTCTGAAGGATGAAAGCCTTGGCTCTGGCAGCAGGTTCTGTTTGATTTTCCTTTGCAGTAGTTTTGTGAAGGTGAGATGGTGTGAGAGGGAGTGACAGGGTGAGGAGGATGGAAGAGCAAGGAATTGTTTTTTCACCTATGTAATTATATGCACGTATACTGGAGATATAATCAGAACCCAAGTTTGTCTATTCTTATTATTTGATATTTTACTGATCTTGCTGCTGTCATCATTTACATTTACAAATAAGCTTGAAGAATGTTTCCGTTGCACTTGATCCTGCTGGATGGCAAACATTTTCTCTTGTTGTGGTGTGCACAATGGTAAGCCGCTGCCAAAGTCTTAAAAAGTAAGCTATAACAACATTTAATATCCAGGTGTTTTTGAACTACTTAATCATGCTTATAAATTTTAAATCAATGAAGCCATCTGCTGTTTCCATCTATTGCCTCGCCTGTAATTTTTTGCACATGCAGACAAATTGAACATTCTTGATGCGAATCTAAGCTCCGAGTGTCTTCCATGTTCTATGCTAGTTAAAGGCTAATTTTTAACTATTTTGTGAACTTGAATTTCTTGCCAGATTTTATTTTACTTCTGGACCATGCCTTGTTTGCCTGAAATTGATCTTATATTGCTAGAATTGCTTTTCATCATTGCTAATTTAAGTCTAGGTACAGGGTGTTGCGACGTCGTTGATGTTGTTGTTGTTATTAATTTTTTTTTTTAAGATGGTGTATTTATTTTACTGAAAGATAGTGAATATAACTAAGAAAGTTCAATAAAATGTTATATTTCTAAATTATACGGGGGCAAAATGTCACTCGGTCTATAAAATGGAATTAGAATGATAGGCAACGGGCAACGTAAGAGGCCATCCAATCTGTTACAAAATTAGTTTCTTTATAAACATGTCTAATGAAGAGAAAAGCGTAGCCATGCAAAAGCAAATCGATATCCTTCAAGATAGGATGAGCAGATGAGTGGTTCAGCATCTGTTTGATCCATGAGACAGTCGCTGAGTTCCTCTCAATGAACAGTTGGTCTAAATATAGAATCTGATGGGAATACATGTCGCCGCATACAACTCCGCAACAGGGATGGAGAAATCAAGTAAAGACATCCATGAGACGACAGTCGCTGAGTTTCCCTGAATGAACAGTCGGTCCAAATGCAGAATCTGACGGGTATACCTAATACATATCCATGCCGCATATAACTTTGCAACAGGGATGGAGAAATCAAGTAAAGACATACTCCCAGCAACAAGGAAGCCAAGATGTGAATCATGAATAATAAAAGTATTTTCACCCGGCTATCCTGAAGACTTCTATCAAAGCAAATGGTGAAGAACCGCGGAGGAGAAAATTTTCAGGAGATAAAGATCCGGTGGAATGCTCGAAGAACAGAGGAGAAACCCAGGACGCCGAAGACCTTATCAAAGAACTCAGATAGTGTACTGGCATTGTTTGTGGGGACGGATATTTGAGATGTAGCAGGAGAAAGCGAGAGACTTGGTGGCATTTTCCGATGACTACCAGACGGATGCAAGGCTGGTGAAGGTAAACGACATGATCAATTTTGTCGGTGAACCTTTCCTTGAAAGAAATTCTCATTTTGGTCCATTGCGGCTTCCATTGACCTCCCCTTTGACTGTTTGTTCTTCTTCCGTGCAGCTTTGAGCCAGAGCAACGTTCAAAAATGTTACCCGGGGCTGGCTCTTTAGCAAATGCAGGTGAATTTACCCACTCCTCTTCTTGCAATTTTTTTATGTTCGCTGATAATTTCGTATGCCTCTCAGCGTTAGGATGGCACCAATGAAAGTTATATACTGAAATGGGCATTAAGAATTTTTTATCATATAGAACACATAGTCCGGATACATTAACCGACAAGAAGTTGACGTAGGGAATCATGTCGCCCATCGAAATGTAGTACAGTAGTACCGTAGTAGTCCTTCCACCTACAAGTCCCTCAAAAATTTTCCGACCACCTGATTTCAATCAAATACATTTAGGAAAATATTAAGATTGGCAAGAATAATATCAGGTAATTAAATTACAACGAGTCAAGGAAAAAAATAATAATAATAAGGGAAAGGTTACCCAAGACAAATTAGAGCCATAGCCCTGTCGTTATTCCAAAGGGCTCATGCACTCCACATCTCAATGAGATCTACCAACCCCTTATAAGAGCTTCCACCCACTCCTACAGCCCTCAAAGCCTCCTCCCTCACACGCTCGACATACTTCCCCACACGTGTATCCCCCATCAGTTCCCTCACACGCTGTGCAATCTCCTCGCCCCTCACCACCTCCACCCCTTCCTCCCCATCCCATCCCCACTCTCTCGCCCACACTCCAAGCCCACTCCTCTCCACCAAGCTCGCATTCACCCTTTGGTCTGCAGCCTGCGGCCACGCCAGGACGCGGACCCCGCACGCGGCCGCCTCCACCACCGAGTTCCACCCACAGTGACTAACAAAGGCTCCAATAGCCCCATGGCCCAATATTTGATTTTGATCCACCCAGCCTTTAACCACCAACCCCCTCCCCCTTACCCTCTCCAAAAGCCCATCACTCACCAACTCCTCCAAACCCTCCCCATCCTCTCTATCCACTATTTTGCTCTTCACCACCCATAGGAACCTACACCCACTCCTCTCCAACCCAACTCCTAGCTCCTTGATTTGGACGCTACACAGGGCCGTTCTGCTGCCAAAGCTAACGTACACCACCGACCGGGCCGGTTGTGCGTCGAGCCATGCCAACGAGTGCGGCGGGCTGCCACTGGGCCTAGCTGGTTTCTGTAGCGGCCCAATTGCCACCACGGGCGGCAGACCTCGCACCACCGCTCCACCATTGAGGGCCGCTACTGCATCCGGCTCGAGGCTTTCAAATGTGTTGACCAAGATTGCTTTTGCTTGTAGTAATGCGCGACCGTTCTCGATGAATTGTTTTGTGAAGAGGTTGGTAGGGTCATGGAGTGCAGGCGGGATCATCGACGCCGGCAATGGCTGCATGCTGGGGATCACAACGTCGTCGAGACGTTTGGCATCGGCGATGAGGCTTGGTAAGTAGGCAAAGAGGGCGAGCATCGTCGCTGAGGAGGTGAAGAGAATGTAGGTAGGAAGTTCGTGTTTTGTAGCTATTGGAATGAAGGCAGAAGCTAGACTGATGTCGACAATGAATGAAGAGAGTGGAGGTGTGAGAGAGGTGAGTAGAGGGGAAAGGAGGTGGGCCGAGCGGCGGATGGTTTCGCAGTGGAGGTAGAAAGGATCAGTGGATTTAGCATCCATGGCATCAAAGTGGAGGGGGAATTCAAGCGGCTGGATCCGAGGATAAGTGGAGAAGAGAGCAGACAGGTGAACAGACTCCGCAGAGGAAACAGTAGGGTGGGTGGAGATGAAGGTCACTCTGCAACCGTGGGAGGCGAGAGTCGACGCAAGGCATAGGAAGGGTGTAAGGTGGCCCATGCCGGCGCTCGGAAGGAGGGCGACATGAGCGAATTCGGCATCACCAGAGGTTGCTGCCATTAGGTGGGGATGGATAGAGGGTATTCGGATGGTTTTGTGATGGCAAAGCTTGAAGAGAGCACAGGATGAAAGCACTTTAACAACTTGAATTCGATGAAATTTCGCTTTCATATGAAGTTTGTCAGAGTGCAAGTTTGACAAGGCAACCTTCACAGCAGCCGTAGTGGTTTGAATTCCTTCATTGATGAACTTGACCAGTCTGCCGAACAGGGACGGAATTCAGGCTGAGTAGGTTTAGAAACTCAAATTCTAAGCCAAGTGGTTAAACCTGCCACCTCCCCAATGCCTGATGGTCATGAACAGATTGGAGACTAGAGACCAAGATCTTAAAAATCCTCTGACCTGATAGAACTCCATCAGAATGTTCCAACCAGCCAAATTGAAGCACATTTTGGTAAAGCATTTCCCAGGATATGGTAAATAGGTCAAGTGATAAAGATTCTTATACACGATCTCTTTCAAAACTTCAACTAGACGGTAAGTTTTAGGTCAAGACAATTAATCAAACTCATTTCTGCCTGGAGTTTACCTCCGCATAACAAGTGCCCCTCCTTAACATTGTGATTTTGTTCTTTGTCGTCCAATTTGCACGGAACTCTTGACATTTTTTCACTCTTTTGTCACCTTTGGATACATTCACGCGGCACCAAGAAATATTTAATTTCCAATAAATTACCATGGTTACACCATGGATAATTGTGAGGACCGGTCCTTTTGGGCCGGATTTGGGCTGAAGTCGGCAGCCCTTGCCGACTTCAGTTCAAAACCCCTATGGTTCGGCAGGTCAGATTTTCCGGCGAGAAATCCGGACAAATCCGACGCTGCCGCCGGAGAAGGGGGGGGAGATAAGGTTCTCCTCGGGTTTAAGGCTCTGGGGATTACCTCTGTTGATCCGAGAGCTTTTTCCTGTGGTGGAGCGACGACGGTTCCTCGTGTGTCCTGCCCTCGCCGGAACGCCCTTCGCCGGAGGTCGTGAGATCGGAGACGCCTCTCGCCGGTAGAGTCTCGCCGGTAAGTTCTCTCTCCCCTGGTATGGGCGTAGCAGGCTTGTGCGGCTCGACGGAGGGGAGAATCCGGCTGATTTTCCTCTCCGTTGAAGCCTTGGGTGGTGGCCGGCAGTGAGGAAGCCGCCGCCGGACTCCTCCTCTCCGGCAACCGTCTTTGGGCGGCCGATCGCGGGATCGCCGCCGTCCCATCGCTTGCTCGGAGAGGGGGGGGGGGGATGGAGGAGGAAGAAACTGTTGGTCGGCCGTTAGGGATGTTGCAAGCGACATCTCCGGCTCGGTGCTCGCCGGCCGTCGGTCGGACGGCCACCGTAAGGGTCGCCGGACTCTCTTCCTTCTCCGGCGTGGTCGACGTGGTGGTCGGACGGGAGGATCGCCGTCGATCCTCCCTGCTTCTCTCGTGAGGTCGGGCGAACGCCTGGCCGAAGGGGGGACGGAAGCTTGGTTTGATCAGGCTTGGCTGGGCCAAGCCTGTTGCGGGCCGGGCCGGGCTGGGTCGGGCTGGGCCGGGTCGGGCTGGGCCGGGCTTGGCTGGGTCGGGCCGGGCTGGGCCGGGCTTGGCTGGGCCGGGGCTCGTTGGGCCGAACTTGGTTGGGCCATGCCCTGTTGGGCTAGGCCTTTTATCTTGAATGAGCCAACCTTGTACCAGCAAAATGGAAGGCATTGTTTGGGGTTGCCCCAAGGGATTTATTTTTTTAATTTAATGATATTAAATAATAATCAAAATAAATTGTGATGCAGGATCGTCATCCTCCTTGGGAAATCAGGATTAGTGCCGAGTTGGTGAAACTGTAAGTTGTCACTCACCAATAAATTTTGCCATGCATGCTGTGAACCCTTTACTTGACATGTTAATAAATTTTATTGTTTATGTTCATGCTACATACATATATCTTGATGCGTTATGAAATTTAACCTTAGGCTAAAATGTAACGAGTCATGGGGTGAGTTAGTTGTATTTGCTCCCTAGTCCGACTATGATTACACAAGGATCTAGACTCCTTTTGGGCCTCCAGCGGGGCTATCGCTGGCACATGACCGACGTGCGGTATGTGACACAGGAGTTGTTTTATTCTAGCCCATGCTGGGAAGCATGTCCCTCGTGTGATACTCAGAGCTAGATTCCTTTTGGGCCTCCAGCGGGGCTATCGCTGGCACATGTCCGGTGTGCGGCATGTGACACAGGGTCTAGGCTCTTTTGGGGCGAGCCACGGGCCGATCGTGGCCATAGTATGAGGGACTAAGTGAGTGTGTTCGGATGGCCATCCTAAACAATTTGTATTCTGTCAGAAAAATAAATAAAAAGGTTAATAATAGGAATTGGCTTATATATATTTTGGTGGCTCCTATGTATGGAATTACTCTAGATTCATGGTAAAATATATATTTGTGACATGTGATGACTTACTGAGTTTAAGGGAAACTCATTCTTTTCCCTTGCATTTTTTTTCAGGATCAGAGGAACATATGGGCCAGGGATTCAATCAGTGAGGCATAGGATCTAGTAGACACTATCATTATTTTTTTTATTATTATTTATTTCATGAAATTAGATCATGATAAATGTATGACGGTTGGCTTTATGACAATTGAATCTACTTATCTACTTTTGCTTTATTAATATAATGCCTGGTACTCATTTATTTTTATACGAAATGGTTGGTACAGGCCTGGTATGTTCTTAGAAAATATTGAATTCCCAGAACATACGGCCGTCTGTTGCACTACTGGCCCTGGTCTTGGGTTTGGGGCGCGACAGATTTAGTGGTATCAGAGCCAGGCATGTCTCAGAAACTAAAATGCTTTAGATAGTGAGAGCGGGGTAGAGACAGTTAGGGCAAGATTAAAATTAATAAAGTACAAGTAAGGTCATATTATTTAACTAACTAACATTTGTGCTATAGGTTTAATGGCTCGGACCCGATCCATGAGGACATCAAATCAAAATGATCATGCGTCTCGAGCTCATGATACTTCGCAGGCAGCGGGTCCATCTCGGGCGGCCGGCGCTTACATGGCTCGTAGCCTATCACCTGATCAGGGCGAGAGTCGAGCAGTTAGTCCTCCTCCTCTGCAGCCCGATATGAGGACAGCCAATTCTGATGGTCAGGTGGTAGGTCTTATCCAGGCTCTAACTGGACTTGTGCAAGAATTGAGGCAGCAGGGGAATAGGGGTGGTCAGTCATCTAAAATGGATCGGGGGATCACTGAATTTAAGAAGTTGGCACCTCCTACATTTGAGGGTTCTACTGAACCTACTGAATCCTTGAAGTGGCTGAAAGAAATGGAGAAGGTCTTTGTCAGCATGGACTGTACGGATCGGGAGAAAGTTCGCTTTGCAGCTTATCAACTACAAGGCGAAGCTTCGGAATGGTGGGATGCTGTCAGAAGACAATATGGCAATGAAGAGCCGATAACTTGGGATATTTTTCGCCAAGAGTTTTTGGATATGTATTTTCCTGAAAGTCTCAGATTTGAGAAGGAGAGCGAATTTACCAGGTTGATACAAGGAGGCTTGACCGTGACACAGTATGAAGCCAAGTTTATTGAACTGTCCCGCTTTGCTCCGGAGTTGGTGGCCACGGACTATATCAAGGCACGGAGATTTGAGAAAGGACTTAAACCCAGGATTCGTGCTGGAGTAAGACCCATGCAGCTGGCCTCATACCGGGACGTCGTTAGTAAAGCAAAAATTGTAGAGCAAGAGGTTGATAATATGCAGCAGGAAAGGGAACGGCAGCTGAGGAAGAGATCCAGACCTGATGGGCAGCGTGGGAATCAACACTCCGGCAAACAACCTAGACAGAGGGGAAATCAAAGGCAAGATCCAGGTCCTCAGCAGGGTAATGGTCCTCGTTGCAGGAGATGTCAAGGTTTTCATCTAGAGCAGGATTGTCGTTGGTTTTCTGGGGCTTGTTTTAATTGTGGTCAGCAAGGCCACAAAGCTATGAATTGCCCACGTTCTCAGAATCCTGGAAATCAGTATACCTTTCAGAATGCACCGCGACCGCCAGCACCTCCTCCTTCAAATGTACCAGCTTTTATCCAAGGACAACCTATAGCTTATGGATCTGGTGAGCGCCAGAAGCAGAAGACCCAGGCTCGTGTGTATGCGCTAACTCAGCAAGATGCTCAGGCATCGAATGCTGTGGTGACAGGTAATTTCGCAAGTTTTTTTTTATTTTATTTGATTTAATTGAGTACAAATAATTATTAAGTAAGAATTATTTAGTAGGTACCATCAAAGTAGCCTCTTCATATGCCCGTGTTTTATTTGATTCCGGAGCAACGCACTCTTTTATCTCAACCGGATTTACTAAGAAGGCTGGTATGGAACCAGTACCTTTAAATTTCGAGATCGGAGTATCCATTCCGAATGGGGGCATTATCATAGTTAACATGATTTGTCCATCTTGCACTCTAAGCATTGGAAACCATGAGTTTTCATCTGATCTAATGGTATTGGAAATGGAAGAGTTTGATATTATTTTGGGAATGGATTGGCTAGCTTCTTATCATGCCACAGTAGATTGTTTCGAGAAGAGAGTAGTTTTCTACCCTCCAGGTCAGGAACCTTTTGGTTTCTTTGGCGGTGAAGGGAAGACCCCTATGAGAATGATTACAGCTATGCAAGCTAAACGGATGCTGAGGCAAGGTTGTGCAGGATACTTGGCCAATGTTATAGATCTCCAGCAAGAAGGAGAAGGGGTGGAAAATATTCCTATTATGAAAGAATTTCCGGATGTATTTCCAGATGAATTGCCGGGATTACCTCCTGACAGAGAGATGGAATTTTCTGTTGATCTCTTACCTAATGCAGAACCTGTGTCTAAGGCTCCCTATAGAATGGCACCAGCTGAATTGAAAGAACTCAAGGAACAACTTCAGGATCTGCTCGATAAGGGATTCATCAGGCCGAGTGTTTCACCATGGGGTGCTCCAGTACTGTTTGTCAGGAAGAAGGATGGGAGTCTGAGGTTGTGTATTGATTATCGAGAATTGAACAAGTTGACAATTCGAAATAAGTATCCCCTTCCCAGAATTGATGATCTTTTTGACCAGTTGCAAGGCGCTCAGGTGTTCTCAAAAATCGACTTGCGGTCCGGATATTATCAGTTAAAAATTAAGAATGAAGACATATCCAAAACAGCCTTTCGGACTAGATATGGGCATTATGAATTTCTGGTGATGCCTTTCGGACTGATGAATGCTCCGGCAGCTTTCATGGACATGATGAACAGGATATTCAAATCATATTTGGATCAGTGTGTAGTAGTTTTTATTGATGACATTCTAGTTTATTCCAAGAATCCGGAGGAGCATGAAAAACATTTAAGGAAAATCTTACAAATACTAAGGGAGCAGAGATTGTATGCAAAGCTGAAGAAATGTCAATTCTGGCTTGATAATATTTCTTTTCTTGGCCACACAGTCTCTAAGGAAGGGATATCTGTTGATCCAGCAAAGATTGAAGCAATTGTTGAATGGAAAAGACCAACTAATGTGACTGAAGTCCGTAGTTTTCTGGGTCTAGCTGGTTATTACCGAAGGTTTGTGGAGGGGTTTTCCTGTATAGCCTTGCCACTGACCCAGCTAACCCATAAAGGGATTAAATTTGATTGGTCTGATGATTGTGAGAAAAGCTTCCAAGAGTTAAAGAAGCGCCTGGTATCAGCTCCTATTCTTACCTTACCAACTGGAAGTGAGGGTTTTTCTATTTACAGTGATGCCTCCAGAAAAGGGTTAGGATGTGTTCTTATGCAAAGGGAGAAGGTGGTGGCCTACGCATCTAGGCAGCTTAAAACACATGAATTAAACTACCCTACTCATGATTTGGAGCTAGCTGCTGTGGTCTTTGCCCTGAAAATTTGGAGGCATTACCTGTATGGTGTATCTTGTGAAATTTTTACTGATCATAAAAGTTTTAAGTATTTATTTACTCAGAAAGAGTTAAACTTGAGGCAAAGGAGATGGTTGGAGCTGATCAAAGACTATGATTTGAAAATAAGTTATCATCCGGGAAAAGCAAATGTAGTGGCTGATGCATTGAGCAGAAAGGCCGGAGGTAGCTTGGCAACCTTAATCACTTCTCAAGGAGAAATTCTTCAAGATCTTGGAAAGCTGAGTTTGGAGATACAGATGCATAACTCTACATTCTCACTTGCTACTCTTAAGATACAATCTACCCTGATCGATAGAATTAAGGCATCACAGATGAATGATTCAGAATTTCAAAAGATTAGAGAGAAAATACAATCTGGGATAATCTCGGAATTCCGAATTCATGAGGATGGATCCTTAAGATTTGGAAACAGGTTGTGTGTTCCAGGGGATGAAAGTCTAAAGAAGGAAATATTGGTCGATGCCCACAATGCTATTTACACTATTCATCCTGGAAGCACAAAAATGTATAGAGATCTTAAGGAGAACTTCTGGTGGAAAGGTATGAAAAGGGAAATAGCCATGTTTGTGGCTCAATGCTTAACTTGTCAGCAAATAAAGGCTGAGCATCAGAGACCAGCAGGACCTCTACAACCCCTGGCTATCCCTGTATGGAAATGGGAGAATGTCACAATGGACTTTGTTTCAGGATTGCCAAGGACTCTCAGAGGATTTGATGCTATTTGGGTTGTTGTAGATCGATTGACAAAGTCAGCTCATTTTCTACCTGTCAAGGTCAATTTCTCCATAGAAAGGCTAGCAAAATTATATATCGATGAGATTGTTAGACTACATGGTATTCCTGTATCAATTGTATCTGATAGGGACACTAGATTTGTTTCTCAATTTTGGAGGAGTTTGCATCAAGCTATGAAAACCAAGCTGGAGTTTAGTACAGCCTTTCATCCTCAAACTGATGGGCAGTCAGAGAGGACAATTCAGACATTAGAAGATATGTTGAGAGCATGTGTTCTTGATTTAAAAGGGTCTTGGGATGATCATCTGTCATTGATAGAATTTGCATATAACAACAGTTATCAAGCAACCATTAAAATGGCACCTTTTGAAGCTCTCTATGGGAGGAGATGTAGGACCCCGGTATGTTGGGATGATGTTGGCGAGAGGAAACTTTTGGGACCCGATATTATACTGCAGAACACAGATAAAATCCAACTTATTAGGAAGCGACTGTTTACAGCTCAGAGTCGACAAAAGAGTTATGCAGATAATCGGAGAAGAGAACTGAAATTTATGGTGGGGGACCATGTGTTACTTAAAGTGTCCCCTACTAAAGGAGTTATGAGATTTGGGGTGCGAGGGAAGTTAAGCCCTCGGTATGTGGGTCCTTTTGAAATCTTGGAGAAAATTGGAGCTATGGCTTATCGGCTTGCTTTACCACCATCTCTTGCTAGTGTGCATAATGTTTTTCATGTTTCTATGCTGAGGAAGTATGTACCTGATCCAAATCATGTAATTGAAATGGGACCACTTCAATTCAAGGAAAATTTGTCTTATGAGGAGCAACCAGTGAAGGTGGTGGATAGAAAGGAGCAAGTCTTGAGGCGACGCGTCATTCCTTATGTTAAAGTCCAGTGGAGTAATCATTCAGAGCGGGAAGCCACTTGGGAGTTAGAAGAAATCATGAAAGTTAAATATCCTCAACTTTTCCAGAACCCAGGTATGTAAATTTCGAGGGCGAAATTTTTTTTTTAGGTGGGGAGAATGTGAGGACCGGTCCTTTTGGGCCGGATTTGGGCTGAAGTCGGCAGCCCTTGCCGACTTCAGTTCAAAACCCCTATGGTTCGGCAGGTCAGATTTTCCGGCGAGAAATCCGGACAAATCCGACGCTGCCGCCGGAGAAGGGGGGGGAGATAAGGTTCTCCTCGGGTTTAAGGCTCTGGGGATTACCTCTGTTGATCCGAGAGCTTTTTCCTGTGGTGGAGCGACGACGGTTCCTCGTGTGTCCTGCCCTCGCCGGAACGCCCTTCGCCGGAGGTCGTGAGATCGGAGACGCCTCTCGCCGGTAAGTTCTCTCTCTCCCTGGTATGGGCGTAGCAGGCTTGTGCGGCTCGACGGAGGGGAGAATCCGGCTGATTTTCCTCTCCGTTGAAGCCTTGGGCGGTGGCCGGCAGTGAGGAAGCCACCGCCGGACTCCTCCTCTCCGGCAACCGTCTTTGGGCGGCCGATCGCGGGATCGCCGCCATCCCATCGCTTGCTCGGAGAGGGGGGGGGGGATGGAGGAGGAAGAAACTGTTGGTCGGCCGTTAGGGATGTTGCAAGCGACATCTCCGGCTCGGTGCTCGCCGGCCGTCGGTCGGACGGCCACCGTAAGGGTCGCCGGACTCTCTTCCTTCTCCGGCGTGGTCGACGTGGTGGTCGGACGGGAGGATCGCCGTCGATCCTCCCTGCTTCTCTCGTGAGGTCGGGCGAACGCCTGGCCGAAGGGGGGACGGAAGCTTGGTTTGATCAGGCTTGGCTGGGCCAAGCCTGTTGCGGGCCGGGCCGGGCTGGGCTGGGCCGGGCTGGGCCGGGCTTGGCTGGGTCGGGCCGGGCTGGGCCGGGCTTGGCTGGGCCGGGGCTCGTTGGGCCGGACTTGGTTGGGCCATGCCCTGTTGGGCTAGGCCTTTTATCTTGAATGGGCCAACCTTGTACCAGCAAAATGGAAGGCATTGTTTGGGGTTGCCCCAAGGGATTTATTTTTTTAATTTAATGATATTAAATAATAATCAAAATAAATTGTGATGCAGGATCGTCATCCTCCTTGGGAAATCAGGATTAGTGCCGAGTTGGTGAAACTGTAAGTTGTCACTCACCAATAAATTTTGCCATGCATGCTGTGAACCCTTTACTTGACATGTTAATAAATTTTATTGTTTATGTTCATGCTACATACATATATCTTGATGCGTTATGAAATTTAACCTTAGGCTAAAATGTAACGAGTCATGGGGTGAGTTAGTTGTATTTGCTCCCTAGTCCGACTATGATTACACGAGGATCTAGACTCCTTTTGGGCCTCCAGCGGGGCTATCGCTGGCACATGACCGACGTGCGGTATGTGACACAGGAGTTGTTTTATTCTAGCCCATGCTGGGAAGCATGTCCCTCGTGTGATACTCAGAGCTAGATTCCTTTTGGGCCTCCAGCGGGGCTATCGCTGGCACATGTCCGGTGTGCGGCATGTGACACAGGGTCTAGGCTCTTTTGGGGCGAGCCACGGGCCGATCGTGGCCATAGTATGAGGGACTAAGTGAGTGTGTTCGGATGGCCATCCTAAACAATTTGTATTCTGTCAGAAAAATAAATAAAAAGGTTAATAATAGGAATTGGCTTATATATATTTTGGTGGCTCCTATGTATGGAATTACTCTAGATTCATGGTAAAATATATATTTGTGACATGTGATGACTTACTGAGTTTAAGGGAAACTCATTCTTTTCCCTTGCATTTTTTTTCAGGATCAGAGGAACATATGGGTCAGGGATTCAATCAGTGAGGCATAGGATCTAGTGGACACTATCATTATTTTTTTATTATTATTTATTTCATGAAATTAGATCATGATAAATGTATGACGGTTGGCTTTATGACAATTGAATCTACTTATCTACTTTTGCTTTATTAATATAATGCCTGGTACTCATTTATTTTTATACGAAATGGTTGGTACAGGCCTGGTATGTTCTTGGAAAATATTGAATTCCCAGAACATACGGCCGTCTGTTGCACTACTGGCCCTGGTCTTGGGTTTGGGGCGCGACAATAATAGAAGAACTTCCTACTCTGCGTATACCCAGATGTTTTATATGCTTTTATACACTACAATAACCTCTTTAGGAAGCTAGTCGGTATGATCCTGAACATTTTTGAGCTGACATTCAACCCCTAATCGCAAGATTGCTTTGGAGATTTAAAAAAAAAGAAGAAGAAGAAGAAGAAGAAAAAGAAAACACTAACACCGCAAGCAGCTTATCCTTGAAGACCTACGATTATTGTTAACAATCAAGAATACATTCCATCACTTTCTGATGCTTGCTCTCCGGCCAACTCATAACAGCATCTCCTAATTTTCTATCTCGCAGCGCTTTCCAATACTGGAAAACTAATACCACATATCTGAACTACAGTAGAGAGAGACAAAAGTAACAAAACCACTCCAAAATTCTTCTTACTTTTTCCTAAGGAATATAAACCACACCAAAAGTCAATTAAATAAACATGATATCATACTAAAAGATTTATGAAATAAATATATCCAATGACATTTTCTCAACAATAACTAGTCCTCCAATGAGTACTGCCCTCTGAAAACTTAATTATTCCCTCTATTGATAATGCACAAATCAAAAGGAGGAGGAGGAGAAGTTTTGGGGCATTCAGCATTTGTTTCCTTCCAACAAGGAGAAGAGAACTTCATCCTCAAATTGCCATTTTTTAAATGTTTCAACATTCCATCTTCAATTTTATACCAACATTCTACCCACAAAATTCATCACTTAGTGCTGCAATTCCAGAGCAATGTCACAAGCAGTGAATCTTCATAACCTCCTTGCAGTGTAAATCTTTTTATCGGGAAAACCAATTTCTTCATAGGTGATCAAAGCTTGCTCTAATACCAAATCAATGTTATCTGAATCTACGAAGTTGTTGCCAAGGCCAAAGGCAATGATTTTAATGAATTTAAGTGCAAATCGACAGAAAGTCACTCTAATAAATGAAATGAGGAAGGAGTGGAGGAAAGAGGAATGGTTACGTAGGCGCTACGCTTTTTGAAGAGAAATGTGAAGACAAAAGGAACTTGAGGTAAGAATGAGATGAAAAAACTATAAAGGAGAGAAGTGGGCAGATAAGATAGTATTTGTTTGTGCCAACCATGATATGCCAGCCTGCACCTGGTGAAACACACACCGGCCAATGCCAAGCTAGGTAGCACAGCATCGGAATCTGAACTTAATTCCTCACTAAAACTAGCTTATCATTGGAGTTATGTTCGGATAATTGGATTCAAAATTTCATAGAATTCATGAGTTAATCTAATCAAACCGGAAAAAAGCCGTCTGAACTAAACTTATTCGGGCCCTTGGCTTAATTGAGTTTATAAAAATTATACAGAATTACACGTTGTTTATACGACTCACACCATATGCCGCTCCCTATCCGTGCCGCGCCAGCAACCGGGCGCCTTAAGTAGATTATACACAGTAACCTAACGTCTTTCTATGCGACTAGCGCTGTAATCATCCTAGCCTATAAAATGGCCCTAACCATCTCTCACATCACGGTTCTCCCTTCTTCCCGCTTTCTTTTTGAAAGGACCGGACCCTCTTTCCCGCTTTCGAAAGTCGAAACAGGGTCGGTTTCTTTCTTTCTGCTTTCTTCCGACACATCCGAATTTCCCAAGCTCCCATCTAGACGGAAGCCCCGATTGGATCGGTCTCCTTCGTCTGCCCGTCTCCGGGAAAGAAGAATCTCCTCCTCGTAGGCATGCGAAGCTCCCCTTCGGTCAAGGTTTGAGTTCTTGGCCTCATCCTTCGATCTTTGTTGACGCTTCCTGAGATATATCAAGAAAAGTATATGTTATCCCCCTTCTCCTTCGGTATCTTTGTCCTTGAGATCGTTCTTGAGTTCTTTCGCAGCAAAATTAGGTTATCGTCTTAGGAATTCAGTGGATGTTCCTCTTTTCCTTTTTTTTCCTGGAGATCCAGAAATTACGGTTCCGATGCTAGGTATGTTGTGAAATGAATTATTCATCTTCTAACTCCAATAAACTAAATGTCGCTTTCAGATCTGATGAGCTGCGGCAATGACGGGTTTGTAGGTGATTCAGGCCTTTTTTTGAGAGTTTTAAGTGTTTTTTCAGGCGGAAATTATTTGAAATATTTTATCCTGATGACAGCCTATTTCGAATTGGGTATCTTGAGGGTTTATTGAACCACCTGCAGCTATTTCTGGGGTTTATCCTTATATAATTTTCTGCAGCCAATAGATGACATGACTTAAATTTCTTGGTGCATTAGAGAAGAAATATTTTGTTTTATTTTTTGTTTTGTGGATAACTCGCGTGGAGGTGTACTCTAGCTTGAACTTTTTCTTTATTGCTTTAATTGTTGATCTAGTATTATCACTGATGTTAGTATCTGTTACTGAGGATTTTATATCTCAGGGATTATATTTACTGAAGATTTCGTTTTCTGTATATGCCAGTGTTAAAATCAGTTTGTTTTTATTATTGGTGGATTTCGATAATCTGATTTTTCTTCACTTCCATCTGTTTTTAGTCATTTTTTCTGTGATCTCCATGATGGTGTCTGTTATTGGAGATTTCATTTTACTTCCTTCAACAAATTAGGTTTCCAAGAATAAATCTAGCTTCTCTGGTTGCTATGTGTTAATGTTGAGAAATGTGTTTTGGGTATGCTATCTGTCATCATCTGATCTTTTTGCAATTTCACCCTTGGTCATCATCATTATTATGTTTCTGCATGCAAATCAATCTCTATGATAAACTTGTGTTTATGATGCAATATTCAGTACAGTTCTCTTTTGACTTCTTTCTTGGTGCCTGAACATTGTATCACTTACCATATTGACCTATTTCATTACAATTTTTGGCTCTTGTACGACAACAGATCATTTCAGATTCATTCATTTTGTGTCTGAATCAATTATTTTCAACTAATTTTAAGATGCAGTATTATTCGCTAAAAATCATTGGATCTTGGTAGTAGGAGGATGTCATTCATTCACAGTATCTTTATGGACAAGTTACATAGAAACTACACCCGTCCAGTTCATTCCTCTGTCCCCTCTCTTCCCTCTTTTTAGTCTTTTCCTCTTGAATTGTTGGACACCAGCTGTCTGATCTTGGTAGAATGGTAGATAAATATCAATCTTGTTAGATTCTTGGTCAAGTCCTGGAGGGAACTCGTTGGTGGATTCTGGCTCGTGTGATCTTGGTTGGATGGTGGTTATGTATCGATCTTGTTGGGTTCTTGGGTAATTCTTGGAGGGATTAGTAGAACGAGTTGGACTCTTGCATTCCCATCCTCACTTTATTTGGCTGTAGATAGAGTTACTGATCAGTACTCTATATTCCCTTGACTATTCCCTATGATTCCATTGCTTTTGTCATCCTCACATTTAATGTAAAATAATGTGATTCCATTACAGATGATGAAATAGCAATCATTCGATCAAAAAAAAAAAAAAAAAGCAACCATAGGAACAATCATAATTCCAGGTAAATTCTCATTTCTGTAGCATTCTGCTACATTTAGAAGCCTTGACATACATCTGATTTGATCTATCTATGTACAGATGAGCCTCCAGTTAACATCTCTAACTGAATTCGTTTGGAAGAGCTCAAATAGGACAATTATGAATGATTTAAATTTTAAATGGTTAGATAATCTGCCTTTATTGCATTTTAAGAGGGCCTGGCTAACCAATTTTTTGGGTAATTATTTTTTTTTCTTTTTTTTTCTAGGACACGTTTTTCTCAGGCTGATGGGTTTGTAACTATATTGTTACGTTTGTGAAATTACATTTAATTATTCCCGTACAATTTTTCATCCCCTTTAAATATGCAGCTATTTTCCTTTACTATTTCTTTTATGCATTTAATTGCATCTTGCTGGTTCAAGGACATTCCAGCTGGTAAGGTTTTAATTATCGTGGGATATGGGACAGGGCCATCCCAGTTCTTCCAAGAAACTTGGATGCCTGTGTTGTGGTACTAACTATTCTGATATCATTGTTGATGAATTTCTCATGTAGAATATAGATCCTCGTATTCAAGATCACAATGTTGCTATTGATACTATAAGAAGAGAAAATATAATAAAAGATACAATTTAATAGGACATGCAATACTTCACTATGAAAAAATAATCATGTACGAGATAAAAACTCATATTCTTAATCCCGTATAATTTTTTTTAACAAGAAGTCTTAAATCTTTTACAAAACTTTCAACTTTCAAGAAGATCCTCTAGTCCGTACATACTTTTTCTAGTTCCTATAATTTTTTTGTCACTGCCATCTCTCCTAAAAGCCTTTTGGATTCTTACTGCCCTTGAAAGACCTTTCTGGCTAGTTACACAGTTTTTGCTCTCAGCCTTTATTTTATAATAATGAAATCACTGCTCGATTAGGAGTTCAACAGCACAAACCATATCGAAATCTATCCTCTAAATCGTCTAAAACAAACTTTGGCACATGAATCAGCCTGCGCCCGCTAATCAGAAGTCATCACGTCGCCTCTTGTTTACCCAGTTCATGCTCCATTGCATAGATTGCGAGAAACATATTAGAAAACTCCATGGACCGTGTGAATTACGATCGTGGACTATGCAAAACGTGCGGTGCATGAATTGCCCACGTGCATTGTGCATGGGTTGGGCCATGCTTATGTGCACGTGCTAGGTTGTGCATGCACGTCCAAGTGAGCTTAGGTTGGATCCCTTTTTGTTTGCCGGACTAGATTTTGGATCATGTTTTGAGTTTTTTCAAGGTTGAATCGAGACTTTTTTCTCAACAATCTTCATCTTAACTCGATGTTCAGCTTCTATCTGATTTTTTAAGAGTTTTTGAAAGATCTTACCCTCATGTTCTGGGATAAATGTTTATTATTCATGGATGGACAAATATCAGAGTCGAGTTAGGCTATTTAATCCAATCTCTATCACGTGTTGTGTTCATCTTAACCTGAGACTTAATCGGAGAAGTTTCCTACAGCAATAAGAACTTCATTGTGTGATATCATTTATCGTCCTTCCAAGTCTCTTATCTTGTGCTCGATCCACTTGCTTTCGAAGCTCCATCTTGTATTGGGCTTCTATTTGCATCATGAATTCCATCTCACACTAGACTCCTTATCAAAAAGTAGTGTCCTCTTTACTTCTTTCCCTTTAAGACAATCCTACTACTGCAGATAATCTTTAGAATTCCATTATCGGCTCTTCACGTGTAGCTGTTTAAATTCAGTTTACTTAGTGAGATTAGATTTTTACTGAAGCTGGATATGTATTAGATTTCGTCCAATTTTTTTAATGTTCTATCATGAAGTTTTAAGCTAACTATCCCTTCGTCCTCGATCGCATAGCTTGATCCATCTGGTAAGTAGATAGCATTCTCTCTATTCTTTAGAGAATCGAATTGCTTCTCTTTGCAATACACGTGATGGAGACATGTAGAATCTAGAATCAATTATTGGAAAGAATGAGATATCTTGTCGGATATCATGAGTGCATCATCGTATCCATAATGTCACTACCATCGACCACCGTCACAATAATCTTCACCCGATTCTTGAGTTGTGGATAATCTCTAACACGATATCCTAGCTCGTTGCATCGCTAGCATTTGATCTTGCTAGCATCTTTCGACTCGGATCTAGATTGCTTGCCATATGATTCTTTGCCACTCGATCCTCTGCCACTGCTTTTCTAGAAATCACTAAAGCTGAGTTCTCGCCTGAATTCAAAGCTTGGTTTTTCTACATAAAAATTTCATTCTGAAAAAGCATTGAGGTGACCTTCTTCATCTTGATGATATTTTTTCTTACTAAAAAAATAATCATCGAGGATTCGAAGGAGTGCGGAAATAACGATAGCAAGATTAATGTCCTGATCTTCTCTTCAACTTTTTCATTTATACTGAGAAGATTGGTGAGGATCCTCTGAAAGTTGTTCAGATGCTTCTATATTCTTCGTCCTTCACTCATCTGTAGTTGATAAATATTTAAGATTTATTTTTTGGTGGATAAACATCATAAAAATATTAATTAATTTTGTCATTGGCCAACTTATTCATATTATTATGTTCTTCTAGATAAGCAAGTTATTTTCTTATAAGTAGTATTTATCTATAAAATGAAAGAAAAGTTATATCTATTTAAGATGTGGATAAGTTATTTTTCCATCAGTTAAAAAAATATTTTTTTATTTTATTTCTAAAATCTTTTTAACCATATAATAATAATATAATAATGATAGAATATAATATAATATATACTATCTATATTATGTTGCATATTATTATATATTATATTATATATAATACACTAATATAATATTATTATATAATATTATAATATAATATAGTATATAATAATATATACTATTATAATAAAATAAAATATATTACTTATGGAATATTATATATTATGATATATTAAATTATATATAGTATAATAAAAATTATAATAGATATATAATAAATATATTTATATAATAAAAAAATATTATAAAAAATATGGATATATTTTAGCAACTTATCTAAAAATGTAATAATACAAAAAAAAAACATGGATAATAGATTTTTAATTTATTTTTTAATACATAGAAGAATATAAATAAATTATTTTTCTGTTAAATGTTGTTTGAAAAATACTTATCAATAAAAGTAAAAAGTTTTAGATGAGTTATTCATAATGGTTATACAAAGTTTTGTCGTGCGATACTTAAAATATAAAACTAGCCCCGGCATGTCCATTGCCGAAACAGTTAAATATGTTTGGCACGTGCAATACGCGTGATTCTTTTCGGTTTCCGGATCACGCTATATCTCGAGTGCTCTCCGCTCCCTCCGTCGTTCGCATTGGAAGGTCATCATGCTCTTATCCAAGTTCTGTCCGATCCTCTCATGCCATTATTCTTCTCTTCCCTCCCTCCACCCACCCCAGAAGCTATTCCACAGAACCCACTCCATCCTCAAGCCTAAAACCGTAAACCCTGGAACCTATCTCATCCCAAGCCATCCGTTCTCCTCAGTTGGGAGGGGTCTACTCCAAATCTGTCGAGATTCCACCGAAAGGAAGAATTTTGGAGGCTCATTTCCGGACGAGAAAGGAATCGCCGTCGAAACGAGTGGAGATGGTGGTGGGAGTGGGAACGATTGGACTACTTCGGTCCTGCTCTTTGGTTTGTGGGCCGGGCTCATGTATTACGTTTTCCAGCTTGCGCCGAACCAGACTCCGGTATTCTTTCTCGGTTGCAGAATGATTTGGTTCTTGATATTTTAGTTTGCTTTTGCTATTAGGTTAACTCATAGAGATTATTCGATATAAGAATGCCGTTATTTAACTTATTTAAACCAGTATCCTAGCTTGAATTGTTGTGGTGCTTTATGGGGCACCAGAGACGATAGTGTATGCTTGAATTTTGGATGAGTGATTTAGAAAGGGTAATGCTCGTGAGATCTACCCTTGAGACACCTAAAAATATTGGATGACAAAATTTTTGACTTGTAAATGACTAACTTTGAAACTTTGATTTTTATATTTGACTTGTCATTTTATTATTCATATTTAAACTTGCATCATGAAATACTGCATTGACATGCATGTCGATGTTGGTTACGGATAGATGTTATAGGGTGTGTGATTTGGTGAGAAACGGGAAAAAGATTTGTGAACATATAAGAATTTTTCTTGATCTGTTTCAAAATTATACTATTAATGGATTTATAAATTAATTAAATATATATTTTTCTCTTTTCCTTATCCGTTGATAAACATTCAGTATAAAAGTTCACGTAATGTTCGTTGTGTTAAACTTTCAAAAAATATTGCCTAATGCCTATATAAGCACAGGGCTGTTCCTTTGATATCATCTGAGGACTTGTGTCTTGGACTGGTAGATGTGCCGTTATTACCTTCTTGATTTAACAATATTCTTGTTCAAAACTTTCAGGCTAGCGATGTCTATTATATGCAAAAACTGCTGAATCTTAAAGGCGATGATGGCTTCCAAATGAACGAAGTACTGGTGGCTCTATGGTACTTCATGGGACTGTGGCCTGTCATTTATAGTATGCTGTTAGTTCCAACTGGTAGAAGGTGACTATTGGAAAACAAACCCTGTCTAAACAAAGTTGTTCTTTCTTTTCTTATATGTTACAGAACGCAATAATTACCACTTATTCATCTTTTAATCCTATTGGAGTTCTTTAGAAAAAATGAGAGATGGTCTGTATGATGCCGGATTCTTGTTTTAGAGATGTTGTCCTTTGTTCAAAATGGCTAGTAAAAGTAGGAGGCATATTTTTAGCCTTCTTCGGGTTTCAAATTCTTGTAGGATGTCAAGACCTCTGGATGGGTTACCATCCTAAGTGTCGAAATCGTCTCGCCATCATCATAACATCATGATTGGCACGTCTTGGGACATACCCTATCCCAAGTGTTGGGATCAGTCGGGATTGCAACAAGTCCTGTTGCAAAGAAAAACTGGAATGTCCCGTCAAATTTAAAACCTTGATGTTTTGTTTGTACCAACTTTATGCAATGGCTATGACATATTATTTTCTTTGATGACTTTACCATAACTTGGGATCTAGTCATATTTTCTCTCCTTGGATGATCCCACAAAATATTATATAGACGTGACCATTACTACACATTTTTGAAAGCCTTGATTCTTGACTTTGATGTCAAAGAATCAAAGAAACATTTTTATTAAGTGGAGGATGCAAAAGCCATTTCCAAATCACAACACTTAATTGAAACTAGACCTTTTTACCACCCAATAACAAGTCAAAAGATAGTTATGACTATTGGCATTGCACCTCATGTTCAATAGACTTTGGATCCTAATTTCAGAGCAAGGTCTTGGTGGTGTCAATGAAATATGAATGAGAAAACAAGTTTTCGCTCAATCTTCATATTCTTTATATTTCTTATTTGCATCTTTTAATTAGCATTCAAGTGATCATGACTTTTGGCACACACAAACTAAATATTAACCACATAAAAACAAATTAAACAATTAAGATCCTTGTGTCTCGTTTTGAATTTTAGGCAGGAATTAGAATTCTAGATACTATATATTTAAATAGGAGAGAAGTTGGGAGAGGGAAGGTTACAAAATGGTAAAAGCAAAAGAGTTTCAGATAGATACTCGCATTATAAATTCATTGTTGTTGAACTAATAAGTTCCTGCTAAAATATACGAAGATCACTAGACAGTAACTTCACCAGATGCAGTTTTGTCTTAAGAAGCAGTTGGAAATGATGATAAACTTTTTTAATAAGATAAAGAAGAAAAGATTTAGACATAAGGCTAATGTTTTTTTATTTATACTTTTAATGAGCTTATATGCACTGAATATATTTTTATAGGCATACATGGAGTTACCAATTGAAACTCAGCTACAGCAAACAGCAAAAATCAGAATAATCAATGTTCATCCTTTAAGGGCTTGGCCTTGTTATGGTGATTCTTCCTTTTTACACGCACTAAAATAGATAGCTGGTTAGCTATCAAGGGTTCACCATGATACAGAGCAAACCCCAACTACCTTTAAAGAATTGAGGCTGGGATTATGTATTTATTCAGTTTTGTGCATAATTATTATTGATTCAGTGGTTGAACCAGTGAAAATCTTACACCTTAATGTTCAGATTTCTCAATTTTCATCCATATCAAATGAATTTGATATGTTCAAACTGGTAATGCAGTTCAAGAAGCAAGATACCTGTCTGGCCATTCCTACTGCTCTCATTCTTTGGTGGAGCATATGCCCTTATTCCGTACTTTGTTCTCTGGAAGCCACCTCCACCAGCCGTTGGAGAAGAGGAAATTAGTAGATGGCCTTTAAATTTTCTTGATTCAAAGATAACTGCTGGGGTAAGAAACTCTGTTGCACATAACTACAATGTGCTTAGCAAAGTTGTAGACAAATTTTTCTGTACATGAGTGATACTGTAACTTTTTTACATCAACCACATGCATAACTAATTGATTTTGATCTATCATTGGATTACAATTTGAAAAGGTTTAGGTGATAAAGAATCCCAGTCATTCAATATAGAGTCTGTAAAGCATTGCCTGAAAGTATTTGGTATTTAGAGTTTTGGTCAGTGATGGTTTGAAATAGTGAAACATACAAAATTTGTGGGTAAAACTCCAATCAAATGGTTCGGATTGATGGTTTATGTGCTATCATATTTACCTGACCTGATTATACTTTCCTCTTTCTGTTGACTGAATAGTAACTTCACTGCAAACCAGATTTTACTTATTGCAGGTTTGGGCCTAACTGTGTATGCTGGTTTAGCTAATGGTGATGTGTGGAAGGAATTCTTCCGATATTTCAGAGAAAGCAAATTCGTAAGTATGATAACATACTACTGGAAATCTCAATTAGGCGTCTTCTCTCACGAAATCTCACAATTTTTTTCTTTAAATTGCCTGGCCAGAATTTTAACCTAGTCAAGATACTGTCAGTTTAACTAGTTAGCAGTTCTTGTTCTGGTGTGTTCTACAGAACTGCATCAAATACTTTACAAAAACTTTCTGAAGCTGTGAACTTCTTTCTGTGAAGTCAACAAAAGAGTCCATTAACCTCATGTAAAAACTCTGGCATTTACCTATGACATTTTTCTTTGTTGCAGATCCATGTTACATGTATTGATTTTACACTACTCTCAGCCTTTGCACCTTTTTGGGTCTACAATGATATGACTGCAAGGAGATGGTAAACTGAAAACTCTGCACCCAGGGCTTGTTCTCATAATATGCTCACAAACCTAAATGTTTTTAAAAAAAGGGAAAAAGATAATGACTTTCTTGTCAAAGAACTCACTCGTTCCCGTTGCAGGACCAATCAAAGTTCTTGGCTTTTGCCAGGGGCATTTATTCCAATTTTGGGGCCATCCTTGTATCTTCTTTTGCGGCCGTCTGTTTCAGCACTCCCTGTGAGCACTCCCTCTGTCATAAGTGAGAAAGAGTGATTTGGATTCAATTTCCAGCATTTGTTTTCTGCATAGGGAAAAACGTGCTGCCCGTTAAGCAATAGAGTGAACCAGGTCTATATATACCTATAATTGAAGGCTGGAAGAGCAGGTAATCGATCATGCCGACAAAATTGTAATCATAGTATCTCTCATCTCAACTTCTGCTTCAAAAGCTGACTTGAAGCATGCCCAACAAAATAAGCATTAATGATGTAAATTTATTGATGTTTCATAAGTTGTTTTATACACAAACGAAGATCAAGTAATGGCTTCTTGCGACATTACTTTTGGAGTACTTTTGAGCTATTCTTCTGTTATTAAGCACAATATCAAATGTATTAAAACTGCATGAATTTTGTCTGGTTTATATTTTAGAGTAACAAACTCTGGTTTATTAATTGTAGGTGCATGCACCAGTTTTCAGTTCAAGGTAGAATCATAGGGCATCATTTGGAAGTTGTGAAGCTTGAGATAAATATTTCCACCGGCACTGTTTAAAAAAAAAAAAAATAGTGGCATAGGACGTTTGTGGTTTTGTTATTATTAGTTTTTTAAGGGAGGTGTGAGAAGTGAGAACATGATTCTTTTCTTTCTTTTTTTTCTTTGTTTTGGGGGGGGGGGTAAATACAAAGAGCAGTGGCTCCATTGCTCGTAGAGTGTGGCAGTTACAAAACAAGAAAATATAGTTTCCTGCTGCCATACAAACAAAATTGCGGCAGTTGACAAAGTGATGCTCTGATAGTTATTATAACAGTACAACACAACCCTAAAGAAACACAACCAGGAAAGCTGAACAAGAGAATCCAAAATACTGGAGTAAGTAATGAAGACATCCCTATAATTGCAGAATCCAGGGAGGCATGGTATGAAAAGATGCTCCAAAGGTATAGTTGTGAAGCCCAACCCAAAACCTCTGGCTGGCCTGGCCCATGTGAGATTCGAACTGAAACCGGCAATTGGGTTGCTGACTTTAGTTTGGATTAAGCTTGGCACTGAATGGCCGGATTGCTCGATGAAGGAGATAGAGATGGGATTGACGGCATGGGGGAGAGGGATTCCTTCATATAAAGGAAGATCTCTCCACGTGATTCGATCCATTTTTGAACCTATCTCCCATCGAAACTCAATGCTACCTTCTCCGGTGATCCACTGCATGCCTCGACCTTTTCAGAGTCGTCTTCTTTCGGTGTAGCTGATTCCGCTGTTGATCATTGCCGGTAAGTGATCTAAACCCTAGTTCTTTTGAGCATGGGTTGATAGGGGATGACCGACACGGGAGGGGGAGGGGTTTGTGTTGTTTTTTTGTTTTTGCTTTGTTCTGTTGTTGTTTTGGTTTGGGCGGTCGGACGGCTGTCGGTGGTCGTGCCGCCGTCCGTTACGGTTAGCCTGGCCTCGTTCACCATGGTCGTTTCCCATGGCCGCCGCTGGCAGTCATGGGGAGACTGGCTCGATTAAGCTAAGGGAAGAGCTTCAGGGGGGGAGGGATTGTTGGGTTTCCGGCAGGTGGCCGGACAACCATCGAGGTCGTCGTCGGTCCCTTCCTTCCCTTCCAGCGATCCTTCCTGGGCGATCGATTGTGAGAACCGCCACCGTTCCTCCCGGCTTTCTTGGAAGAAGCTTGGTCGGCCCTATTAATAGAGAAGGGGCGTCTCTGTTAACAGGGTTGGGCCGGGCCTGTTATCCGGGATGGACCGGCCTAGTAAAAGTATAGTTTTAAAAATAATAATAAAATAATAAATATATAAATAATAATAATAATAATAATAAATAAAGAAAAGGAGGGGAAAAGAGGAAAAGAACTGTCGGACGAGGATGACCTAGGAAATTTGGTTTTCTGTTTAATTTTTTTTATAGAAATTAATTATATGATAAAATAAAAATTTGTGATTCAAGATCGTCGTTGTCTCTAGAAAATCGGGTATAGGGATTGAATTGCACTTAGTTGGTGGATACTCTTCGGTAAGTTATCTTGACCTCTGATATTATATGCCAAATATGTTATATATTTATGAAATATTAAATATGTGTAATATATATTAATTTGTATTGGATTGCATTGGGTTGCATGCATTGTGTTGGTATGGATGCTCTCTAGTCCGCTATGATCATACGAGGATCTAGTCTCCTTTTGGACCTCCAGTGAAACTATCACTGGCACATGACCATTGAGCGGTATGTGACACAGGAGCTAGTTGCCTAGTTTTTAGCTATGCATGGCAGTTGCTGGCACATGCTGGGATGCATGTTTTCTTATATGATACTCAAAGCTAGTTTTCCTTTTAGGCTTCCAGTGGGGCTATCACTAGTGCATGACCGATGAGCGGTATGTATACACAAAATTTAGTTTCTTTCGAGACGAGCCACGGGTCAATCGTGACCATAGTCAGAGGGACTAGGAGAATAAAGTACATGATTGGCCATCCATAGTCGTGTCGGTGTCAGTTGAAATTAAGTATACATATTTGCATCATGTTGCTGGTTATATTATTATATTGCTGGACATTTTGTTGTATGATGTGTTTATGCTTGCTGTTTGTTATTGGCATATTTATATGCATATTAGAGGTGATGATAACTTACTACGCCTGTATAGCTCATTCCCTATTTTTTCATGTTTTTGCTACAGATCCAGAAGATTAATCAGGCTTTGGGACCAATCAGTGAGGAACTTAGGACATAGCGGATAATATTCCTAAGGTGGTAGCCTAGTTGGTAGAGGTCTTGTATGTCCGAAGGAAAAATAAATCCTAGGACACACGGCCATCTGTTGCGCATTCGGCTTGGGTTTGGGATCGAAGCGTGATAGATTTATTGGTTTTAGAGCAAAGGTTTAAGATCAAGATGACCTAGTTAGTGAGAGTGGGATAGAATTAGGATTTTGATTGAATATTCCGGAATATTTATCGATACCGAGAATTTATTTAATTCCCTTTGATAGGTGTATATTATAGTTCCAAGAATTTTGTTAAGCGTAGAAAGCTTGCACAAATAAAATGATTAAATTCTCCTAGCTTAATTTTTGGAAGGATATCATCAAGGCTAGATAATGGATATATAGAGGTATAATTTGAGTTATATTATGGATTTGATTTACTTTGAAATCTAATTTTGATATAATTAAAGACTGTGATACAGGTGATTAAAATTAATAAGATGGTTATTAAGACATGATTGAACGATATCGAAGGTTGGGTTATGATTACTTGTGACCGACATAAGTAGTTAGAATATCATTGAGTGATATTAAAATTTAGATTGTGATTACTGTAGATTATGATTTAAGAGATATTTGAACTTAGTGTTATGGTCAGTTGGGATATGATAAAGCTGCAAAAATAAATTTGAAACTTGGATTTTTAGTTCTTAGGTATAGTGTATAAAGTTTGACATATGATTAGCGCAAAGGAAGAATATGATTTTTGTAGAGAGAGATTGATCTTGGATGAGTGTAAAAGGCTGAATGAGTTATACCATTTGATCATGATGAGTTAGCATATTATATATATCGAAGAGCTGAATAAGATGTCTGTCTTGATAAATGGGTTTGATCGAGCTTTAATAGTGTTGGCCTAAAAATATAATATGGTATGTTAAAAGGTTATGCTGGATATGTATGATCAATTATTAATTGAAAAATGTTGGAATCCTAAACTTGATATGGATGAAGATCATAAAAGCATATGAATTTTATAAATAATTTTGAATTATAAATTTTGGGATTGTTGTAAAAAGATGTTTATGATATAGGTTATGAAAGAATTTAATAAGATTAAGAAGGAGAATATTTCGATAAATCTATATAGGGATGATTATTGAAACTTTGTAATAGAAAATATGTTTGGGATAATGTATAGATTTGCAATTTGCTATTGACAGATTTAATGATGTTATGTAGACATGGCATGCATATTTTGGTAAAATCTTTGATGGTTTATGTTAGCAGTTTTGGATTGTATTATTTGATTTTTTATATATATATTGAAGATTATTTAATATGTTGAACTTCAAGTTAAATTTAAGATCTATGAGAAGATTTAGATTACCTTGTTATTAATATTACTTTGAGCGAATAAAAGGTATCGAAAAATATTAGAGGATTTGATAATTCATATCAGAGTGTACAGTCGGAAGAGTGGTGGACTAAAGATATTAGGATTAAAGTATATTATAATGGAAGAATGTGAGCTCTTATTGGGATTACCGAATTTGGATAGAATGGTACATGTAAGCTTTGGATCACACATATTTGAGTTTTGAAAGTTTTAGATTATTTTTTTAAATCTTGAGGATGAATTTTTTTTTAGGAGGGGAGAATGTGAAACTCAACCCAAATCTCTGGTTGGCCTGGCCCTTGTGAGATTCGAACTGAAACCAGCAACTGGGTTGCTGACTTCAGTTCGGATTAAGCTTGGCACCGAATGGTCGAATTGCTCGGCGGAGGAGATGGAGACGGGGTCGACGGCATGGGGGAGAGGGATTCCTTCCTATAAAGGAAGACCTCTCCATGTGATTCGATCCATTTTCGAACCTATCTCCCATCGAAACTCGACGCTACCCTCTCTGGCGATCCACTGCGTGCCTTGACCTTTTTCGAGTCATATTCCTCTAGTGCAGCTAATTCCATCGTTGATCATCGCCGGTAAGTGATCTAAACCCTAGTTCTTTCGAGCATGGGTTGATTAGGGATGACCGATGGGGAGGTTGAGGGGTCTGTGTTGTTTTTTGATTTTGTTTTATTCTGTTGTTGTTATTTTGGTTTGGGCGGCCGGATGGCTGCTAGTGGTCGCACCGCCATCCACCGAATGGCCGAATTGCTTGGTAGAGGAGATGGAGACGGGGTTGATGGCGTGGGGGAGAGGGATTCCTTCCTATAAAGGAAGACCTCTCCACGTGATTCGATCCATTTTCGAAACTATCTCCCATCGAAACCCGATGCTATCCTCTCCGGCGATCCACTGCGTGCCTCGACCTTTTTCGAGTCATCTTCCTCTAGTGCAGCTAATTCCACCATCGATCATCGTCGGTAAGTGATCTAAACCCTAGTTCTTTCGAGCATGGGTTGATTGGGGATGACCGACGTGGGAGGTTGAGGGGTATGTGTTGTTTTTTGATTTTGTTTTATTATATTGTTATTGTTTTGGTTTGGGTGGCCGGACAGTTGCTGGTGGTCGCACCACTGTCCGCTCCGATCAACCTGGCCCCGTTCACCATGGTCGTCTCCCATGGCCACCACCGGCAGTCATAGGGAGACCGGCTCGGTCAAGCCAAGGGAAGAGTTTCGGAGGGGGATTTGTTGGGTTTCCGGTAGGTGGCCGGACAACCATCAGGGTCACCGCTGGTCCCTTCCCTTCCAACGATCCTTCCCTGGCGGTCGATCATGAGGATCACCGCCGTTCCTCCCAGCTTTCTTGGGGAGAAGCTTGGTCGGCCCTGTTAACAGAGAAGGGTTGACTCTGTTAACAGGGTTGGGCGGCCCAGTAAAAATATAGTTTTGAGAATTATTATAAAATAATATATAAAAATAATAATAATAATAATAATAATAAATAAATAAAAAAGAAAAGGAGGGGAAAGGAGGAAAAGAACTGTTGGACGAGGATGTCCCAGAAAATTTGGTTTTCTGTTTAATTTCTTTTTATAGAAATTAATTATATGATAAAATAAAAATTTGTGATTCAGGATCGTCGTTATTTTTAAAAAATTGGATCTAAGGATTAAACTGTTCTTAGTTGATGGATACTCTTTGGTAAGTTATCTTGACATATGATATTATATGCCAAATATGTTATGTATTTATGAAATATTAAATGCGTGTAATATATATTAATTTGCATTGGATTGCATTGGGTTGCATGCATTATGTTGGTGTGGATGCTCTCTAGTCCGACTATGATCATATGAGGACCTAGTCTCCTTTTGGGCCTCCAGTGGGGCTATCACTATCACATGACCGTTGAGCGGTATGTGACACAGGAGCTAGTTGCCTAGTTTTTAGCCATGCATGGCAGTTGCTGGCACATGCTGGGATGCATGTTTTCTTATATGATACTCAAAGCTAGTTTTCCTTTTGGACCTCCAGTGGGGCTATCACCGTGCATGACCGATGAGCGATATGTGTACACAAGATCTAGTCTTTTTCGGGGCGAGCCACGGGCTGATCGTGGCCATAGTCAGAGGGACTAGGAGAGTAAAGTACATGGTTGGCCATCCATAGTTGTATCGGTGTCGGTTGAAATTAAGTATACATATTTGCATCATGTTGCTGGTTATATTATTATATTGCTGGATATCTTGTTATATGATGTGTTTATGCTTGCTGTTTGTTATTGGCATATTTATATATATATTAGAGGTGATGATAACTTACTGAGCCTGTATAGCTCACTCCCTATTTTTCTATATTTTTGTTACAGATCCAGAAGATTAATCGGGCTTTGGGACCAATCAGTGAGGAACTTAGGACATAGCGGACAATATTGCTAAGGTGGTAGCTTGGTTGGTAGAGACCATGTGTGTTCGAAAGAGAAATAAATTCTAGGGCACATGATCGTCTGCTACGCATCCGGCTCGGGTTTGGGGTCGGGGCATGATAGATTTATTGGTATCAGAGCAAATGTTTAAGATCAAGATGACTTAGTAAGAATGGGATAGAATTAGGATTTTGATTAAATATTCCGGAATAATTATCAATACCAAGAATTTATTTAATTTCCTTTGATAGGTGTATGTTATAGTTCCAAAGGTTTTGTTAAATGTAGAAGGCTTGCACAAATAAAATGATTAAATTCTCCTAGCTTAATTTTTGGAAGGATATCATCAAGACTAGATAATGGATATATGGAGGTATAATTTGAGTTATATTATGAATTTGATTTACTTTGGGAATCTGATTTTGATATAATTAAAGACTATGATACAGGTGATTAGAAATTAATAAGATGGTTATTAAGACATGATTAAATGATATCGAAGGTTGGGTTATGATTACTTGAGACTGACATAAGCAGTTAGGATATGATTAAGTGATATTAAAATTTAGATTGTAGTCACTGTGGATTATGATTTAAGATATATTTGAATTTAGTGTTATGGTCAGTTGGGATATGATAAAGCTGCAAAAATGGATTTGAAACTTGGATTTTTAGTTCTTAGGTATAGCATATAAAGTTTGACATATGATTAGCGCAAAGGAAGAATATGATTTTTGTAGAGAGATTGATCTTGGATGAGTGTAAAAGGCTGAATGAGTTATATTATTTGATCATGTTGAGTTAGCATATTATAGATATCGAAGAGCTGAATAAGAAGTCTTTGTGTTGATAAATGGATTTGATGGAGCTTTAATAGTGTTGGCCTAAAAATATAATGTAGTATGTTAAAAGGTTATACTGGATAGTATGATCAATTACTAATTGAAAAATGTTGGAATCCTAAACTTGATATGGATAAAGTTCATAAAAGCATATGAATTTTATTAATAATTATTGAATTATAAATTTTGGGATTGTTGCAAAAAGATGTTTATGATGTAGGTTATGAAAGAGTTTAATGAGATTAAGAAGGAAAATCTTTCGATGAATCTGTATAGGGATGATTATCGAAAATATATAATGAAAAATGTGTTTGGAATAATGTATAGATTTGCAATTTGCTATTGGTATATTTAATGATATTATGTGGACATGGCGTGCATATTTTGGTAGAATCTTTAATGGTTTATGTTAGCAGTTTTGGATTGTATTATTTGATCTTCCATATATATATTGGAGATTATTTGATATGTCGAACTCCAAATCAAATTTAAGATTTATGAGAAGATTTAGATTACCTTGTTATTAATGTTATTTTGAGCGAAGAAATGGTATCGAAAAATATTAGAAGATTTGATAATTTATATCAGAGTGCGCAGCCGGAAGAGTGGTGGACTAAAGATATTAGGATTAAAGTATATTATAATAGAAGAATGGGAGCTCTTATTAGGATTACTGAATTTGGATAGAATGGTACATGTAAACTTTGGATCACACATATTTGAGTTTTGGAAGCTTTAGATTATTTTTTTTAAATTTCGAGGATGAATTTTTTTTAGGAGGGGAGAATGTGAAACCCAATCCAAAACCTCTACCTAGTCTGGCCCATGTGAGATTCGAACTGAAACCAGCAACTGGGTTGCCGACTTCAATTTGGATTAAGTTGGCACCGAATGGCCGAATTGCTCGGCGGAGATGGAGACGGGGTCGACGGTGTGGGGGAGAGGGATTCCTTCCTATAAAGGAAGACCTCTCCGCATGATTCGATCCATTTTCGAACCTATCTCCCATCGAAACCTGACGCTACCCTCTCTGGCGATCCACCGCGTGCCTCGACCTTTCTGGAGTCGTCTTCATACGGTGCATCTAATTCCGCCGTCGATCATCGCCGGTAATTGATCTAAACCCTAGTTCTTTCGAGCATGGGTTGATTGGAGATGACCGACGCGAGAGGGGGAGGGGTCTGTGTTGTTTTTTGTTTTTGTTTTGTTATGTTATTGTTTTGGTTTGGGTGGCTGGACGACTGCCGGTGGTCGCACCGCCGTCCGCTCTGGTCAGCCTGGCCCCATTTACCATGGTCATCTCCCATGGCCGCCTCTGGCAGTCATGGGGAGATCGGCTCGGTCAAGCTGAGGGAAGAGCTTCAGGGGGATTTGTTGGATTTCCGACTGGTGGTGGACAGCCATCGGGGTCGCCGCCGATCCCTTCCTTCCCTTCTGGCGATCCTTCCCGGGCGATCGATCGTAAGGATCGCCACCGTTCCTCCCGGCTTTCTTGGGAAGAAGCTTGGTCAGCCTTGTTAACAAAAAGGGTCGCCTCTGTTAACAGAATTGGGCCGGGCCTGTTATCCAGGATTGGCCGGCCCGGTAAAAGTATAGTTTTGAAAATAATAATTAAATAATATATAGAGGGGAAAGGAGGAAAAGAACTGTCGGACGAGGACGTCCCAGGAAATTTGGTTTTTTGTTTAATTTCCTTTTATAAAAATTAATTATATGATAAAATAACAAAATTGTGATTCAAAATTGTCGTTGTTTTTGAAAAATCGAGTCTAGGAATTGAACTGCACTTAGTTGGTAGATACTCTTCAGTAAATTATCTTGATCTCTGATATTATATGCCAAATATGTTATGTATTTATGAAATATTAAATGTGTGTAATATATATTAATTTGCATTGGATTGCATGCATTGTGTTGGTGTAGATGCTTTATAGTCCGACTATAATCATACGAGGACCTAGTCTCCTTTTGGACCTCCAGTAGGGCTATTACAGGCACATGATCGTTGAACGGTATGTGACACAGGAGCTAGTTGCCTAGTTTTTAGCTATGCGTGGTAGTTGCTGGTATATGCTGAGATGCATGTTTTCTCATATGATACTCAGAGCTAGTTTTCCTTTTGGGCCTCCAGTAGGACTATCATTGGTGCATGACCGATAAGCAGTATGTGTACACAAGATCTAGTCTCTTTCGGGACAAGCCACAGGCCGATCATGGCCATAGTCAGAGAGACTAGGAGAGTAAAGTACATGGTTGGCCATCTATAGTCGTGTCGGTGTCGGTTGAAATTAAGTGTACATATTTGCATCATGTTACTGGTTATATTAGTATATTGCTGGACATCTTGTTGTATGATGTGTTTATGCTTGCTGTTTGTTATGGACATATTTATATGTATATTGGAGGTAATGATAACTTACTGAGCATGTATAGCTCATCCCTTATTTTTCTATGTTTTTGTTACAGATCTAGAAGATTATCGAGCTTTGGAACAAATCAGTGAGGAACTTAGGACTAGCAGACAATATTGCTAAGATGATAACATGGTTGATAGAGGTCTTATGTGTCCGAAGAAGAAATAAATCCAAGGGTACACGACCATCTGTTACGCATATGGCTCGAAGTTGGGGTCAGTGCGTGACAATAGTATAAGAGGTTAACAATCGATTATCCTGCAAAGATGCAGTATAAGAAGATTGTTGACCCTTGGAATGATTTTGATGATCACAAAATATTGGAGCATGTACTTGTTACTAATTCTTTCAATTACTTGAGAAGGTTTTGCAGGAAATTGGTTACCTTTAGTTTAAATTGGTTTTCAAATTGATTAAGAGGTAATTCAATTATGTATGGACTTTTATAAACTTTAACTTGTAAAAGTCTTAATTTTGTCAATCTTGTAATATTGTAAAATGGGCTGAAATTATAAAATTGAGAGTATGTAGATTACCCCTTGTTTAATTCAAGTGTTGAAGAGTTTTGGAGAAGTTTGAAGCTTCAATTGAAGTCTTGGAAGAGCCGACTCATGGATCAAGAGCCGACTCCTTGTGGCACGGCACGGAGAAATTTCAGAATTTCAATATCAAGAGTCGACTCCTATCCCAATAGCCGACTCATGGAAGAATACATATTTCTGAAGTCTGAGATCTCGAGCCGACTCGAGCTACAAGAGCCGACTCGTCCAGAGTTATAATTTTTGGTAAACTGAGACTTCGAGCCGACTCTGGCCTGAAGAGCCGACTCCAGCAATTTGATGATTTGAAGTGATTGAAGGCAAGAGCCGACTTCAGCCTGAAGAGCCGACTCTTACAGAAATTTATTTTGGACTGTCTGAGATTTCGAGCCGACTCGTGGACCTCGAGCCGACTCGAGTAGCCATTTTCTGCACTCCAACAGCTAGTTGCTGGAAGTGATTTTTGAATTGAAATTCTTCTCCAACAGCTCTTTCACGAATCCCTAAGCCCTACAATGACCATATCTCATGAAAAACTATAAAAGATATTGCTTTTGAGCGATTAAATATTTATTAGAGCATTATTATTAATTTATCTTGAAAATCAAAGAGCCTTCAAGTCTTTCACCTATCTACTTCAAGAGCTTTCAAGATAAGATTTAATGCTTCACCAACTCCACTTCATCACTGAATCAACTCATTGAAGAAACAAGAAGCAACTTGAAGAGCAATTAAAGAGCATTCAAAGCTAGGCTTCGTGTTGATCTACATCTGCAACATTTAAACAAACTTGGTTTGTTGTAGTTGCTTATTTATTTTTCTCTATCTTTGTTTTCTCTCTAAGAACAGCAAGAAACTGTCTTAAGAGAGGGTTGAAAGTTTTTAGGTGAGCCTTGTGAAAACCTAAGTTGGATTTTTGGTGATCCCGGTATAAAATCAAGTGTTAGAATTTTCTTTGATGACCCCGTTTAAAACCAAAGGGAATTGGATTTTCTTTGATGATTCCGGTAACACCAAAGTATATAGATTTGGATTGTGAGCCTGGTAAAATAATCCGACTGTATTCCGATTGGAGAATATAATGAAAATTCCAAGTGGTGCTTGAATAGTGGACGTAAAAACCGGTTGCTCCGAACTACTCTAAATTTCTTTATATTTATGCTTGTGCTTTCATTGTCTTATTACATTTATTTATTTACTTCCGTATTGCATATTGCATTATAATACTAAAAAATTTCAAAATGCACGTAATTGTGAAAAAAATTTTAATTTCAATTCATCCCCCACTTACTCTTAGGAAGCCACTTGGGCAACAAAGATGACATAAAGCCACCCAGGTTTGAACTAAGTTATCTCCCATGGCATGTTAGCAAGCTTTTATTTGGCTTTTGAAAAAAGAAGAAAAAAATAAATAAATTGAAACCCACCCTTTTAACTCATCCGCGTGCCCGCATCATTACTACTCCAAACAAGAAAGACGGGCAGAAATTGCAAAGGAACAGCATCTTTTGACCATTTTAAAGTTTATAACAATATTAGTTTTCTACAAAATGAAACTTAAGCACAAGAATTACACTTCAATAAACTAAAACACTAACCAAAAAATCTATAGACCAGCCAACCGGTAGACATTGTGAACATCTTGAATGCGTGTCTAACAAGCAAATTCAGGCGGGGACTTCTAAAACAAGAAAAGAAAAAAAAAAATCGAAAATTCAAAGGTTGCATGAGACTAATCATTTCCTACACATGGTTACGTGTAACCAGTTTATATAAGTTAAAACTATATGTAGAAAAAGAATGTTCAAATTAACCTAAAAAAGTAAAAGGAAGAATATTAACAGACACCCGTTATTGATGTTTCACACTTCTCTGATAATAAAATCAGGGTGGTTTTATTACCTCCCATTATATCAAAAGTAACAGCAGTAGCAATAGAAATTACAATAAACAATAACAATAATACTTTGACCTGCACCATGGATGTTATGTCCCGACCCGAAGCTCAAACTAGGAATAAAAAAGATGATTGTATATCTTTAGAATTCAATCATTTTGAATATGCAAAGCTTATCTTACTAATCAATAATCAGACAGCGATAGAAAATAAATTCATTAATTATTTATTTTATTATAAAATTTTTTATCAATATTATCATATAGATAAAATTCAATTAAAATTTAAGATAAAACATAAACTAAGAAATTAACACCTAATCCTAGCTCTTTACTAACTGGTCCCAATATCCGATTGATCTTCCGGATCTGTAATAAAAATATAGAAAAACATGGGATAAGATATACAGACTCAGTAAGTTAACACCTCTAATATATACATAAATATGACAACAACAAATTACAAATATACACAAATCATACATTACATAACAACCATCCCATAACAAAATAAAATGTAACAACACATTAATATGCACATTCAATTACAAACGGCACGACTATGGATGGCTAATCATTTACTTTACTTTCCTAGTCTCTCTAACTATGAAAACGATCGACCCGTGGCTAGCTCCGAGAGAGACTAGAATACTGACTACACATATCGAAACTGATCATGTACCAGTGATCGCCCCACTGGATGCCTAGAAAGAAACTAGCTCTGATATCACATGAGAAAACATGTATTCTTAGCATGTGCCAGTAATTACCATGCAAAACTAAAAATAAAAGACAACTAGCTCCTGATTAGACATACCGTACATCGATCATATGCTAGTGATCGTCCTACTAGAGACTCGGAAGGAGACTAGATCCTTATGTGATCATAGTCGAACTAAGAGTGTCAACACCAACATACATGACAATGAATGCAATCCAATGCAGATCAAATTATACCACATATATTTTATATTGTATAACAATCATAACATATTTAGCATATAATACTAGATGTCAAGATAACTTATCTGAAATTGATTCTATCAGGAACATACGACTCGAATCCTAGATCCTTGATACTCCCATACTGATAAAAGTAATGAAGACTTTGATAAAATAAGTTAAATAATTAATCTTGAATCCAATAAAAGAAAATAAGGTAAAAATTTTTCGATCTAGTCTAGGATTAGGCTCGATCTGGATATCATTTAGATCTGGTTAATAAAAATCAGGTTAATCAACAAGAAAGTAGTCTAAATATTCAAATTGATTTCATAATTTTTTTATTTATTTATTCTTTTTCTTTTCTCCCTTTCTCTCTCTCCTCTTCCTCTCTCTTCCATCTTTTTGTCTCCTTTCTCTTTCCTCCTCTTTCTCTCTCCACTCTCTTCTCTCTATTTCTTTCTCTCTCTCCTCTTTTCTTTCCTCTTACTCTCTCCTCTCAATTCTCTCTCTTCTTTCTTTCTCCTCTATCTCTCTCTTTTTTTTTTTTTTTTTTCTCTTGCTCTCCTCTTTCTCTCTCATCTCTCTCATTTTTTTTTTTTGCCTTTGCTCTTTTTTTTTGTCTTCTTTCCTGGCCCATTCCTTCTCGGTTTGGCCCGAGCGAGCCTTCCATAATCATCGAAAGCTATGAAAGATGGTTGACGAGGGAGGAAGCTCGCCGAACGGAGAAGAGGGGATGGCGGTGCGATCACCGGCATCCATCTGGTTTCCTTCCCTTTTTTTTTTTAATTTTCTTCTATAGAAGATTTGAAGAGGGAGAACATACCGGCATCGTCGAGGTTTCCGATGCTCACCGAAAAGGAGAAAGATGGCGACGAGAAGCTTGATGGGGACTTGCTTGGAGATAATGAGAGGGAGGATTTATAAAGAAGAACAATAGATTTTTTTTATCGTATAGGAAAGAAAGTTGATCAATGGGAAGCCCCGTCCCTCCCTGTCTCTTCGCCTACGAGTTCCTCCCTTTCCACGGACTCCATTTCACGATTTCTGGCGATCTTCCCGATCAAACAGGCATCCCCTGTTCGGCATTTTTTTTTTCTATTTTGAACTGAAATCGATGTTCCCCGCCGACCTCAGTCCAAAATGGCTCAAAGGCCAAAATTTCACAATGGGGCACTAATGCGGCTGGGGCCAACCATGAGCGCCAAGGTGGCCTTCAAGATTTCGGAGCACAGCAGCCGGGCCATGGCCTACGCGACCACTCCCTCCCGGCTACAGCTTCGGCGGACGGCATGCTCTCCCTGGACATGGTCTCTGACGAGCAAGCCAAGCGGCTGATGCACTGCATCAGTGCTGTAGTCCAAATAAGCAGCCATGCGTTCCCCTGTAGAATTTGACGCCAAGAATCTGAAACCCTTCCGTTCCTGTTACACCCCGTATCTACATCAACAAACAACTATTATTAATCACAAAATTTCAAAAAGAGATTTTTTTTTTTTTTTGAAAAGAGAGATAATTTCAAAAGAGAGATATTTTTAGGATATAGAAGGAAAAAAAAATAAAAAGGAACAAGTGAAAGAGAGCTCACTTTCAACGTTACTTGTTCATCCTCGACAAGAATTTCCTTGGCAAAGTATTCAACACTCTTTTAAGCTTTAAGTTGTTGGCTGAACATCTTTAATACCTATAATTGAAAGGTGAACAATTCAGAATGGAAATAATACTGCAACCACGTTCACTAAATTAGGCATTGTTTGAACATTCATATAATGAACATGTAGCATTAAAAAGAAAGGGAGAGGAAACGGAACCTTTCTTAAGCCCTTCCTTTCCATAAAGATTCAGACTATTGATCAGAAGAATCGCATCATCGCGAGATAACTTTATCTGACTCCAAGCATTTTGTCGAGAACGAGACAGACTTTATATACATCCGTACTCCAACAGTATCCCTCCCTGCAAAATGCGCTTATCAGCGCATTGAACATACGCACGTCCGGAACCAGGCCTCGTTCTGTCATTTCTTCGAGCAGTTGTAGTATCTCTTTCAGCTTCCCACCCTTGATCAACCAATTAGTTAGACGGACAACCAGATCAGATAAGAACCCATCTTTGAGGGATCCAAGAAGACAATCAATAGCTTCCAAAAATTTTCCTTCTCTGCAAAAGCTATCAATCATGATACTATAAGTGAACTTATTCAGAACAATATCCTCCACCACCATGTTCACATAAAGTCTCTGGACTTCATTGAACTCTCCTGCCATGTAAAACTCATGAAGCAAAGTGTTATAAGCCACAACATCAGCAACAAATCCCCTACTCCTCATAATACATTTCGCTTTACTTAGCTTCCCAGCTCTGCAAAGGCTTCGAATCACGATGGTAAATGTACATGCATCCGGTCCAATCCCTTTCTTCACCATATCAGTCAAGAGCTTTAGAACACTGATCCATTCACCAATCTCATAAAGCCTACTCATCAAAGTGTTGTAGGAGAAGATGTCAGCATCCCATTCCAATTCAGCATTCTTCTCCAACAAGCTCTTGGCCTCCCAAACCTTGGAGTCTCGACAAAGGCAGTCAAAAAGAATGTTCACAGTGACTGCATCTGGGCACATCCCACTCTGCCGCATAACTTCGAACAGTTGAACTGCTTCGTCGACCTTGCCTGATTTACAAAGCTCATTCATATAGATATTGTAGGTGATTGCATTTGGTTTCCAGCCCTTGGACGCACTCTCCCTCAAGATCTTCTCCACCTCCTCTAGATCGGCAATTCTGCATAGGGCCTCCAACAAGATGCTGTAAGTCACCACGTCCGGCCGGCAGCCATGGGCCTCCATAGTGCTCATCAACCTCTTGGCCTCTTCGATCCTTCCTGCCGAGCAATACCCATGAACGATACAAGTATACGCTTCAACAGTCGGCATCAACCTATCTTCGAGCATCTGATCCAAAACACCCCACGCTTCCTCAATCCTCCCGGCGCGGCAGAGGCCGGCGATCAGGGTCAAGTAGGTGACTCTGTCGGGGTGCCGGCCGGATCGAACCATGAATTGAATGATATCATAAGTAGAATCGATGAGGGAGGGGTGTAACGATCGCGACTTTATGAGAATTGTATAGGAGGAAGTGGTCGGGGCGATGCCGGACAAAACCATCTCTTCAAAGGCGGCCTCGGCCTCGGCGTGGCGGTTGGCGACGACGAGGGAGTTGATGAGGGTGTTGTAACAGAGAGCGTTGGGAGTGGGGCGGAAGAGCTGGAGCTCGCGGAAGAGGCGGCGGACCTTGTCGGCGTCGCCGCAGCGGGAGAAGGACTTCATCAGCGAGTTGTAGGATGCAGGAAGGGAGCGACGGTGGCCGGCGCCGGGAGGGGGGAGGGGACCGTGGGGGCGTTTGGAGAACTCGGTGACGGCGGCGCAGAAGGTGGAGAGCTTGGTGTCGGAGGAGGAGGATTCCGGAGAGGAGCTTGCCGTGGAGGGAGTGATGGGGGGTGGCAGGCAGCAGCGGGTTGGAAATAGGTCGGCGGTCCTCCGGCTAGCGATTCGGGCGGCAGCCGCCGAGGGTGGAGGGCAAGGGAAACGGAAATCCATGGCATGGGAACGAAGCAAAGGAGGTTGAGACGACGGGATGAGAGACATGCAAGTTTTGGGAGACAAATGGGTTTTTGTCGGGACTAGAGGTTTCTCCAACAGCTTATTTTGCTCCTTGGGTCTTCTCGTCTTTTTGCTGCCTTTTCCTCTATTTTAAACGGTGTTTGTATCGGAGTCTGGTTGGGAGCAGAGCTATCAATGGGTCGGTCTGGACCCGACACCTGTGGATCTGGATCCAATAAATTCAGATATGAATTTCAATCCGGACCCGATACATGTGGATTTGGATCCAACAAATTTGGATCTGAATTTCAATCCGGATCTATTTATCTAGATCCAGATCCGGATCTGATTAATCATAGTTAAATAGATCTGTGTCTGGATATTATATATCCAGATCCCACGGATCCGAGACCCGATTAAATAAAATAATATTTGCTGCCGATCTCACCACGGTGGCCTATAGCTCTTGAGCTGGCACCGATCTTGGATCGTCTCACCTCGAGATCTCCAAGCTTCCGGACCTGCAAAACAGAGTCAGAGATCCTGGCCGGGAGTTCCGGCGGGAGCGCTCCGACGGTCAAGTTAGAGAGCGGCGAGATGGAACAGATCCCCTAAGGCGGGTTCCCGAAGGACTCCCGTGCTTAGAGGAGATGTTAACGAAAAAAGTGTGGAGAAGAATGGAGTTGATGCTCAGCTCCCTGTGCTGAGTTCACCGAGCTCACGCCACAAGATTCCTTGAGGACTCCTAGGATCGTTCTCTTGGTGTATTTCTCCTCTTTACTCACTTACCTCCCTGCCCGTTTTTACCATCCTTTTTATATCATCACCTTGCCTCCAGCCCCCCTCCTCCTTCTCGTCTTTCTCCCCCCCTTCCTTTCCTCTTCGGGCATGGGAACCCAGTGGCCGAACCGCCTCGCCCGTCGTGTGTCACCAGGAAGGGGGGGAAGATACTGGCGAGGCTTTGGGCCGGGTGCGGGAGCTCATCTTTCGAGGCGTTGACGATGAGCGCCCAGCCGTTTTGGGCTCCTGCCCGCAAGGATTCCGCTTCTCGGTTGCGGGGTCCATCCGACTAGTGTAAACGAGGTTTCACGTGTCACTGCAGGCTGTACTGGCGCCCCCTATGGGGCGCGGCGCGCACAGCCCGAGTGGCGATCTTGAAACCCGCGCCCCTACTTCCACGAGGCTTCGCTAAGTAAGGCCGACCTCGGCCAAGGTGGACCCGGCTCCGGGTGGCCCCAGGCGAAGGAGCAGGAGGGCCCGACTCGACCTCGGTAGAGGTGGACCCGTCTCCGGGTGCCACCTGGCGAGGGAGCGAGGGGCCGCCAGCTTCAACCGAGGTGGACCCTTCCTGGGTGGACACCTTGCGGAGCGGCAGAGAGGTGCTTGACTTCGACCGAGGTGGACCCGTCTCCGGGTGCCACATGGCGAAGGAGCAGGAGGGCCTGGCTCGACCTCGGCAGAGGTGGACCCATCTCCGGGTGCCACCTAGCGAGGGAGCGAGGGGCCGCCAGCTTCGGCCGAGGTGGACCCCTTCTGGGTGGACACCTAGCGGAGCGGCAGAGAGGTGCTCGACTTCGGCCAAGGTGGACCTGTCTCCGGGTGCCACCTGGTGAGGGAGCGAGGGGCCACCAACTTCGGCTGAGGTGAACCCCTCCTGGGTGGACACCTAGCGAAGCGGCAGAGAGGTGCTCGACTTCGACCGAGGTGGACCCGTCTCCGGGAGCCACTTGGCGAAGGAGCAGGAGGGCCCGGCTCGACCTCGGCAGAGGTGGACCCGTCTCCGGGTGCCACCTGGCGAGGGAGTGAGGGGCCGCCAACTTCGACCGAGGTGGACCCCTCCTGGGTGGACACCTGGCGGAGCGGCAGAGAGGTGCTCGACTTCGATCGAGGTGGACCCGGCTCTGGGTGGCACCATGCGAAGGAGCAGGAGGGCCCGGCTCGACCTCGGTAGAGGTGGACCCGTCTCCGGGTGCCACCTGGCGAGGGAGCGAGGGGCCGCCAGCTTCGGCCGAGGTGGACCCCTCCTGGGTGGACACCTGGTGGAGCGGCAGAGAGGTGCTCATCTTCGGCCGAGGTGGACCCATCTCCGGGTGCCACCTGGCGAAGGTGCAGGAGGGCCTGGCTCGACCTCGGCAGAGGTGGACCCATCTCCGGGTGCCACCTGGCGAAGGTGCAGAAGGGCCCGGCTCGACCTCGGCAGAGGTGGACCCATCTCCGGGTGCCACCTAGCGAGGGAGCGAGGGGCCGCCAGCTTCGGCCGAGGTGGACCCCTCTTGGGTGGACACCTGGTGGAGCGGCAGAGAGGTGCTCAACTTCGGCCAAGGTGGACCTGTCTCCGGGTGCCACCTGGTGAGGGAGCGAGGGGCCACCAACTTCGGCTGAGGTGGACCCCTCCTGGGTGGACACATAGCAGAGCGGTAGAGAGGTGCTCGACTTCGGCCGAGGTGGACCCGTCTCCGGGTGCCACTTGGCGAAGGAGCAGGAGGGCCCGGCTCGACCTCGGCAGAGGTGGACCCGTCTCCGGTGCCACCTGGCGAGGGAGTGAGGGGCCGCCAACTTCGGCCGAGGTGGACCCCTCCTGGATGGACACCTGGCGGAGCGGTAGAGAGGTGCTTGACTTCGGCCGAGGTGGACCCGGCTCTGGGTGGCACCATGCGAAGGAGCAGGAGGGCCCGACTCGACCTCGGCAGAGGTGGACCCGTCTCCGGGTGCCACCTGGCGAGGGAGCGAGGGGCCGCCAGCTTCGGCCGAGGTGGACCCCTCCTGGGTGGATACCTAGCGGAGCGATAGAGAGGTGCTCAACTTCGACCGAGGTGGACCCGTCTCCAGGTGCCACCTGGCGAAGGTGCAGGAGGGCCCGGCTCGACCTCGGCAGAGGTGGACCCGTCTCCGGGTGCCACCTGGTTAGGGAGCGAGGGGCCGCCAGCTTCGACCAAGGTGGACCCCTCCTGGGTGGACACTGGCAGGATGGTAGAGAGGTGCTCGACATCGGCCGAGGTGGATCCGTCTCCGGATGCCACCTGGCGAAGGAGCAGGAATACTTCTCCCCGAACGGGGACCTTTTGAAGAAAAAAAACACGTGGTACTGACCATGTCTGGCTAGATCTGACACGTGCGCCACGTCAGCGTAGTAGCCATATCAATATTATATATATATATTTATATATATTATATAAATATGGGACGTTGGATTATGATCCAATGGTTAAAAATTGATTAAGCTTTTATTATAAAAACTCCAAATCTTGTCTTAGCCTTTGACCCTTCCCCTTTCTCCCTTCCAACCACCCAGTCGCCAGTGGCTTCCCTCTCGTGCTCCGGCGTCGGCCAACGGCTTCCCCCTCGTGCTCTGGCGCTCCCCTTTATGCAGCGGCTTCCCCCTCGTGCTCCGGCATCGGCCGAGACCTCCACGGCCGACGCCTCCCCCCCTCGACCGTCCCCCGCCGGCGCCAACTGCCACTGTCCCTATTCCGATGTCGTTTCCATTTGGCTTCGTCTTTCTCGGATTCGAGCCCTGCTACAGTGCCACGAAATCGGTAAATTTTATTTATTTATTTTTTTTGGTAATGCTTGTTGTTCATGTTCGAGTTCGGGTCTGGATACCCAGGATCCATTTGGATCCATATCTGGTATTTAAAATTAGACTCGTCGGGTATTTGGATCCGGGTCCGGGTCTGGATATCTGAGTTCCAACCCGTTATCAGCTCTAGTTGGGAGCTCTGGAAAGAAAATAAAAGAAATAGCTGGTGATGACCCAAAAAATAAAAATCATAAAGGAAAGAAAATTTATAGACCACTTTTTTAAAAATTTTGAAGTTTAATACAAGAAAAAAATATTTTTTTTATTGATGAGAAATAAAAAATAAAGATAATGATACAATTTTTTTATTTAAAAAAGATAAAGATCATAAAAAAATTTATTAACTTTAGTTTTTTTTTCTCCAATTTTACTTAATTTAAAGAAGAAAAAATAGTAAATTTGAAAAAAAATATTTTCTTTTTTTTTCAAAAACAAAATTAATAAAAAAATAACTTTGATTAACTTTTTTTTCGATTTTTTTTCCTATTCTTCTCTTGATTTTATGATTAAAATTATTAAAAATACATAAAATAAAAATTATAATATATTATTTAATAAATTAATAGATGTGATAAGTAGTAATAATAATGATAAATTGATGATAGATTAATTGTTATTATTGGTGGACTTGAATGCATAAATAAATTTTTAATCTTAATTTATTTTATATTTAATAATGGTACATATATTTAAGAGATTTTAAAAAAATATAAATATGCTTAAAAGAGCTAACCACACCACCGTTTGGATATGTATTGGATTTTGAAAAGTTATCCTTCGTAAATTTAAAAATATTATATATATATTTGAAATTGTTGTCCTCACATAAACTTGCATAAAGAATTAGAATACATGATATTAAAAAAAATCTATTCTATTTTACTAAATTACAAAAATATTTTTAAAAATATATACATAAAAGGTATAAATCTTCATTCATATATATATAAAGCTTTATGTATCATATACACCACGCTTGCCTTGTATCTTGCCATGCAAACAGCACAGAGGATCCAGTTCTTGTTTATGCCGTTGATATCCTGGGCACTAAAAATCCTCCAAGGCGATGGCTATAATTAGCCAGCTCTTCCAAGATTTTAATATAAGTTTTTTTTATGTTTACCTTCTGAATATTAGATTTTATATGTCTACCTTTTTTTTATTATTTTTTTACATATATACTCATGCCAACTAACATCATTAAAAATTTAGCAATTTAAAATTAAAATGATTGAAATATCTTTAATAAATATATACATAAAAATAATATTTAAAAAGATATATATACATATATATATATATATATGTATGTATGTATATATGTATGTATGTAAATAATAAATTTATAAGAGTATTCATACAAGTTTATATATTTAGGAGGATATATATATATAAATAAATTCTCAATATATTAAAAAACTTAAACATATGAATTAATGTGATAGTCTTCAGGATCTTGCATTTATTGATCAATATCAAATTTTTATATTTATTAATTAAAATTTAAAGTCAAGAGTTATTTTTTTTTTTTTGCTTTAACATAACATAGCCATCTTCTCTACTCTCAGAGCTACTCTTATGTAGACTTATTTTGCCATCTATTTAAAATTTTTAACTCTTCATATTCTTCATATTTTTGGTTTACAAATTTACTTAATTTGATTTAGACATGAAAAATTGTCTTGTGATATGTTTTAAATTGGATTTTTTCCAAAAATTATCAAACATCTTAGTTATTATTTAACTCTATGATTCAATTTGTATTTTTTTGTCATTTGCTCGATTCAAGACTCTTGTGTGATGGACTTGGTTGTGAAGCATAAATTCAATATGGCTATTTGGATTTATGTTGGATTTGATTTTGATTTGTACTGATTTTTTTTAGTTTTATTTTTTTGGTAAGAATTTTAATTTTGTATTTAATTTGGACTAGTTTTAATTTGGTTTGATTTTAATATTATTGTTCATTTATGCAATGATATTTTTGGATTTTTTTCCTACCTTTTTCTATTTTTAGGATATAGATCCTAAATGCTAATATATCAAGCCATATGTTTGAATTTTTTTAATATATTTTAAATTCATTTTTCATGTACACCTTTTTCAAATATACAAAATTACATGAATATTCTTATAAAATTTTTATTACATGAATATACAAAATTACATGAATATCCTTATAAAGTTTTTATTTACATTTACCCTTTTAAATATGATTTTTTATATATATCTACCAAGGGTATTTTAGTTATTTTAATTTTAAATTATTAATTTTTTAGCATATTAGATGATATATATATATATATATAAAATAGATAATCAAAATAAATATTTTATAAAAAATTATATGTAAATATCAATTTTTTAAAAAATATTCAAGTAAAATCTAATATTTAGAAGTATATATTAAAAAATTTCTTAATACAAAATGAGGCCGTCACTAGTCGCATCACCGTGCGTGGCTTCCCGTGGCAGCACCTTACACTCTTTCTTTTCGGGGAATTATTGCATGCACCAGGTCTCGCTGGACCTGCCCAAATCTTGGAGCACATGCACGTTAAATAGCGTATAATTGGGAATTGGTAAAATAGGAGGGGTAATGTGGCGTGTTATCCACCGTGACATTTGGCATGGTCGACTGGTCCCGGTCCAATTAATAATTAAACTGTTTTTTGGGGGACGGTAAGGGACCTCCTTCTCTTTGCCTTTCGAAACTCGTCTCCCCTCTCGACTTCGCCTATCCCTCCTCTTGCCTCCATGGCATCTTCCGCTCGCTCCTCCCCCGTCGCCTTCTCTGGTGTCGCCTCCTCCACCGGGGACGACTCGTCCCTGATGCCGGACACCAATTCCCAGACTGGCAGCGCCGCGGGGAGCTTCCAGGGCGAGGGCCTTCTCGCCGGGACGGGCGCCGGCGCCCCGGAGGCGGATGGAGGCAGCGGCGGCGAGGCGGAGTTTGGGTTCCAGCGGCCCGAGTTCGGGAGTGAGGCGCTGGTGGGAACCGTCCAGGTCTACGACCGCCACTTGTTCCTTTGCTACAAGTCGCCAAACGTCTGGCCATCGCACGTCGAGGCGGCGGAGTCTGACCGTCTCCCTCGCCTTCTCTCCGCCGCCCTCAAGGCCCGGAAGGGAGACATGAAGAAGCGGGTGGGTTCTTTTGCGTTCGCAGCTCTTCTAAAGTCATAATCTAGGGTTGGTTTTAGTTCCTTATCTCGAATATGTTTTGTTACTCCTGGAATTGTTTCTGGTTGTTCATCTCGATTTCAGTAATTTTGGTGTTTCGGGAGGGGTGCAGGAGGAATTAGGATTTGGGCTCTGGAGATGATTTGTGGAATTCTATCCTTGGATGGAGTTTGGGGTTTTGGAGCGTTTTTTTTTTTTGGTTGGGGGGGGGGGGGGGGGGGGGGGGGGGGTTTCTTCTACTGGAGTATCGGGGTTCTTTTTATATTGGATTTGTTTTTATTAGCGAGTGAAGAAAGAAATCAATTGTTTTAAAGATTTGATCGTGCCTGTTTTCTGGTAAGAACCGGTTACCTTTATAATTGGCGGGCTCTCTATTTACAGTTATTGCTGTTTTGCTTTACGACTGCGGGTGAGGTTGGGAGTATATTTTGTTAGATTATATTACTTTGAAAGAATGGTTATCTTGTGTTCTTTTGCTAATTTGGGAATTAATTCCTTGATCATTGTTGTGTTATATGAGATCTTGTGAGGGTAAATATGATTCTAAAAATATATTTCTTCTAAAACTGACTTGGATTCCTAATGTAGTAGTCCAAGTCTACTATGATGAGTTTATTAATTGCTAACAATTTCGAAGATTGATCATTCATTTAATACTGTTTGTGCTCATATGCATGATTCATTGGCTTTTAATATTATTCGTGATGCACATGCTCCCTGCATGGTTCCTTTTTTTCTTCCTTCTGCTATATTTTGGATATTGTTAATGTTTTTATACACGGAAAAGCATGTACATGGAGTGTAACAAAAATGTTAATGTTGCTATTATAATTTGCCGGACTCCTGTTTACACTCGAAGATGTCAGTTTTAACAAGGTTATTCGTATTATGGTATATGATTTTCTAACAGAAGTCCTCTTGATCTTTCAGATTCAGTAACCTGTCTACCAAACTCTCTTCAAGTGGCATATCTCGTGTATGGGTTATCCACCTTTTCAACACTCAGTGACCACGTTTCCTTGCCTCATTTGTCTACGGCTGGTAACTCTGAGGAGCACCCATATTTACTTAACCACCACCATTATCTTGGACTGCTAACTGCTCATCCATAAACTGTATAGCAGCATAGGTGGAGGCATTTCCCATTTGTACATACAGCCAGGCATTGGCATCCTTACAAATTTAAATCTCTCCATTTTTTTCTTTGTTATCAATTTAGACCAGAAATCTTTCATTCCCATGCATTAGGTTTGGGTATCTTAGAGATAAGTATGAATCAGGCATATGGTAAAATATAAGGTGCCATTTCTTATGTAGATGGCTTGGTGATATACTTGTCTTGTCAGTCAAAGTTATGTACCTATAGTTCCATGCTCAGAGTTTAAATTTGGTTTTCATTACCTTGTCCTGTTACATTGATGCTTCAATCAAGGATCTTTGCCCTGAGATATTCAACATTGGCTGGATGAATTAACTAAACAAAGTATTTTAATTTTTTAAACATCAGAGAGCTCATTTGCTTCGTGACCATGATCTATAGTTACCACATCCTGCTGGACGTTCTGAATCTTTCTAATTGTTGTACTTCTGTTACCATGACTCTGTCCGGGTGCCTTTTTAACTTGAGTTAGGCTATATATAATTTTATTTATTTTTTGCTTCATCCTAATATGTTACTTTGCATTTTCTTGATGTTTAAGATCTTTGGGCTATAGAAATATGCTGTGATCTAGTTATTAGGTAGTCTTTTTAGGTCAAATGAAATGTTTCTTTTAATAGTAAGTTTCCTTCATGAAAATGTTTGCATTTAACTTGTACTTACAATGTTGTTGGGCTTACATAGCAAGTCATGGTTTATGATGCCTTGTCCCTTGCATGAGACAAGGAAGTGATCCACATTTGAGAACTTTCGTAGATTTTAAGCTTACAAAGTCCATTTGTTGTTTAAAGTGACTTATGCAACATTATTTCTTAGGGTAGTAGTGGTACTGGACATAGCAGGACCTAAGATAGTCAAAAAAAAAATGATGGATAGGCTTTCGAAAGAGTGGAGTCTAGATATCTCTTTCTGCCACTATTTACTTATTGGATACGTTCAAGAATATAGAGTTAGATCATTTATGTTCATTTGTTGCTTCCATTCTGATGATGTGGTTGATTAGATTGTTGATGTCACTTTCTTGTGATGTTCATTCTGTACTAAAACTTTGCTTCACCATCTTTTGCTAAGCTTCTGTTGGAAGTCTTTTGCTATGTTGATGTTTTAATTCTCTCTCGTATATGGATTCATTGTAGTTAACTGTTTGTTTCGTCCTCTATGTTTTGTTCCCCTTCTTCAGAAATTCTTTATAGGACTAAGCAGAAATTATCTTATTATCTTAAAGATCTGTGCTTTAATCGAAATGCCTTCTGATGCTGTCTAGATTTTCTTTGCGATACTTTTTCAGCAAAACTATGGGATACCTTTGATAAGTTGTTCTTTATTTGGTCTTTGCTAATGGTATTCCTAAATTTGCATTTCGTTAGGTTCTCTCCCTATGATTGCATGGTTCCTGGTATGATTACTGGTACGTACTTCTCAGAAGAAAAGGGGCATGGGATGAAGGTGTTGTACCATTATATCATGGGTGCCTTCATCACAATCCCCTTTTTCTTGGCATGCAACCAGCATGGCACAGTGGTATGGATGAATACTATACTATGAGAGCTAGTGACCATAACAATTACGATACAAGATACTCAAATCCTCTCTCTCTCTCTCTCTCTCTCTCTCTCTCTCTCTCTCTCTCTTTCGGGTGGGTGTGTTTTTTGTTTTTTTGGGAAAGGGGGGGATGGTATGGACAATGAGGGTAAATTATTTATGTAGAAGTTTATTTCTGCATATTTAGTATATCATGCCATTTTATGCATTATAGGTGGAAGAAATTACACTTTTCTTTTGTTTTTAGATATTATTGTAATCTATCTTCATGCAGATTTTTGTTTATTTTGTATGTGTGTGTGTGCACGTAATTGTTATGTGTCAACTTGCACCATACACCATCTAAAGTGATTAATGAATATTTATAAGAGAGACTGTAGCATTAAAAACTGAATTGATTGACAATTTTATATTTTGGAGGCCCATGACTGATTGTTGTTCTACCGGTCAATTTTAGGTCGTATGTAGACTGCCTTGCTTAAGATTTAACCAGCTTGGCAGCCCCTATATTCAAATAGATTATGACCCCTACGATCTTTCTCATTTGCCCGGACATCTTAATTACATATTCCAGGTTGGACTAGTTTTTAATTAATCGTATAGTTTCAACTTTGTATTCACTATGCATTATTTGATAGGGTTTTGTTTTGCATTAACCTAGACTATTGATCATGTTCTTTAGATAGTCAATTTAAACTATTATTTAAAGAAAACACTTATAAGCTTATTATCTAATATGTCATGTGATACTAAATTGTCTAATTGTAAATCTAGAAATGTTTCTTAGCATCAAGGTTTGCCGTACTAGTCAATATCGTATTATACCATGCATACCGTACTATACCAGTACTAAATTGGCAGTCTTGTGCCTATAGATATTTAGTACACCTCGTTATCTCATACCGTATCGCATATGGATACTATAATAAGATGGTACCGGTATAAGATCTGATACCAAGACAATGAACCTTGCTTGGTATTATCTTCTATTTCATTTGGTTTCTTCAGATGTATTTCTATTTCATTGTTGTGTTTTTACAGTTGTGAATCCTGGTTTATTTTTATTATTTTTTAATACAATCCCTTGCACAAAGCACCTAAGTGCTATCTTCTATTGAAGTGCTATGCCATCCTTTAATAGCTCCCATCCATAACTTCTGCTTGAATACTAGTTTAAGATGTTTTGATCATGATCAACAGTGTGGGTAACATGTGGACACCCTAGAATACATTCTATACAATAGCACTGTTGAAACTATCCATTTTGAATGTACTTGTTGTATAAGTAAGATACCTCAAAAACTTATTCCTTTTGTTCCTAGGTTTTTCCAAATTTGGAAGTCATGATGAACATCATGTACAGTGTGTCTTACCAATAAAACCCTGACACAGCTCTATGTACCACTGTAATCAACTGTTTTAACTTTGACTTAGTTATATAGAACTTGCATGTAACTAAAACTCAGCATGGCTTAATTAATCATCTGTTGGATCATCTTAGATTAACGCATGCTGGCCCTTGAGCAGGCCACTTATTCCGTCCAAGGATTAAGCATTAAGTGCCTAGACAGCTTGGCTTAGCACTGAGGTCACTGCCTATGTCTACATGGATCAAGATGTATGCCATGCATGCTCTTCCCTGTGTCATCTGTAAAATTTGGAAGCACTTTATGTATTATTTGAAAAATAATATTCACTTTTCTTCCTAGCCATTGATAGGGGAGAATGATTATGATAAAGGTGGAAGCTGTTATACTGAAAATCATATGAATGTTGTATGCAGAACTTTAAATGACTTGAATGATGAAATTGGAAGATATTGTTCTGATGTCTTAAGTTGGATGAAGGTAAGAAATAATCATGGAAGCTATGCATTGGAGTTGCAGCTTCATAATCCTATTCATTTCAAAAGATGTAACTAACAATGTTAAGTCATTGATTAAGAGCCAGGAGTAACAGTACCTTTTGTCCATTCTTCTAATAACTGTCTTTTTTTGTTTTAATCAAGATTTTGGTTATTTTATTTTTATGGGTTCCATCCCTCTTTCCTGACCTTACCAGCAAACAAATCCAATTTCCCTCCTTCTAGTCCAGCCTTTTTGGATCTTTATGACTCTTGCCAGAACCATCTTAATAGGTTCTCTCACTGTAAAATCTTTGAATGGTGCCTGGTGATCTATTGGTTTCATTGGTGTCACTGGGGTGTGTCACAGAAACTACCTTGTAGCAGATGTCTTTCACACTTTGTTCTTATTTTTCAATAGGTGCTGCTTCCCAGCACCACTTCCTTCCCCACAGTGCATCAGTCCCTTGCAGCAGTTGGAGATTGGTGTGGTACATGGGGGTCACATGAGTGATAGGTGGGCCCTGCATACCAGTCCTTTCTCAGTGGTACGGTGAACGGAGTGGTGTGGTGAAGCTTTTTCCTTTTTCAATGATACTTTTCAAAAAGGGTACATCCGTGAATATATGACTGCCAAAAATTTGGCTAGCCATTCTTTATGGACCATACATTATCTATGCATCCTCTGATATAAGTCCAGGATGACTTTGCTGATAATTTTGTAAATGATGAATTTAAATTTTTAATAGTTCATTAATTTCAGTTTTATAAGTTAAAACATCTCTCTCCCTCTTTCTCTCTCATGCATTGCTTTTGTAGATTGAGGATAATCTGGGCCATGGAAGATGGCAGCTATTCTTGATAAATTACATAAAAGATCAAGCAAGTGATCTCACTGCCTTGATATTTTTCTTTCAGACTCATTTGACCATATGTGAAGGAGAAGATGGTATTGATTCTTCAAATGGAGATGTTCTGATCTTTCCTGACATGATTAGATACAGGTTTGTTTGCCATTGAGTTGAACAAATTACTAGATTTTATCCTTATATGACTTAGAATAATGACACTGAGTGCTGTTATTTATATCAGGAAATTGACACACTTTGATGTTGATACTTTTGTTGAAGAAGTGCTTGTGAAAGATGATGAGTGGCTCCCAGGAGCAGCTGAACCACTGACTGGTTCTTTTTTTTTTATATGTGCTCATCAAAGCCGAGATCGGAGATGTGGTGTTTGTGGCCCTGCTCTTGTTAAAAAATTCAAAGAAGAGATAACCCTTCATGGTCTAGAAGGACAAGTGTCTGTTCGGCCCTGCTCACATGTTGGTGGTCATAAGTATGCAGGAAATGCCATTGTATTCAGTCCCAATATCAATGGAGAAGTAACTGGTCATTGGTAAGGATGGAGATTCTGCATTTGAATTACTAGTTTTCATGTCAGCATACTAAGCTATGTATTTCTTGTGTTTCCTGTTATGGACTTCTCTGGGAAAAATTCTTTATTGAGGAATACATAGTTTTACTGGTTCATTACACAAGTTAATGATTGGTTTTCTTTTCTTGATTTTGCAAGGTATGGATATGTCTCTCCAGATGATGTGCCTACATTGCTTGAACAGCATGTTGGGAGAGGCAAGATTGTAGACAATCTTTGGAGGTGGTTCCTTTTCCTTATCCGAGCCTTTCTTTTTCCCCTGTTCCTCTTAGATGAGGTAGTGTTTGTTTTGGAGTTTAGACACAGCATAACTTTAGATGAAATATACAACAAGATAGCTTAATGCATCATATTCTGTTCTGATGCATTAAGAACACCAAGACCATTGCTTATCGGGTACTTATCATAATCCAACATTTACATGTCATAATCCGGCTATCTTTGCCACCCTTCTTTATTAGGAAAGAAAAAGAAAGAAAAAACACTTGCATGATGCATCTAATCTGGATGAAATTACTGTTTGAATCAGGGGGCAGATGGGATTATCTGAGGAGGACCAGAAAAATGCTCAGAACCTAAGACATCTGCAGAACAGTGGAATGGCGCAAAATACTGCAAAGGAATTCATTCAAACTACTGGAACTGATGGTGTTGTGAATGGCTTAATGGCTGGAGCTGGTGGATGCTGCCACCAGAGTATGCCAACAATAGAAAAACCAGAAAATGATCAGATTGGCGAACAGAAGACTCAGGAGGTCAAGCAGAAGAAGAGCAAGAAGGAAACCAAGGCCAGTAGCAGCAAAGCAGCTTCCTGCACTCGTAAAATCTGTGCAATGCCCACCTGGTTCGAGATCTGGGAACGAGAGGACAGCTATGCAGCTCTCGCGGTGGTTGCAGCCATTGCCTCTGTTGCTGTTGCTTATAGCTGCTATAGGCAGATGAGATAAAATTATGTTCTTTTAGAACTAAGACTTGTGCTGGCTGAGTATCAGTTTGTCCTTACAATACCGAGCTAGCATGCACCAAAATGTATTTCAGGTGTTCCATGGCAAGACAAAACATCAGCACACACATGATGGATCAAGAAGATACATCATGCTTCAGACCTAGTTTTGAAATGTTAGTAGGTTTGAAAGATACTAATATTACCCTGTTCATGTATATCGGTGCAAGGACAAAATCCTGGAGATAAGGATGTTGGTAACCATGAATGAACGCTGTTTTATGAATCGAGACATACAGATTGGCTTCTCGCTGGTCTCACACACACGCATGTTACTCTCATGCTGCACATGAGCACTATTTTTCCGGCATAGAACTTTGTTGAGGCAAGGGAATACCTTGATGGGTTCTATTTTTAAGAAAAACAATTCCTTGATACTTCAATCTATGAATTTTTTTGGTAAAATACTTCAATTAATGATTGCTGGCTGTGATATCGAGCGGTTCCAGTCATCAACAATTTTACTATTTTGTTCGTATTTGACTAACCGAATCGCATGGGTCTCCCGTCTTTACTGCTTGGCCAGGCATGGGACGTATTCATTGCCTTTTATACCATTATGGGTGGGGTAGCCCTCTTTCTTCAAGAACCCCTAACTCTTGTAAGTAGGGGTGCAAATGGGGATGGAGCAAAACACCGGCGGATGCTGCCGGGGCAGCAGCGACGCTGCTACTTGTCAGCAGATGCCATCAAATCAAGTAAAAACCGGAAAACAAGTAAATGACGTAGAGCAACTCTTGTTTTGTTCTCATCGTTTCTTCCAGGGCTTTGTCTTCTTTGGTTGTAGGATTTGATTTCGGCTTGTTTGAAGTATCCAAATAAATCACTTGCTTTATTAGATCTCCTAGCATATGTGCATGACATGGATCTAATGCTGTGTGCAGTAATTATCAAGATCAACTTTATAGTTTGCAGAAATTTCAGGCAAAATTGAGGTGGAAGGGGCCTTCTTAGATGCAAACACGTCCGCGGCCGAGCTCTTCTATGGCCTCAACAACTGGAGTTGCCGATGGGGCTGGTGGCTGAGGGTGTCAAGGACGTGCAAGAGGTTGGAAGCAAAAGAGGATGAAGCAAATGTACCCGATCACTCCACTGACTAAGGTTGCCATGTCTATAGCCTTCCATGATTCAACAAAACTACAATGGCTAAGGACAAGTTTGTCCGGGCTCTTTGGTCATCAATTATGGCCTTTAATTTCGAGAAGGGAATCCAGAGAATTAGATAGAAGACCATGCCAAATCCAGTTGTGGGCATCTTTGCATGCCAACGCAAACCGAGGGCAGGAGATGAAATTGCTTTAGGCTGGTATACATAACTGAGATGCAAATTTGTAGACTCTAATGCAGTTCCAACGTCAATCCTAACAAGATTTTTTTTTTTTTGGTTAGTCTACTGAAAACACACTGTTTCCGCACCGTTCGACCAGCTTTGTCTTGGTTTAAGTGGCTAGGCACATTCTTTTATGAATAAATGGTTAATATTTAGTGCAGAAAAAAATATACCTGTGTGTATATTTATATAATTTTAAAAATATTTAAAAATTATTTTTATGGTATGTGTGGCAAAACAAAATTTGTGTAATAAATTAATTACAAATATAATAAAATAAAGTTAATAAGTTTGGCCTCGAAGGTGGATAGATCTACTATCTTAAAGAAAATTTGGCTCTATTCTCGTGCAAAGACTAATGGATCACAAGCTCTCATCCAAGATATAACCTGGAAGTCAAAAACTTCAAATCCCGTTGGTGGCACGATCTTGAACGGACACCGATTAACTCGTCTTCAGTCAAAAAATTTCAAAATGAGAGAAAATGAAATTTAAAAAATTTTTAGAATAGAAAAACAGAGGAGAAGGAGAGCTTGGAATTTTTTTGGATACATTTTAGGACTGGGATAGAGGCCTATTTATATGCTCATAACCCTAGAGAAAATTTTCAAAAGACCCTCAACTAGTCATCATGGAAGTTACAAAATTAAATACGAAATTAATTAAATAATTAAAAATAAAAAATAGTAAATAAAAAAATATAATGCACAAAATCGTACGGGCGCGCGATCCTCGTGCGCCCGTTGTGTGCGTGGAGGGGGGGTGGCGTTGGTTTGTTTTATTTTTTAAAAATGTAACAACAACAATCCCCCTTAAAAACAAAATAAAATTAAAAAATAATAATATTATTAAACTCCATAAATAATATAAAATTTTTGGACTTTTACTGTACGTGCTTAGTGCAAGTACCTTCTAGGTTTGAACTTGCATTTAGTATAAGATATACACAGTATGAATATGAGCTGATCATAATACGGGTAGCGCTATCTAGACCATGCACTTGCCTTGATTTTTATTAGAATTACTAGGGATTTGCCTGGGTCCCATAGTCACGGCCTCAGGACTACTCTCACTAAGGTAGATCCTTTAAAGATACATGCGACGGAATCGTGCTTCGCTGAACTCACAACCTTGGATCCATTAAGAGCTATGCTCAACTTAACCATTACAATAGAGCACCACACTATAAGGATAGAGTGGAGATAGATTTCTAAAAATGGTGCTCCCAGACATCACCTCAGAGATTGTTTCCCTTTGAACCTTAACTATGAGATTGCCATGATGGAAGGGGTTCACTCTGGTGACTAATATATGGACTTATACCCCATCTCCCTTGATGTCTCGGATATCGCCAGCCTTCAAAAGGTTTTTGATTAAAAGATTTGTTAGATTTTTTTTGGTATTCTTTCTTTCACATAACTTTACCAAAATAATGATGTTTGAAATAAAAGTAAATATGGAGAACACCATATGCAATTTTATGAATGTACAAATAAAATGGATACAGTTAATGAAACATCATACATAGACAAGTATAATATAAAAAAACACAAAGGTACAACATAGAAACCCTTTCATGAAAACAAAAATCGAGGTCTTTGCCAAGATGTTTTGTTTTTCCCCATGTTTTGTGGATAGAAACAAGATGAACGGTAGAGTTTTTTCTTAAAGAAATATCTTGCAATTATTAATCTTTTAATTCTTATTAATCTTGTAAACATCAAAACATGTCGAGGCATCAACACTCGAAACCGGTATAAGAGATGATCAAAGAATTTGTTGTAACACTTACTGCGTTCCCTTTTATGATGTTAGAACAAGACATTTTAGTGAAATTCAACAATGACAACATTTCAAATAAAACATAGTTTCAATACATGGTTATATTCAAAACAAAATAATAGAAGAAAGTAGATATTTGCTGAATAATCAAACAAGCATGAATTTAAGACATGCAACAAGATAATATACGTTCATAAATATAAGAATATAAGTAGCCAGAAGAGAAGCCCTCAAGATTATACTAGATCTTTTGACCTGATATGATGGCAACAAGGTGTATGTGTGTTGAACACTCGTCCTCTAACAACTATCTTAAATTCAAACAAAAATGTCCAGTGACAGGATTAGGCATTAGAGTTTATAGATATTTTATGATCATGTATCATAACAAACATCTAATAGGTATCTTGTTATTATAATATAAGGAAGAACAATAAGGAGCATTACAATGTTTCAAAACATTAATTATAATTGACAAAATTTGATTGTAATATAAAAATAGCTGTAAGAATACAAATTTCTAATTGGAGATAATGATGCAGAAAAAAATATGTGTAGAAATATACAGGATGAAATTTTAACTAGATTATCTACTATCATGATTTTGGGACTTTGCCAGATAACCAACTTTGGTTGTTAACTATATCATTAGTCCTACTGTTATTATCCTTTGAGATGCCATTTAACCTACCATGGCCATTTCCCGCAGTCAGCCATAATTTCTTATTATATTCATCAGCCTTCCGTTTCTTTCCTTTTAAAGTTTAAAGCGTATTAAACATGACTGTTCATCATATTGCAGGTGATTTACTAAAGTTGTTGGATGTCTCTTCTTAGAGCATAAAGTGAAATGTCAAGTCATACCAAAATTGTGACAATGCCAACAATAGCTATTGTTGTCTGTTACTGCTTTGGAAGGTGCCTTGGCATTCTTCATAGTTTCTTTTACATATGGAAAAGAGAATCTTATACAATTGATGAAAAATATATTTACAGTATTAATCTGTAAAACTTTGATGATATTGACAGTGAAGTAGCTGAGACAGTGCTAAATACTAATAAACATGCATAAATTAAGTACTTGCTCCTGTTTAATCTGTTACAAACTAATTTGAGTGCAGTTACTCATGAACAAAGAAGCATGTTAAATTTTAATTAAATGTTGTTGATTGATAAATGACAATATTTCTATCAGCTTCCATCTATTGCATCCATGAAATAATATGGCAACAGAGTTAATGATGGTGTAAAATGAAAAGCACATCAGAAACAACACAAAAAATGGAAGGCCCAGGGCTTGTTTGGCATTGTTGCCTGTTTTTTTTTTTTTAATTTCTCTACAAGTTAGTGAAATACCACATACAAAATGATGTTGAAGATACCGTTTGCACAAAAATTATGATATTCCTTGCTTTTAGTTTACTCTTTTTAGAAAGCAATAATTCTTTGCTATCAAAGGTGTCACAAGGCACAATGCTGGGGCTGGATTTATCATTTGAGCCTTGGGGATCGGCTTTCTTGCCACGGAAAGTAGCCATCTCCTGGAGCAGACTGTCCCATCAACGGAGCTTTATGGAGCGTGGGAGGGTATCAGATATGCCAGGACAACCCTATACTTGGATTGCCTTGTTATAGAAGGCGACTCCTTGACAGTCATATCCTGGATCCAGAGTGCTCTCAGAGGGACTTCTACCCTGCCTCTCCTACGGGACATTGCTCTGTTGCTTCGGGACTGCTCTAAACTTATTGTTTGTCATATTTATCGGGAAGCAAACTCGGTTGCGGATTGGATGGCTTCCTTCGTGGCGCATCACTCAGGATATTTTGTCAGCTCTTTTCTTTATAATATGCTTATATAGTTTAGAGATGTTTTGTTAGCGGATAGTTTCGGTTGTACCCGTTCCAGGATAATTTTTTAATATATCTATCCGATTCATCAAAAAAAAAAAATTCTAAAGATCATATAGACAATTCCAAATATAGTGTTCAATCATATATGTTTTTCAATCTAGTTCATATTTTATTGTATTTTTGGAAACAAAAATAAAGAAAGAAAGCAGTATTATTTAACAATGTTGCATGTGTGGCCTTGGGATACATATCCTTGAAGACTTTTCTTGTTCTATGTCCAAATATAGGCCAAATCTCCTTTAAACTGTTAATATTTAGTGCAAGAAAATATATATCTATGTGTATATTTATGTATTTTAAAAAATATTTTAAAATTATTTTTGCGGTGTGTATGGCAAAATAAAGTTTTTGTAATGTTGACTAGATTCCAGCTCATGCCTTCGGGTCCCACATGGCATGGGCTAGGTGACTGGGATGCTAGTCACGGTCCTCGGTAGGGTTGACTCGTATGGGCGGGTCAGCTCGACCCCTGGGATCGGATGGATTTAATGGAACTGACCGCCCAGCCTACCACTTGAATGCGATCTGGCTTGATGCAGGTCGGCTCAAGTGTGAAGCCCCTTAGGCCCGCCAGCGTGCGTTACCGCTGGGCCCTGATCTGGCTTAAGACAATAGTTTCCAGCCTTCCAAAAAGGATGTTCCTTTTGGAATGGTGGTTAGGGGCTACGGTCCGACAGTTGGAATTAGAGTGGGGTTGCAGGTTTGAATTGGTAAAGGGCCCCTCGGGTGTCGCTCGGGGGGGATTGTTGATTAAATTCCAGCTCATGCCTTCGGGTCCCACATGGCACGGGCTAGGTGACTGGGATGCTAGTCACAGTCCTCAGTAGGGTCGACTCGTATGGGCAGGTCGGCTCGACCCCTGGGATCGGATGGATTAAATGGTACTGATCGCCTAGCCTGTCGCTTGAGTGCAATCTAGCTTGATGCAGGTCGGTTCAAGTGCGAAGCCCCTCAGGCCCACCAGCGCGCGTTACCACTAGGCCTTGATCTGGCTTAAGACAATAGTTTCCAGCCTTCCAACAGGGACGTTCCTTTTAAAATGGTGGTTAGGGGCTACGGTCCGACATGTAACAAATTAATTATAAATATAATAAAATAAAATTAAAAAGTCTGGCCTGGGAGGTGGATAGATCCACTGCTATAAAGGAGATTTGGTTCCCTTCTCATGCAAAGATTGATGGACCAAACGCTCTCCTCTAAGGTACAACCCAGAAGCTAAAAACTTCAACACCTGCCGGTGGCACAATCTCGAACGGACGCCGATCAGCTCATCTTCAGTCCAAAAATTTCAAAACAGGAGAAAAGAAAATTTTAAAAATTTTTAGAAAAGAAAAATAAAGGAGAGGGAGAGCTTGGAATTTTTTTGATTACCTTGTAGGGCTAGGGTAGAGGCCTGTTTATAGGTTCATAACTCCATAAAAATTTTCAAAAGGCCTTCAACTAGCCATTTTGGGAGTTACAAAATTAAATACAAAATTAATTAAATAATTAAAAAAATAGAAAAATGGTAAATAAAAAATATAATGCACGAAACCATACGGGCACACGTGGTCCTCGTGCGCCCGTTGCATGTGGGGAGGGGGGTGGCGTCGGTTTTTGTTTTGTTTTTAAAAAAACATAACGACAACATAAATGCCATAAATGAGTTGAACAATTTTTTTATTAACCAACTTATCCATATTTTCATGCTTTTCAACATGGATAAGATACTTTTGTTAGATAGTATTTATCCATAAAATGAAACAAAAATCTTACCTACACGAGGATGGCTAAATCATATCATTTTCCAACCAATCAGTAAAGTAAATAATAAATTTTATTCAAAAAATATCCTCATTCACATTTCCAATATCTTGATCATTTAATGTTCAATAACTTAGTTGTCCATTATCATTTATATTATTTATACTTATAGGAGGCATTTAGTATATGGTGATGATCCCAAAATCAAGGGTGATCCATGTAAAGATGATAGAATAACATTGTTTAGCTAAATCCTGGTAATTTTATGTGACAGTGATCTTGGATCATTTTATTTTTTTAAATCATCATCAACACGATGATCGGAAACCTACTCTTGAGGATGGATATCTAATGTCACCATATCGCGGTGATTCTAGATTAAAATATGTCAACTAAAATATCCCTCGTAATAGCAAATCCCGAGAAAACATTTTTTCATGATAATTTTCTACGTGGTGATATTTGGTTGGGATATTTAATCACTGTACTATGACCAACCAAACATGGTGATCTTAGATCACCAGTTGGATCATCCCATAATTTGGATTACAAATGATCCTTGATCATCAGGGTGATCCCGTTTGGATCACCAAATGCCTTCGTAGATGTTTGATATATCATCGATGATGTGATCGTTAAAGTGATATGATTATTGGGATGATATGAGCACCGAAGTGATATACAAATAATAGATTGATGTATGATCACTGTGTTTGGTATATCAGAAATATCACCAAGAATAGAACTTTATTGTATTTGATATATCACCAAGTAGTGATAGTGATATTATATAAAATATTATAAATAGCTTTACATAGTAGTATATAATAATTACTCTACAAATTGATTAAGTATTTTTCATTCACAACTCCTTACAAAAACATATCATAACAATAATAATAATAATAATAATAATAATAATAATAATAATAATAATAATAATTATTATTATTACTACTAGTATTAATAATAGTGGTAATTGTTGTCGATCTCGCCGCCGCGACCTGTAGCTTCAGAGCTGGTACCGGACTCGGACCGTCTTACCTCGAGGTTCCGAGCTTCCGATCCTGTAAAACAAGGTCAAAAACCCTGGCCGGGGGTCCCGACGAGGGAGCTCCGACGGTCAAGTTAGAAAACGACGAGATGGAACAGAATCCCTAAGGTGGGTCCCCGAAGGAGTCCCAGACTTAGAGAAGATCTTTAACAAAAGAGGTCTTTGAAAGAGTGGAAATTGGGCCGAGCTCCTTCACCGAGCTTACGCTGAGGGACTCCCCTCTCGGGTCCTTGGATCCTACTCTTGGTGAATTTCTTTTTTCCAGCCTATTTTTTCCCTTACCTGGTTATCCGCTCTTCCCATCCTTTTATCCCATCACATTGCCTCCGGCCTCCCGCCCCCGGGAGGCTTCCTCTCCGCTTTCACCTTTTCCTCTCTTCCTCTTTCTTCCCTTTCCCCTTCGGGTCCAGGAACCCGGTGGCCTCCTTGTCTTGCTTGCCGAGCCCAGCGAGAAAAGGGGAGAGGGAGGACACCGGCTAGGCCTTGGGCCGAGCGTGAGCGCTCTCCTTCCCAGGCGTTGACGACGTTCGTTGCTGGCTCCTGTCTGCCAGGACTCTGCTTCTCGGTTGTGGAACCCGTCGGGCCGATGTAAATGAGAGTTCGCGCGTCACTGCCGATCGTACCGGCGCTCCTCGCGAGGTACGACGCACGCTGCCCGAGTGGTGGTTTCGAAACTCGTGCCCCTACTTCCTGGAGGCTTCACCATGCAGGGCCGACTTCGGCCAAGGTGGACCCCTCCTCGGCGGACACCTGGCGGAGCGACAGAGGAGCGCTCGACTTCGGCCGAGGTGGGCCCATATCCGGGCGCCATCTGGCGAAGGAGCAGGAAGGCCTGGCTCGACCTCGGCCGAGGTGGAACCATCTCCGGGTGCCACCTGGCGAGGGAGCAAGGGGCCGCCGGCTTCGGCCGAGGTGGACCCCTCCTGGGCGGACACCTGGCGGAGCGGCAGAGGAGCGCTCGACTTCGACCGAGGTGGACCTGTATCCGGGTGCCATCTGCGAAGGAGCAGGAAGGCCTGGCTCGACCTCGGCCGAGGTGGAACCGCCTCCGGGCGCCACCTGGCGAGGGAGCAAGGGGTAGCCAGCTTCGACCGAGGTGGACCCCTCCTGGGCGGACACCTGGCGGAGCGGCAGAGGAGCGCTCGACTTCGACCGAGGTGGGCCCGTATCCGGGCGCCATCTGGCGAAGGAGCAGGAAGGCCCGGCTCGACCTCGGCCGAGGTGGAACCGTCTCCGGGCACCACCTAGCGAGGGAGCAAGGGGCCGCCGGCTTCGGCCGAGGTGGACCCCTCCTGGGCGGACACCTGGCGGAGCGGCATAGGAGTGCTCGACTTCGGCCGAGGTGGACCTGTATCCGGGTGCCATTTGGCGAAGGAGCAGGAAGGCCCGGCTCGACCTTGACCAAGGTGGAACCGTCTCCGGGCGCCACCTGGCGAGGGAGCAAGGGGCAACCGGCTTCGGTCGAGGTGGACCCCTCTTGGGCGGACACCTGGCGGAGCGGCAGAGGAGCGCTCGACTTCGGTCGAGGTGGACTCGTGTCCGGGCACCGTCTGGCGAAGGAGCAGGAAGGCCCGGCTCGACCTCGGCCAAGGTGGAACCGTCTCCAGGCGCCACCTGGCGAGGGAGCAAGGGGCAACCGGCTTCGGCCGAGGTGGACCCCTCCTGGGCGGACACCTGGCGGAGCGGCAGAGGAGCGCTCGACTTTGGCCGAGGTGGACCCGTGTCCGGGCGCCATCTGGCGAAGGAGCAGGAAGGCCCGGCTCGACCTCGGTCGAGGTGGAACCATTTCTGGGCGCCACCTGGTGAGGGAGCAAGGGGCAGCCGGCTTCGGCCGAGGTGGACCCCTCCTGGACGAACACCTGGCGGAGCGGCAGAGGAGTGCTCGACTTCGACCAAGGTGGACCCGTATCCGGGTGCCATCTGGCGAAGGAGCAGGAAGGCTCGACTCGACCTCGGCCGAGGTGGAACCGTCTCCGGGCGTCACCTGGCGAGGGAGCAAGGGGCAGCCGACTTCGGTCGAGGTGGACCCCTCTTGGGCGGACACCCGGCGGAGTGGCAGAGGAGCGCTCGACTTCGGCCGAGGTGGACCCGTGTCTGGGCGCCGTCTGGCGAAGGAGCAGGAAGGCCCGGCTCGACCTCGGTCGAGGTGGAACCGTCTCTGGGCTCCACCTGGCGAGGGAGCAAGGGGCAGCCGACTTCGGCCGAGGTGGACCCCTCCTGGGCGGACACCTGGCGGAGCGACAGAGGAGCGCTCGACTTCGGCCGAGGTGGACCCGTGTCCGGGCGCCATCTGGCGAAGGAGTAGGAAGGCCCGGCTCGACCTCGGTCGAGGTGGAACCGTCTCCGGGCGCCACCTGGCGAGGGAGCAAGGGGCAGCCGGTTTCGGCCGAGGTGGACCCCTCCTGGGCGGGCACCTGGCAGAGCGGCAGAGGAGCGCTCGACTTCGGCCGAGGTCGACCCACATCCGACCTCGCTCGCTGATCCCGTTCTGTCGAAAAAATCCACGTGGTTCGGACCACGCCCGGCGGAACCTGTGACACGTCACGTCAGCGTAACGGCCATATCAGTAATTATTATTATTACTATTATTACTATTACTACTATTTTTATCACTACGTGGTAGACATAGCTACATTCAAATGGATTTGGAACCAAATTCGGTCAAGTTAAAACTCTACAATGAAGATCCTACATTGATGATCCAAGCTGTTGAATATGATCTACTATATTAAAACTACTCACATATCAAAAATCATATGATTTAAAAATCTCTAGTCTATGCATCAAGTGATCAAAAACACATTTAATTTAATTTTGTTTAAGCTGTCTATTTTTTAATCACCTGATGCAAAGTTTAGGGATTCCAAATCATATAATTTTTAATATATAAGTAGTTTTGATATAGTAGATCACATCCAATAGCTTGGATCATCGATATAGAACCTTCATTATATAATTTTGACTTGATCAGATTTGACCTGACAGTATATCTGAATGTATTAAGTGCACCTCTTATAACTACTATTATTATTATTACTATTATTATTATTACTAGTATTATTACTACTACTATTATTATAGGTATCTATTGTGATTAATTTATTAAAATGATGATGAGAATTTTTTCAATTATTAAGGATAAATTTATTTAAATTTTTATTGACTAGGAATATTTTTGTTCCAAAATAACTTTAGTACATTACTAATACCCGATGATGCATTATTACCTGGGATATATGGGGTAATAGCATCACTGTTGTTGCCGATCTCGCCGCCGCGCCTGTAGCTTCAGAGCTGGTGATTTGATCAGACCGTCTCGCCTCGAGGTCTTTGGGCTCCCGATCCTGCAAGACAAGGTCAGAAACCCTGGCCGGGGATCCCGGCGAGGGGGCTCCGACGGTCAAATTAGAAAACGGCGAGATGGAACAGAGTCTCCAAGATGGGCCCCTGAAGGAGTCCCAGGCTTAGAGATTATCTTCGCAAAGAAGGTCTCAGGAAGAGTATAAATTGGGCCAGGTTCCTTCACCGAGCTTGCGCCAAGGGACCCCTCTCGGGATCTTGGATCCTGCTCTTTGTGCCTTCCTTTTCCCAGCCTTTTTTTTCTTACCTGGTCGTCTGCTCTTCCCGTCCTTTTATCCCATCATGCTGCCTCCGGCTTCCCGCCCTTGGGAGGCTCCCTCTTTGCTTTCACCTCCTTATCTCCCTCTCTTTTCCCTTTCCCCTTTGGGTCCAAGAACCTGGCGGCCTCCTTCTCTTGCTTGCCGAGCCTAGCGAGGAAAGGGTAGAGGGAGGACGCCGGCCAGACCTTGGGGCCGAGTGCGAGCGCTCTCCTTCCCAGGCGCTGACAACGCCCGTTACCGGGTCCTGTCTTGCCAGGACTTCGCCTCTCGGCTGCGAAACCTGTCGGACCGATGTAAACGAGGTTTCGCGCATTGCTGCTGATCGTACTGGCGCTCCTCTCGAGGTGCGGTGCACGCTGCTCGAGGGGCGGTCTCGAAACTCATGCTCCTGCTTCTCGGCGACCTCACCATGCTGGGTAGCCGACCTCGGCCAAGGTGGGCCCCTCCTGGGCGGACACCTGGCGGAGCGGTAGAGGAGCGCTCGACTTCGGTCGAGGTGGACTCGTGTCCGGGCGCCACCTGGCGAAGGAGCAAGAGGGCTCGGCTCAACCTCGATCGAGGTCGAATCATCTCAGGGTGCCACTCGGCGAGGGGGCAAGGGGCTGCCGACTTCGGCCGAGATGGATCCCTCCTGGGCGGATACCTGGGGGAGCGGCAGAGGGGCGCTCGACTTCGGCCGAGGTGGACCCCTCCTGGGCGGACACCTGGCGAAGGAGCAAGAGGGCCTGACTCGACCTCGGCTGAGGTGGAACCGTCTCAGGGCGCCACTCGACGAGGGGGCAAGGGGCCGTCGGCTTCGACCGAGGTGGACCCCTCCTGGACGGACACCTGGCGGAGCGGCAGAGGGGAGCTCGACTTCGACCGAGGTGGACCCCTCCTGGACGGACACCTGGCGAAGGAGCAAGAGGGCCCGGCTCGACCTCGACCGAGGTGGAACCATCTCAGGGTGCCACTCGGCGAGGGGGCAAGGGGCCGCCGGCTTCGGCCGAGGTGGACCCCTCCTGGGCGGACACCTGGCGAAGGAGCAAGAGGGCCCTGCCCAACCTCAACTTCGGTCGAGTGGAGCCACATCTGACCTTGCTGGACTGCTCCCGTTCTGCCAAAAAAATCCACGTGGTTCGGATCACGCCCGGCAGAATCTGAGACACGCCACGTCATCGTAACGGCTGTAGCAGTTGCCCCCCATCCCCCCGTTCCGCTGAGGCGTCACGGCTCGGAACGTGATGATTTAATGCGGAGATGATGTGGGGAAGGCGAAGATCTCGCGCCATGATTGCCACGATCCTCGTCACAGTTCCTCGTCGCGCCCGAGGTCCTATGAGATGTTGCCACGCATCACTTCTCCGGTCACATTTAATGCGTCGCTTCGAAAGGGAGGCCGTTTCCTCGTAACCGAAGCATCGATGTCGGGCGTGCGTCCACGTGGCATCCATCTGGTGGTCCGGAACAGAATGAGGGGTATGGCCACTGTCAATCGAATTTGAAAAGGAGGGAGACTTTCCGGAACGAGGCCCTTTCCCTTTCTCGCACTCCGCCGGCGGTTGCAGTGGGCTATCCTTCACTTCGCTGGGTTGCCACTTCTTTTGCACAGTGTGTTTCGGTGAGTGCCTTCGTCTGCTTCCTTCCCCCGTCCCTTTTCTTAGCAACTTCTCTCCACCATTTCCTTTCCCATGGCGCGCCGTCGTCATGTTTCGTCTAATCCGGACGAGGCCGGTCCATCCCGGTCGAGGACTCCATCCTCCTCTTCCTCGGAAGGGGAGGTGATCCCAGAAGAGATCCGCAGGCGGCTCCAGCCTGGGGGTGTAACCATAGGCATCCCTAGGGGTCCTAGGTCTCCCCCTGTAGTTTTCGCCCGTCCCATCTCTTCCTTTCCTCCTCCTGCCATTTCCTCTGCTGGTCCCTCCGGTCACATCTCATTGATGACCGAAGGTGACCTTTCTCTGCTCCGGGAAGTCTATGGCATCTCGGGGTCGATCCACCTTTCTCTCCCGTTGCCCGGGGATCGCGTTACCTTAAGCGGCCCCAGGCGTATAGCCTTCTACGAGGACTTCCTCCTTGGGGGTCTTCGGTTCCCCCTACATCCTTTCTTCCTCTCCTTTCTCAGTCACTACCGCCTGGTCCCGGCCCAGTTGTCTCCAAACGCCATCCGGGTCATCTTCGCCTTCATTGTCTTCTGCCACTTCCACGGGTTCGTTGCTCGTTTCTCTCTCTTCAGGGCTCTTTTCACCCTGAAGTGTTATTCCACCGATGATGGCTGGTGGTATATTTCACCTCGGCCTAGGTGTCTCCGGTTTGACCTCCCTTCATCTATTAAGGGTTGGAAGAACCGGTTCTTTTTTGTCTCGGTCGAGGACGTCGACTGGGCCTGGAGCGGCCGGATCGGTCCCCGAACCGGAACTCCCAAGTCGAGCCGGCGGACCAAGAGGCCTATTCCTTGCTGCTGAGCGACGCGATCCCTACGCTCGATGTTCTGCTCTCGGAGCAGAACTTGTTCAAGGCGGGGATCAGTCCCATCCAGAAGCCGGGTGAGGCTCAGCCTTCCTCTCTACTCTGCACCTCCCCCCTTTCTCCCTTTTTCTTTTTAACTGGGCTGACCGACCTCGGTTTTGTTTCAGGTATGAAGTTCTCCTTGGAAAACCTCCTGGAGGGCACTGCTCAGAGGGACATTGCCGAGGGAGATGAGCCCACGGCGAAGAGGGCTCGCACCGAGGCGAGCCGGGAGGCCGTGCCGACTCCCGCCTCCGGTCCAGTGGTGACAGCTCCCGCATTCAGGCCACCTCGAGCCGGGCTGCCGACACCCCTGTCGCCGACCTCGACAGGGCTGCAGAAGAGGGGGGGCAGCTCCTTCCCGGGTAGCGCCCGCCTCCACCGCTGCTCCGACGGTGCCCCCAGTGGCTCCAGCTGCCCCGTCGGTGGCAGTTCCACCCGGCGGGGGGACGGTCGCCACTACCGCTGTCGATCTATCTGCCCCGCCGTCGAATCTCACCAGCCGGTGCTCCGTGATCCGTGACCAGGGCCTCGCGGAGAGGGTCATAAAGTTCGCCTGCACCTCCCAGGATCGGTGACTGAGGGGCGGCCGGGACTACGCCGATGCCCTGCTCGGGATCCTTCCACAGCTCTTCACGGTAAGTCCTGGACTCGGAACCCTCCCTTTTAAAGTTCCAGTTGGATTTTGACTGACCTCTCTTTCTTTGGTGCAGATTGGGACCGACGTACTGCTACTGAGGAATTTTCTCGTAGGGTACGCCAGGAAGGATACTGAGAAGGAGGAAAAGCTCGGCAAACTCACAGCCGATGTGAAGAACCTCATGGAGAAGGGGGTCGAGCTGCGGGGGAACAACCAGGCCCTTCAATCTGACCTGGCGCGCGCCGAGGGGCGCATCAGAGAATTGGAGACCTCTCTGTCCGAGGAGAGGATCTCCAACCAGCGCCGCGTGGAGGAGGACGCAGCGGAGAAGGCTTACCTCCGAGCTCAGTCCCAGTCACTGGAGCGCCGGGTGGAGGAGGCTCGGAGGAAGACGAACGCAGCCAAGGAGCGGAGCTCCTACGTCAACGGGATGCTGGAAGCTTCAAAACGGGAGGCACAGGAGGCCGTCCCGAAATTCTGGGCCTCCGAGGAGTATATCGCGGAGGTTCGGGAGGCCACCGTGGACTCCTTCCTGAAGGAGTTCCAGGTGTGCCGGGAGAAGGTGGGCTCCTTCTACCCCGAGCTCGACCTCAGCGGGGTGGTCCTTGGCGGAAGGAGGCAGGAGCCCAGCGGTGAGGCGCCAGTGGCAGCAGGCGACGCGGCTGCAACTCCAGAGCAGCCCCCCGAGCAGCCACCCGTCGACAGCGCAGGTGGAGAGTGCGCACCCCCGCCCGAGGACAGTGCCACCGTGCCAAACTAGCTTCCACTTGTATTTCTTTTCTTTCTGCTTCACTTCTTCTCTCTCTCTTTTTTTTTTTTGAGGACTCCCGGCCTGTCGGGACTCCTTCGTTGTAATCCTTCTTCAAGTTAATGAAGAATCTCCTCTTTGCCAAGTCCCAACTTTGTCTTCTCTGTGTTCTCTTTTTTTTTTTGTTGAGACCGAGGGTTGGTTTCAAGTGCCGAGAATAAGTCCTGTGGTTTGCTCCGAGCTGAGCTCGCGGGTAAACTGAGTCCCGCCCAGCATTCAGATCAAAGTTCGGAGCTTCCGGGTTGGACGCCGATGGAGCAGGCCTTGCGTGAGTCCTTCGAGCTTGCCGGGCTGTTCTCCATGGTTGCGTGGGCGAGCTTGGCTCTGCCCCACCTTCCGGACCGAAGTCCGGGACTTCCGGACTGAACCCCGGGGCCGTAGGCTTTATCCGAGCCCTGCGTGGCTTGCCAAGCTGTTCTCCGTGATTGCATGGGCGAGCTTGGCTCTGCCCCGCCTTCCGGACCGAAGTCCGGGACTTCCGGACTGAACCCCGGGGTCGCAGGCTTTATCCGAGCCCTGCACGGCTTGCCGAGCTATTCTCCATGATTGCATGGGAGAGCTTTGCTCTGCCCCGCCTTCCGGACCGAAGTCCAGGACTTTCGGACTGAACCCCGGGGCCGCAGGCTTTATCCGAGCCCTGTGCGGCTTGTCGAGCTGTTCTCCGTGATTGCGTGGGCGAGCTTGGCTCTGCCCCACCTTCTGGACCGAAGTTTGGGACTTCTGGACTGAACCCCGGGGCCGCAGGCTTTATCCGAGCCCTGCGCGGCTTGCCGAGCTATTCTCCGTGATTGCGTGGGCGAGCTTGGCTCTATCCCGCCTTCCGGACCGAAGTCCGGGACTTCCGGATTGAACCTCTAGGCCGCAGGCTTTATCCGAGCCTTGCACGGCTTGCCGAGCTGTTCTCCGTGATTGCGTGGGCGAGCTTGGCTCTGCCCCGCCTTCCGGACCGAAGTCCGGGACTTCTCGTCTTCTCGGGTCTTCGGCCACAGCCGTGTTTGCCGAACCCAGAGCTAAGCGTCTCTCTTCCTACGAGGTGAGAAGAATTATTTGAAGTAAAGGAATTTTATTGCAGGAGTTCGGGGAACCTTACATTATTGGTAATACATCCTCAGGTTCGAGGCATTCCAGGTCCGAGGGAACCTGGACCCTCCTAACTCCTCCAGGAAATAGGCCCCATGAGGGAGAACTTCTGCCACCCTGTACGGACCCTCCCAGTTCGGGGAGAGCTTCCCGCACTCCCGTGGCTGGAAAGCTTCAGCACGCCAGAGCACCAGATCTTTTGGGTGAAAGGACTTCGGTCGCACCCGGGAGTTGTAGTACCTGGCCACCCGCTGCCTGTACGCCGCCATCCGGACTCGGGCCTTGTCCCTCGTCTCCTCAAGGAGGTCCAGGTTCAGCATCATCCTGGCGGGGTTCTCCCCTTCGTCGTACTGCTCCACGCACAGGGTGGATAGGCTGAGCTCAATCGGGATAACCGCCTCGGCTTCGAAGACGAGGTTGAACGGGGTCTTGTCGGTGGCCATCCTCGGGGTGGTGTGGTACGCCCACAAGATGCTCGGGAGCTCTTCTGCCCAACCACCCTTGGCCTGATCCAGCCTCATCCGGAGGCCTTGGAAGATGGTCCTATTCGTCACCTCGGATTCTCCATTTGTCTGTGGATACGCCACCGAGGTGAAGCGATGGTGGATGCCGAGGTCGCTGCAGAATTCTTCAAACTCCCGACAGTCGAATTGACATCCATTATCGGTGATAATGGTATGGGGGAGGCCAAAACGACAAATGATTGACTTCCAGAGAAACTTGGCGACGTTTGCCTCCGTGATCCGTGCCAGGGGTTCGGCCTCGACCCACTTCGTGAAGTAATCGATGGCCATGATCAGGAACTTTCGCTGTCTGGACACCGGGGAAAGGGTCCTAAGAGATCCATCCCCCACTGGGCGAACGGCCACGGAGCCGAGAGCTGGGAAAGCGGAGTGGAGGGCTATCGCTGCACCACGGCGTGTCGCTGGCACCGATCACACCTCTTCACGAAGTCGGCGGCATCCTCCTTCATCTTCTCCCAGAAAAAACCTTGGCGGAGGGCCTTATATGCTAGCGTTCTGCCCCCCACGTGGTTCCCGCAGATGCCCTCGTGGATTTCCTGGAGTACGAGTGCGGCCTCCGTGGGTCTCAGGCATTTGAGGAGGGGGTAGGAGTAGGACCTCCGATACAGCTGCCCATCCATTAGGACGAACCGCGCGGCCTTCTTTTTGATAAGGCGGGCCGCCGCGCGGTCTTCCGGCAAGGTGCCGCCGGTAATGTACTCGGTGTACTTGTCCATCCAGCTGGGCTCTTAACTGACCTGTTGGATCTCCACGGGGGTCTCATAGCTCGGGGCCTTGAGATGCTCAACATGAGCGCGGCCCAGCAACGAGTCCGGCAGGGTTGCCAGCCGGGATAGAGCGTCCGCGCGAGCATTTTCCCCGCGGGGTATGTGGGAGATGCTGAAGCGCCGAAACCCGGCCGGGCTCGTTCTCACGAGCTCCAGGTATTTCGCCATTTGAGGGTCGTGCGCGCCGTACTCTCCGGAGATCTGTCCAGCCACCAGCTGGGAATCAGTGAAGGCCTTGAGGTTGGCAACGCCCAATTCGTGGGACACTCTCAGCTCGGCAAGGAGTGCCTCGTACTCCGCTTAGTTGTTAGTTGCGGCAAACTGAAAACGGAGTGCACATTCGGCGATGACCCCATCATCGTTGGCGAGGAAGAGGCCGGCTCCGCTCCCGCTGGAGTTCGAGGCTCCGTCCACATGAAGGATCCACACGTCCTCCTCGGGTCTCAGTTTCAACTGCCGATCCAGAAGGTCCTCCTCTGTCCCCTTTCCTAGGCCTGCGCACTCGACCAAGAAGTCGGCGAGCACTTGCGCCTTCATGGCCGACCTTGGCTGATAAGCGATGTCGAACTCGCTGAGCTTAAGTGCCCACTTCGCCAATCGCTCGGATGTATCGGGTCGGCTGAGTATCGCTTTCAGCGGCTGATCAGTCAGGACGGCAATGGGATGTGCTTGGAAATAGGGCCTAAGACGCTGGGCAGATACTATTAATGCAAAAATAAGTTTTTCAGATCAAGAATACCTGAGCTCTGCATCGCGGAGGAGTTTGCTTGTGTAGTACACCGGTCTCTGAACTCCCTGGTCATCGGTCCGAATCAGGATCGAGCTGACAGCCTCCAGGGTGACCTCCAGGTAGAGGACGAGCTCCTCTCCTTGTTCAGGCCTGGAAAGTAGTGGGGGCGATGAAAGCGTCTTTTTCAGCTCGTCGAACGCCTCCTGGCACTCCTCGGTCCTGGCGAAGTCGCTCATCTTCCTCAGCACTTTGAAGAAGGGCCGGCAGCGGTCGACCGACCTCGAGATAAACCGACTCAGAGTGGCTATCCGGCCGGTGAGCTGCTGCACTTGCTTCTTGGAGGTAGGTTGCTCCATGTCCAAGATGGCCTGGACCTTTTCCGGGTTGGCCTCTATCCCTCTTTGGGTCACCATGAACCCCAGGAATTTCCCGGCGGATACACCGAAGGCGCACTTCGCCGGGTTCAGCTTCATCTGGTGAAGTCGGAGGTTGCCGAAGGTCTCCGCCAGGTCGCCAACATGATCCGAAAGGGGCTTGCTCATTACCAGCATATCATCCATATACACCTGCATGTTGCGGCCGATCTGATCCTTGAAGACTTTGTTGACCAATCGCTGGTACGTGGCCCCGACATTCTTGAGGCCAAACGGGATCATCCTGTAATAGTAATTCTCGCGGTCGGTGATGAAGGCGGTGTGCTCTTCGTCTTCCGGGTGCATTCGAATCTGGTTGTACCCGGAGAAGGCATCAATGAAAGAGAGGAGGCGATGCCCCGAAGTGGTGTCCACCAGCTGGTCAATCTTCGGAAGAGGGAAGCTGTCCTTCGGGCAGGCTCGGTTGAGGTCGGTGTAGTCCACACAAATCCTCCACTTGCCACAACTCTTCTTCACCATGACCACATTCGCCAACCAGCTGGGATATTGTACTTCCCGCACGAAGCCGGCGGCGAGGAGCTTCTCCACCTCTTCGTTGATGGTCCTCTGCCTTTCTGCGGTGAAGCTCCTCTTCTTCTGGCGGACCGGGTGGCACCTCGGGTCCACGTTCAGCCTGTGGGTGATGACTTCAGGGGGGATGCCCGACATGTCGGCCGCGGACCATGCAAACACATCCACATTCGTGCGGAAGAAATCCAGCAGGCGGGTCCGTTCTTCCTCCGGGAGCTGGGCCCCCACCTGCACAGTCTTCTGAGGGTCCGAACCGAGAGGATACGTCAGCAGATGTTCTACAGGTCCTCCCCTGGGTTCCTTCTCCCTTAAGTCGAGGTCGTCGACGTCGGGGCCGAGCCCGGCACCTCAGGCATCCGGGACCGCCTGAAGGCAATGCTGGACTGGCTGGGTCGTCCCCTTCATCACCCCAGGCCCACAGGTCGTGGGGAATTGTACTAGCAACTGCTTCGTGGAAATCATGGCGTCCAGCTGGTTAAGCCCCGGACGACCGAGGATCGCGTTATAAGACGAGGGGAGCTTGACGACGGTGAACGTCATCATGATTGTGGTCTGTCGAGGTGGGGATCCAGCGGTGATAGGGAGAGTAATCTCCCCTTCGACCCCCACCGAGTCCCTGGTAAAGCCCACAAGAGAGGTGTGCACCGGCCTTAGCTGATCATGAGACAGGTTCATTCGGGAGAAAGCATCATAAAAAATCACGTCAGTAGAGCTCCCACTATCTACCATAATGCGATATACAGAATGCTTCGCGATGGTCATCTCGACCACCACAGCATCATTATTTACATTTTTTTCATTCCCCTTCCCAAAGGGGGAGACATTCTCCGGGTCCCCTACCTCCCGGGTTCTCTTTGCCGCCCGCCCAATTCCACAAGAGATCATGCCCACTGGCTTCTCCGTCGGGCGATTATCGATCGCAGGGACCGGGGGGAGGGCTGCGAGCGGCTGTCCCTCCGCCGGAGCTTCGTTCCTCATGAACTTCCTGAGGTAGCCTCTTTTAATCAGCTCCTCGATTTTCCGCTTCAGATTTCGACACTCCTCCGTGTCATGTCCGTGCTCGCGGTGGAACTGGCAGTACTTCGACTTGTCGCGGGTGCTCCTTTGGTTTTGAGGAGGAGGTCGGCGGAGGTAGTGCTCGCCCTCAATTTCCATGAGGATCTTCGTTCTGGGAGCAAGGAGAGGGATGAAACTTCGCTCCGGGGTGGCTCCGCCCTTCGGCTTCGGATTCGGATGGGGGTCAGCAGGTGGCCCGGGCCTTCGGGTCCCGGGAACATCTCTCGGGGCCGGCTTCTTCAAGGTCCTCCCGTCCAGTTTCCGTCGGGTGCGATCGGCCTCCTCTGCTCGGATGTACTTGTGGACACGGAGGAGGAGCTCAGAATACGTCCTAGGGGGTTTCTTGTTCAGGGAATAAGTCAGGCGGGACGTCTTGAGCCCGTGCTTTAATGCCAGCATGGCAACGGGCTCGTCCAGGCTGTAGATTTCCAGGGCAGCGGTCTTGAAGTGGGTAATATAGTCCCGAAGCAGCTCCTGGTCCTGCTGGCGGATGGTGAAGAGGCTGTCCACCTCTCTCGGCACCTTCCGACAAGCGTCGAAGTGCGCCACGAACTTTCCTTCCAATTGATGGAAGGAGCAAATAGATCCCGGCTCGAGACGGGTGAACCAGACTCGAGCAGCCTTCTGGAGGGTAGCGGGGAAGGCAATGCATAAAAGAGCATCCGTGGCCCCCTAGACCCTCATGAGAGCCTTTTAGCTCTCCAGATGGTCCAAAGGGTCGGTGGTCCCATCGTAGGGATCGACCTGCGGCATGCGGAACCGACTCGGAATCGGCTCCTCTTGGATTTTTCAGGAGAAGGGTGGCCGGGAGTCGTACCCCGCCGGGTCCGCCGAGGAGTTCTATAGGTCGGCAAATTGACGGGCGAACTCCGCCAGTTTGCGCTCGTGCTCCTCCAGGCACCTCTCGGCCTGGTGTTTGATGGCCTCGTCAGTGGAATCTTCCACCGAGGCCGCTGGTGAAAGGGGCGCCGATCGGTCTCGACGGGGGGCTTTGCCTCGACGCCGCTCACTGCGGCGCACCATCTCGGCATCATCGGCCAGGGATCGACTCTCGTGATTCGCCGAACCGGAGTAATTTCTCTTCGCGGGGATTTGGTGGCTCCCACGGGGGTTGGAGGCTGCCCGCGGTTGGGATGGCCTGCCGTGGATGGAGTGCAAGCTTCTGCGCGGCCCCGCGGCCCGAGCCGCGGGGGTCCCTGGCTGGGGATGCGTGGCCAAGGAGCGCTGCTGGTGCTGTAGCTGCCGAACTGCTGTAGTCAGGGTTTGCAGCTGTTGGATGACAGCTGCAAAAGGTCCGTCCACCGAAATCAGCTGCGGTGGAAGAGGAGGTGGAGCAGGAAGCTCTCTCTCTTGGCTGCGTGGCCCCTGATGGGAAGGGACCTCCCCTACTTGGCTAGTGGATGCTTCGCGTTCGCGTGTGACCACCATGGCCGGAGCGCACTTCGTCCCACAAAGAACTAGCTCGCACTAGGGGTGTTGTCCTGCCCCCTTCCTAGCGCGCCAATCTGTTGCCGATCTCGCCGCTGCACCTGTAGCTTCAGAGCTGGTGATTTGATCAGACCGTCTCGCCTCGAGGTCTCCGGGCTCCCGATCCTGCAAGACAAGGTCAGAAACCCTGGCCGAGGATCCCGGCGAGAGGGCTCCGACGGTCAAGTTAGAAAACGGCGAGATGGAACAGAGTCTCCAAGGTGAGCCCCTGAAGGAGTCCCAGGCTTAGAGATTATCTTTTCAAAGAAGGTCTCAGGAAGAGTAGAAATTGGGCTAGGTTCCTTCACCGAGCTTGCGCCAAGGGACCCCTCTCGGGATCTTGGATCCTGCTCTTGGTGCCCTTCCTTTTCCCAGCCTTTTTTTCCCTTACCTGGTCATCCACTCTTCCCGTCCTTTTATCCCATCACGCTACCTCCGGCTTCCCGCCCTTGGGAGGCTCCCTCTTTGCTTTCACCTCCTTCTCTCCCTCTCTTTTCCCTTTCCCCTTTGGGTCCAAGAACCCGGCGGCCTCCTTCTCTTGCTTGCCGAGCCTAGCGAGGAAAGGGTAGAGGGAGGACGCCGGCCAGACCCTGGGGCCAAGCGCGAGCACTCTCCTTCCCAGGCGCCAACAACGCCCGTTACCGGGTCCTGTCTTGCCAGGACTTCGCCTCTTGGCTGCGGAACCTGTCGGGCCGATGTAAACGAGGTTTCGCACGTTGCTGTCGATCATACTGGCGCTCCTCTCGAGGTGCGGCGTGCGCTGCTCGAGGGGCGGTCTCGGAACTCGTGCTCCTGCTTCTCGGCGACCTCACCATGCTGGGTAGCCGACCTTGGCCAAGGTGGGCCCCTCCTGGGTAGACACCTGGCGGAGCAGCAGAGGAGCGCTCGACTTCGGCCGAGGTGGACCCGTGTCCGGGCGCCACCTGGCGAAGGAGCAAGAGGGCCCGGCTCGACCTCGGCCGAGGTGGAACCGTCTCAGGGCGCCACTCGACGAGGGGGCAAGGGGCCGCCGACTTCGGTCGAGGTGGACCCCTCCTGGGCGGACACCTGGGGGAGCGACAGAGGGGCGCTCGACTTTGGTTGAGGTGGACCCCTCCTGGGCGGACACCTGGCGAAGGAGCAAGAGGGCCCAGCTCGACCTCGACCGAGGTGGAACCGTCTCAGGGCGCCACTCAGCGAGGGGGCAAGGGGCCGCCGGCTTCGACCGAGGTGGACCCCTCCTGGGCGGACACCTGGCGGAGCGGCAGAGGGGCGCTCGACTTCGACCGAGGTGGACCCCTTCTGGGCGGACACCTGGCGAAGGAGCAAGAGGGCCCGGCTCGACCTCGGCCGAGGTGGAACCGTCTCAGGGTGCCACTCAGCGAGGGAGCAAGGGGCCGCCGGCTTCGGACGAGGTGGACCCCTCTTGGGCGGACACCTGGCGGAGCGGCAGAGGGGCGCTCGACTTCGGCCGAGGTGGACCCCTCTTGGGCGGACACCTGACAAAGGAGCAAGAGGGCCCGACTCGACCTCGGCCGAGGTGGAACCGTCTCAGGGCGCCACTCGGCGAGGGGGCAAGGGGCCGCCGGCTTCGGCCGAGATGGACCCCTCCTGGGCGGACACCTGGTGGAGCAGCAGAGGGGTGCTCGACTTCGGCCGAGGTGGACCCCTTCCTGGGCGGACACCTAGCGAAGGAGCAAGAGGGCCCGGCTCGACCTCGGCCGAGGTGGAACCGTCTCGGGGCGCCACTTGGCGAGGGGGCAAGGGGCCGCCGGCTTCGGCCGAGGTGGACCCCTCCTGGGCGGACACCTGGCGAAGGAGCAAGAGGGCCCGTTCCGACCTCGACTTCGGCCGAGTGGAGCCACATCTGACCTTGTTGGACTGCTCCCGTTCTGCCGAAAAAATTCACGTGGTTCGGATCACGCCTGGCGGAATCTGAGATACGCCACGTCATCGTAACGGCTGTAACAACTGCATAATGCAATGATGCTATCACTGAAGTTATTACTGGATGGGATTTTGCAATACCAAACAAGATGATCACATCATCTAACTCATATCATTAGGATGATATAAAATATCATCCTCTACCAAACAGCACCATAAAGTACAAATGATATTATGAAAAATATGAATAAATTTTAACAACTTATTTAGAAAAGTAGTAATACTAAAGAATATAGATAATAGATTTCAAAGTTACTTTTCTATGTGTAGAAGAACATTGGATAAACTATTTTTCTATCTAAATGTCGTTGCCTAGAAAATATTTATCTAAAAAATATAGTTTTCTAGGTAAATTTGTTTATTATAAAAGAATGACCCTTAAAGCTTACAAGTAGTGGCATTTTATAGGGCATCACATTTAACATGCTTTTTGCTTGAACAAAGATAGTTTGGCTGCTTGAATTGCACCCTGATGGAGATATTATCGTGTTAGGAAATGAAGAGACAAGTAGGAAATGAATGAGAGGTGAACGTGAAACCCCTAAACTCTTGGACAAACTTAAATACCATGGGCTGGATCAGAGACAGGCAAAGCATCTCGAGGTCCCATCTTATTCGCCAAGATATTTGAAACTTCCTTTGTCATCTAAGCATGATATATGTTCGACTTATCTTTCGGAAGATGAACGGCGCTATCTTCACTATCTTTTGTTGCCGACCATTTCGGTGATTGAATATGATGATAAGATAATGTCTGTTCAGATCTTGCATAATATTTTGTACTTCAACCATTTGGATTATACTTATACAAGACTGGTATGATCATCCTACTAAAAAAAATTATACATATACATGGGCAAGATTTTTTTTTTCCCTCCAGAAACGGACCTCTCTAAGCATTGCATTTCTTGGACACGACGGATACAGTGCTGTACTCTCGATATTTAAATATCTTACTAGAGAAATGATATTATTGGACCACCACCATCTCAAATGTGATGTCACGGCAGAATCAAGTCAAGATAAAATCTCTCACCGAGCCTTGACAAAAGAGAGACACTCGGATAAAACTAATTTTTATATTTCAATCATACAAATTAAGAGTAATAAGCCATGGAAGAAATGAAAAAACAAAAAGAAAAAAAAGAGTCTCCCAAATGTTACCAGAAAATCTCATTTTATTATGCCCTGAAAATTAGAACATCTCTTACATAAGCATATACTTCGATATGCGAAATACTCGATGCTTCTAGTAAAATTTAGCTTACAAAATTAAGTACTTGGCCTACAGAAAATTTTCATATACTTTCAGATTTAAGTTGCACTATGACTTGCATGTTTCTATTATCCTTGGACCTGCATTGCTGTCTTCAACCCTCCTATAAAGCTTGCACCGAGAAGGTGCACCCACTTCACGTATATCCCCTGTCGTTTCTAGAGCCAAAATATTAGAAGAGCACAAACCGATCTACCAAACAATCCGCTGCAACTCGTCTAGGCATTCGCCAGGGCAAGGTGCAGTTTTGACTTTTAAATATTGTCCCCAGAGTGCACTTTCATGCATTGTCGATTTTAAGGACGTTCATTGAGTGAGCAAGCCCATTTCGGTCACCGATCTTGTGGAGCTCAGACTCTATGGTTTTAACAATCTTTGTTCCCTCAGGGTCTGGCTCAGGCACGTCTACATGGAAGGATCCTTGTTTGAAGGGAACAGTGGATTCCTGGTTCGTGGCTCGCTGCTTGATGTAGCTGTAAAGCTGTTGGTGAAACGGATGGTCCAAGGAGAAGCAGTCATCATCCTCAGCAGAAGAATACCGAGATGAACCAGAACCTTCCCTTCTACAGAAATGGGGAAGGGATGCATAGTCCATTACCTACAATATGCCAATTAATGGAAGTTTGAGTATTTATAACCTAAAAGAATATGACATGATGAGACAGCAAAATGAGAAGAAATATGATACACATCTGATCCCATGCAAAAAGCTGGTAGTCTGCTTTTAGTAAATCAACGAGTTAGGTGAACTTGATGAACCCAAATAGCTTGAAGCCTAGCAGACAGGATTCTCACCATGAACAGAAAGTAATGTTCAAGAAAAAAAAGGTACAAGATCTGTTTGGTTTGTCCCTTCAGAACCTCCAATATCTGGTTTACCTAAGTTGCTGCCATGGCACAACGTTGGCAGGACAGCTAACACAAATACACCATTACTGGAATGCCATTATCATCTACCAGATGGTTATCAGTTGTCAAGATCCTTGACACAGGCCAGGATAAAGGTGAAAGACCTCAATGGTGCGCATTGGTCCATGAATGCTGGAATCTGATACCTAAGCTATAATCATTCCTCTTTAAAATATCATTTATAGTTTATTGTCTCAACTGATACTATCTCCCTATAATTGCCAATAATCTGTACCATGTTTTCAGCTTTTGGTATAGTGGTTGACAATCAAACATAACACGATAACAGTTATAACCTTTTATGTACCAAAAACTGCATTTAATCAGGTTTCAGTTTTTGAGCAATCATGTGCTGGATTCCAGCAGACTGATCATATTTTGCCCTCCAAATATTCTGTTTGTTACATAGTTTCAAAACTCAAAAGAGAGAGCTTAATATCAGATAATTTAAATTTCTTACCTTCAATAGCTCATCTCTGCCACAACCTTGCAGTACTCTCACTTTCCTTCTTGTCCTTTCTTGCAAAAGAGGCTTCACAACCTGACCAGCAAGCACAAGGAGGATGAGGATGAGGACAAGAAGAAGAAACACAATTGGAATAGAAATCAGACTAAATAGGAATAGAAATTAGACTAAACTTTTGGTAAAGATTGCAAATGAATATACTAATGTACAAACCCATAGATAAAAAAAGTGTGAAAATTAACATAATTAGAGAAGCATGAAGACTTCATCCAGAAATTTAAATTTGAGACACATGGATACCTTCCAACATGCCGAAAATATATATGGAGCATTGACTATATAGTAAGTCTCTGTCTTCTCTGGATAGTTTAGGTCATCAACGGTAGATATGATGGTTAATAACTGCAATACATAACCAAAACAAGAAGGGACATTTCAATATTAATTTTAACATTATCAGCATGAACAACATGATTTACACAAAGCATTATCATAATTTAGAAAGCAGCTTGTTGATTAGGAACTCAATAAAAGAAAATTACAATAATACGCAGCATATAAATCCACCAACAGTAAATGAATCATAAATGATAAGAAAAAGTCCTAAGAAAAATGTTATCAGCAGTGAAACTAGGAAGAATTTAAATGCAAGGTTGAGAAGAAGTTATGGGACACGGATGGCAGTTTGTTTATGTCATAATTCATGCTGGGGTCTCTGCAGATTAGAAACTTATAGAGAGATTTGCAATTCAATTAATTTCAACAGAATCTGAAAAATAATCTGAATTTTCAAATCCGTACTTGCCATCATTTCCTGTCAAATGAAAGTAATTGTAGGCATATTATCCAACATCACATGGGAGATTAAAATGAGATTTCTGGACTTCCAGGTCCATGACTCATGAAACAACTGAAATGATAATACTTTCATTAACATCTGAAAAATAACCCGAATTTCAAATCTTTACTTGCTATCATTTCCTATCAGATGAAAGTACCAATTGTAGACATATTATCCCACATCACATGCAAGATCAAAATGACATTTATGGACTTCTAGGTCCATGACTCATGAAATAGCTGAAAGGATAATTCTTTCATTAGCATCTAGAGCTTGAACCTTCATAAAAGTAATGAGAGAAAATTCACAGTTAGCACAAGTCAAAATTTTCTTTTGGAAAACACATTTATAGATAAAAATTTAGAAAAATGCAGAGACATGCCTTTATGTGGCTCAATGCTGAAAGCTTTAGCCCAGTCATATCCAAGACTTTCAGGCATGTGCCAATATGCCGCCCATACTTCTTTGTTGCAGCAGGCTAAAACAGGAACAAGTAAATTAGAAAAAGAAACTGCAAGCGCTTGAAGTCCGGAGACCATGCAAATGACTACTTACCAAAACTACACGATCACGGTACTCATTAATTTGAATGTGTGACTGCACATAGTAGTGGACCTAAATGACACAAAATAGAAGAGTAACCAAAAACTGAACAAAGAAATCATGACAAGTGTAAAATTTATAAACGTTTGCAGAACATGTTCCACATACTTCAAAAGAATGCCCAATAACTCTGTTTTGGTTTCTATTGGGCCTAGTAACTTTAATTTTGGCGGTTTTGAGTTTTGAGTTTCACAGTTTCTGACAAAAAATTAGAAAAGAAAAACAAAGATAGAAGAGAAAAATAGAACAAGCCTAGGAATCATATTTCACACAAATGAACATATTGTCTCATGTGTAATCTCTGGATTTATGGATTCGCGAAGTCTCAGAATTAGAAAAAACATAATTTTTTAGTAGAAAAGTGCTAGGCCTACATATGCATGTAGGCCAAAAAGGTCTACTTATGCTATAGGCCTGACACCCATCGTGGTAGCTGGTTCGACCAGTTAGGAGAGGTTTCTAACTTGCTGGGAAGTTGGGCAGAGTTTGATTGCTTCTTTCATTTCTTTCCCTTTTCTATGTTCTATCTTCCATCACCTTGGCCCTCTCCTGTGCTAATCAAGCAAATATCTAGACCAGTGAAGGGCAACTTAAGGCTGGTGCCCAGTGCACAGGCAGCCATAGCAGTACTGTTTTTTTTCTTTTTTATTTTCCTAGAAAGACTTTTCATAGAAAGAGGTGAAAAGCTCGTCTATTCCTCTTTTTCCAATGCCTCTGCTGCAGTAAATAGTTAACCAAAGAGTGATAGAAATAACAGTTGAAAAACAGCGAGGACTTGCAGCATGCTTAGGGAGATAACAACAGCTCCACCTTTAGTTTTCTTGGTTTGCATGACAACAAAAAACCCAAGAGGCAAAGATAGTGGTATAATAGCAAATTTTAACAAATGACATTCTGGTATCCCTCTTCAAAATTGATCAACCGTGATTGTAACTGATAAATTCCTTGTATTCTGATGCTTCCCATTGAAATGCATGCATTCCAAACTTTGTAAATTGGTTTTAATAATTCAGTTTATCCATAGAGTTCTGACTCTTCAATAAGCAAATCTCTAATCTCAACAAACTTCTATTTGTTGGATCATTTAAGAGAATGGCTTGTTTTAATCACAAATCATGCGGTGTGTTCAAGGTTCTCCAACTTCTTTTGCATCATTTGAATGTGATGGTAAATAGGATATTTAATTAATTTCAATTTAATTTTGCTGCATGTGAATGTGATGACTATTTTGGAAGACATTTTGAGATGCCTTCCTCCAGCTTGAGAAAATTGTTGTCCAACTTGTTTATAAAAAATGGCGACCATAATCCCTCTAAGTTTCCATTAATTCCTATAGCATAAATTCAAGCATCTTTAACTTTTGACAATCAAAGTTATGATACTTATTTCATTAGTTAACTTCTCTAATCTTCCTGCACAAGCCTAGTGCTGATGGCAGTGAAAGAGATGCTCATGCCATCGATCCACCAGGAAAGGAGCTGTCCACAAGGAAAGCCAGCAGAACTCCCTCTCCTTACTTTTTGCAGTAAATCTCGAATGCGATCCCTCCCTGGACAAAGAAACTTCTCCAAACAAGTGGAAGGCATTACAACAGCAGGTGGCAGGACTGCACTGTGAGTAGTATTATCATTCATCTTTCCTTTAAACCCAAAATGAAAATGTTTTAAGAACTATATCACATTCAACTGTTCAATAAAAAATCTCATGATCAAACACCAAATAATGTATATAACTACAAATGTAAATTGTACAAATATAAAGCTACAAATGTAAATCATACAAATATAAAACTACAAATGATTGTGAACTTGATATGACAACTATCATTATATCAAGTACCTAATACCTAAGTAACTTATAATTTGAAAAGCATAATAAAGAATACAAATATCTCATCTAAATTCCAAATAACATTTATGCAAAAATCTAGCAAATCTGAGATTAAATGGTTTTATCCACTACCCAGTGCACTCAATCTATACAATAAGCCTCTTTTTTTCTCCTCTTTACCCTAAAGAGGTCTCTCAAAGATCCCCGAGAAAGATTTTTGTACCTTTAAAAAACTACCTTTTCTTGACTTCTTTGAGCAGAACTCCCAAATTCTTCTAGTTTTCTTAAGATTTTCAAAATCTATGTACAATGTGAAGAACGGAGTTAAATTTATCATCCATGACCATACAAACCCTCTTGTCATGGACCGGTCAAAAGCAAGTGCTTGTAGCGATTGCCTGGACAGATGCTTCTTTGAAGGGAAAAAGTTTGGTTTGCTTTTGGTGAATTAGTTATAGAGGTCTTGTAGAAATTATGATCTCTCTCTTCGACTATCATAATACTGCAACTCATGAGACATAGTTGACACCTCAATTAATTTGGCTATTGATGAAAAATTAAAAGGTATCAGTGCATATATCATATCCAGAAATAGACAGTGACATGTTGTCCTGGATAACCTGGCCCTCCATATCAGTGTCTGGCACCAATACCCATAATAGCAACAAGCAGCAATCTTAAGGCACTCATATCTATCTAATCAAATTTGTTGTTAATAAAAAATAACAAATGATAAAACACATTATGAAGTAAGTTCTTATTTATAGCAAGGCTCCTTTTCACTGCCATGTAGGAGCATATATAAGAGGCTTAAATAATGGAGAATGGAATGTCACAATCAATAAAGGCATACAATAAATCTACATTTCTTATTGGCATATTTATCTTCGCCATCTAACACATGACATTTCCTTATATATTTTCACCTAATTGTCCTATCAAACTTCTATTCCATCATATAGGTTTGTTTTATATTTTCTGACATTAAAAAACAAAATGCTAAATGGGCAACATTTCATGCATAAAAAAACCATTTTCTACCATTGTTGTTTCCATCTTTTTACTAGTAACTGGCAATGAAATGTTCAAAGGATAATAAATGACAAACCAAAACATAAAAACCATACAGAACAATTCATATAAGCATTTCCTCAGGCAACTGGCAAGAGCATTTGCCGTGATGATTAACCTTATGAAGCATGTAAGCAGCAAATATTTGGACCAAGAGTATGTCAGGAGTCTTGATAATGCAGTTGGCTAGGCATGGCAGACAAAATAATACTGGTAACAATGAGGTGCAATAGAAAATTAAAGTTCAAGATCAATACACCTAAAAAGAGTACCTGCCCATCATTTAACAGACATATGTAACATGCAGTACTTTCATACTAATAGTACCAGACAATGAAATGATACAGAAACCATGTTGATAACCATGCATGAAGAATGTGTCAATGAAAACAAGGACACAAGAACAATGACCAAGTCACAAAACTACAGCATGTTAAAGAACGGCAATTTGCATGAGACATCTCTATCTTGACTCACCATGGTTTTCTACGTATCATGTGGTCATAAGGAAAATAGTGATCAACAAAACCAAAACATTATAATACTTACAGATGCTTTATCAAATGTGCTGAGTCCAACACCAATTGCAAAGACTGGCTGGCCCTGTCAAAAAGTAAGCAGAAGTACATAAAGATTACAAAGACATTTTATTACAACTATATCTTACTTTTCTAATGTTATGATATTTGTTTATAGAAAATAGATATGATGCCAGCAGAATAGGCATGGTCAGCTAATTTTAACCAACACATCTAATTATTTTGTCATCCACTTATTAGGAAAAAACTGATTTCAGTTTGGCATGAATATTTTATAAACTATGTTGTAAGCAGGGAGGACGAAGCAGAAAGGATAATTTATAAGAAACCCAGTTTCCATAATAGTTTATCGGTTCCACTCTAGAGTGCATCATCATGCTCAAAGAAAGAACAAATATACCAAAATAGAACCCCCCCCCCCCCCCCCCAACTCCACCACCCCCACAAAAAAAATAATAAATAGTTGAAAACCCCAGATCTCTATAAACAGCATAGGCATTCCATGTGCATGTTCAATTTCAACTCAAGTAGACAGTTCGCTATGAAGCATGACCCTATAGAGTATAGACTATAGAGGTTTGCATATACATATGGCTATCCAAGTAGCAAAAATAATGATTTGATTTTAATAACAGGAAAAAAAAATAAAGGAATAAGACCAGTGTTACAAATACAGAATGGTAGTCTTACCCCCTTTGAGTATCCAGACAATCCTATGAGCTGCGAATCACGTACTGCTCTATAAAAGTCCGTTGGAACTATAGGTTTCTGCATTAAGACAGGGTCCATTTAGAAATGAGATTCTCATATTCAACAAAATTGACATTAAGATACCCAAAGGAAAACTAGCCTCATATTAACTGAGGGCCATTGGATAATTTTTTAGTTGTAGAATATTATGGGTAAGCATGTGAACTCCTGCATTTGCATCACATTAATTCTGGAATCTATGAGAAACTATAACTAGCATGCAGATTGACATATGATAATTGGTTAATTTCTATTGTTGAATTGACAGGCTACGAACCTTAGAATATTACAACTCCCAAATATTGCAAAATGCGAATGGAAATAAAACTCTCCTTAAAAAAAACTTTTCCAATCAATATTTTATAGATTTTAGGTTTAGATATGCCAAAGAGATGATTTATATAGAAAAATTAATGTTAACTACAAAGGATTTTACGTTAAGAAAAACTCACAAACAAAATGTTGTCAATCTCATTTTGAATCCTCCAATTCAAAGAATCCACCAGCTGCAACAGAGATAAGCCTCTTAAGTAAAAGAAATAAATGACATATAGTTTCTAAAAGAAATAAATGATATATAGTTTCTAAAAGAAATAAATGATGTATAGTTTCTCATCTGCTAAAACAAGAAAATAAATAAAGGCAGCTGAAATGCAATCCTACCATTTTATGAGCTTTACTGACATTCCCCTCTCTAGCCTTGAGAAAGCGTACCAAAGTTTCATTTGTATATCCCTGGTGCACGTTCTGCAAATGAAGCAAAGAATGTAAGGAGCCATGCCTTCATCTAATCAATTTGTATGCCCTTTTCTTATTAATCAACAAGGGATGCTTGTATGACCAAAACACCAAGCAGAGCCCAAAATTCCCTTGTGGACCAGAACAATACCCAACCGATCCAGAGTCTCTAAGAAGACAACTCCCATATCAAGCATTTGGAGGAAAAGCCCCATAAGAAGGTAGCTACACATAAAATACCATGAAAAATCAAACATCCAGCAGCAAGACAAATCATCGGCTTTGTCTACAGCAACTGATCAACACCTTGTTCATGGCCACCGACCATGGATAGAACCTAGAAGCATATGAGAAGTATTATGCCTCTGGACATTAACACACGTTCAAACATTTCTCCAGAAGACCCTACCAACCAAAGTTGCACAAGACTGTACTAAACACTCCCTATCCTTAAGACAAAAGCCAATCTCCTATTGCCTTTCTCTTCCATCCATCTCTTTCCATGTGCCAGTAAATTGGATTGCTGAAAACTGTCAGATCATTCTTAAATTCAACAGTGGCAAACTTCATGCGCCCGCAAGGCCATACCACAGAGCTAAATTTCACCTCCCGAAGCAAATAACCAAAAATATTCAAATTCTTTTTAACAAACAGTATGGCATATGCTGACTTTCCAAACCCCATGTTAGGTGTCCATATGAGTGATCAGATAATATTTTCATGGAATCTAGATAAAAGTCAGTTATATTGACAACTGTCAATCTTCACAGTGATGCTTCTTCTCCCTATGCTATTTGCTTGCTTACAAACCTCTCAATTTTTCACCTTTTGGGCATCTAGCATGTACTTCCCTACCTCTCAATATCCTGTAAAATTTTGTTAGCATAATTTGTATTATATACAACAAGACCTGTTTTCCTAGAAAACCAATTTCTAGACATATACATGGTAGCAAAACACGCATGTTCTCTACAAGTACTTGGGAATATACTGAAAATATGGCCTGGGAAATCTTTCCAAATTTCATGACACTATTTTTCACATTCCTTGCATATGACGATGCCAAGGAACCAAGGATTTTTTTTTATTTAATGAAAAAGTTTAACAAACTTCGAGATATAAACTTAGCTTATGAACTGAACAACTGTTCATATATGCTTATATTTCTCAACAATGCAAAAGCTCTGCTTAAAAACTAATATATCAATTTCGCCATTATAGAATTAAAATTATAATGAAGCCAGCAAAACATGAAAAGAGCAGGTGTTAGTGGATGTTTTCAAATTTGCAGCTAGCAATGTTACCCTGCCAGTCATCCTATGGACTGATACAAAAGTAAAAACTAGTAACATAGAAACCCAATGCTCTGCATCCTCATTATCCAAGAATGATTAGCAATGCCGCCCAGCATAATGAAAAGCTTAGTGAAATCCAGAACAATATTTTCATCTTGGCCATCATCTAGGTCTATATACAGATTAGAAACTCTCCAATGCACTGTATAGAAAATCGTGGCCCCTTTAACCTCAGCTAATAGAATAAAATTCTGCAGTGCTGGCTGATACTGTACAAGCATATTGGCCGGTATATTTCAGACAACTTTTCACGTCTGTAAATAAGATTTTCAATCAATAGATTTTAAATAGTTGCTAATGTCAGATTTGCCAGTATTGGCCAAGATCTCCAAAAGTCTCAGAAATTTATTTTTTCCATTTTCCATCATAGCTGAGATAAACCGACATCTTAGTTCACCACCATCTCAATCATCAACCTAGATGACTGATATCTTGGCTTTTAAAAACCTTATTCCAGAAACATCCCTTGGTCATACAAATTTGTTAGTTTAAGCTTGGCCAAAAGGCAACTATCTTTTCATCCCAAAAGTGGCCATGATACATTGGAAGTGAAACTGTATTATACTGTAATCATGGATTGATCAAAAAGAATATACTGAGAAGCAGCATTTTCTTAAGTCATCAAGTTCAATTGTATAACAGCCTGAAGCGTACAAGGAAACTATAATGAAAGGCAATTTTTTTTGATAAGTCGAAATGCAATTTTTCAAAAAGATATCATGCAAAAATCCAGCAGGATAATGAAAAAGCAACTGAACTCCAAAGGCTTGTTTGTCGCATAACCAATAAGGCAGCCAGTATTGCCAACGTACCAGATGCTGCATTGACCCAAAGAAAAGAATCAAAAGCTCTCATTTAGTTCAAATCAGAAACCCATCATTCCCCATTCCGCCTTCAATAACTCTGGAACACTTTCTGTTCGAGATCACACCAAAATACAACTTTGCCCACTCAAAACCATGACCAACTGGGAACAGCCACCATACCTAACGCCAGCAATTCCTAATTCCCAACATCGAGCCACCCAGTCGTGCATCGGATCATGCATGAACCAAATCTTAGCAGAAGATAGAAAGACAGAACTAATAAAAACCCAATTCAAGCTAAAACACTATAGGAAGGACTACGGTCAACCAAGTCCATCTACTATCCTATCACCAATTAGATCAGGAAACAGGCATCAATTCCGAGCATTACTAACAACTAAAATTTTAAATATTCGTCCGAGAGTCAGGATCCGAATACGGCTTCTCAACCAAGAAACATAATCAAAATCCAAACTTTCACCCAATAAGGACAGAAAGAAAAGACCAGATCCATCAAACAGATGAAAAAAGCTAAAAAACAGCCGGATCTACAAAGACACAAAGATCACAACCTGAAATGTGCTCTTCAACGGCTCGTCCACTGCAAGAATTCAAACAAGAAACGATCAATATCTCCGAGAAGACCAGAAACCGTTCAGAACTCAAAAAGAACTAAAATAAACCCAAGAAGATGCGAAGTTGAGAAGAAAGAGAGGGCAGACGTTGGTCCATGAGCGCGGCGAGCTGCTCGATCGCGTCCTGGGAAACCATCCCCATTCTCCGATCCGGAGGGGAAACGAGAGCTAAATCCACCACCAAGGCTAGGGTTAGGGTTAGGAGTGGGCGGAAGAGTGAGGGGAAGAAGGGGACGGTCAAAAATGGCCAGTGTTGCTGAGAGGTCTCCGTCCTTCTTCCCCCTGGAGTGTCCAGCTGCTCCCCTTCCATCCATGCGAGGGACTCGGAAGACTAAATATAGAAACTTGGTTAATTAAACATATATTAAAATTTTAAATAAAGAAAAGGTTAAAGAGGTAAAATTGTATTTAATTTAAAAATAAATATTTGATTAATTACTGTTTGAATATTTTATTTGATGGGTCGGCAAATATACAGGTTGCTATCCATTACGGCAACGATTGGGTCGGCCCATGTTCGTGCCACTCTTTTAATTAAAATTTTCATATTCATTCCTGTAAATTTTTTTTTTTTTTTTGATAAAGCAGAACATTCAATCAACAGTTTTTATATAAATATATCTAAATTTTTTTTAAAAAAATAGTCCCTAAAAGAAAAGGCGTGTCCTCCAAATAAGTCCATAACACCTAACTCGAATGACTATCAATATAGGAGGCCATCCAATTAGCCATCATGTTAGCCTCCTGATACACATGCCTGACTATAGTGAAGGAGCAGCCTCGCAATCATAAAGCAATATCATGGATCAGAAGATGTGAGGCATGGAATTGATAGCCTTCCTAATCCAAGAAATAATAGTAGCCGAATCCTCCTCAATAATGAGATGATCCGACAGTAAGAATCGATGGGCATACCGAATATCAGCCCAAGCTACTCTAAGCTCCGCCACAGGAATAATAGAGTGAAACAGATGACAACCCCCAGCGGCAATAATGCCCAGGCCAATCCCTTGAATGACAAACCCGGCCCCTCCCTCCTTTCCCCTCACATTCCCATCAAAATTGACCTTGACGAACCTCGAAAGAGGGGGCCCCAAGAGATGAAAACTATCTGGGGCACTCAAAGAGCCAAACTGAAACCCCAGGTCTCCATGGTCACCATAGTCAACATCTGGAACTCCACATGAACCCGAGCTCTTTCAACAATAACCCTGGTGGTGCACCTAGAGGAACTGAAGACCAAACCATTCCGGGAAAGCCAGACATGATAAATAATATAAGCGAGAAAGGCAAAAAGGGAGTGAACAGTAGATGACATGAGGAGGTCCAAGAAGGTGTCCACAAGATCATCGGAATGCCTAAAAAGTTGATCAAACCCAGTCGTCCTCTAGATGTGCCAAGCCCTCGGACAAAGGAACAAGACATGCTCAATAGACTCAGCATTCGTACCACAGGCCGGGCATGAGAAGGCAACTGAATACCTCTTGTTGCTGGCCTTACCGTCGTGGCCTGCAGCTGCGAAGTGACATCAGACATCTGCCCCTTTATTCCGGAATTCTGGTATTCCCGGACCTGCAAAACAATGTTAGAGACCCGGGCCGGGATCCCGGCGAGGGCACTCCGACGATCAAGTCAGTGGACGGCACAGCGGAACATATCCCCCAAGGCAGATACCACTTCGGTCATCGTGCTTAGGTGAGTTTTTAATAAAGGATTGAGTATGAGAATATGAGAGAGGGGTGGTGCTTGAGTTGCGGGACCGTGCTTGCGGGACTCGCCACGGGAGTCTCTCAGGGAGCCTCGTGCCTTTTGGTCAATTGTCTTGCTATCTCGCCTGTTTTTTCCCTCTCCTGTTACTTACCCTCTTCTGTTCTCGTCCGTTGGGTGCCCTTTTTAGATCGCCGATCGCTCCAGTGCCTTGATTTTCCCCCTCAGGAGGGGCTCAGGGGTCAATGGTGTCCGTTGGCCACTCTCCCGAAATTATTTTCCCTTATGGTAGAGAGTTAAGTCATGAGCATGTCTTCTTTGGTGTATTTTCACGAAGGGAGAAATTAGGCAGAAACTTGATCTAGGTGCAGCCGCCTTCGGGTCAGAGATCCCAAATGTAGCCTTCTCCTTCGGGGAGTTTCAGGTGGTCGGCCGCAGGATCTGACACCTCGATTGGGGCGCCCTTCCCCAACTGATGCAAATGAGGTAACGCGCGCTGTTCCAGCCTTGGGGCGCCGTACTGGGCGCGCCGCACTACGTGCGCCTGCTTCAGTGGCGGTCTTGGGGCTGGTGGCTCCATTCTTCCTAATGCTTCCAGGTAAAGGGCTCGACTTTGGTCGAGGTGGGCTCGACCCTTGGGGAGCCACTTGGCAAAGGAGCGGAGGAGGGCTCGACTCCAGTCGAGGTGGGCTCGACCCTTAGGGAGCCACCTGGCGAAGGAGTGGAGGAGGGCTTGACTTCGGCCGAGGTGAGCTCCCCAAGAGGAGCGGAGGAGGGCTCGACTTCGGCCAAGGTGGGCTCGACCCTTGGGGAGCCACCTGGAGAAGGAGCGGAGGAGGGCTCGACCCTTAGGGAGCCACCTGGCGAAGGAGGGCTCGACTCCGGTCGAGGTGGGCTTGACCCTTGGAGAGCCACCTAGTGAAGGAGCGGAAGTGTCGAGCTCGAGTTCGGCCAAGGTGAACTCGTCCATTATCAGGGCCACCTGGCGGAGGAGCTCGAAAAGAAAATTGACGTGGCGCTATCTGCCTGCCTGGCTGTCGACTGGATCTGAGGTGTAGCCCATGTCAGCGGTCTTGCTAATCATTTGCTCCCCACTCCCAAGTCCTATCGAAGCGTCGTGGCTGGGACGAGGGGAGTTAATGTAGAGATGACGTGGGAGGACAAAAATTCGATATAATTATTGCCACAATTGCTGTCGCTCCGCATGTCGCGCCCGAGGCCCAAACGCTGGCGCCACGTCCGTGCTTTCGATGGACCATAATTGCACTGTGCCAGACCCGAGGCGGTTTTTAGCAAACCGAAGCATCGACGTTGGGCGACTCCACACATGGCGCTCATCTGATGGTGGAGGCGAAAAAGGATTGTACGGTCGTTGTCTACTAGTTTTGAAAAGAGAGGGGACTTTCTGGAAATTGGACTTTCGATTTTCTCGCACCTCGCCGGCAGTTCCAGCGATCCTTCTTCTTTTCCTGGGTTATCCTTCTTCACTAAAGTGAGCAGGTGGGTACCCTGTGATCTTTCTCCTCTTTCGCTTCTTCTCGATCCTCAGTTCTCCCCTTCTTCTTAGGTGAACCGAGTCCTTCCCTTAGGTTTTCCGTCCCCTTCTTTTTCTTCTTGAACCTTTCTTGTTCAAATGGCTCCTTCAGGGCGACCCCCTCACTTCTCTAGTAACCCAAATGAGGCAGGCCCCTCCCGGCCGAGGACTTCATCATCTTCTGATGAGGGGGATGAAGTTCCCCTCGAAGTTTGGAGGCGCCTGCGCCCTGGCGGAATAGTCATTGGGAGCCCTAGGGCTCCTATCCCTTCCTCTGCTCCCGCTGTCGCCCTCCAGTGGTAGTGGATTCGACCGGTCCCTCCGGCATCATCTCGACGATGACCGAAGAGGACCTTTCCTTGATCCAGGAGTCGTGTAGGGTCCCGAATTCCATCCGGCTCTCACTCTCAAAATCGGGGGAACGGGCCAACTCGAGCGATCCAGGTCGGATCGCCTCCTACGAAGACTTCCTCGCTGGTGGTCTTCGTTTTCCTCTCCAACCCTTTTTTTGATCCTTCCTCAGCCACTTTTGTCTCGTGCCGGCCCAGTTGGTTCCTAACGCCATTAGGGTCATCTTCGGTTTCATTGTATTATGCCATTTTCATGGGTTCGTTGCCCGTTTTTCTTTGTTTAGGGCCTTGTTCATCCTAAAATGCCACTCGACCGACGATGGGTGGTGGTATCTTTCTACTCGGCCCAAATGCCTCCAATTCGACCTCCCTACATCCATCAAGGGATGGAAGAACCGGTATTTCTTTGCCTCGATCGAGGACATCGATTGGGTCTGGAGTGAGCCAGACTAGTCCCCGAACCGAAATGCCCAAGTAGTGCCGGCTGACCAGGAAGCCTTTTCCTAATTGCTCAGTGACGTGCTTCCCTCTCTCGAGGTTCTACTGTTGGAGCGGAACTTGTTCGAGGCCGGGGTTAGACCGATCGGAGAGATTGGTGAGGCTCCATGTCTTTCTTTTCTTCTTCTTCTTTTTTTTTTGCTGGTCCTCCTTTGACCTTTTTCTTTCCCCAGGGATGAAGTTCTCGGTGGACAATCTGCTGGAGTCGGCCCGCAAGAGGAGTGCTTCGGCTAGGCCCCAGGACACCATGCCGAAGAGGGCCCGGGTGGAAACCGGCCAAGGATCCAGGTCCACCTCGGCTTCGAAGCCGAGGGCAGTGGATATAGCTCCTCGGCCCCCTCGATAGCAGATTCCCCCCACGGAGATCGTCGACGTCGACGAGGGGAGGGGAGAGGAGCGACCGGCCTGCCCGCCTTCACCACCAAGCCGAGGGCAGTGGATATAGCTCCTCGGCCCCCTCGATAGCAGATTCCCCCCACGGAGATCGTCGACGTCGACGAGGGGAGGGGAGAGGAGCGACTGGCCTGCCCGCCTTCACCGCCAATCACTATGGCCAGCACTCCAGCAGTGGCTGTAGTGGCCCTGCGGCCCATGTCTTCGCATGCTGAAGATGCTCCGGTTCCGTCATCCTCCAATCCCTGCCTTGCACCGGCGGGGATTCCAGCGAATGCTTTTGTCATTCGGGATCAGGGCCTGGCAGAGAGGATGATGGAGTACGCGGTCCAACCTCGGGACCGCCGTGCAAGAGGAGGCAAGGACTACTCGACGGCCTTGCTTGGGATCCTCCCACAGCTCTTCTCAATGAGTATCTGATATTCCTTTAATGTTCTAGTTGGATTACATAAGGCCTGACTTCTTCTTTGATGTAGATCGGAAACGATGTGCTCCTGCTCCGAGTCCTCTTCATCAGCGTGGCAAAGAGGAAGGCCGACAAGGAGAAAAGATTGGCCAACCTTGCGACCAATGTGAAGGAACTGATGGACAGGGGTCGAGAGATGAAAGGAGACCAACAGAATCCTTCGAGGAGATCTGTCCCGTGCTGAGGGATGCAATAGGGAGCTTGAGACGTCCCTGTCCGAGGAAAGGATACTGGCTCAGCACCGCGCTGAGAAAATCATGGCGAAGATCAGTCGCCTGGAGGGGCGATCTCAGGCCCTCGAGACCCGAGTTGAGGAAATCTCGACGGAGCTGGCAGCGGCCAAAGACAAGGTAAAGTACACCACAGGGCTGATGGAAGCTGCATAGAGGGAAACCCTCGAAGCCATGCCAAAGTTCCAAGCATTGCAGGAGTTCGAGGATGAGGTCCATGAGGCAGCCGTGAACTCATTCTTGAAGGGGTTCGAGGCCTGCCGAGGGAAGGTGGCTTCACTCGTCCCGGGGCTCAACTTGGGAGGTGTCGTCATCGGTGGCGCAAAGGAGCAGCCCGAGGAGGTGGGGGCCCCCCTCGGGAGTGATTGAGGAACCGGTCGCCGAGCAGCTGGCTGAGCAGGCGACCATGCCGGTACAGGCCCAGGTGGCTGATGGCGCAGTGACTCACTGACCTGGGAAGGAGCCGGCGGGTTAGTGACCTCGGGCTTTACTTCATTTTGTATTTTGTATCTAGTATAGGGTTTTACATTTTGTCTTTTTGGGGTCGCTCGGCTTGTCGGGGTCCCCTTCAATTGTAAAGCCCTGTAATAGAAATGAAGTTCTCTTTTTCCTTCATATCTTTGCCTCTGTTTTGCCTTGTCATGACTCTTGTAATTTTATGGGCTTTACTCTTGTTCGATTTCAAGCTTCAATCCTCCCTGGAATACCCTAGCCGTTGCGATGACTTAGAACAATCTAAGGGGCATTTAATCCGGCTGTCTGTGCTGGATTGAGGTAGTCTCTGGGAAACCCCAAGGTCCCGCTTGAAGTTGATGGAGAATCTGGATCCCCTTTGTTCTTGCCGGAGCCAAGTTTGTAACTTTGGTTAGAAGTTTGACTTCGACTCTCGATCAGAAAGAAGATTTTTGGAGGCTTCCATGCTTCGGTGTGGGACTCCTGGAGCTTCTGTTGCGGGGCTTCTGGCCCTAAGTTCCCGGGCTTCATGAGTTTCTGGTGCCGGGGTTTCTGGTCTTTAGATGCCAGGCTTAAAGAGTTTACGGTCTTTGGTTCTCGGGCTTCAGGAGTTTCCGGTGCCATGCTTAAAGAGTTTCCAGTCTTTGGTTCCCGAGCTTCAGGAGTTTTTGGTGCCGGGGTTTTCGATCTTTAGATGCTGGGCTTAAAGAGTTTCCGGTCTTTGATTTTCGAACTTCAGAAGTTTCCGGTGCCAGGGTTTTTGGTCTTTAGATGCTGGGCTTAAAGAGTTTCCGGTCTTTGGTTCTCAGGCCCGATGCTGGGGTTTTTGGTCTGTAGATGCCGGGCTTAAAGAGTTTTCGGGCTTTGGTTGCCGGACTGGACTCCGGTCTTTAGTTGCCGGACTAGATTTCGAGCTTTGGTTGTCAGACTGGACTCCAGGCTTTAGTTGCCAGACTGGACTCCGGTCTTTAGGTGCTTTCTGCGGATTGCTTGCGGGACTCTTGGTGCCCCGTCTTCGATCGCCATACCTAGGGTCAGGCGACGACAGTCCTACGAGATAGAGACAAGCATTATGCTAAAGGGAATTTCATTATTAGTGTTAGGAGGTCGCACATCATTGGTAATACATCCTTAAGTTGATGGCGTTCCAAGTCTGTAGAAATCGTGCCCCATCGAGCTCGGCGAGTTAGTAGGTCCCGCAAGGAAGGGCTTCGACCACCCTATAAGGGCCTTCCCAGTTCGGAGAGAGCTTGCCGCACTCTCGAGGTTGGGAGGCTTCTACCTGTCGCAGCACCAGATCTCCCGGGCAGAAGGACTTCGGTCTCATCCTGGAGTTATAATATCTGGCCATCCATTGCTGGTAGGCTGCCATTCGGACTTGAGCCTTGTCCCTTGTTTCTTCAAGTAGGTCTAGATTAAGCAAGAGCAGTGCTGGGTTCTTGACCTCGTCGTACTGCTCCATTCGCAGTCTCGACAGACTTAGTTCCACCGGGATCACCGCTTCTATGCTGAAGAAGAGGTTGAATGGTGTTTCATCTATGGCCGTCCTTGGCATTGTGTGGTTTGCCCATAGGATACTGGGGAGCTCTTCAGCCCACCTACCCTTAGCTTGGTCCAGTCTGGTTCGGAGTCCTTGAAGGATAGTTTGGTTAGTCACCTCGGCCTCTCCGTTGGTCTGAAGGTGTGATACCGAGGTGAAGCGATGGCAGATGCTGAGGTCATCGCAGAACTCCTCGAACTCTCGATTGTCGAACCGTCATCCATTGTCGGTGATGATGGTGTGAGGGAGTCCGAAATGGCATATGATTGATTTCTAGAAGAACTTGCTAACGTTCGTCTCCATGATCTGGGCTAACGGTTCAGCCTCAACCCACTTCGTGAAGTAGTCGATGGCAACTATCAAGAACTTACACTGCCCGGATGCAGGAGGAAAGGGATTGAGGATGTCCATGCCCCACTGGGCGAATGGCTAGGGGGCAGAGAGCTGGAAGAGCGGCGCAGCCGGTTGGCATTGCGTGACAATGTGACATTGGCAGCGGTCACACCTCTTAACGAAGTTGGCTGCATCCTTCCTCATTGTTTCCCAGTAGTATCCCTGGCGGAGGGCCTTGTATGCCAAAGTTCTGCCCCCCACATGGTTTCTGCAGAGGCCTTCGTGTATCTCTTGGAGTACGACTGCTACCTCTGAGGGTCTCAAACATTTGAGGAGTGGGTAAGAATAGGACCTCCGGTAGAGTTGTCTGTCCATCAACACAAAGCGCGCGGCCTTCCTTTTGATGAGACAAGTCTCTATTCGATCTTCAGGCAAGGTACCATCAATGATGTACTTGACATATTTGTCCATCCAACTGGGCTCCGGGGTGACCTGTTGGACCTCTCTGGGTACTTCGTAGCTTGGGGTTTGAAGATGCTCGATGTAGGCACGATCTAGGGACATGTCTGGTAAGGTCACCAACTGGGAGAGGGTGTCAGCACGAGCATTCTCTCCATGTGGAATATGGGAGATGCTGAAGTACTTGAAATCTGCCACATGTGCATGTACCAGCCTAGGTACTTTGACATTTGAGGGTCCCGGGCCTCGAATTCGCCCAAGACCTGCCCGGCCACCAATTATGAATCGGTGAAGACTTTCAAACTGGGTACGCCCAATTTGCGAGAGACTCTCAGTCCTGTGAGGAGCGCTTCATACTCTGCCAATTATTGGTGGTAGTGAACTAGAAGCGGAGCATGCACTAGGTGACGACTCCTTCACTATTGGCGAGGATGAGTCCAGCTCCACTTCCACCGGAGTTCGATGCTCCATCCATATGTAGGACCCAGATGTCCCCCTGTGGCTCAGGTCTCAGCTGTTGATTCTGGGGCTCTCTTCTGGCCCCTCGCCCAGGCCTGCACACTTAACCAAGAAGTCAGCCAGTGCTTGCACCTTCATGGATGACCTCGGGTAAGCAATGTCAAACTCGCTGAGCTTTAGCACCCACTTCACCAGGCATCCGGATGTGTCGGGTTGGCTTAGTACGGCTTTTAGCAGTTGATCCATCAGAACCGCGATCGGGTATGCTTGGAAGTAAGGCTTGAGGTACTGGGCAGAGATAATGAGTGCAAAAATTAACTTCTCGGATTGAGAGTACCTGATCTCGACATCATGGAGAAGCTTGCTTGTGTAATATATGGGCCTCTGGATTCCTCCATCTTATGAACCAAGACTGAGCTGACGGCCTCCGGAGTGACCGCCAGATATAGGAGGATCTCTTCTCCCTCTTCTGGTCGGTAGAGCAATGGTGGTGATGCCAGGGTTTTCTTCAGCTCTTCGAAGGCCTCCTGGCACTCCTTCGTCCAAATGAAGTCATGCATCTTCCACAACGCATTAAGAAGGATTAGCAACGGTTGGCAAATCGTGAGATGAATCGGCTCAGGGCTGCTATCCGGCCGGTGAGTCACTGAACTTGTTTCTTGGAGATGGGCTGCTCTATGTCAAGAATTGCTCGGACCTTTTCCGGGTTGGCTTCAATCCCTCTCTAGGTGACCATGAAGCTAAGGAATTTTCCTGTTGCTATGTCGAAAGCGCACTTCGCCGGGTTCAACTTCATTTGATGGAGACGAAGGTTGCGAAAGGTCTCTGCCAGGTCATTGATGTGGTCCGAGGTCGGCCTGCTCATGACGAGCATGCCATCCACGTACACCTATATGTTGCAGCTAATTTGGTCTTTGAAGACCTTGTTAACCAGTCGCTGGTATGTGGCACCAGCGTTCTTTAGGCCGAAGGGCATTATTCTGTAGCAGTATGTCCCGCGGTCCGTGATGAAGGCAGTGTGTTCTTCATCCTTCGAATGCATCTGGATCTAGTTGTACCCAGAGAATGCATCCATGAAAGAGATGAGGTGGTGCCCCGAGGTGGCGTCCATGAGCTGGTTGATCTTCGAAAGGGGGAAGCTGTCCTTTGGGCAAGCACAATTGAGGTCGGTGTAGTCTACACAGATCCTCCACTTTCCATTGCTTTTCTTGACCATGACTACATTCGCCAACCAGCTGGGATATTGTACTTCTCGAACGAAGCCAGCGATGAGGAGCTTTTCCACTTCATCGTTGATAACCTTCTGCCTCTCCGAGGCAAAGCTTCTTTTCTTCTATCAAACTGGGCAACACTTTGGATCGATCTTCAACTGGTGGGTGATGACATCTGGGAGAATACCTGGCATATCTATCGCAGTCCAGGCGAACACATCTGTATTCGTTCAAAGGAAACTCAGCAAGCAAGCCCGTTCATCTTCTGGTAACTGGGCTTCTACCTACACCGTCTTTAGTGGGTCCAAGCCCAGGGGATATGTCAAGAGGTGTTCGACAGGGCCGCCCCTAGGGTCCTGCACCCTTTGGTCGAGGTCGTCGATGTCGGAGTCGGGTTCGGTGCTTCGGGCCCCCGGGATAGCCTGCAAACAATGCGGGACAGGTTGAGGTGCCCCCCTCATCTCTCCCACACCGTAAGAGGTCGAGAATTGCATAAACAATCTTTTAGTGGATACGACCGCATCAAGTAGGTTAAGCCCGGGATGGCCAAGGATAGCATTATATGGTAACGGGTGTTTGATGACAGTAAAGGTCATCATGACTGTGCTCTGCCGAGGTGGTGACCCGGCAGTGACAAGGAGGGTAATTTCTTTCTTGACTTCCACAGAATCTACGGTGAAGCCCACGAGAGGGGTGTGCACTGGCCTTAGCTAATTAGGGGACAAGTTCATCCAAGAGAAAGCGTCATAAAAAAGTACATTCATGGAGCTCCCATTATCAATCATGATGTATCTTACAGGATGCTTGGCGATGGTCATCTCGACCACGACATCATCGTTGTTTACATTTTCTTCTTCATTTCCTTTCCCCTTCATAAAGGGGAGTACATTTTTCAGATCTCTTCCCTTTAGGGCTCTCTTCGATGCGCGCTCTATTCCCCAAGAAATCATGCCTACGGGCTTCTTGATGGATCAATTATCAACTACAAGAGCAGGGGGGAGAGCCGCAAGTGGTTGATCCTCCATCGAAGCCTCACTCTTTACAAACTTCTTGAGGTAGCCTCTCCTGATCAGGTCTTTGATCTCCCTTCTCAGGTTGCGGTAGTCCTCAGTGTCGTGACTGTGATCATGGTGGAACTGGTAGTACTTCGTCTTATCGCGATCGCTTGACTGTCTCAATGGTGAGATCAGTGCAGGCAGCGCTCGTCCTCGATCTCCATAAGAATCTTTGACCTCGGAGCTAGGAGGGGAGTGAAAGTCTTCTCAATAACGGGACCATCTTTCAGCTTCGATCTCGTCCGAAAGTCCACAGGCGACCCAGGTCTCTGCATCCCTGGCGCGTCTCTCGAGGTCGGCTTCTTCTGGGGCTTCCCGTCCAATTCTCTCCTGGTATGGTCGGCCTCCTCGATGCGGATGTACTTGTGGATGCGGAGGAGGAGTTCAGAGTATGTCTTCAGTGGCTTCTTGTCCAAAGAATAAGTCAGGCGGGAGATCTTGAGCCCTCGCTTCAACGTTAGCATGGTGACGGGCTCGTCCAAACTGTAGATCTTTAGGGCAACAACTTTGAAGCAGGTCACGTAGTCCCGCAGGAGCTCATGGTCTTGTTGCTGGATAGAGAAGAGGCTATCCACCTCCCGCGACACCTTTCAACAAGCATCGAAGTGGGCCACAAACCTCCTCTCTAGCTATTCGAAGGAGTCGATGCTTTCGGGCTCGAGGCGGGTGAACCAGACTCGAGCGGCCTTCTTAAGGGTGGCCAGAAAGGCAATGCACAGGAGGAAGTCCGTCGCCCCCTGGACTCTCATTAGAGCCTTATAGCTCTCCAGGTGGTCCATGGGGTCGGTGGTCCTATCATAGGGATCCACCTGGGGCATGCAGAACCGACTCGGAATCGATTCCTCTTGGATTTCCCAGGAGAAGGGAGGTCGGGCATCATAGCCCACTGGCTCCTTGGAGGAGCCCTGTATGTTGACAAACTGGCGGGAGAGCTCCGCCAGCTTGCGCTCTTGTTCTTTTAGGCGCCTCTCAGCCAGGCGCCTGATGGTCTCTTCAATAGAGCCTTCCACTGAGGTCGTTGAAGAAGGTGGAGTTGATAGCTGGGGATGGTCGTGACGGGAGGCCTTGCCTCGACGGTGCTTGCCATGCTTGACGATGGCATTTTCGTCCATCGTGGATCGACTCTCCCGGTCTGCCGACCGTGAATGATTCCTCTTTGCAGGGGTCTGGTGACTCCCATGGGGATTGGTTGTGGCTCGCGGATGGGACGGCCTACCTTGGATGGAGCGCAAGCTTCCATGGGGGCCCGTGGCTTCGGTCGCGGGGGTCCCTGGCTGGGGTTGAGTGACCAAGGAGTATTGTTGGTGCTATAACTATCTCACGACCACGGTCAGCACTTGCATCTGTTGGACAAGTGCAGCATACTGGCCATCTATCGAGGGTGGTTGAGGAGGAGTGGGAAGCTCCCTCTCCGGGCTATGTGGGCCTGGGGGAGAGGGGGCGTCTCCCACTTGGCTGGTGGAAGCTTTTCATCCACGAGTCACCACCATGCTTCGAGCGGAGCTGTTCTCAAGCTCGTAGGGGGGCTTGTTTGTACAGGGGCTTTTCTCCTCCCTTCCTGGCATGCCAATCTATTGCCGACTTTACCATCGTGGCCTGTAGCTACGAAGTGGCATCGGTGTCTGCCCCTTTACTCTAGAATCCTTGTGTTCCTGGACTTGCAAAATAATGTTAGAGGCACGGGCCAGGGATCCCGGTGAGGGCACTCCGATGATCAAGTCAGCGGACGGCAAAGCAGAACATATCTTCCAAGGCAGATCCCATTTTGGTCATCATCCTTAGGAGAGTTTTTAATAAAGGATTGAGTAGAAGAATATGAGAGAGGGGCATGCTTGAGTTGCGGTGACTGTGCTCGTGGGACTCACCCCAGGAGTCTCTCAGGGAGCCTCGTGTCTTTTGGTCACTTGTCTCGCTATCTCGCCTATTTTTTCCCTCTCTTATTACTTACCCTCTTATGTTCTCGCCCATTGGGTGCCCTTTTTAGATCGCCGATCGTTCCAGTGCCTTGATTTTCCCCCTCATGGGGGCTCAGGGGTCAACGATGTCTATTGGCCACTCTCCCGAGATTGTTTCCCCTTATGGTAGGGAGTTAAGTCATGAGCATGTCTTCTTCGGTGTGTTTTCACGAAGGGGGAAATTAGGCAGAAACTCGATCTGGGTGCAGCCACCCTCAGGTCAGAGATCCCAAATACAGCCTTTTCCTTCGAAAAGTTTCAGGTGGTCGATTGCAGGATCTGACACCTCGATTGGGGTGCCCTTCTGCAACTGATGCAAACGAGGTAACGCGCGTCATTCCAGCCTTGGGGCGCCGTACTGGGCGCGTCGCACTGCACGTGCTTGCTTTGATGGCAGTCTTTGGGCTGGTGCCTCCATTCTTCCCAATTCTTCCAGGTAGATGGCTTAACTCTGGCCGAGGTAGGCTTAACCCTTGGGGAGCCACCTGGCAAAGGAGCGGAGGAGGGCTCAACTCCGATCGAGGTGGGATCGACCCTTGGGGAGCTACCTGACGAAGGAGCGGAGGAGGGCTCGAATCCGGCCGAGGTGGGCTCTGTTGGGAAATGCGTCCCAAAGCTAATTATCTACTGTAGACAATTATACATTTGATGTAATTGTATATGAATTATATTATTGAATAAAATATTTATTCTGGCAGTTCATCACCATTTTATCTTTCTGTAATGAGTTCTTGAGTGATGAAGTCCTTAGGACTATTTGTATGTGATATAGAGAGGATATATCATATAGTCCTAAAATTGTTCGCGATCAAATGATACACTTATTTCAGGACGATAGTATATCAAGTATAGGTCGTTGTGTGCCATAGTTGTTGGTTGTCCTCTTAACCAAGGAGTGTGGAGACACTGGTATGGCATGCAGATGTTGTGTTTGACATTTCATCGAACGTGACCCATCTGTACTTTTTCTTCCTAGAGTTTTTGATATGGACGTAGTTATCCCTCAGACATGAGATCGTCATGGTAGCTTGCGAGCAACTCACTATACTTTGGTGCTGGACTATCTGGATTTCTAATCCAGGGATGGAAGGTTTCTGGGTGCAGCTAAGTACTCGTGTAGTAGTGATCGGATCAAGATGGGATTGACCCCTCCAAAATGTTTGGAGCAGATATCTTACTGTGTTTTAATTTAGGAAAACCTTGGCCAGGGTAGTCTCTGTAAAGTATTACAGGACTTGTGAGGTTGAGACACATTATTGATGGACTTTATGGGTTGGGCAGTTTAACCCGAAGTCTTCCTGAGCATTGAGGTCAAAGGGATTAATTACATGATTTATGTATCTCCTGGTTCTTGATTGTTGCTCTGCAACTTCGACCTATCCGGATGTCGGGTGTCATTGCTAGATGGCGACTTTGACTGGTATTGGAAATGCTCCAGTGCTACCGGCTTAGTGTTCGAACCTATAGGGTCACACACCATAGGGGTTTCTACTTAATCTAGTGATCGAAGAATGATTGGGAATCGTTCGTGGACTCACAAAGAAAAAGTATTTTTCCTTATCCTAGTGTCGACACTTGATATTCTTGAAAGTGTCGACAATTGTGTAGGTGTCGACACTTGTTGATTTTGCAAGTGTAGACATTTGATGTCACAAAAGGTTGTGACATAAAATTTTTCACTAAAAGTTGGTGATGCATGGAGGTGAATTAAGTAATGTGATTACTTGATAGCCCAATTTGATTGAGCTATAAAAATCTGGAACGAATCAAATGGAATTTGGTTTAAAATCGGTTTGGATCCAATTGGGTTGAACCCAATGTATGCACACTTGATCCAATTGATTTCAGTTATGAACTGAAATTAATTGAGACATTAATCTGAATTTAAATAGGTTTAAATTTAGTTTTGGGGAGTTATGTAACCTCCCATGACCATAACTTTTCATAACCACCCATAACCCCTCCATAACCACCCATAACTCCCCACTCTCCCTCTCCCTCTCCACCTATATGATGGGCTGAAATGGGAGGACGAAAATAACTGATAATTCAGCAAAGAAATGCTGGAAAAATTAAAAGGGAGGAAAGGGAAGAAACTAAGAAAGGTTCTAGGTTTTGTATGGGTGTGAGGACTTTGGGAAAAGAGTGTGCATGCTTGTACCTAGTGATCTAGGTCTTGGGATTGAGTGTTTGGGAAGGGTTTCAACATCTCATTCTCCACCTCTTGAGTTTCTTCATTCATTCGGAGAGTCCGGTATCGAAAGAAGAAAAGGAGTCCCGATCAAATCGTTCCTCAAGCTAGCACTTGGAGTGGAAGTGGATTTTGAAAGAGCCCCGGTGTGAACCACCTGTAGAGGCCGGACACGTGTGCGGCTAAGCAGAGTTCTTCTACCTCCTCCTGAATCTTCCGCAGCGGAGAGCGTCTCCACTTCATACGAGGTATGGTTTTACATATAGAGATACGTTGCTTTGAAACGTTCATAGTATGAGTTCATGATTTCATAGTTTATATTACTCATTCATGCAAGATCTTGGGCTAAGTAGCATAGAAAAGTTCTAAAAGCATGCTTAGATTAAATATTAATCTTCTTTATTACGTTTCCGCTGTATATTATTTTGAAAAAAATTTAAAATAGAAAGCATGCTCGCTACGTTTTTCCTTTCAGGCTTGACCCTTGGGGAGCCACCTGGCGAAGGAGCGGAGGAGTGCTCGACTCCGGTCGAGGTGGGCTTGACTTTTGGGGAGCCACCTAGTGAAGGAGCGGAGGAGGGCTTGACTTTGACCGAGGTGGGCTCGACCCTTGGGGAGCCACCTGGCGAAGGAGCGGAGGAGGGCTCGACTCCGGTCGAGATGGGCTTGACCCTTGGGGAGCCACCTGGCAAAGGAGCGGAAGTACCGAGCTCGAGTCCAGCCGAGGTGGGCTCGTCCATTATCGGGGCCACCTGGTGAAGGAGCTCGAAAAGAAAATTGATGTGGCGCTATCTGCCTGCCTGGCTGCCGACTAGATCCGAGGTGTACCCCATGTCAGCGATCTTGCTACATCACCTCTAGTACCGAAAAGAGATATCGTCGAGAGGCGTCGCTAGGCAACTTTTCACAGATAAAGAGACACCCTAGGGTGCACCCCCAAAGACCATATCCACCCAATATCAAGCCTCCTCTGTGACTCCAGGCCAAAAATAGGATACAAATCAGACATTGGAACTCTTCCAAACTCTAACATCTACATAGGGATAAACATGGAGACAATAAATAAGACCCTTGGTCCTAGAATATTTCCAAAAGTCTGAATGACCATCCAAGAAATCCAGTGAGTACCATTAGGAGTCAAGAGATCAGTAACAGTCCTATTGTCAGTAACATCCAAAGCAATGAAAGTAGGCCATCGAGCTAAAGGAACATCCAAGATCCATGGATCATTCATGAAATTAATCAATCTGATATCTCCTATCATCCATCTCATATGAGAAGTAACATCAGAGGCCCTTGCCATCATCTCTCTTCAGATCACAGAGCTATGTCGAGTAGTGCAAGGTTCCCCCTCTGCCAACATAGAAGGAGGACCATAGTAAATCCTTATTGATATGGCAACATCGCTGACGTGGAGTGCGTGTCAGATCCAGCTGGATGTCGACGGTGCCACGTGAATTTTTCTTTCAAAATTTTTCTTGGGGCGAGGCATTCCTGCTCCTTCGCCATGTGGCACCCCAAGAAGGGTCCACCTCGGTCGAAGTTGAGCCCTCCTCTGCCACTTAGCCAGGTGTCCGCCTAGGAGGGGTCCACCTCGGTCGAAGCTGGTAGCCTCTGCTCCCTCGCCAGATGGCACCCCAAGATGGGTCCACCTCAACCGAGGTCGAGCCAGGTGCTCCTGCTCCTCCGCCAGGTGGCACCCCAAGATGGGTCCACCTCTGCCAAAGTCGAGCCCTCCTCTGCCACTTCGCCAGGTGTCCGCCCAAGAGGGGTCCACCTCGACCGAAGTTGGTGGCCTCTGCTCCCTCGCCAGGTGGCGCCCCAAGACAGGTCCACCTCGACCGAGGTCGAGTCGGGTGTTCCTGCTCCTTCGCCAGGTGGCACCCTAAGAAGGGTCCACCTCGGTCGAAGTCGAGCCCTCCTCTACCACTTCGCCAGGTGTTCGCCCAAGAGAGGTCCACCTCGATCGAAGCTGGCGGCCTCTGCTCTCTCGTTAGGTGGCGCCCCAAGACGGGTCCACCTCAGCCGAGATCGAGCCAGGCGCTCCTGCTCCTCTGCCAGGTGGCATCCCAAGATGGGTCCACCTCAGTCGAAGTCGAGCCCTCCTCTACCACTTTGCCAGGTGTCCATCCAGGAGGGGTCCACCTCGACCGAAGCTAGCGGCCTCCGCTGCCTTGCCAGGTGGTGCCCCAAGACGGGTCCATCTCAGCCGAGGTCGATCCAGGCGCTCCTGGTCCTCCGCCAGGTGGCACCCCAAGATGGGTCCACCTCGACCGAAGTCGAGCCTTCCTTTGCCACTTCACCAAGTGTCCGCAAAAGAGGGGTCCACCTCGGCCGAAGCTAGCAGCCTCTGCTCCCTCGCCAGGTGGTACCCCAAGATGGGTCCACCTCAGTCGAGGTCGAGCCGGGCGCTCCTGCTCCTTCGCCAGGTGGCACCCCAAGATGGGTCCACCTCGACCAAAGTCAAGCCCTCCTCTGCCACTTCGCCAGGTGTCCGTCCAGGAGGGGTCCACCTCGGCCGAAGCTGGCGGCCTCTGCTCCCTCGCCAGGTGGCATCCCAAGATGGGTCCACCTCCGTCAAGGTCGAGCCAGGCGCTCCTGCTCCTTCGCCAGGTGGCACCCCAAGATGGATCCACCTCGGCCGAAGTCGAGCCCTCCTCTGCCACTTCGCCAGGTGTCCGCCCAGGAGGGGTCCACCTCGGTCGAAGCTGGCAGCCTCTGCTCCCTCGCCAGGTGGCGCCCCAAGACAGGTCCACCTCTGCCGAGGTTGAGCCAGGCGTTCCTACTCCTTCGCCAGGTGGCACCCCAAGATGGGTCCATCTCGGCCGAAGTCGAGCCCTCCTCTGCCACTTCGCCAGGTGTCCGCCCAGGAGGGGTCCACCACGGTTGAAGCTGGCAGCCCCTACTCCCTCGTCAGGTGGTGCCCCGAGATGGGTCCACCTCCGCCGAGGTCGAGCCAGGCATTCCTGCTCCTTCGCCAGGTGGCACCCCAAGATGGGTCCACCTCGGCCAAAGTCGAGCATTCCTCCGCCACTTCGCCAGGTGTCCGCCCAGGAGGGTTCCACCTCGATCGAAGCTGGCAACCCCTGCTCCCTCGCCAGGTAGTGCCCCAAGACGGGTCCACCTCCGTCGAGGTCGAGCCAGGCGTTCTTTCTCCTTCGCCAGGTGGCACCCCAAGATGGGTCCACCTCAGTCGAAGTCGAGCCCTCCTCTGCCACTTCGCCATGGGTCCACCTCGGTCGAAGCTGGCAGCCTCTGCTCTCTCGCCAGGTGGCGCCCCAAGACGGGTCCACCTCAGCCGAGGTCGAGCCAGGCGCTCTTGCTCCTTCACCAGGTGGCATCCCAAGATGGGTCCACCTCGCCCGAAGTCAAGCCCTCCTCTGCCACTTCGTCAGGTGTCTGCCCAGGAGGGGTCCACCTTGGTTGAAGCTTGCAGCCTTTGCTCCCTCGCCAGGTGGCGCCCCAAGACGGGTCCACCTCAGCCGAGGCCGAGCCAGGCACTTTTACTCCTCCGCCAGGTGGCACCCCAAGATGGGTCCACCTTGTCCGAAGCCGGCCCTACTCTGCAAAGCCTCCGGGGGTCAGAGGCACGGGCCACGAGGTCCCTGCTAGAGTCGGCGTGCGGTGCACCCCGTACAGGATCCCAATACGGTACGTAACGATGCGCGGAATCTCATTTACATCAGTTAAGAAGGGCCCCACGATCGAGGTTTTGAATCCTTGCGATCAGGGGCCTGGAATCCAAGAAATCCATAGTCAACGCCCCGAGATGAGAGCTCCCATGCTTGGCTCGAGATCCCGCCAGGTTCCCCCGTTCGTGATAGTACGGCGGACGAGGTGAGCTCGCCGCTTAACTCCCCAACTCGAAGAAGAGGGGAGGAGGGGGGAGAGGAGCCGGGGACCTCCGAGGGTCTCCGGGGGAGGAAACAAAAGCTGAAGGCGGTTCGGTGGTATAAAGGGGACAGGGAAAGTAGACGGAAAGGTAAGACACAAAAAAAGGGAAGCACGCCGAGAGATAACGATGTTGGGGGCTCCCGGAAGTTCCCATACACAAGCCCGGCGGGTCCAGGGTAGGAAGCTGGGCGTCAACCCCTCTCTTTCCCACATTTCTTTCATCAAAACCTCCTCTAAGCACGGAAATCCATCGGAGACCCATCTTAGTGGACCCGTTCCATCTTGCCATTCGCTAACTTGATCGTCGGAGTACCCCCGCCGGAACCCCCGACCCGGGTCTCTGACCTTTTTTTACAGGACCGGAGACTTGGAGATCCCGAGGTAAAGGAGTCCAAGGTCTGGCGCCATCTCATAAGCTACAAGCCACAGTGGTAAGATCGGCAACACTCATCAGGGAAGTCCACATACTCTCCGGCCCCAACATAAGTCTAGCAACATGTCTCCCAAGCAAAGCCTCCCTCCTCATCACCAAAGATTGAATACCAAACCCCTTATCCCGAATTGGCTGACAAACAGCATTCCACCCTAGAAGATGAACTCCCCAATGAGCATTAGAAAAAGCCCATAAAAAAAAATAGATAGTTTGTTCTGCCTTGAGTATCATAAACTTGGGAATAACAATATTAGAGAGCAAAAACACTGGAAAAGAAGTGAGGACTGACCTGACCAAGGTTATCCTATCAATGGAAGATGGGGCTCTACCCTGCCAACCCTCCACCCTCTCCTGAACCGCTTGCACCACCATATCACAGTCTGCCCTACGAAGTCTCTCTCCAGAAATAGGAACTCCTAGGTAACGAAGGCTTCCATCATGAACAGCAATTCCAAGAATCCCCGGATCAAGCACCATAATCGGATAGGAGTCTTTGGGCTAAAGCAAACCTCCGATTTGTGAAGATTAACTCTCTGCCCCGAAGACAAACAATAACGCTCAAGAACCATCTTGAATGCCAATGCCGAAGCCGGTAAGGCCCGGTCCAGTAACAAGCAGTCAACTGCAAACAACAAATGCAAGATCGGGGAAGCACCAGGAGCATGAAGATACGGCTGAAGTGCTGACTCTTGCGCCGCTGCTCGCAAAGCTCGCGATAAAGAGTCAGCACGTATAATAAATAAATATGGTGAGAGGGAACAACCTTGATGGAGGCTGACATTCGAATGAAAGAACTTCGAAGGGGTCTCATTTATAAGAATAGCAAAAGCAAGGTTGATAATGCAGGCCATAATCTAGGAAATCCAATCCTGATGAAAACCAAAGTCTTCTAATTGTGACTCCAAGAACCTCCAGTGCATTCGATCATAGGCCCTCTCCATTTCAAGCTTGATGGCCATCAAAGATCGAGTAGCAGGAGCTCTCCGAAGATCATACATAAACTCCCGCACTATAAGAATATTGTCAGAGATACAATGACCCCCAATAAAAGTACCCTGCTCGAGAGAAATAAGCTTAGGAAGAATAGATTTCATCCTATTAGCCATACATTTAGCACATTTAGCACCGAGTTTATGTAGAGTATTGCATAAGCTGATGGGCCTAAAGTGACTCGGCTCGGAAACATCATAACGTTTCAAGATAAGAGTCACAAAGGTTTGCTTCCAGTAGTCAGACATGTGTCCAGTAGCAAAAAATTTATGCACTGTAGAGACAACATCCCGCTAGATGATACACCAATATCTCCTAAAAAATAAAGAAGGAAATCTTTCAGGACCTAGAACTTTATCCTCATCCATAGATCAGAGGACAGACCGAATCTCCACCGAAATCAGACTAAGCAGGCGACAGTTCTCATATAGAGGAACCTGAGCCTTAGGGCGGGGAGAGTAGAAGGGGAGAAGATCCTCCATAGGCCCAGCCCACCTAGAAGAAAAGAACCTGATGATCTCATGCCTAATATCATCAGCATCCTCTAACCAACTCTCCTCCGAAGATCGTAGGGCTCTGATCCTGTTCTGTGCCTGCGGATGATATTAGCCTGATAAAAGAACCCAATATTCCTATCCCCCTTCTTCAACCACTATATTCTGGACTTTTGCCTCCATAGAATTTCTTGTTGACTTAGAAGGGTATAATGCATAGACAGATTGCTTCGTAGAGCAGCCAAATCAGAAGCCCCCAACCCCCTTCCCTCTCCTCCTTCTCCTAAAGGTCATTGATGGAGGTCTCCACCGAATTCAAGGAAGAGGAAATATTACCAACTTCCTCCTTATTTCACCTGAGAAGATGATGCTTGACTAAAAAGAGCTTGCGAGAAATTCGATACCTCGCATCCCCGTGAACTGGCAACCTCCACACCTCCCTAACAATATCCTATGATCTAAGATAAGCCAACCATAACTTTTCAAACCTGAAAGGAGCATGGCAAGGGGCCAAGACTGTAGTAGTAAGGAGGATCGGATAGTGGTCAGAAGCAAATCTAGCCAGATGTCGAACTTGGTGCTCAAGAAAGATGTAGTTGGAGCCACTTCGGAGTAGCAAAAATCATGTCCATACATTCCCAAACTCTAGTCCCACCAGATCGATATTGCACCAAGTAAAGCAGGACCCCATAAATCCCAAATCCATCAAATCATTAGCTAGTAAAAATTGGACAAACTTTCTAGAAACAACATCCTCCACAAAAGATCTTCCACCTCTCTTATCCTTAGCACCAAGCATATAATTAAAATCCCCCGCAATGACCATAGATATGCCCTGGTCAACTAATGCAGAAATTTCTTGCCACACTATCCTCCTCTTCCTGTAACTTATGCTAGCATATATCCCAGAAAGTATCCAAGTAGAACCACAATTCTCCTTCATTCACATTGTTAAGATGGACTGTATCAAATAAGAAACTCATCATATAAATATCATGAAAATAAAGAAAAGTCTTCTTGCTCCGTTCAAAGAGAAAAGATAATAAAAAAAAAAAAATTAGAAAGATAATTTTTACATTTCATAGAAAGTAGAAATTTAGCCTTCCATATTATGTAAAGACTTCTAGAGAAGATGAATTTTGAAACTTCTCTTCATCAAAGTCCTTTTTTATCTTTAAAAATATACTTTTAAGATCCACGGTTGATATTTTATAAAATATCAATGATAATATACTGAATAATGGTGTATGTAATTATGAAATGTACAAATATTAAAAATATCATTTAAGTATTATCCTTATAAATATTTATACTATATTATATTAATATTATCTTGATATTTAAATTAATAAAAATATAATATTTAAATTAATATTAATATTATAGTATTTATAATATATTAATATTATTTTAATATTTATACTAATATAATATTTTTGTTAATATCAATATATTAATATTAAAATATTAATACTTGTATAATAGTATTATATTAATATAATAAATTATAATGACCTAATATTATACTATAATATATTTATATTATATTAATATCAATATTAATATAATATTATTTTATATATAAAATTTAAAATAGAAATATAATTTTATATCTATTAAAAATATAATAAATATTTTATTAAGTTTTTTCATGAATGTTCGATCAATATAAGTTATTATATATAAACTATTTTTTCCTGATCAATCAAATATATTATAATTTTAAAAATATTAATTATAATTAAAATTATATTTAAAAAATATATTATTATTATTTATATTAAAATTATTTTAGATATATTATTTAAAATTTTATTTATCATAAATTTTAATAAATCAGATAAAACAGACTTCATTTGGATCGAAGCAGACCGGGTAGCCGTCGAGCCCGCTGCAATTGCCACCAAGAAGAGCAGCCTGGTCCTTCTTGCATGGGGCCGCAGAATTTACATGCGGTGGAAAATCAGAAATTGCTATAGCGGTTGGTGTCGCCGGGTACCGTGAGAATTTGTTCGGCGAGCGGTCAAGAGTGTGTGTGTCCCACCAGTGATGATGGTAAGGAGCGACCCCGTAATTAAATCGAACACCTTTCAGAATTGGAAGGACGATTTTTAGTTACAGCCAGCCTTAAGATTTGCGAAGAGATGCTTGACGGTGACCGTGGACAAGGTAGCTGGGAAATTGATTTGTTATCATTCCCATAGCTAATACCAAGCTGCGGTAGCGTAACGTTGGGATTGCAGTCTGTTGTCATCCAGTTGTTTTACCCATTTTGGATTTGCAACTTGGTTGGTTCAAACTTGATTGGATCAATCGGTGCACTCAATTTAGAATCACCTAAGGTGCTATTAAACATATTACTGATGATCATTAGAATAATGTGGTCACTGAAATGACATAAACACCGAATGATATATAAATACTGAAATAATGTATGATTACTATATTTAGTATATTACTAAAATATTATTAGAAATAAAATTTTATTTGATATATCATCAAATAGTGATAGTAATAACTAATAATATATAAAATATTATAAATAGCTTTATATATAAGTATGTAATAATTATTTTATAAATTGATTATGCATTCTTCATTTACAATTTCTCACAAAAATATGTAATAATAATAATTATAATAATAATAGTAATAATAATAATAAAAATAATAGTAATAATAATAATAATAATTACTATTATTTTTATTACTAGTACTATTACTATTATTGTTATTATTGTTATTACTACTATTATTTTAGGTATCTATTGTGATTAAGCTATTAAAATGATGATAAGGATTTTTTTCAATTATCAAGGATAAATTTAATTAAACTTTTTTTGACTAGGGATATTTTTATCTCAAAATAATTTTAGTATATCACTAATACCCGGTGATGTGCTATCACCTAGGATATGCAAGGTAATAGCATCACTATACAATATGGTAATGCTATCACCGAATTTATCACTGGATTCATCATTACTCGATCGGATTTTGCAATACCAAACAACATGATCACATCACCTAACTCACATTATTGGAGTGATGTGATATTCATATCATCCCTAACCAAATAGTACCTAATTATTTATATATAGAGAGAGGGGTGATAGACTTGTTGCGGTACCATCTACATTGATATTACTTGTGAAAAAATCTTTCATACAGAATACGGATCCTCGTGTCTAAGATCGCAATGTCATTATTAATACTGCAAGAGAAGAAAGAAGAAAAAGAGAAAACACAATCAAATAGGCATGCAAGGTTTTACTATGAAAAAAAATATAAAGGAGATCTTACACTTTTACCCTGTACAAAAAAAATCAATAAGAAATCCAAAAATCCCTCTCATAAACTTTCAACTCTCAAGAAGACCCTCTAGCCCATACAGACTTTTCCTACCACTACCACACTCTCTCTAACTCTCTATCCCTCTTTTTATAGATCTTAGAGCTGCATATTGGTCTCCCTGTCTAAGAGCACTTTGATAGGAATCCAGATATTCAAACTACATAAAGCTTTCAAACCCATTCCAACTATTGTTTGACTTCTTAGAAGTCGTCGACCGTCCGATCATCAACAAACATGCAAGATCAGCCCAAAATCCTGCCATATCAAGTCTAAATGAAGTCAGAACATCCCCCTGACCATTGGATTTTGCCCGGGATCGCGCGAAGCCATCTGATTATGCAAAGCCATGCCATAGACCATGAGAAACACCCTGGAAATGCTATGGACCATGCAAAACATGCGGTGCATAAACCGTGCCTATGTATCACAGGAAACACCTTTGTGAACCCTGCGAAAAATGGTCCATGGTGCTAAGCGTGTGCACTACATGCCGGCTTGGGTCATACCCACCAGTCCGCATGCTTGGCTATGTTGGCCTAGGATGCGTGCTCACCTGTACTTGGATCTGCTACAGGCATGGTTTGGATCTTCTACAGGATTCATGAGTTAAATGGACTTCTTATAGGCCAAATCGAGGCACCAAACCCAATAATCTCTATCTTGACTCGATGTTTAGCCTCCATCCGACTTTGAGAGTTTGTAAGTACCACCACCATACCTTGAGGCAAATATCTTACTGATTATGGATGCGCAAACATGAGAGTTGGGCTAGGCCTCTCGATCCCGTTTCCATTTTGTGCATGTTCACTTTGACCTGACACCTACTCGAGGAACCTTCTATGGTAATAGAAACTTCACCTTGTGACATCGCCTATCGTCCTTTCTAGTCTCTCGTCTCATGCCCGATCCACCTATATATGGACTCCATCTTGCATCGAGCTCCATCTTCCACCAGGAACTCCACCTCATACTGAACTCCTTGTCATGAGTAGCATCCTCTATACTTCTTCCCCTTTATAATGATCCTATTACCATGGATAACCTTTAGGATTCCATCACCAGCCCTCCATGTGTCGCTATTTGAATCCAATATACTTAGTGAGATTATATTCTTGTTGAAGCTGGATATATATCAAATCTTGTCCAGTTTTCTTGATATTCCATTATGAAGCTTTAAATTGACTGTTCCTTTGCTCTTGATCGCATAGCTCAATCCATCTAGTAGGTGGACATCATCATCTTTACTCTTTAGAGAGTCGAACAACTTCTCTCTGCAACACATATAATGAAAACATGCAAAATTTAGAATCCACTATTGAAAAAAAAGAGTTACCTTATCAAATACCATGAGCGTCTCACCGTATCCATCACTATCGTAACCATCGACCACAATCACAGTAGCCTTCTTTCAATTTTTGAGCTGCAAACAATCTCTGACATAATGCCCTAACTCGTCATACCAATAGTACTTGATCTTGCTAATGTCCTTCGACTTGAACTTGGATCGCACACCATGCAATCCTCCACCATTTCATCTTCTACCATTAGCTCCTCCAGAGACAACCAATGCTGAGTTCTCGCATGCACTTAAAACTTGGCTCTCTTGCCTGAGAACCTCATTCTAAAGAAATACTAAAATAACATCTTCCATTTTGATGGTGCTCTTCTCTACTAAAAGAGCAATCATCAATGACTCAAAATAGTGCAAAAGTGACGATAGCAAAATCAATACCCTTATCTTCTCTTCAACCTTCTCACCTATATTGAGAAGATCAGGGAGAATCCTTTGAAAATTATTCAGATGCTCCCGCATTATCCATTCTTCGCTCATCCATTGTTGATAGAACTGCTTCCAAAGAAAGAGCATGTTGATAAGGATTTTTTCATGTACAATTTTTTAAGCTTCGCTTATATCGCCATCGAAAAAGTTTCATTCAGTATATGGATCACCATGTCATCTATCAAATACTTGCAGATCATACTCACCACCTGTATCTAAAGTTCCTTTCAAATCTTGTCCTTCATGGTGGCTGGCCTCTCTTAACATATAAGAGCATAAATCAATCCCTACTAGATGAGCACGTCTTTCACTCTCGCTTGCCAAACAAAAATTACTCTTTTCATTAAACCAGTTGATATCGACTTTGATTGCACCTGTCTTTTCCATCTTCTTTGATCTCAATCAACATGGATAATCTGGACAACTCAGAGCTTTAATATTAATTATTATGGTACGACCTATACTGATACTATTTATTGAGAAATTTTTTGTACAAAATATGGATCCTCGTGCCCAAGATCATGATATCGTTATTGATGCCACAAGAAAAAAAAAAGAAAAAAAAATATAATCAATAGAGTATACATGGTTTCACTATGAGAAAAAATTACAAAGAAGATCTTTCACTCTCATCTTATGCAAAAAAACTTAGCAAAAAATCTAAAATCTCTTTTACAAGTTTTCAACTTTCAAGGAGACCTTCTAATCCCTACAAACTTTCTCTACAACTACAATACCCTCTCTGGTTCTCTGTCCCTCTTGTTATAGATCCTGAGGCCACATACCGGTCTTCAGGTTGAAGAGCACTTTGACAGGAATCCAAAGGTTCAAACCGTATAAAAAAAGGCTTTCAAACCCATCTCCAACTATTATTTGACTCCCTGGAAGTAGTCGATCGTTTGATTGTCAACAAACATGCAAGATCATCTTGAAATCCCACTAGATTAAGCCTAAACAAAGTTGGAATGGCCCCTAACCATAGAATCTTGCTTAGGAACACGCAGAGCTATTCGATTGTGCAAAATTGTATTATAAACCATGAGAAATGCTCCGAAAATGCTATGAATCGTATAAAATGTGCAGTGCATAGACCGTGCCTTTGTGCTCCATGGGAAACACCTTTATGAACCACATGAAATGTGATCCACGGGGCCGAGCGCATGCATCGCACGCTCTTGCATTTACATGCAGGGCTGTGCCGGCCTGCGCCATGTGCCCGTGCGCACCTGGGTCTACTGTGGGCATGGTCTGGGTCTTCTATAGGATTCATGGGTTAGATAGGCTTCTTCCAGGCCAAATCGAGATACCAAACTCCTTACCAAATTTGGCTCCAAATCTAATCAACCTCCTCACCATTCGATCCACATGGAGATCTATACAACAAAAAAAATAATGGCCATTTTTCTCTTTATTAAAAATTTAAAAAATAATAAAAAAATTAATTATTAATGTTGATATAGAATTGAATACCACATACCATAAATGTGGATAGAAAGTTTATATTTATTCTGAAGCATTTGTATTTATCGTGCAAAGTTTGTATTTATTTTGAAGGAGTTTGTATTTATTCTTGAATATTTATATTTATCATATGGAATTTATATTTATTTTAAAGTGTTTATATTTATTGTGTAGAGTTTGCATTTATTCTAGAACATTTCTATTTATTATGTTTGTATTTATTTTATACTCGTTTGTATGTATTTTGAAAAGATTTATGTTTATTCTAAAAAGATTTGTATTTATTCCATCTAAAGTTTATGTTTAACCTAGAGTACTTGTATTTATTACCGAGAGACAAAAAAGTGGGCTATCCTATCATCATTAATAGTCTTAGCAATTATTAATATATCATTAATATAGGAGCAAAAGTTTGTAATTATTTTGAATCATTTTATTTATTATGTTTGTATTATTTTAAACTTGTTTGTATTTATTATGAAAATATTTATATTTATTCTAAAGGAGTTTATATTTTTCTATTTGAAGTTTAAATGAAATGCTTATGTTTATTACTTGACCGTTAATGTGGATGAGATAGCTACTTTTCATTTTTCTATAATAAATACAAATGTTTCTGGGATAAACATAAGCTTTAGATGAAATAAATACAAACTCTTTCAAAATAAATACCAACTTTTGTAGAATAAATATAAACAAGCTCAAAATAAATACAAATATAATAAATACAAACAAGCTTAGAATAAACACTGACTTTCAAAATAAACATCAATTTTTGTAGAATAAATATAAACAAGCTCAAAATAAATACAAATAGAATAAACAGAAACACAAACTCAAAATAAACATAAATAGAAACACTCTACAATAAATATAAATACAAATCAATGAAAAAGTGACCATCAACTTTTTGGTTTGTTGGAAGAATATCCAAGCATATCTGATAGTAGGGAACTTGACGAGCTGAATGAGCCAAGTTGACTTCTCTCTTTCTCTCCCTCTATATATATATATATATATATATATATATATATATATATATATATATATATATATATATATATATATATGTGTGTGTGTGTGTGTGTGTGATGTGTACCAAGTCAAGCATGTCATTTAACTTACCGGTCAAGTTGAATAAGAGTTAATCCTTTAATATGATTGCCATTATTGCCTCTCTCATGTCTCATCATATGTGGCTTGGGAGGGGTTAGAATAGTGCCCATGATAGCAAGGATGTGAAGTAGAGATGGTGGTAGGAAAAACATGAGGCAGTAAACTATAAGTTGTATTGTAAAAGATGGTGAAAAGACTCATGGAGATACCACCAAGATGGTTGCCCAGTTGGATAGGCCTTATCTCACATCCATTTGGCACGAGTTTGAGAAAGAATGTCATGGCTAACTCAATTAAATCCATGGTTAATCCCTGGAAACCGTATCAAGTAGGATGGGCGAGGAACTAGGATTCTCTTATTTTTTATATTGTCCAACTGGTACCTTAGTAGTGTTGAGTTGATGTACTTACCTTTGGGTGGAAAGAGGTTGCGTAAATCTAACACCTCATATCAAATATTTTTCGATAGGGATGGGGGCCTTCGGGAGTAGCTATACTAGGTTTACCCCCATCCCTTTTTCTTACCAAAAAAAGATTCATAGAGATATGTTTAGTTTTACACTAATTCCATACTAAATATATCCAGAATGCTTATACATGACTAAGAAATTAAAATTATATTTTTTGGACTATTTTTTTAATAAGATCCTGCACCATTAAATGGTATTAGAGTAGATGCAACCACAGTGCATGCAAACCAAGTAACACTATAGAATAGGTCCTTTAGGACTGACTAATTAAGTTTAATTATAATGTCTGTGATTAAATTTGTAGCACTTATAAATTTATGATGTTTGTGATTAAATTTATAGTATTTATAAATGGATTTAAATCCTTAGTAGGGTAAAAATGCCAAAATTTAAATAAAAAGATTTGTGTGGATACGTGCTTAGTTTCATATTGGCTATGTAGTGATTAGTTCATAGGTGCTAAGGTCAAGAAATTTTAATAATACTTTCGATCCATCTTTTGGATAAGATACTAGATTGGTACTAATAGAGAGACATGTAAATTCAATGGTGGTAGGAAGGTTCAAAGGTAATATGGTAGAGGTAAAGGTAACAGTGAAAATGTTGGAGATTCCAAGTATTGATCTTACTTGTTGGGAGATTCGGACCAGCACCTACATAGCAAAAATAAAGAGGAAGAAATTAAGAACCAACCTTCTTGATTCAAAAACCAGCAACAACCTATTTTTGGATTCAATATCATGCAACAAAGGAGATATAGAGAAGAGATGTAGGAGAAAAAGAAAGATTGTATTCCTTTAGAGAAGAACCTTATTACAAAACAAGAACCGAGATATCAGCCTCCTCCCACAAACCCGAGAAGAAGCCCCACCTGCGGACAATACCTTAACGCATGTTCTCCTCTCCAAAGCCCCGTGGAACATCCCACGGTACCAAGCCCTCCACATGATATCTCCCTCACGTGCCCCTCTCTGCAAGCCCAAGCCATGATCATGCCTCCTTTCATTGGAAAGAGCTCCACCTACGGACTACCTCATGCAGGATCCTCTCACGGCCAAGTCCTCCATGTGGAAAGTCCCTCTATGTTGTCTCGTCCCAAAAGGGGGCACTCCAAGATCAGTCCCTTACGGTCTTCTCATGACCGTGAGATGTCTTCACGCTCCAAGCCTTGGTCGGCCTCTCTGCAAATCGAGAGACCCCAAAAGTGTCGGTCCCTCTTGGATGCTCCTCCAAGTTCATGCACGCCCCCTCTTCTTATAGAAGAGTGGGCGATGAAATATTCCTCAAGTTAGGCGTCAACCATCTTGGACTTCTTGGACTCATCTTGGGCTAACAACTTTTTGAATCTGTTAGGACTCAATCACATTGACGGTTAGGACTTGTCATGGGCTAATAATAAACTGATTATGACACCTCACATGGTTGGGATTCCTAATTGGTTACAACCAATCAACTGATTAACCTCCTAACCAACTTAACAAACCTGGACCCAACCCCATAACCCAATTGGGTTATGTTACAATCTCTCAAAAAACTTCCCTCAACAAATCGATATGAGAAAACTTTCAATCTTAGATCAAGTCCCCTGACCCAACATGACTCTGGGGCCCTCCTGGAACACCTCCAGGATCTTTGGAACATCTCTAGAATAGCTTGGGATACGCCCCCAAGCTCCAGGGATCGCCTCCAACATCCCTGCCATGGTCTCCTAAGTCTCTCCAAGGCTTGGAAGCACCACACAAAATCCTATAATCTCCACCTTTGTACCTCCAAGCCTTGGCAAACCTGGTAATATCCTCTTGCACAACTTCGCTATAACTGCATGTTCTAACAGCTCCTTGTGCAAATCTCCTTGTCTCTGCCAACACCCTTCAGCTGCTAAGCTCACGTGGAGGCCTTTGGGATGACCACCTCCATAGCTGAAGATCCTTGCTCGTATCCTTGGCACCATGATTGTAGCATTCTTTCTGCTTGGCAACTGCATTAGACTTTTCCTTGGACTTCCCTGGAGAGAACACATCGAACCTAAACCGGGACTCACTGTAACTGGAGCTCTACCTGACACCATCTTTTCAGAGCCATGCCAATCTCTGCACACTTCGCTCCACCTGGCTAAGTGCATCCCTGACACCTGTGCTAGGATATGGCCAGTATCCCTGCACCTCCCGCTCTAAACTCATATTTAATCCTGCTCCATCCATGAAGCCACCTCTCGCCGGTGCTCTACCTGAAACTGAAGTCCCATTGATGCTACAGAAAGAAACCCCGAGGCCAACCACTAAATGCTTCCCTATTGAGCCTCCTGTTGCACCTCATACTTCGTCGCTGCCTCCTCAGACCTTTTGCATCCCACGAACCTCTCCAAGATCATTTCGGATACACTGCATCCCGCAGGCTCCTCCGAAACCTAGGAGATCATCCCAACTCCTCTAACCTAGCAACAAAACCTAGCAACCATCTCCATAGGCTGCTCCATCATGTCCCAGCTTGTCTTTTGGCTGCATGATGTCCCTGACGCTCCCTGAGACCTGTCCCAATGGTCTCCTTGAGCTGCCATCTCCATCTACTCCAGTCTTTGTCCCTAGGCCAATGCCGCCATACTGGGATACTCTCGACTGCTCGATACCCCGGCGCTCTCTAAGACTGTCCCCTATCTCCTTGAGCTGTCTTTGGTATCGTCTCTACTGATATACTCCGGCGAACCTGAAAAATCTGGGCTTTTCCTTTCTCCATCCTTGACAAGCTTTGCATGACCGTTTGCACCCTTCTTGCTGTCTCCAGAGCTGACATCTTCTCGTTAAAGCCACCTCGCCTCCCCAGCTGGAACATCAACCATTGCTCCACAACTCCTGAGACTCATGCGCCACCTACTCTTGACCTCGAACTGATATCTTCCTGCTCTGTCCTCATGACTGCAACACCAACCTGTGCTTCCATAGTATACCCAGATAGCTATGCAAACCTAACGCCAATGTCAGACCTCTTCTCCATCCACTCATGAACTGCCATCCCCTCAGGCTTTTCCTCCAAAGCCACGTGCAGAGAATACTGCACCAACAAATCCTCTACCCTAACCTTCCATATAGAGAAGCTTCCCTTTCTATTAAATTTCTCAAACTCCACCTTGTTACCGGTATTCATAGTCGATCAGGCCATAGAAAACCAACTCAAACTCATGATTTGAGAAAACCTCGAAGGGATCCTGGGTAGAAACCCTACAACGCTTGGACTGCATGCGGTAGGGTGCATCTTCTTCCTTCTTGGGGATGAACAAGGGAGTAGCACCTCCTTCTTCGTTGAATCCTTATCTCCCAACGCTCAAACCAGGCTCTATTATGCTTCCGCTCGAACCTGGGCTCTGGAACCAGAATCTGATACTAGTTGTTGAGATTCCTAGGCATTGATCCCACTTATTGGGAGGATCCGGACTAGCACCTATACGTAGCGGAAACCAGCCTGTTCTGGATTCAATATCATACAACAAATGAGATATAGATAAGAAATGTAGGAGAAAAAGAGAGATTGTATTTCTTTAGAGAAGAACCTTGTTACAAAACAAGAACCAGGACACCGGCCTCCTCTCACAAACCCAAGAAGAAGCCCCGTCTGCGGACAATATCTCAACGCAGGTTCCATCTCCAAAGCCCCGTAAAACATCCCATGGCACCAAACCCTCCATGTGATATCTCCCTCACGTGCATCTCTCTGTAAGCCCAAGCCATGACCATGCCTCTTCTCACCAGAAAGAGGTCCACCTACGGACTACCTCATGTAGGATCCTCTCACGGCCAAGTTTCCCACGCGAAAAGTCCCTCCACGTGGTCTCGCCCCAAAGGGGGGCACTCCAAGATTAGCCCCTCACGGTCTTCTCATGACTGTGAGGTATCTTCATGCTCTAAGCCTTGGTCGGCCTATCTGCGAACCGAGAGACCCCAAAGGGGTCGGCCCCTCTTGGACGTTCTTTAAGTTCATGCACGCCCCCTCTTCTTATAAAAGAATGGGCGGTGAAATCCTCTTCAAGTTGGGTGTCAACCATCTTGGATTTCTTGGACTCATCTTGGGCTAACAACTTCTTGAATATGTTAGGACTCAATCACATGGGCAGTTAGGACTTGTCATGGGCCAATAACAAACTGATTAGGACACCTCACATAGTTGGGATTCCTAATTGGTTACAACCAACCAACTGGCTAATCTCCTAACAAACTTAACAAATCTGGACCCAACCCCATAACCGAATTGGATTATGTTATAATCTCTCAAAAAATTCCTTCCAACAAAGCAATGTGAGAAAACTCTCAACCCTGGGTCAAGTCCCCTGACCCAACATGACTCTGGGGCCCTCCTGGAATACCTCCAGGACCTTTGGGACACCTCCAGAATAGCTTAGGACACGTCCCCAAGCTCTAGGGATCGTCTCAGCATCCCTGCCATGGTCTTCCAAGTCTTTCCAAGATTTGGGAGCACCACACAAAATTTTATAATTAAATCAGCACCTAGGGATCTCAACAGAAAAGGAAGAAATTTGATGGTTGATAGGAGGAAGAAAAAGAAAAGCAATAACTAATGATTAATCTCTGTCCAACCAAGCCACACAGAAAGTTCATTTATTGCAGGGAACATTCACAATAGAGATGGCTCAGGAAATCACTTCACTAGCCATTCCAAAGTGTCTTTGCGAGGATCAGCGCATCTGGAGTCCAGCAAGAACAAAGAAATTCAAAACACAGGTTGTCCGTAGGCTCTCACTTGACACTTCCGGCTATGAATCTCCAATGATATATGGATGTGTAGATCAGCAAACTATCGAGAAGCCAGGTTCTTCCAAGAATTAAATTATTTTGGTAGAAAGTTGCATGGCAGCGTCTTGCTTGCAAATTAATCTATGCTTGTACAAAGAGTTGTGTGTGATCCTATGGCTGCAACTTGTGATATTTGCGATAACGGAAGAGGATATCGATCATATTTTGGTCAAATGTCCAGTAGCAAAAGAATCAGGGAAGTGTGTCTCTTGATGCTCCGGCATCATCTCTAACCATGGATTTACGGCCTAGCTGGGACACATGCAGCTCTAGAAGCTCTCTTTTGACTTCCATTCTCTGGGTCAGTTGGGTACCCCATTATCCTGGATTGGCGAAAATAATTTCGATGACTAGCTAGAGATCATACGGGTAAGAATAAGATCCTTGTTGCAGGCTCAACATGCTTCCTATCGACCTCATTTCCATTTTCTCAATTAAGGGCAGCACGGACAGTCTAATGCATAGTACCTGTTCTAACACTGAAAATTTTGCTTGAGGAATGCTTTGAAATGATCATAAAATATTATTAGTGGCAACTTGAAGACAATAACGTCCAACCCTCTCCCAAATATGTACTCCAAAACTGCCTCAATACTTATTATTATTGTCAGATCACCGTTCAATAAAGTTGCAGCGATATCGGGAAGCCCTCCAATCCTCTGCTCCTGGCAGTGCATCGAGTGGTCCTGTAAAAAATTTCGGGATCAGGATTATCGATGGGGACACCATGATAATCAAGTCAGAAATGAAGATTGAAATGGACAACAGTATCTCGAGCAATGGAATATAATGATGAAAGAGTCAGAAATGAGCATGTGAACAAAATGATAACCCGCATCTCTGTCAAGTATCCCACTGGCTAATTTATAGCATCATGCGGGAAGATAAAGAGCTGTTAGGGAGGTGGTGCCTTTTGACAGGTTTTGGTAGAATAGGGATGGCAATGGGCTAGGTTCGGGCCAGGTACATAACTATCCAAACCCAAACCCGAATACCCAATAAACTATCCAAACACGGCCCAAACGCTATGGACTGGGTTTTTTTTATCCAAACCCATCTCAATCGGGTATTGGGTAATTCGGGTTTACCCGGCCCGAACCCAATTCAGTCGTATTAAATTTTTTTTTCATTTTTGTCAACTTTAAAATCATCTAGCATTTTATAAATCATACATACATTAAATAAATAAAATTTAACTATATTTTTAGTTTAACAGCATTTAGTTTCATATTCAAATAAAAATTTAAATTATCTTAAATAAATAAAATTTAATAAGACTTAATTCAATACTTCTGAAGTAAATAAAAATATAATATATATTAATTATATATATTTAAATATTAAAATAATTCGGGCCAGGTTCGGGTTGGATGTATAACTACCCGGTCTCGGTCCAAATCCAAAGTTAAGCATTCGGGTTTTACCCAAACCCGGCCCAAACCCAGTCAAAGCGTTGACTACCTGGCCCAATCAGGTCGGGCCAGGTCGGGTACCCATGGATTTGGATTTTGTTGCCATCCCTAAATGCCAGGATATGCTAAGATGGTGTCAGGTTTTGGAGTGCTGTCGAGTATCCATTACAATGTTAGAATCTTGTCTTCCACAACCTTCCGCCGAGATAGCTGGAGATTGTTGAGGTTGCTAGAACAGCTTGGAGAGTCAGTCGTTGAAAGTCGATCATTGAAGGTCAGCCATTGAAGGGCTAGATCATGAAGAGTCGGCCATTGAAGGGCTAAATCATGAAGAGTCGGCTATTAAAGATCGGCCATTGAGAGATTGAACTATGGAGAGTCAGCTATTGAAAGTCTGCCATTGAAGATTGATTATCGAGGAACCGGACTATAAAGAGTCGGTCATTAAAGATCAGCCATAATAGTGCCATAATAAATTTAATGCTACCATAACATTTACAAGTTCTTCTAAGCGAGTTATACATATAGAGAGGTTGATTATGATGCAAACTGGATGGATTCCATGAACTACCGTCATCTTGGTTAGATGTCATTTCTCTTTGTTATGTTCTTTTTCTGAGATTGTGTTATGTAATACTCTATTTGCCTTATAGTCCTATATTTTAATATCAACCCCCCCAAAGGCTATAAATGGATCGGGTTGACCCGTAACCCGACCCGTTTAGACACGATCCAATCTATTTTTATGGATCTGTGGATCCGGGTCGGGTCCTAAAATTAAACCCATTCCATTTTTCGGATCGGAACTGGGTTTACTGAATTTGGACCGGACCCGACCCGACTCAAATATACTAATACTATTATGATCATATCTATTTGGATCTTTAAATTATAATTTAAAATTTATATGAAACTTATTTTTAATATAGAAATAGAGTTATAATTATTTTTATATCTTAATTTATTTTGAAAATAATGTTATTCGTTATCTATTTTATGGTTAATAATAGTTGGCTATGTAATAATTGAAATACGATTATCTATTTTTTATTTAGGTCATATTTAGATCTAATTTTTTTAGATTAGAACCGGGTTATTTATGGACTCGATGCAATCCGAATGACCTGTTAAAAATTTTAATAGTGAACTCGATCCGACCTGATCCGATTTTTTTAGTAAATTGGGTCTGGATCTAATATCAGGACTTGATCAAAGAATTGGATCCGATCGGAATCACTCAAAAAAAAAAAAATCCTAGCCAACCTTTATCGGCTTTCGATATTTTTTCCTTAATTTATTTAATATTTGTCGTTTAAGATTCCAGTATGAGAAATGGTTTGTGACGTTATAGCGCGCTGGAGGTGATGCCAAAAGCTTGCATCGATCACAAGTTTACCAAAAAAAAAAAAAAAAAAAAAGCTTACAGCACAAGAAACACCACAATGGATTTAGGAACCAGGAGTACATGTTGGAAAGCTCCATGCACTGTTTAATTAGGACCCACTAAAAAGCAGGCCAATAATATTATCCAGAATTTGATACGGCAATTTTTTTATTTTTCTAAAAGAAGCATATGATGTAGGGTATGATGGTAAATATGTCATTTATCTGATCGTTCTGGTCAGCTGGTCTATGGTGGAGTAGAGAGAAAGAGAGAGGATCTGTGATGGGCAGCTGGACTGGAGGGAGGGGAAGACATTAGGGTTATATCCTTTAAGAATGATTTACCTTCTTTCACATCACCGATCGACCATTAGATCATCTAACATTTATTTCAAGATCCATATAGACAGGTAAAAAAAAAAAAAAGAATACTTTGAAATATATATATATAATATAATTTAATGGTTGACATCATAAAAAAATATCAACATTTTTTTTTTTCCTGCAAAAGATCGACTCGAACTCCAGAGAAAGAATGGTGAGAACGATAATAAACTACCAGCAATACAATAGCCAATGAGAGTAGCTGTGGTGGCGGTTGAGTTGAGTAAGCCAATAGAGACGGATCAATAAAATGACACAAATGGTCTCGAGATTTTATAAATATTATAAAAATTTTAGTACATGTGAGAAATCATATTCTATATAGTATGCGCCATGTGATGGTATGATATGTCGGCCATTATTTTTATAACGATGCACCGAGATCAGACTTGATAAATAAGGTCTAAAAATTAAATAAGACGTTGTAATTAGTATGGTGCACCATGATATGATATGATGCATGGAGTGCAGGGCACGAGTTTAATTTGGCTTATGCAATTAATCTGAGCCGTGGAACAGCAAAAGAACAGGAGCTATTAAACTGCTTAAGGATTTGTACCGATTGCAAGGCCAAGGCATTTCCTATATTACTTTTAGCACTTCCCCATTTTGTCTTTGCAAATCTTCTTGTTTTGTCTTCATATATATTATTTTTAATCTTCGAAATGTCAAATATAACCTTGATTTATGACTCATCTAACACAAACTAACCTCTTCTCGGCATGGATTCCGAACCAAAAAAAAAAAAGGTTAGATGGGGCTTTACAATGCGATGAGAAAATATATAAACTATGAAATCAGCACAATTTGCGAGGCCATGTGTGTACGGGAACATCGATCCTTTTCGATCCATGCATGCAACAAAGTTTTTTCGCGACGAGACTTTGAGACGCATGTGGTCCACGACATTTTGCATGTGAAAGATACCACGTTGGGTTATCACTTTCATGACCAACTTTCTTGGTTATAAACGAAGTTTAAGAGAATATCGGACGTGGCGGCTTCGGAATCTTGCCTATTAAAACGTGGCAAATTAAAGGGTCTCCTACGAGCTTCGCTTGTTGACGTGCACCGTGCAACAATGGACCTTTATTCCAGGATGTCTATTCCGAGCAAGTGGAATAGCTTCAAGTCATGAGAACAAAATACGTTGGGCATAAGAATTTATGCAACGGTGACCAGAGATGGCAGGGGTTAGGCGATGCTTTTTCCACTTTTTGAGTTGGACCACCAAGGTCATTAAAGTTTGCACGCAACTGGAATTAGACCTACAGTGACGTGGGTCTAAAAATCACATGCAGGGTTCATCTGACATGAAGCCCATCATATGCCCACTTTTTTTGAGCCAGTTCACACGTAGCTACCGATCCACTTGTTTTCAAGGCTCTGGGGCTTCTCATATACATGTGTTTGCTTCTTTCTTTCTTTCTCTCTTTCCTCTTTTTTTTTTTTTTTTTAAATAAAAAAAAGGGTAAGGGATTTTACCCCGCTATAGCTTCCTGTAACAGGCCCCCAGCCGCTAGAACATGTTCGATTCATGCCATAAATTTTTGCGTACCGGAGTTCCGGTCACGTGTCCCATACTTAATCTGAAATTTAATCAAGTTACCCACGGGATCATTCTTCGAACCCGTGACCAATTGGTTATATGCAAGAGCTGAGCTATGCCTTAACCGACCGCGCTATCATCATAGTGGTGTACATGTGTTTACTTAATAAGATATGGCAACATTGTTGAAGCATGTATATATGTGCACATATAATTGACATCAATGGTTTGTATAGAGGTTGGATTTGTCTAGGGTTAACTTGAGTCTAAATTAATTAACTAGACTAGAAAACCCAAGGTAGAGAGGAAAAAAAAAATGCATGGAATTTAGTTTTAAGGTTTGATTGAGGAGCACCGAGTTTTTTTTTTTTTTTTTTTTGTTCTTCCTATTGAACGGAGCAATTAAGAAACTATCCTAGAGTAAATACAGTCAAGAGAATCCGAAAGTAAAATATCCCTAAACGGTCTATGTATGTGTCACGCCTCGAATCCAGCACCCTCTGTCACGCCCCGAATTCAGCACCGGAATCGGCACGTGACAGAATGATATCAGAGCTTAGGTTATGATCACTTGGGATGGTGATACAAGTGGATAATAATAATAATGACATGATGGTTATTAGGATATGACAAGAATTGTGAAAGATTTTGGTTATGATGATTTGGGGACTGTGGCAAAATGATTATGATAGATATGAGTGGTATTGAATTCAGGTCATGATTGTTTGAAATTGTTCTATAAGAGATTAAGGAATTAATATGATAATTAGTAAGACAGGACAGAAATTTCTGGAAGGATTTATTAGTGAACCTAAATGGTTTAGTAAATTATATCAGAGTGTGCAGTGAAAGCGTAATGATTTTGAAGTGTTATGATAGGAGCACTGATTCAGATCTCAATCAAGCTAATTTCGAGGACGAAATTAATTTAATGGGGGGAGAATGTAACGACCCATAATAATAATAAAAAAAAAAGAGCGCGGACGCGCAGTGCACAAGCGCGCGGGCACCGCGTGGCGCGCGAGCGAGGACGAGGACGCACAGGCGCGCGGCCCAAACCATCACGGCGGGCGCGCGTTGCGCGCGCGCGCGTGGGCTCGGCCCAGCCGGAAGCGACCGTCGCGTGGGCGTTTCCCACGCATTTCCCAGTCCATTTCATGCGGTTCACGATGGTCCACGAGATTTCTGAGCGATCTGGACCGTCCGATCGCCTGATCGAACGGCTAGGATTGATCCGAAGGAGTTTAGGCTTGATTATGTGCTTTTGGATTTGGATTTGGACGCGGTTTGAGGCGTCGATCTTAGATCCGACAACTGGAAAGATATTTTGATGGTTTTGGATTTCTCAGGTTACGTTTGAGGTGATTTTGGATTGGTTTTTCTCATCTTTTTAACCAGGATGTCGATAGGAAGCAGGAAAGAGCCTGCAGAGAGCTAAGAAAAGAGGAGAAGAGAGAGAAAGAGAAGGGAAAAGATGAGAGAAGAAGGAAGAAAGAGAAAGAGGAGAAGAGAGAGAAGGGGAGAGGGAAGGGATTTTGGTTTGGAAGATGAGGAAAGAGAAAATCAGGGGGGAACCTTCTTCCTCAAAATTTGTAAAACTAGGATTTGGATTGAATAAATTTACTTATTATAGTAGGAGATCAACCATTTGAGCAGGAAGGATTTGGATGAATTTCGGGTATAGATTGATACCGGATATTTGGGATTAGCAGTTGAAGGTAAGGATTCTGGACCTAATCACCAGTATATATATATATATATGTGTGTGTGTGTTTATTATTTTAGTTTGTCTGATTTGATCCGAATATATATATGTTTATATGCATGGTTGCTTTTGGATAGCATGATTGATTTCCCGAAATAAAAGTGGATTTGTTATAATTGTTATTTGTGTTTGATTTAATATACCATGGTTATCAAGTAATCTTTGAAATGGGTTGAACCATGATATCGGTTGTTGGAAAATGACATGTTTTTGACAAGATGATGTGAAAAGATAAGTGTTAACAGTGTTTGGACTAGCCATGCCATGGGATCGTGGAGTTCTGAGGTAGCCTGAGCCACGGGCTTTGTATGTGAGCTAGCTTGACCACGAGAAATGGTCGATTATGAAACTAGCCTGACCAAGAGAAATGTCGATGAGACTAGCCTGACCACGAATAAAAGGTCGATTAACGGGCTTGTACAAGGCTAGTTTGGCCACGACGGATAGCAAATGGCCGATTTTGAGATTACCAGTTATAGGTTGGAGCATGACCGTGGTTAGTCCAGAACTCTAAAGAAGAGGAAAAGTTAATGAAAATATTTAAAGGAAATATAATGTTATGAAAGGTTTTGATATGTGATTGGTTTTTGGATTGCATGACCGAAAAATTGAACGTTTTTCGTTATATGATTATGATCTTGCTGTTTTCGATTTTTATATTAATACTGGTGCGATTGTAAGGGAACCTTACTGGGCTGTAGAGCTCACAACCCTACCTTCTTCTTTCACAGAGTTGTGCAGATGTTCGGGCTTAGTGAAGAATGAGATATTTTGAGGTAAGTGACTCTTGTGTACCCAGGCCTTGCATGATCTCTAGGGTAAAATCTAAAGTTTGTGCAGCCGGTTGCGTGCCGATTCCGATGCTGAATTCGGGGCGTGACAGTATGTCCCCATGATAAGACTAAGATACTTCACTAGAGTGATCAACGATAAAGAAGGCCATCCAGTCCGTGGCCAAGTTGGCCTCCCGATAAGCATGCCCAACTAGAAATCCTGAGCACCGAGGTGTTTTTAACAGTACAAATCGCAGCTTGATTCACTACATACAAGGTATTTTAATGTATGTTCATCCTCACATTTATCCATATGAGGTAAAATATGAAATGGCATGTAAAATGACACGTATCATCAGTTTAGCCACTAATTGTATGTAAGTTAATGGTGAAGGTCGATCATATTGGCAACATGGTCTAGGTACAAGTGAATTTGAGTAAATTACAAGTAGTTGGTATCAAGCTTGAAACTTGTGGTTATCCTTATGTCTCCGATCATGCATTTTTTACTAGTGTTCTGGTGATATTCTTGTTGATATATAATATGACGAACAAAAGATAATCAAACTAGTCATCCAAAAATAATCTCAAACACAAAATTCAGAGGGAGTTAGATCTTGCACATCTAATTCCGGGGTGAAATCTAAGTCAAACCTTCGTCAATAGGATTGGATTTGCCAAATAGGGTCATGACAAAGTGCATTATTGGTTTGATTCATTGGTTCAATTGAATTGTTCGGCTCTTATATGTTGTTTCTTATGCATCCATAAAATTTTATGGTAATGCAGGACCGTGCTTTGTTTGCTAATGTATTTGATTTTTTATTATTTATTGTGATAGTTCTTATATAATATTTACTCCAAAAGCAAGCCCTTACCGGCAGCTCTTATGATAGGAGCCCACACCTCTGAACTTCTAGTTTTTGATCTCCTCCCCAATGTATTTGATCACCAGGGGCACCTTAATTATCAATAATTACCTTTTTTAAGAAAAGACACTCTTATTTCATTCTAAAATGGCCAAGAGAAAGAAGAAAAGTACATAACATTGATCAAAAAGTTTGTTTATCAAATTTCCTCCGAACAATCTAGATTGTTCAAATCACAGCCATTCAACAAATACTCTTTTATTTTTAATATTTTATATACATCATATGCCAAATACTAAAAAAAATTTAATTGCATATATTTAGTTGTCACAATTTATTTTGTTTTTGTTTTTTTTAAGGTCGAGAAGGCCTAATCCCTGCATGTCTATCTTAAGTCCTTTATTGGTTGAATACTTTCTTTTTTTATGGAGGGTTAATCTCCACCATTTTATCATAAACCACTATGACCCCTCTCAAGGTCCCAAGACTTTATAAGCCTAACCTCACTTCTGGCAGCCAAGATCCACCATCCTTTGGGCAGGATGGGATCATGCTTCGAGCCCCCTCATCCTGGCTAACCCTAGGCCTCGACGGAAGCATGCAGGCCAACCCTAGGTTCTTGTGCCCAGTTGAAACGACTAGTCATAAGGTCCCTCGGATGATGTTCTCTCGGATACTTCGAAGGATGGTTAGGTCGATGCTCATCCCCATGTGCCCCATCACGTAGCAAGGAATCCAGACCATACCCCATGAACTCCGATAGATCTTCGTAATTAAAGGACATGGCTAATTTTATGCAAGGATTAATGTCCTAATTAAAGGACATGGCCAGTTCTATGCAAGAGACAATATCCTAATTAAAGAGCATGGTCAATTTTGCATAAAAGACAAAGTTCTAATTAAAAGGCATGATTGACCCCGTACAGCAAAGAATGATCCTGCCAAAAGCTTTATATGACTGAACCTCTAATAGTTGTCATTTCTTACCAAACCTCTTTAGGATCTTTTCATTCCGAGAAAGCCCTTGGGCTTCACCTATAAAAAGGGCTCCCTAAGAAATCCAAAGGCAAGTCATTTAAACTTCTCAACTCCACCTCCACTTTATTCCTTCTATTCCTGGTTCCTAACTTAAGCATCGGAGGGTCTACACTAGAGCAACCTCCATCCAGGAACTTTCTTGCACGTCCAACCCACAAGCATCCCTACTCTAGCAGTCAGGAGCCAACAATAACAAATTGACATTGGAGGAAGGGCCAGCCTATTTTTTGGAAGAAATACAGGTGGAGCCATAATGCAGCAAAAGGGCACATTCACCCCATGCTCCGATGCCACCGCGCCTAGGCTAGCTAGGCTGCCAACCGATTCTCTTAAATCCCAATTGGGCATCGCTCACCATCAGGAGGCCCGATCAAAACCTGATCGCATTGAACAACTTTTCCAAAAGATCCAGACCTTGCCGGCCATGGTCCAAGCAATTCAGCACCAAAACTAGGCCACACTAGAGGTGCAATAGGCAGAGGCGGTTTGAGCGACCTTGCACTAGGACCAAGTAGCATCAGGGATGCCACAGCCAGAGTAGTAGTGGCTTCCTCCCTCATCAAGCCCAAGCCGGAAGAAGACACTCAACAAAGTAGACTTGAGAGTTCCAAGCAATCCGGGAAGCATTCTCCCACTCCACATTCGAGTAAGGGATCGATATTAGCTTGATCACCCCCTCGGCCTTCTAAGATCCACTCTATGAAGGATGCAGAGGTGGACCACAGGCTCCAAGAATTAGACCAGTGTATTGAGTCCCTACCAAAAACCAGGTTGGATCATGTAAAAAAAATGTGGGCCCAGGAATTGCACCTTGTCCTCTAAGCTTACCAGACCACATAGATTGTCACGATGGGCAAGATCTCCTTTAACCTTGCCTTCGGGATTGAGGCGGTGATTCCATTGGAAATAGAATTCCCATCTCCTCGAGTAGAAGGCTTCAATGAAAATAGCAACCCGAACTAGCTGAGGGTGAACTTGGATTTGTTGAAAGAAGTCCAAAAGTAAGCAGTAATGAGGATGGAAACCTACTGACAGAGACCACATGCATAGATCTGAGGTAAGTTCTTCAAAGTTAGAGATATAGTATTATACCATGCTGAAGTGTCCCAAACAACTAGTCTGGGCAAGCTCTTTGCAAATTGGGAGGGACCATATCTAGTGGAAGAAGTCATCTAACTAGGAACTGTAAGGTTCGATGGCAAGGCGGAATCATAGATTTCAAAAAAATTTTATCTTAATGAAATCTTCACCAAACCTTCAACCCAAAATCTCCTTAAAAGAATTAAAAACATATAAGATGTTTATATAAGATTTAATCTCAAATCAAGATACTAACCTGTATCGCAAAATCCAAACTCTGAATCTCCACCAGGCGCCCAAATGTTCACCCTCCAATGGTGATCCACACAGAAAAACAATGAGGACAAAATTTCTATTTCTTGGTTCCTCTTCTTGAATTCTTTTTCAAGAATTCAATTCTTGGACCTTTAGGCTGAAATTTTCTTTCTTGAAAATTTCCTTTTCTTCCTTCTTTCCTCTTCTTGAATTTTCTTCAAGAATTCCCTTTCTTGAATCCCTTTTCTTGAATTGAATTGGAAGAAAAAAATTAAGACAGTCAAAGTCTTAATTCAAGAAAGAAAAGAAGAAAAGATCCTTTCCCTGTTCTTTCCTTTACCGTTCAAGACCTTCTTCTTATTCTTGTTTAGGGTCAGAGTTTCGACAGAGGATACCTCTGTAAGGGAAACAATACCCAACAAGAACAAGAGGAAGGAGTATTCTGGAGAGGAAGTGAGGGAATTGGATCTCTGAACTATGTTGCGTGAAAACCCCCGAGAACCCCAACCCTATTTATAGATCTCAGAGGGGTGTCATCTCGAAACAACGCAACCCTCTGAAACCCCAGGGATCACGATCCCTCATCCCTCACGCATCCCCTCAACCAAAAATCACGATTCTCTGATTTGATTTTCGTTTTTCCGACGAGGAGAACTCTCGGAAAAACTTCAGGAAGGATCGCGACTTTTGGAGACGGATTTGCGACCGAAAAGCGACGGATCCTTTTCTTAAATTTTTCTGGCCATCAGATCCAGATCCAAGGGCGCCAGACAAGGATCTGAAAACGCCCCTTTTCAGATTTTTCTCTCCGACGTTTTGTTTCTCACGCATTTTAAGAGAAGTCCACGCACGTGGACTTTTCTTTCTTGGCGCGCGCGGGTGAGAAGAGGGAGGGGGCGGGTTGGAGAGAGGGTCTTAGTGAATTAAATTCACTTGGGTTCAGCCATGGGTTAGCCCAATGTCCTAAAAATTAAATTGGACCTTAATCTGGTTCAATTAGAACCCAATTAAGCCCAATTCGGAACCAAATTCGAATCTGATTCGAATAGAAATTTGGTCTGCAACACATGCTAGTGTGTTTATCCTGCAAACATGATTTAATTCCAAATTAAATCCTTCATCAATTTTCTTTTGTGTGTGACCCATTGGGTTCCACACCTAGCCAGCAGTAGGTCCGAGTGCTATTTGACTTAATTCGGTTAGATCTCAACTAAGCCGATTTAGGTCAACTCAAACTAGCTCGACTCGGTCAATTAGAATCTAATTCAAATTGACTGATTTGAATTACCATGACTCAATCATATACCTACAAGACAAGATTGACGTCTAGCAACGTATCATGTCTACCCGGAAGATGTGGAATTTTGGTGGAATTACCAAAATACCCTTCAGTGGTGAGTTACCGGGCAATTCAGTCCTTTGATCAACTTGCATCCCGAATATGATTAGGAATATGGATATTTGTCAAATCCAATTTTCATATTCATCCCTAGCTCAATCTTTATAATGATGATTCATTAATGAACCATTAGAAAATAACTCTAATGTTCATACTTTGATCAAAGGTTTCCTGAATCCATCATTTGAAATTAGCTGGATGCTATTCCCTCTTACTAGGGCTGATCAATTCCTTGTTGACCTACTCACAACCTTCATATACAATCCACCATAACCAGTATCACCTCGTGCATGACTCAGTGTCATGATTGACTGCGAACCAAAGTATGGATTCATGTATATAAGGTACTATGGTAGTCTCAGGTCAAAGGACCACATGCACTACTCCCACTATGAGAATTATCTATTGACAAACAGATAAGGTTCCATTAGATATTCTCAATCTGGATCAATTCAGTGAACTCATTCTCCAATGAACACTCACATCCTAGTATTAGTGTCAAACACAAGTGACTGTGAGATCAGTCACCCTTATTACAAAACATATATAGGATGTGCTGGTCTTGCCGGAAACATTGATCCCCAACTCAATGTCCCATCGACCAGGAATATTTTAGATTAGGGTTTTAAGGCTTTAGGTCTCACTGGTATGATCTCATCATAACCCTAGAACCATAGCCCTAATCTATGGGGTTCATCATAAAATCAAAAAGACACAGCAAATGATGAAAATAATGCCTTTATAAAATGTCAATTCATTGATTTTGGGATCAAAATTACAATATTTCAATTGGCTTTCAGGGCACAATCTTTCAATCTCCCACTTGCACTAAAGCCAATCGCCTTTAAATCTTAACCCCATACAATCAAGGTGGCGATCAAACTCTCGCTGTGATAGAGCCTTAGTGAACGGGTCTGCTATGTTGTTCTTCGTTTCTACCCTTTTAATGCAGACTTCTTGTCTTTCGACAATCTCTCGAACGAGATGGAAGCGTCTCAGAATGTGCTTTGATTTGTGATGAGCTCTTGGTTCCTTTGCTTGAGCAACAGCCCTCGTATTATCACAGTAAAGTGATACTGGACCTTCAATCTCAGGAACTACGCCCAACTCTGATATGAACTTCTTCATCCAGACAGCTTCCTTGGCAGCTTCACTAACAGCAATGTACTCTGCCTCAGTTGTTGAGTCAGCTACAGTTTGCTGTTTAGAACTTTTCCAACTTACAGCTCCTCCATTAAGGGTAAAAACATACCCAGATATAGATTTGCTGTCATCTGGATCTGATTGAAAACTAGAATCTGAATAAGCTTCTAGTTTAAGATCAGATCCTCCGTATATTAGAAAAATATCCTTAGTTCTTCTTAAGTACTTAAGAATATTTTTCACAGCCTTCCAATGATCCTCTCCTGGATCAGCCTGAAACCTGCTGGCTATACCTAAGGCATATGCCACATCAGGCCTAGTACATAACATAGCATACATAATAGACCCTACTGCCGAAGCATAAGGTACCGAATTCATTCTATTTCTTTCTTCAGGTGTCTTAGGAGACATCTTCTTAGAAAGATGTATGCCATGACCAATAGGTAAGTAACCTCTTTTACTTTCCTCCATGCTAAATCTTTTTAGCACTTGGTCAATGTACCTAGACTGGGATAAACCTAGCATCCTCCTAGATCTATCTCTATAGATCTTGATGCCTAGTATATAAGATGCTTCTCCCAAGTCTTTCATGGAAAACTGTTTAGATAACCATACCTTGACTGATTGTAACATTGGGATATCATTCCCAATGAGGAGTATGTCATCTACATACAGAACTAAGAAAACTATGGCACTCCCACTAGTCTTCTTGTACACACAAGGTTCATCCTCATTTTTGATAAAGTCAAATTCTTTGACTGTCTTATCAAATCGGATGTTCCAACTCCTAGATGCTTGCTTTAATCCATAAATAGATTTCTTTAGCCTACATACCTGATTAGGTTTAGTCTCCAAGACAAAACCTTCTGGCTGTGACATATAAACCTCTTCCTCAAGGAAACCATTGAAGAATGCAGTCTTCACATCCATCTGCCAGATTTCATAATCATGATATGCTGCTATAGCAAGCATGATCCGAATAGATTTGAGCATGGCAATAGGAGAAAATGTTTCATCATAATCTATTCCCTGTTTTTGTCTGAAACTCTTAGCCACTAATCTGGCTTTATAAGTTTCAACTTGGCCATCTGTCCCAATCTTTTTCTTATAGACCCATTTGCATCCAATAGGGTTAACACTCTCTGGTGCATCAACCAAAGTCCAGACTTGGTTGACATACATGGAGTCCATTTCGGATCTCATGGCTTCCAGCCATTTGTCTGAGTCACTACTTATGACAGCATCCGTATATGTTAGAGGCTCATCATTATCAATGATTCGGGCTTCATTATTTTCAATAATGAACCCATACCTTTCAGGTGCATGTCGCACTCTATCAGACTTACGGATAGGAGTGGTGTGTTCAGGTTCTATACTAACTATGTTATGATTTTGTTGAGATGTATCTATTTGTTGAACTTCTTCAAGTTCAATATTTCTCCCACTGCCCTTTTGTAGGATGAATTCCTTTTCCATAAAAATGGCATGCCTACTGACTAAAATCTTTTGTTCAGTAAGGTGGTAGAATAGATATCCTATACTATTTTTGGGATATCCAACAAATAGACATTTTTCTGCTCTAGCATCAAGCTTTTGTCCAAAATTTCTTTTGACATAAGCTGGACATCCCCATATCTTAAGGTGCTTAAGATTGGGTTTCCTTCCCCTCCATAACTCATATGGAATGCCAGATACAGATTTGGATGGTACTCTATTCAAAATATTAGCCGCTGTTTCCAAGGCATATCCCCAGAAAGAAACAGGTAAGTCTGTGAAGCACATCATGGACCTTACCATATCTAATAAAGTACGATTTCTCCTTTCAGCAACACCATTTAATTATGGTGTGTAAGGAGGAGTCCATTCAGAGATGATTCCCTTTTGTTTAAGGTGATCAAGAAACTCGGTGGATAAGTATTCACCTCCTCTATCTGATCGAAGGATCTTAATACTTTTTCCCGTTTGTTTCTCTACCATACTTTGATACTCTAAAAATTTTTCAAAAGCTTCGGACTTATGTTTCATTAGATACACAAATCCGTACCTTGAAAAGTCATCAGTGAATGTGATGAAATATGAGTATCTACCCTTGGCCTGAGTTGTCATAGGTCCACATACATCAGTGTGTATGAGTCCTAATAACTCTGTTGTCCTTTAATTATGTCCACTAAATGGAGTCTTGGTCATTTTACCCATGAGACATGATTCACAAGTTCCTAATGATTCATAGTCATAAGGATTAAGGAATTTTTCCTTGTATAACTTGTTAATCCTCTGCTCACTAATATGTCCAAGACGACAGTGCCAAAGTAAAGTATTGTTTACTTCATCTCTTTTTCGTTTATTACTAACATGTAGTATATTGTCATCAGAAGATAAAGTTAAGAGACCATTGCAAAATATGCCATTAAATATTATTTCATTAGAAAAACTGATTGAGCAGCCACTGCTCATTACATTCATAATATATCCCTGTTTAAGTAACAAGGGTACAGATATGATGTTTCTAATGATTCTAGGCATAAAATAACAATTCTTTAACTCTAAAATCTTCCCAGAAGGCAGCTTCAACATATAAGTCCCTACAGCTTCTGCTTGGATGGAATCTCCTCCAGCACCGTAGAGCTCGAAGTCGCCTTCCTTCAAAACTCTAATGTTCTGTAGTCCCTGCAATGATTTGCAGATATGATGACCACAAGCAGTATCCAATACCCAAGAGTTTGAATTAGAAGTGTCTAATGACAAAATTGCATGTATCTCATACATACCTGTTGGTGCATTACTAGCACCGGGCTTCAGACTTGCAAGGTAAACCTTGCAGTTTCTTTTCCAGTGACCCGGCTTGCCACAATGAAAGCAGGTCATTTGTCCGGAGGCCTTCTTTCCTTTCTTTTTCTTGATGCCCCCTTTTGGGTTTAACCTCCTCTTGGAACCCTTTTTGCCTATTTTCTTCTTGTTTACACCATCCACAAGAAGAAGTGGAGCCTTATTTTTCTTTAAATGGCTCTCTGCTATTTTTAACATATTCAACAGCTCAGGCAAGGAAGTGTTAAGTTTGTTCATATGATAATTAAGAACAAACTGTGAAAATGACTCTGGGAGTGACTGCAGGATTAAATCCTGATTCAACTCCCCATCCATAACAAAACCCAATTGACCCAATCGGGTGATTAGGTCAATAACCTTTAATACATGGTCTTGTACGGATGTACCTTCTGTCATTCTTGCACGGAATAACTGCTTAGATATTTCATATCTTGCAGTTCGACTATGTTCTCCATAAAGTTCTTTTAAATTGAGCAATATGGAGTTTGTGTCCATGCTATCATGTTGCCTCTGTAACTCATTGGTCATAGAGGCAAGCATTATACACTTGACAGTAAGTGAGTCATTTTGCCACGTGTTATATGTGGTCTTATCCTCTTGCGAGGCATCTTCCCCTAATGGTTCCAAGGTTGGGGTATCAAGAATATAAGAAATTCTTTCTTGGCTGAGTACTATCTTCAGGTTTCTCAACCAATCAACATAGTTTGGTCCAGTCAATTTATTTGCATCAAGAATGCTACGGAGTGAGAGTGAAGAGGCCATTTAATCTACATTAACAAACAACATTACATAAGCAGACAATCAATGTTGACAAAACATAATTAAATTAGGACTTTAACTTAATTATGTCTCCCACTATTTTATCAAGCATCATAACCCTCAATGTGATGATCGAGAAAACCCTAATTGGTTCTCTTAGTGGGGTTGAGATCCTAATTCCTTATAAGAGACCTTGTGTGTACACAACAAATCTTATATAAGTTCAAAGGTAGGAAAAACTCTTTCCAATTGTAATTCATACAATTCTCAACTTATCTTGGCCTCTAAAATATTAATAGTCTTGTGTGTACACAACAAACTATAATATTTTAGTTAAGTCAGACCCTTCATTGCTATATAGTCATGATATTAATCATAATACCCTTGTGTGTACACAACAAAGTATTATATTAAATCATTCCATAAGCATCAAATGTACCAAGAAAAAATTATGTTAGTCACCATAATGAAAAGGCCTTGTGTGTACACAACAAACCTAATATGGATCATAACATAATAATGACTTGGCATGAAGGAAAGCCATATGTAGTGAATATTACACTGAGCATATTAATCAATAATTAAGTTAATCATACCGGCCAGGTAAGTGGGAGAGTGGTGGGAGTCCCCCCGTTGCTTTCCTTAGACACCAATAAGAATTGGCCAGGTCAGTCAACGGAACCAATTAAAAACCACGTCCTCTTTACCGATCATGAACCACTTTTCCTAGACACCGAATGATAAACTAATCATATTGATTATTTTTGCTTTTGGTATATGACACTACAACTTAATATGTTGTTAAAGAGGGGTTTATTAAAACAAAGCACATTCTAGCAAATATGTGCCATAGTGTGCCATCATACTAGGACAACCATTTACCACATAATGGATCCACCATTATGCCAGGGCAACCTTATTTCAGTATGATGACTAGAAGGCTAAACATATCTCTATGCAAATTAAGGTTTAAGTGAAAACCTTAATTAGTGGCATACTTCAAACATATATGCATAATTAACACAAAAATGTGATTAGTGTGTCATCATACTAGGACAACCATTTACCACATAATGGATCCACCATTATGCCAGGGCAACCTTATTTCAGTATGATGACTAGATCTCTATGCATATCTCTACAACAATTAGGGTTTGAGTGAAAACCCTAATTGGTGACATTATAACAAACATATATTACATCTCATCTTACTTTTATAAAAATGCATCTAAAATTCAGAATATATATTTTAATCTTTATAAGGAGGCTCTGATACCACTGTAAGGTTCGATGGCAAGGCGGAATCATAGATTTCAAAAAAATTTTATCTTAATAAAATCTTCACCAAACCTTCAACCCAAAATCTCCTTAAAAGAATTAAAAACATATAAGATGTTTATATAAGATTTAATCTCAAATCAAGATACTAACCTGTATCGCAAAATCCAAACTCTGAATCTCCACCAGGCGCCCAAATGTTCACCCTCCAATGGTGATCCACACAGAAAAACAATGAAGACAAAATTTCTATTTCTTGGTTCCTCTTCTTGAATTCTTTTTCAAGAATTCAATTCTTGGACCTTTAGGCTGAAATTTTCTTTCTTGAAAATTTCCTTTTCTTCCTTCTTTCCTCTTCTTGAATTTTTTTCAAGAATTCCCTTTCTTGAATCCCTTTTCTTGAATTGAATTGGAAGAAAAAAATTAAGACAGTCAAAGTCTTAATTCAAGAAAGAAAAGAAGAAAAGATCCTTTCCCTGTTCTTTCCTTTACCGTTCAAGACCTTCTTCTTATTCTTGTTTAGGGTCAGAGTTTCGACAGAGGATACCTCTGTAAGGGAAACAATACCCAACAAGAACAAGAGGAAGGAGTATTCTGGAGAGGAAGTGAGGGAATTGGATCTCTGAACTATGTTGCGTGAAAACCCCCGAGAACCCCAACCCTATTTATAGATCTCAGAGGGGTGTCATCTCGAAACAACGCAACCCTCTGAAACCCCAGGGATCACGATCCCTCATCCCTCACGCATCCCCTCAACCAAAAATCATGATTCTCTGATTTGATTTTCGTTTTTCCGACGAGGAGAACTCTCGGAAAAACTTCAGGAAGGATCGCGACTTTTGGAGACGGATTTGCGACCGAAAAGCGACGGATCCTTTTCTTAAATTTTTCTGGCCATCAGATCCAGATCCAAGGGCGCCAGACAAGGATCTGAAAACGCCCCTTTTCAGATTTTTTTCTCCGACGTTTTGTTTCTCACGCATTTTAAGAGAAGTCCACGCACGTGGACTTTTCTTTCTTGGCGCGCGCGGGTGAGAAGAGGGAGGGGGCGGGTTGGAGAGAGGGTCTCAGTGAATTAAATTCACTTGGGTTCATCCATGGGTTAGCCCAATGTCCTAAAAATTAAATTGGACCTTAATCTGGTTCAATTAGAACCCAATTAAGCCCAATTCGGAACCAAATTCGAATCTGATTCGAATAGAAATTTGGTCTGCAACACATGCTAGTGTGTTTATCCTGCAAACATGATTTAATTCCAAATTAAATCCTTCATCAATTTTCTTTTGTGTGTGACCCATTGGGTTCCACACCTAGCCAGCAGTAGGTCCGAGTGCTATTTGACTTAATTCGGTTAGATCTCAACTAAGCCGATTTAGGTCAACTCAAACTAGCTCGACTCGGTCAATTAGAATCTAATTCAAATTGACTGATTTGAATTACCATGACTCAATCATATACCTACAAGACAAGATTGACGTCTAGCAACGTATCATGTCTACCCGGAAGATGTGGAATTTTGGTGGAATTACCAAAATACCCTTCAGTGGTGAGTTACCGGGCAATTCAGTCCTTTGATCAACTTGCATCCCGAATATGATTAGGAATATGGATATTTGTCAAATCCAATTTTCATATTCATCCCTAGCTCAATCTTTATAATGATGATTCATTAATGAACCATTAGAAAATAACTCTAATGTTCATACTTTGATCAAAGGTTTCCTGAATCCATCATTTGAAATTAGCTGGATGCTATTCCCTCTTACTAGGGCTGATCAATTCCTTGTTGACCTACTCACAACCTTCATATACAATCCACCATAACCAGTATCACCTCGTGCATGACTCAGTGTCATGATTGACTGCGAACCAAAGTATGGATTCATGTATATAAGGTACTATGGTAGTCTCAGGTCAAAGGACCACATGCACTACTCCCACTATGAGAATTATCTATTGACAAACAGATAAGGTTCCATTAGATATTCTCAATCTGGATCAATTCAGTGAACTCATTCTCCAATGAACACTCACATCCTAGTATTAGTGTCAAACACAAGTGACTGTGAGATCAGTCACCCTTATTACAAAACATATATAGGATGTGCTGGTCTTGCCGGAAACATTGATCCCCAACTCAATGTCCCATCGACCAGGAATATTTTAGATTAGGGTTTTAAGGCTTTAGGTCTCACTGGTATGATCTCATCATAACCCTAGAACCATAGCCCTAATCTATGGGGTTCATCATAAAATCAAAAAGACACAGCAAATGATGAAAATAATGCCTTTATAAAATGTCAATTCATTGATTTTGGGATCAAAATTATAATATTTCAATTGGCTTTCAGGGCACAATCTTTCAGGAACATACCACCTAGCACAACTAGATGGGATGCCCTTATCTTGTCCTTGGAATTCGAAAAATCTTCGAGTGTCCTATAAATAATGTAATGTCTTTCCAACAAATAATGTTATTATCGATTAATTCTATGTGAATTCTATTTGTCTTTGTAGAATATGGTCAAAGCCTCGTCCTAACCACTAGGACCCTTAACCTATGAAGCATCGCATGGCTCTTAGGCCAGTGACATTCAATAAGGCAAGGATAACTACTAGGACCCTCGGTCCATAAAATATCGTACAGCCCTTAGGCCGGTGTTGTCCAAGAAGGTGAGGACTAACCACTAAGTCTCTCGGCTCGTGAAGCATCGTACGACCCTTAGGCCTATGATATCCAAGAAGGCAAGGACAAACCACTAGGACTCTTGGCCCAAAAAGCATCGTATGGTCCTTAGGCTAGTGACATCCAAGAATGTGAGGGCTAACCATTAGGACCCTCAACCTGTGAAGCATCATACAGTCCTTAAGCCAGCAATGTCCAAGAAAGCAAGGGCTAACCACTAGAACCCTTGGCTCATGAAGTGTCATATAACTCTTAGGATAATGATTGATCTGATGATGAGGGATAACTACTTCAAGACCCTCAAGCTACGAAGCATCCTACAGCCCTCACCTCGAGATAAAAAAAGCTAATGACATACCCTAGAGGCAGGGAGTAACTACTTCGAACCCCTACCCTTTCATCCAAGTGATCAGAGGTGATACCAAATTTGAGTAACTACTTGGTTCTTAATTGTATACATCAAATTAGGGATGGAACCGGGTTGGATTCGGGATAGGTTTTTAACTATCTAAACCCAAACCTAAAAACCCAACAAACTATCCAAACCCAACCCAAACACTATCGAGATTGAATTTTTTTACCCAAACCCATGCCAATCAGATATCAGGTAATTCAGGTTTATCTGGCCCAAATCCAATTAAGTCACATTGAGCCATTTTTTTTATTTCTGTTAACTCTAAAACCATGCTACGATTTTATAAATCACACCTATCTTAAATAAATTAATAAAATTTAACTATATTTTTAGCTTAACAACTCTCAGTTTCGTATTTAATTAAAATAAAATTTAAATAATCCTATAGAGATTCAATAACCAGTAGATGTTAATTGATAAAATATATTTAATATAATATATATTAAAATATTAAAATAGTTCAGATCAGGTTCGGGTTAGATGCATATTTATCCAGTCCTGGTCCAAATCCAAAGTTAGACATTCGGGTTTTACTCAATCAGGTTCAAATCCAGTCAAAGCATTGATTACCAAATATAATCGAGTCGAGCTGGATTAAATATTTATGGATTTGGATTTTGTTGTCGTCCCTACATCAAATCTTTTTATAAATGCTACCTTAAACGTCACTTTTATTAGATACACGAGCTTCTCATATTAGAGCTAGCAAGCTTGGATTAGACCCTCGAGCCTTAAGCTTAACTTCATGTATCAAAGCTTAAAAAATTAAGTCATCCTCTATATTTGCTGAACAGAAATGATGGATAAGATTCAGAACTGCGAAGTCTAGTGTTGGAAAGCAAAATGCCATACGAATACCTAAATGATTCTTTCTAAAAGCATCAAGAAAGCAATTGAGGCTGCAATAAGTCTACCATGCAAAATTGACTACTAAGCAAAATTGAAGTTTTTAATTGAAAAATTAGGATCAAAGAATCTCTTTTAGAGCGTGCATTAAGGTATATTCTCTTCTTACCTTTTGGATAGATATTCGGTTCCTCTGTATAAAATTCGAAATTGCTTTCCATCCGACATCTTTGACATTTTTTTGTCTACGTAAACTTAAAAACAGAGAATATCATTCATTACTCATCTTCAACTTAGGTGATGCAATAGGAATAGACCCCAGCACCACCTCCTATATATAATTATCGAGGCATCATTTGTGACATGGGAACAACGAAGTAGCTGTAACTTAAACTTTCGGAACGTTAAATATTGTCAAAACGTAGTCAAGGATCTTCTTCTAGATAAAGAGCGGAAGAATTAGATGCTACGATGACAGCAAGAATATCGAAAATCTTGTTCTTCGGTGGTAGTGGATGGCTATTGACACATACCTGCTACAAATACCAACTCCTCTTGTGAGTTTGTAGCGTGTCTGATTGGTGTTAGATTCTTTGGGAGGATGGTAAGGGCAGGAAAGGAAGGATGCGTCAAATAGAGAGAGAGAGAGAGGGATGATTTTAGTTTTTTTTTTTTTTGGGATAAATTGATGCATTCAATTTAGAGTTTTTAGTACGAATACAACTAAGAAAGTCAGAAAGAATAATATCACGAAATATCTTTGAAGCATGTCCTAGGTCAGTTCACTGTACAGGATCCGAGTGGTCGGCAACAAAGGAAGCTATCCAATCTATCGCAGAGTTAGCCTCCCAGTAAACATATCTAATAATACAAAAAGAACAATCCTGAAAAAGAAACACGATATCGCGGAGTAGAAAGTGCACTGGCCTCGACCTCCTCGTCTCTTGAATCTAAGCTATAACAATAGTGGAGTCGCCTTCAACAATGAGATGGTTGATATGTAAGATCATCTGAGCATAGACAACACTGGTCCAGGCAACCCGCAGCTCAGCAACCGGGATAATCGGTCCAAGAATATAATACTTCTCGTAGCAAGATTATCAAGATTCAGATCATGAATGACAAAGCTAACTTTTCCAAGAGTGCTAAGTAGCCTGATGAGAGACGTGGAAGTGGAATCTTGACGCGTGAGCCCACCAGCATTGCACTTTTTTGGGTCCTAAGATGGCATTTGTTTCACCAGAAATCATTACCTGCACATTGTTCGATGCCTTACTAATCCACCAATCGATGATAGTAACCAGCATCCATTTTTTTATTCTAAGATTCTTGATTACTGATATTTCATGTCTATTAGAATAATAATATTGCTGACTAGATAGTTTCTTTTATGATAGGACGTTTAGCATTTATCCTACAAAAATTTACTGTTGATCTTCCTTTTAATTTTTAAATATTTTATTTTTTGACTCTTGGAAATGTATTTATTCATGTTTATTTTATGTAATGCATTTGTTTTACAAAAAAAAAAAAAAAAAAGTTTTTGTATTGCATGCGCCATGGCTAAGGTTGAAAATATGCCTTGCTAACTTCAAATCTGGTTACCGACTATACCTGGAGACTTAAGATCAAGTATGGGTTTGAATATAAAGCTCATTTATTTTCCAGGATAAACCCGGATATATACATATATCATTGGCCCCGGCTTGAATCCGAGTCCGAACAAGATCCAAAACAAAGTCCATATTTAGATATGAATTAGTCTCAAGCACTTTATAATCTTTTCCTTAAATCTTTGGGTTTGCAACTATTGAATATTAGTGGTTTTAAGTCTTTATAGAATCTTATAAAGGTATAATAGTTGAATGCCATTCAAGACATCTTAAAATGATCAGAGTTTTGGATTATGAATAAAAAAGCCATTTCTGATTTAATGGACCGTTGTCTAATCCACAAATTCAGGTTGATCCAATTGCTTTTAGATCAGCTCTAGGTCTGGGCTTGGCATAGATTTTTTCAAAAAAATTGACTCAAACTCGAGCTCCGGCTTGAATAGGATTGTGGCTTAATTTGATCTTACCCATTTTGAGTTTTAATTATAGGCATGCAAGTCATCAATCATAACTGCTTATTGTTATAACAATGCACTACAAATTTGTCCGATAAATAAGATCTATAGCAATGAATGACTACTAGCATGCATGATCATATGGTGCATGCAGTGCAGAAAATAATTTTTTTGTGCTTTATAGATAAAAATGACCCTGTAAATCAATAATGATGATTTACAGGGTCATATCGGACATACGGTGCTAGACAGGAGTATCTTTTCTTTGCAAAAGTCCACCATTGCCTTATTAAAAAAATATACACCGTTAGATCACTAAATAGCCACTTAGAGTTACGTAAGGCTGCAATGGATCGGGTTGACCCATGACCCGATCCGTTTAGACCCAATCCAATATATTTTTAGGAACCTATGTATACAGGTCATGTTCTAAAATTAAACCCATTTCATTTTCCGGGTTGACTTTGGATTTATTGAATTTGGATCCGACCCAACCCGACTTGAACATACTAATACTATTAGGATCCTATTTATTTTAACTTTTAAATTATAATTTAAAACTTATATAGCACTTATTTTTAACATAGAGATAGAGTTATAATTTTTTTTATATCTTAATTTATTTTGACTCGCTGGTTGTCTCTGAATGTTGGCATATTTTTGGCATTAATCACATCTTCGCACGAAGTCGGCCGAGTCCTTTTGGATGGAGGGCCAATAGTATCCTTGGCTTATAATTTTATATGCTAAGGACCAGCCTCCCAAGTGATCACCGCATGTGCCTTCATGGACTTCTCTCAGGGCGTGGTCAGCATCCGTCGGTCCTAAGCATTTCAGCAGGGGCTGAGAAAATGATCTTTTATAGAGAGTTCTGTCTAGGATGACATATTGAGATGCCATCCAGCAGATCTTTTTGACCTCTGCCTTATCTTCTGGTAGCACACCCTCGTTCAAGAACTTAATGATGAGATCCATCCAACTTGGCTCGATCTCAATTTGGTGCACCTCTGCACCTTCTTCTGCTATACTCGAGGCTTCAAGGTGCTCGACGAAGGTGCGACCAAGAGATTCTGGGATCATAGTAGCAAGTCGAGACAACGCGTCCGCCCGAGAGTTCTCCTATCGAGAGACATGAATGATCTCGAAATGTTCTAGTTGAGAAGATAAAATTTGTACCTTCTCCAGGTACTGCACCATGACGGGATCCCTAGCCTCATATTCCCCTTTAACTTGGTGTACGACCAATTGGGAGTCAGAAAATGCCTGGAGTTTTCGGACTCCCAAACTCTTGGCGATCTAAAGTCCTGCAAGCAGGGCTTCGTATTCGGCTTGGTTATTTGAGGTATGGAAGGAGAAACAGAGTGCGTACTCTACAGTATGGCCGTCGAGTTCAGCCAATATAAGACCGGCCCCACATCTAGCAAAATTGGAGGCTCCGTCCACATGGAGTACCCAAACGGATTTCGTATCCATCAAATTTTCTTCTTCTGCTAAAGGCATTTCGTCTTTGGACTTCCAAGTGCACTCAGCCAAAAAATCCGAAAGCACCTGGGCCTTCATAGCCGATCAGGGATGAAAACTAATATCGAACTCATTTAGTTTCACAGCCCACTTGGCTATCCTCCCTGAAGTATCAGGGTATCGGAGAACGACCTCCAGGGGTTGATCGGTCAGCACCACAATGGCATGAGCATGGAAATAAGGCCGTAGTCGCTTTGCCACAATTATCAGAGAGTAAATCAGCTTCTGCATTTTTGAATATCTGGCATCATGTAGAACTTTGCTGATGTAGTAGATCGGCTTGTGGAAGCCATCTTCTTCTCTTCGGACGAGGACTGAACTAACCGCTTCGTCCGAAGTGGAAAGGTATAAGTAGAGTACCTCGCCTTCCTGAGGTTTAGAAAGTAGAGGGGGGATCTCTAAATACTCCTTCAGCTCTTCGAAAGCAGCATGGTAGTCTTTAGTCCATTTAAAGTTATGGGACTGCCGAAGTACCTCGAAGAATGGGAGGCATTTCTCGGCTGATCGGGAGATAAACTTGCTTAAAGAGGCGATCCTCCCTGTTAGCTATTGGACTTCCTTCTTGCAGGATGGATGTCTCATATCTCTGAGAGCCTGAATCTTCTCAGGGTTGGCTTCAATCCCTCGCTTAGTGACGAGGAAATCCAAAAATTTGCCAGAAGTGACTCTAAAGGCGTATTTTGTCAGATTTAGCTTCATTCGATAGCATCGCAGGGCGCTAAAGGATTCCTCCAAGTCCTGTATATGATCTTTTTTAAGAAAGCTTTTGATGATCTTGTCATCAATGTAGGCCTCTATATTCCTCTTCAACTGTTCTTCGAACACCTTGTTGATTCGCCTCTGAAATGTTGCTCCGGCGTTCTTGAGCCCAAATGGCATCATCTTGTAGCAATACAGGCCTTTGTCAGTGACGAAGGCTGTCTTCTCCTCATCTCGGGGATCCATTCGGATCTGATTGTAGCCAGAGAAAGCATCCATGAAACTTAACAGTTGGTGGCCGACAGTAGCATCGACCAGTTGATCGATCTTTGGAAGAGGAAAGCTATCCTTTGGGCAAGCTTTATTGAGATCTGTGTAGTCGATGCAGATCCTCCACTTGTCAGTAGCTTTTTTCACTATTACCACATTAGCCAACCACTCGGGGTAATGGGCTTCTCGAATGAACCCAGCCTTAAGGAGCTTGTTTACTTCCTCATCTATCACTTTTTATCTTTCAGGGGTGAAGCTTCGCTTCTTCTGCCGAGCTGGCTTATACCCAGGAGCAACTTCCAGCCGATGAGTGATCACCTTGACGGGAATCCCTGGCATGTCCGAAGCCGACCAGGCGAAGACATCAGCATTGTTCCTGAGGAAACAAATTAGCTCCATTCTGGTCTTTTCATCAAGCATGCTCCCAATCTGCATAACTTTGGTGGGGTCCTCTTTAGTTAAGGACACCGAGATGGTTCTCTCCACGGGTTCGCCAAAATCTATGGCTGGGTCCCTTGGGTCTAACTGATCCAAGGTTGCAGGTTTACTGGAGTGCTTATCTTGAATCATCAGGCATTGTCGTGCCGCTCTCTGATCTTCCCTAACTTCTCCGATACCATTCCTGGTGGGGAAGCATACCAGGAGATAAAAAGATGACACTACAGTCCAAAATTTGTTCAAAGCGGGCCATCCTAAAATGATATTGTAGGCTGAAGGGGTTCGGACCACCGTGAAATTGATAGGTAGTGTCTTTTATCACGGTTCGGTCCCGAGGGTTAAAGGCAAGACTATTTCTCCTTCGGCATCAACTTGATTACCCCCAAAACCAGTAAGCGGTATAGGGGATCTCTGTAATTCATGTCTAGGCAAACACATTTTAGAGAATGCATCGTAGATCAAGACATCGGTCGAACTTTCATTATCAACTAAGATTTGTTGTACATTGTAGTTGGCCATAACGGCCAAGATTACAATAGGATCATCATGCGAAAGCCGAACTCCTGCAAGGTCATTATTGGAGAAGAGGATAGCGTTGTTGTCCTTGTGTCGCTTCGGGGCATTGTCTTCGTCTCTTCTCTAGTCGATAGGTCGGTGTATCATCCCTACACCCCTATTGGTTAGCCTTTGATTTGGCAGCTCAGCCTCTTCAGGAAGTGGTTGGGGAACAGTAGCTTCTGACCGAGGTCCTTGATGACCAAGGTACCACCCCAAATACCCTCTTTTGATGAGATCTTCTATCGTATCTCTCAGTTTAATGCATTCTTCGGCATTGTGGCCGTGGTCCCTGTGAAATCGGCAGTATTTATTCCTATTCCTTGCGGAAGAGGGTGCCTTCATGGGACATGGCCACTGGAGATAGCCTTCTTTCTCTATCTCTGTAAGAATCTTTTCACGAGGAAGGTTGAGGGGGGTGTAGGAGTCAAATCTCCCGCCCGATGTTCGGGGCCTAGGAGGACTCCTTCAGCGGTCGGCATACGTATTGTTGTTGGAAGTTTGGGGACCTTGTCCCCGATTACTTTTCTTTTTTGAAGGGGGCTTCCCTTCGATCAATTGTCGATTTGTCGCCTGCTCTTCGGCATCGGCGTATTTCTGAGCCCTTGAAAGTAGCTCAGCATAGCTTTTAGGAAACTTCTTATCCAGGGAAAAGGTGAGCCTGGATGTGCGAAGCCCCTTTTTCAGCGCAAATATGGCCACATGCTCGTTGAGATCGGGGATCTCGAGCATAGCCGCATTAAACCTGGAGATGTAGTCTCGTAGGCTTTCTCCTTCATTCTGATGAAGGAGGAACAGTGTGTCCATATTCCGGGGGGTCTTGCGGTAAGTCCTGAAATGCAAGACAAACAATTTCTCTAACTCGGAAAAAGAGTTGATGGTACCTGGCCGTATGCTCAAGTACCACATCCGAGCAGCTTTCTTCAAGGTGGCTTGGAACGCGAGGCAGTACATCGCGTTGGAGGCTCCTTGGATCATCATATGGGCCTTGAAGCTGCTCAAATGATCATAAGGATTGGAGGTGCCATTGTAGTATTCCATATGGGGGATCCTAAAATGTCGAGGAATGACCTCGGTCATGATACGGTCGGTGTAGGGAGGGGCAGATCACATACTGCTGCATTGTTGTGATCCTGTTGCTCCCGGATCCTTGCCATTTTTCGATTCGAGGGCCTTAAATTTTCCTTCATAATTGGGAAGGGCTTGCTTCGGCATCTCCCCTACAGGAGTAGAGTTTTCAGAAGAGGGTGGAGAGATGTGCCTGGGCCTTTTTCCTTTCTACAGGGAATTAGCTGGCCTAGGCATTCTTGAACTTCGGCCTTCAGGAGAGGGCCGAGGATGATGGAAAAGGTGTGCGGACCCCTCTCGAGGGGCTCTCTTCCTCCAGGATCGTGAGCTATGTCCGGAGGTAGCCGATGGATTTTTCATCGGGAAGGCTCTGTTCTGGAAGTCCCGAACCATAGTCATGAGGTTAGTGACCTGGTTCAGGAGGGCTTCAAATTATTACTGTCCCACTATAATGGTGGGGGGTGGAATGTCATTCTCCACCGGGGGTGCATCCCCTTGGGATGAAGCACGACTTCGACTCAAGGAGGCAATTTGAGTCTTTCCTCTCGCCATCGGGAGTTTTCTTACTTCTCCTTTGTCAAGGAGGGGAGCTTAACACGATCCCCTACCTGGCGTGCCAATCTGTTGGCATGAAATCCCTTTTTGATCGGTCGGAGCTTCTGGTTTGCAGGGGCCGCTCCCGAGTTCACCTGCAAAACAAATCTCTAGCCGGAGTTGCTCTGGCGGGGGACACTCCGATGCCTAAGTCAGAGACGGGCTCCAGCCACAGAATGGGGAAGAGAATTCGATGGAGAGGAGGACTCTCTGATTTTCAATAGTATCTTGTGCCTTACCTCGAGCCTTCCCTCTTACCGCTATTTATAAGGGGCCGTCCGGTCGGCGGTTTCGTCCTCCCCCAAGCGGTTACGATGGGGAGTCAAATTCTTCCCGTAATCCATAATCGTGGATTGTCGTCGAACGGTTCCGGCCAGACCGGAGGCGTTGCAGCTAGAGTTGCACGCCGTGATTGTGTCCCGGAGATAGTCGATAGTAACCGTTGATAACCGTTGCTTATCGTGCTTGTAGAGATTTGAGACAGATCATGGATCTGTCTTCAGACTTCCATTTTTAGGAAGATTCCCGTAATCAGATCGAAAATGTCTTCGTCCTCGGATCCTCTTGAGACAGATTGGAGATCTTGTCTTCGGCATAGATCGAGGACTTGATCTTTGTCGTGGGCCGGAGACCATGTCTTGTCATGAACCGAAGACCGTGTCTTCGGGAGTTTGTGGGGGTCGTCCCTCAGATCAGGCTAGGGGTCTCGTCTTCGGGGGCCGATGGACTTGGTCTTCGATGAAGGCCTAAGACGTAATCCGAAGGCCCGGCCTTCGGATGCTGTAGGTCCGTGAAGAGCTTCGGCTTGCCCGTGGGTTGCTTGGTTTTTCCCGAACACCTGGATCTGAAGTTGGTGGCTCAGAAGAAATGTCTTCGGCTGGTCTGAACCGATGGCTGACTCGTGCTTGGACCAACATATCACAACAAAACCTAGTTCATTTGGTAGTAGATCCAAATCCAAGTTGCACCCAAGTTTGGAATCATACATTGATTTCCAGGAACACTAATGCATGTTTTGAGAAGTAGATCATGTATGATTTGTGAAAGCTTGTGTATGAGAACAGTAATTAAAGTTTTGTGAGACAACGAATAGAAAATGCTACTCCACAAAAGAAAAAAACAAAACATAAAACAGAAAAAACAAATAGAAAATAATAAACTAAAATAAAGACAAATGAGTAGCTGTGAAGATTTTGGTTAATGCCAATACAGGAGCCTGTATGTAAGCAATCTTTAAGCACCAATTACCATTGCTCCTAGCCTCCTAATAAAAATAAATTGGGTAAATTATCCTAAAGATCTCTTTCTTCGTATAATATGTCAATGCGCATGTGCCCTTTTTTTATTATTATTATTTCTTTCTTTTCTAGTGGCCAGTGCCGAAGGGCCTATCATTTTGGTAGAAGTCTTGCCTCACATCCAATCAGTCATGGATTCAAGGCATGATCCATGCACGATGACTCAATTAAATTCAGAAATAGTTTCATGGGACCCGTGATAGGTTGAATTGGATAAGAGATCAAGATTTTCTCTTTTTTTTTTTTTTTTGGTTAGAAAAGAGGAGCATAGCTCCATGTATTAGAAATAAAACATCATCGTTTACAATATTCAGAGAGTTCAAGAACCTAATTATAATACATTTCCAAAATGAAACCTTTGTTGTACAACCTCCCAAAAGCTTCCACTGCAGCAACTAGACAAACAGAAACATTAATTTGTAACAATATAAGGTACTGAGGAGTGTAAGTATCTAAGCCTAACGGCAAGTGCTTAATTAATAGTGTCTGGCAGTTTGGAAAAAGTTTGCTCCGAATGCAGGAACTTTGATACTAGCCTAACAATGACGCACTGCAGTCTTTTAATATGAATAAACCAACACTGAGAGGGCAGGCTGTGTAGTAATAATACAGTCCGGAAGTAATTGAAACTATAGTAATGATATGAAGAGCATAGAGTTGTTGCACCGGTGGACCTTTGAGATACCCATCCCATCTCCAAACATGTAATTGTCTTCTATGGACTTGAGGATGATGTTGGTTTGCATGTACCTGGTAAGCAGTGAAGCTGAGCTTTATGTTGAGCTGACTTACCAACCCATCTATTAGAGTAGAAGAAGCAGATTGAAGGTAAATAATTCTCTCAGATATCACAGCTATACTGATCAGTTGCAGAGCATATATAGGATGAACCCCATTTTCAGCTATAATGTCAATATATTGTACATTATGGTTGTTATAAAGTTGCTGTAAGAAATATATTATCAAGTGTTGCAGGGTGCAAGTGGCACAGATACAAGTTTCCTGTGAAGATCGCAGAAGCTAATAGTAGTTGGTAAATTGAACCTGTGAGATGTAATGCTGAGCAGTAGAGTAAAAGCAGAGAAAGGCCAAGCATGTAGATGTCTTTAAGGGAAACCGCATCATGCAAATTATAATGTTGAGATAATATAATAAAGAGCATTGGATTACCACTACGGTGGTAACGCGGTTGGTTAATGCGCGGCTCAGTTCTTGTGTATAATTCACTGGTCATGGGTTTGAAGAATGATCCTGCGGGTGACTCGATTAAATTCCAGATTAATTTTGGGACACGTGACTTGGAGGCTGAGCGACCGTAACTCCGGCACCGTAGTGGGGTTAGATTGACGTACTCATCCAGTTGGTAGGGAGGGCATGCAAAAAATTTACGGCCCGAATCAAACAAAGGTCTAACAGGTTGGGGCCCGAGCGGGGAGCTACACCAGGAGGGATTCGCCCCCCTCCCCTCACCCTTTATTCCATCAAAAAAAAAAAAAAGAGCACTGAATTTCATGGTTGAATTGTAAACTTTGATCCTTCTTGCAATACCCAAAGAACTGTGGTGCAGAATTTGATAGAAAAGATTGAAAATATTGATTAGCTTGGTGATGAAGAGAATCTTTAATGGCACAAGACACAATATGAATGAAGAAGATCATGTTCCTGGCTCTGTGGACAGCAATGTTAGTTGTAGCAAATATATTAACACTTCTGGAGCAGTTGCCTCGAGGTCTTGGTATTGAATGACCAACACCAGCCTTATCTACGTGGGATTGAGTCTCAGAGTTTATTTTTGTTTGGACTCTTAGTTTATTTGTTTGGTTTAAACAATGAGTCTTGAGTTAGTCTAGTTTTAGTTAAAGTCTTGGTGTTTCCATCATATATGCTAGTAGAGGACTTTCATATAAAAAAAATTAAAAAAAAACCCATCAACATTGTGTGGTTGCAGCAACGTTTTTTGTTCTTCCCGTCTTCTAAAATTCATGTGCGTGGATTTTGGGTTCTACAATTTTGGTATCAGAGCCGGTGGTGCCCGTGGTCCACCGTTCATCCGCCTCCAAACCTTGCTGTTGTTCAGAGAGCCTTGGAGAACGTGAGAGGAAGGCCGTGTGCAGCGGAGAAGATCAAAGGAATTACATAACCAGCGATCATGGCTGATCTTCATGTTGTTGGTGGCATCAAAAAGCTCAACAATCAGAACTACAACTCCTGGTCAACCTGCATGATTTCGTATATGCAAGGCCAGGATTTGTGAGAGGTTGTAAACGGCAATGAAACATGGCAACCCGATAAAGATACGAACGGGACGCTGCGGAAGTGGAAGATCAAGGCGGGCAAGGCGATGTTTGTCCTGAAGATGACGGTCGAAGAAGACGTGCTGGACCATATCCGTGAGTTGAAGACCCCCAACGAAGCTTGGAATACTTTTGCTGCATTGTTCTCCAAGAAGAATGATACCAGGCTTCAACTTCTGGAGAGCGAACTACTGTCGGTGGCGTAGCGAGATCAGACGATCGCCCAGTATTTCCACAAGATGAAATCCTTATACCGAGAGATTTCCGAGTTAGATCCAGAAGCTCCAATTGGCGATACCAGGATGAAGCGAATCATCATCCACGGTTTGAAGCCTGAATTTAGGAGCTTTGTTGTTGCTATACAGCGATGGCAAAATCAGCCATCGCTTGTGGAGTTTGAAAATCTGTTAGCCGGCCAAGAAGCCTTAGCCAAGCAGATGGGAGGAGTCTCATTAAAAGGTGAAGAAGAGGCACTCTATGCCAATAGAGGCAGGAAGAACTCTAAGCAGCATGTTGTTAAAGGATCTAAGAAGAAGGATGATGAGGTGGAGAATCATAAGGGCGAAGGGAACTCTGGTGCAGGGGGCAGATCAAGAAACTCTGGCAATGGTAAAAGGTTTGAAGGAAAATGCTACAATTGCAAGAAGAAAGGTCATATGGCAAAGGATTGCTGGTTCAAGAAGAAGGAGGTAGAAAGCAATGTTGCAACCTCAAAAATCGAAGATGAATGGGATACTGAGGCACTTTTCGCTACAGCCGAGGTTGAGCAAGCCTTCACGGTAACAACTGTCACCGAAGTTGATTATGAAAATGACTGGATTGTTGATTCAGGGTGTTCAAATCACATGACCGGTGACAAGGAGAAGCTACAGAATTTGTCTGAATATAAGGGAAGCCGGGTGGGGGTGACAGCAAATAATTCAAAGCTACCGATTGCTCACACTGGCAATACAGCAGTTGCTCTTCCTTGCAATAATAGTGAGGTACCGCTCCATAATGTCTACCATGTTCCAGGGATGAAAAAGAATCTTCTCTCTATGGCACAGTTGACATCTTCTGGCCATGTTGTTGTGTTTGGCCCACAAGATGTCAAGGTGTATCGGGATCTTCAGATTGTCCAAGAACCAGAGATGAAGAGGCAGAAATTGGATTCAGTTTATGTGATGTCTGCCCAAACCACCTATGTAGACAAAACCCGGAAAAATGAAACAGCTGATCTTTGGCATATGCGACTGGGACATGTCAGCTACTCCAAGCTCAATGTGATGATGAAGAAGGCAATGCTGAGGGGCCTTCCACAGCTTGAAGTAAGGACTAATACGGTTTGTGCTGGATGCCAATATAGAAAAGCACATCAGCTGCCTTATGAGGTGTCCAATTTTCAAGCAAAGGAGCCCCTACAACTGATTCATTCGGATGTGTTTGGACCAGTCAAGCAGGCTTCCATCAGTGGAATGAAATACTTGGTGACCTTTATTGATGACTTCTCGAGGTATGTTTGGATTTATTGCATGAAGGAGAAATATGAAACCTTCTCAAAATTTTGAGAGTTCAAGGAAACTGCAGAAGCGAAAACTAGAAGAACTGTCCACTATTTACGGACAGATAACGGGGTAGAGTATACCTCAAAGGAGTTCCTGGATTTTCTTCAGAAGTGCAGAATTTGCCATCAGTTCACTTGCACCAATACTCCACAACAAAACGGCGTATCAGAAAGGAAGAACAGGCATCTAGCTGAAATCTGTCGAAGCTTGCTTCATGCGAAGAATGTACCGGGTCGATTTTGGGCTGAAGCAATGAAGACAGCAGTCTTTGTGATCAACCGGTTGCCTCAAAAAAGGTTATCCTTTCTTTCACCCTTTGAAAAATTATGGAATTCAAAACCTGCAGTATGACATTTTCGCGTTTTTGGATCTGTGTGCTATGTGTTTGTACCTGACCATCTATGCAGCAAAATGGAGAAGAATGCTATCAGATGTATTTTTGTAGGTTATGATAGTCAAAGAAAAGGATGGCGGTGTTGTGATCCAGTTACAAGAAGATGCTACACATCGCGGAATGTGGTATTTGATGAGGCATCTTCATGGTGGTCTGTGGACAAGAAGGAACTGCCAAGTTTGGATGTCTACAAAGAAGATCTGGAACCCTCACATGTTCAGCTTAGTTCACAGCAATTTGAAGTTGCAGAAAGCAGCGGTAATGGCGAGGAAAGAGCTGTTCAACATCCATGGCAGACAGGTGTTTATCAGAGAGTAGAAGAGGAGGACGAGCCATTACAGCAAAATATGCCGACTACACTTAGAAGATCAACCAGGATTAGAAAAACAAATCCAAAATATGCTAATGCTGCATTAGTGGAGGATCTGGATACAAGGGAACTAGAGACATTTGAAGAGGCTTCACAGCACTCGGAATGGTTCAACGCAATGAAGGAAGAAATTGCTGCACTTAACCGAAATCAAACCTGGGAGCTGATGGCCAAGCCAAAGGATGTGATGCCCATCTCATGCAAGTGGGTGTACAAAATCAAGCACCGTGCTGATGGATTGATTGAGAGATACAAAGCTCATCTTGTAGTTCGAGGGTTCTCCCAACAGTACGGGTTAGATTATGATGAGACCTTTAGTCCTGTTGCAAAGCTCACAACAGTGAGAGTTCTCCTGGCTTTGGCAGCAAGCAGAGGGTGGAATTTATGGCAAATGGATGTAAGAAATGCTTTCTTACATGGAGAGCTAGACCGGAAAATTTACATGAAACAACCGCTGGGATTTCAGAGTTCTGAGCACCCTGAATATGTGTGCAAACTTCGGAAGGCACTCTATGGTTTAAAGCAGGCGCCGAGGGCCTGGTACGGGAAGATTGCTAAATTTCTTATTCACTCTGGATACCAGGTAACTTCTGCAGACTCAAGCCTGTTTGTTAAAGCTAGTGAAGGAAAAATAGCTGCCGTATTAGTGTATGTGGATGATCTAATTATCACCGAAGATTTTGAGAAGGAAATTATTCGAACCAAGGAAAACCTGTCGATCCATTTTCAGATGAAAGAACTAGGATGACTGAAGCGTTTCTTGGGTTTAGAAGTTGATCACTCTGATGAAGGGTTATTTCTACATCAAAGGAAGTACTCCGAGGATTTATTGAAGAAATTTGGGATGCTCAGTTGCAAACCGAGCACAACACCAATGGAACCTAATGCGAAAATCTACTTTCAGGAAGGCAAAAGTCTGACAGATATCACTATGTATCGGCAACTGATGGGCAGTCTTATTTACCTCAGTGTTATTAGGCCGGATATTTTGTTTGCTGTTGGGGTGATGAGCCGATTCATGCACAATCCAACGAACCTTCATCTGGAAGCAGCTCGACGAATCTTGAGGTACGTAAAAGGAACGCTCGGTCATGGCATCATGTACACAAAGAACAGTAATTGCAAATTGGAAGGTTATTGTGACGCTGACTACGCAGGTGATCTTAATACTCGGCGGTCAACTACTGGGTATGTGTTTAAGCTTGGATCTGGAGCAGTTTCATGGTGCAGTAAGAGACAGCCCACTGTCTCTTTGTCAACCACAGAAGCTGAATACCGAGCTGCTGCAATGGCATCTCAAGAAATTGCCTGGCTAAGGCAATTGCTAAAAGATCTGTTTCAGTTGGAAGAAGGTGGAGTTCTCTTACATTGTGATAATCTGTCTACAATAAAGCTGGCAGAAAATCCAGTTTTTCATGCTAGGACAAAGCATGTGGAGGTTCATTATCACTTCATAAGAGAAAATGTGCTGCAGGGGGAGGTTGAGTTGAAATATGTTCGAATGGAAGACCAAGCTGCAGACTTGTTTACCATGAGCTTGTGTGGCAACAAAGTTGAAGATCATTGTCGTCAACTCGGTGTAGTAAAGAGATGAAGTGCTGGCGTTGAGGGGGAGTATTGAATGACCAACACCAGCCCTATCTACGTGGGATTGAGTCTCAGAGTTTATTTTTGTTTGGACTCTTAGTTTACTTGTTTGGTTTAAACAATGAGTCTTGAGTTAGTCTAGTTTTAGTTAAAGTCTTGGTGTTTCCATCATATATGCTAGTAGAGGACTTTCATATAAAAAATAAAAAAAAAAAATCCATCAACGTTGTGTGGTTGCAGCAACGTTTTTTGTTCTTCCCGTCTTCTAAAATTCATATGCGTGGATTTTGGGTTCTACACTTGGAACAAAGCTTGGATTCAGATTTGAATTGGAACATATACTTTCCAATGCCATTCCGATGAAGCTGAGTTTGATTGTCAAGAGGTGAAACCAGCAGTGATGCCTGCAGTACTTTGCTATGAGCTTCTTGATTTGAGTATGAGCAGAATCCCATATGAGAATGTGCCATTACAAAGGATAGGGACATGGAGAACCAAATAAAAGTAGCAAATTTGAATAATACAGAGACATATTAAATCTTCAGAAACAGTTTCGGAATGAGGCTTTGCAGCTGACAGATTTATGAATTCCTGGAGTAATTTGTAGAAATGGATGTAATCATGCTTATGAGAGTCTTGCTTCATAATGCAATGCTTGGTATAGTTGGGAGTTCAAATCCATTCCTTCGTTCCTTAGTGAATTTTTTTACCTGCAAAAAATAAGAAACACATGATTCATGTCTCAACTCATTTTTTTTCCTCTCTTCACAATTTTTTCCTCTCATAATATTATACCTTTGCTTGAGTTTTTTCCTTTTTTGTAATATGGACATTCTTTTTTTTTATTCTTTTTCCCTTTTCTTCTTCCTGTTTGCACAGTACTTTGCTTTGAGCTTCTTGATTTGAGTATCAGCTATGAGCAAAATCCCATCTGAGAATGTGGCACTACAAAGGATAGGGACATGGAGAACCAAATGAAAGCAGCAAATTTGAATAATGTAGAGACATATTAAATCTTCAGAAACAACTTTGGATTGAGGCTTAGCAGCTGACATATTTATGAATTCCTGGAGTAATATGTGGAATTGGATGTAATCGTGCTTATGAGAGTCTTGCTTCATAATACAATGCTTGATATAGTTGGGAGTTCGGATCCATTCCTTTGTTTCTTCTTTAGTGAAATTGTTTACCCGCAAAAAATAAGAAACACTTGATCCTTGTCTCAACTCATTTTTTTTCCTCTCTTCAAAATTTTTTCCTCTCATAATATTATACTTTTGCTTGAGATTTTTCCTTTTTTGTAATATTGACATTCTTTTTTGTTTATTCTTTTTCCCTTTTCTTTTTCCTGTTTTTTGCAATGAACAGTTATTGAAAGTGTCATATGTGAAAACAGCAATAAACAGGTCAAGGTGATCTGAGCTGTTGTCATATCCTAATTGCATAGAAGGTTGCTGCAATTGAGCCCCATAAACTTGAGTCCTTCTGAGATCATGCGAATTACTGTGTGTGTCAATTAATTTACCTTCTGGACTTAGCAGCTTATCTGTGATAATCTTGTTAATTGCAGTGACCTGAGAAGATGTGTTCATAACTTCCATTTTGTATATCTTCCTTTTTCATTACAATCCATCTACAAAATTTGCCGAAGCTCACACGGGATTTCAGCATCTTGAGTTATGGTAAAATCCCCTTCCCTAGCTTTATCAGCCAAGTAGTCCGCAATGCGATTAGCTTGTCTCTCCATATGTTGAAACCTCATGAGCATAGTTTTCCAATATAATATATCTTGCAGTATTGGATTTGTTTCTGAGATTAGTGAACTTTTTCCGGTAATCCCATTGATCACTGTTTCTGAATCTCCTTCAATAATTAGATTGACACTATGAAGCTGAAATAAAGAAACCTTCAATCCATTCCAAACCGTAATAAGTTCAGTATTTGGAACCGTAGTTTTGGCTATGGATTTACCCCCAGCTCAAACTAGTAATCCATTACAATCCCGAATAATATAAGCAGTAGTAACTGCCCCTTGTTTAATAGGGGCATCAATATTCAGTTTGAGAGTCCCCATGGGGGAGGGGAGGGGACCCTTGAAGTATTTGATGGGGTTATCGAAGCTTCCCAGTTCCCTACGAAACTCTTAAACTCCTATGAATTTGTACTGCTCTTGCTAGTCTCATAAAAATCCTGCACTATTCTGCAAACATGAGTGCGAGTAACATTTGTATTTTTAAATATTCTGGAGTTTCTTGCTTTCCATATATACCAAGTCATATAAGCTATAATAGATTGGATTAAAGTATCAGTCGAGGGATTTGTCAAATTATCCTCAATGTCTTCTATAGAGTTAAAATCTTCCTGTAATTTATAAATAGATTTTATAGATTTCTAGCAATCTTTCGCAAAGGAACAAACCGTGAAGATATGGTCTAAGTCTTCAATTTGAGATGGGCGTATATCACAATAAGTATTATCATGAGTAAGAATTCTTTTACCATAGAGAAATTGTTTTGACGGAATCTTCCTTTTTGCAAGCTTCCACCATAAAGTGTTGACTCTCTGAGGGGTTTTTAAGTTCCAAATCCACTTATAGTAAGAACCATTTACCTGGTGAGGCCCCATAACAAAAGGATACATATCTTTCTGATAAATCTTTGTTTGTGCCGTTGGAGCCCACATCACATTATCTTTCCAACTTTCCATTGAAATTTGAATAGTAGCTATATACTGCACCAAATCATTAGAAAAAAATTGTATAATAGATCAAGATTCCAAGTTCTATCAGGAGAAATGGGTTGATTAAGGTTCCAACCCTGAATATCGAACTCCGTATTTAAATAAATTGGCCATTTAGCTAAAAGAATTTGATCCATCCAAGGGTCAGAATATGCACTGATGGAATTACCAGAGCCTATAGAGTAACTAAACTGATGGCCAATCAGTTTACCCGCTTGAAAAATCCTTTTCCAAGTGTCAGTACTTCGACAAGATTTAGGAGACTAATAGCACGGATTTGAGACTTGATATTTAGCTTTAATAGTTTTGGCCCACATAGAATTTGGACTCAAACCTAATTGCACCGCCAATTTGGCAAAGGATGCCTATTGCTTATCAACCAGCAAGATTATACCAAGACCCCCCTCTTTTTTAGTAGTGCAAATAGTTTTCTAAGATATTAGATGCATACCTTTTTTATCTGAAGGATGTCCCCATAGGAATGTTTTTATCACTTTTTCCATCTGTTTTAATATAATTTTTGGAATATACAACACCGCCATCATGTAATTGACTAAGGGGGATAATACTGAAGTGACCAATGTCAACTCCCTGCAAATGATAGTGCTTTCCACTTTCATGCTTCAATGTGCTTGGATACTGCATCAAGAAGATAGTTAAAATTGTTAGTAATCAATTTATTTGCTGATACCGGAATCCCTAGATATTTCTAGGATCCTCGTTTTTTCAGTATTTGCAAAATAGAGCATATAAGATTTTTCGTATTTGTAGGAATAGTAGGGCTAAAAGTAATATAAAATTTGTCAGCATTAATTGATTGACCCGACATCATCTGATAAGATTGAGTAATTACTTTCAGACATATAGCATCTTTCGTGGTTGCTCGGGACATCAGTAACATGTCATCCGCAAATAGTAAATGTGTTATCTGAGGCCCATTAATTTTCAAATCAGTATTTCCTGGCATAAAAGGAGTAAGAAAATGATTGCTCACTGCGCAATTCAAAATTTGGAGAAAATATTAGTGCATGATATAAATAAGGGGATAGAGGACAACCTTGTCTCAATCCTCTGGCAGGTTAGATCGAAGGGGTGGGCATACCATTAATTAAGATGGCATATCGATAATTCGTAACACATAAAAGGGTCATACGAATAAATTATTCATGAAAGCCAAAATGGTGCATAACTTTCTGCAGAAATGACCACCTCATTTTATCATAAGCCTTCTCAATATCTATTTTCATTGCCATAAGGCCCCTCGCCCTGGGAGCAATCTGTAAAGAATGCATAATTTTCTAAGTCAAAAGAATATTATTAGTGATACCATGCCCTGGAATGAAAGCTCCCTGTTCCTCCGAAATTAGAGAAGGGAGGATTGTCTGTAAACGATTAGCCAAAATTTTTGTCACAATTTTATAGATTGTATTACATAAACTAATTGGTCTATAATCCATTACTGTAGTTGGTGTGCTCTTCTTTGGAACAAGGGTGATGTATGTTGTTTTCCAGTTATGAGGCATAATTCCGTTATCAAAGACATACTGCACAGCTTCCAAAACTTCTTTATATATGATTGACCAAAAGTTTTGATAAAAGAAAGCTTGATAACGGGCTTTATCATATGGCATTTCTTTAACAACCTCAAGAATCTCCTGCACAGATATAGGTTGTATTAGTTTATCATTTTGAAATTGATTGACAATATTTGTTGCTAAAAATAAAGGCTCATTGTCTCCAATGTCTTCTTCCCGCCATCTATTAGAAAAATGAGAATAAATGTGCCTTCTGATCTCTTCTTCATCTTCAATTATATTCCCTTGTTGGTCCTTTAGCTTAAGAATCTTATTTTGCCTCCTTCTGATAATCGTTGATTGATAAAAGAACATAGTATTTTTATCTCCCTCTTTGAGCCAAGTTATCCTTGATTTCTGATGCCAAAACGTTTCTTGAGCTTATAGATTTTCATTATATTGGCGAATCAAATTGAGCAAATGGTTATGATCTTGTTCAGAAAAATCATCAGAGTTAGTTTCTTAAAGCTGTAATTGATAAATACTTTCTTGCAACTTCCTCCCTTTCCGGAAGATATTATCTAAACATTTTTTCTATTTGGTTAGAGCTATCTTAGTTTTGTAAAGGAGTCTTGATAGCCTTACAGGACATTAGACTTCCAAGCTCTTACAATTGTGTGCCTGAACCCTTCACAGCTCAACCACATCTTTTCGAAACGGAAAGGAGATCTTTTGTTGTGCTGCACAACAACCGATAACTTAATAGGATAGTGATCAGAAACAAATCGAGTTAAGTGCTGTATTAAAGAGTCAGGATATAATGTCAGCCAACAATGAGACACTAACGCACGATCTAGCCTCTCCCAAACTCTTGCGTTCCCTTTCCGATTATTGCACCATGTATACTTAGGCCCCATAAATCTGATATTTGTAAGACCCGCCCTGGAAACAAATTGATTAAATTCTCTGATATCTCTTGTGAACTAGAATGGTTTGCCACCTTTCTTATCTTTCCTAGTCAAAATACAATTGAAATCCCTTATTATAAGAAAAGGAAGATTGATATTGTTAGCTAATAGAAGTTGCTCCCAAAGTAATCTACGTTCAATTCCTTTAGTACTAGCATATACAAAAGCCATCATCCAGGGTTAACCAACATTTGGCATAAAAATACCATAAGTAGCATGTTTGTTGGTATTCATAAAATCTAGCTGACCAAGCTCAAGCTTCCCGCATATTATAATACCCCTAGACAGGCCTTCAGAGGCAATAATGTAAACCCCCCATTTGGGGCCTATAATCCTATTAACACGGTCACTAACCTAGTCCGACAGTCTGGTTTCTAAAAAATAGCAAATATCTGGGCAATAATTATATAACATATTTTTCATATAGTTAACAAAAGGTGCTTTAGCTGCACCCCTACAATTCCATATTAGAATCTTCATTTTGATATGGTGGACTTATTCACCCCTTGGGGCATCTCTCTAGTAGCCTGTATGATCAATGAAGATTCCAGTATTGGGACATTAATTAGCTCAAATTTATAGTCATGTGCCAATACTTGTTGTGACTCCACTTTCATCATGGGTTTTTTTTAAAAGTTGTGTTAATAAGTCAACATTTTCATGATGCGTACATATGCCTTTTGATTGGATTACCTGATGATATGTCTGTTGAGCTTGTTTGGCTTTGTCATACTCCATCATTGCACTATTTTTTTTGGATGTATAATGTGTTATTGGCCTCCATATCTCCTTAACCTGATTGTGCTTCCATCCTTGCTTTGGATTATAGAGAACAAGTTGAGAACCGGGGTCTTGAACCGGATTACCTTCCTCCCTGATAATAACTTTGGACAAGGGAAGTGAGTCTAGTCGATTTTAGTTCTCTTTTGGATTTATTTTGATGGGTGACCTCTTCCTTTTCTCTTTGGTAGGTGGAGTTGCTGAGGTCTCCACCATAACCCCCAAGATCTGGATTCCTTCCATCTCTTGACTGTCTTTGCTCAGAGGCATAAACCTAGATCCTTGAAACATTCTTCCTACAAGGAAAATTGTGATTTAGGAGGAGATGATCTTTTTGCTGGTTTACTCACCTGGGTCCATTGAGCAGAAGCTGCCCCCTTCTTAGAAGCTACTCTTGTGGCAGTTGGATGGGGCTGTAGCGGCACCCTAGCTGCCCGGATCCAAGGACCATAAATAGGTTTGGTCCGTAAGTGCTCTGGCAACTCCGGACATTTGCATTCAGCTTCAGGATCTAATTGAATGTGGCCGCAAGTGTAGAAATTGTTGGAAGCTCTTTGTATATGAATTCTTGCCACCAGCATTCATCATTCATCATGAGTTTAATTCCCAGACATATTGGTTTTGAAGCATCAATAAAGGCGCATACTTTAGCATAAACCATTTTGGTTGAGCTTGCTGTCCATTCATTGAGAAACAGTTGATGCCCTCTAGCTAAGGCCACTTTAAAAATCTTTTCTTTCTCCCACAGTTCCACTGGAAGGTCTGGGAGTCGAATCCAAACCCTCACCTAATTGATACTATCTCGGCTGGGTTTGAAATTCGGCCTCCAGTCTTCCAGTGCAAAACCCTATTCTTATCCTCCTTAATATGAAACCGAAACAGGATAATCCCCTCGGATAGGGAGGAAATATTCACTTCCCCTTTAAGGCCCTAGCGAAGCTTAAGCTCCTTTTGGATAAATTCCAGCGGGAGTCCTCTTCCCAAGAACCGTCCAAGTAAAGCAGATTTTAGAAGGTTTCTGGCTTGGCTTACCTCTTCCGATGAAAATGTGATTACCCGTGAAAATCTTTCCTCAAGAGCTACGATGTCGGCCATGGTGGCTCTCGAGGACTGCCATCGAAATCTCCAAGCTCCCTGCATGACTTGAGACCAGCTGCAAGCAACATCTACGGATAAACCCTCCTTTCCTGTTGCCTTTATCACTGCTGCTTCCCTACCTTGCCCGCTGGAGCTAGATGGCTTGGTAGAAGCTGAACTTTCCTCGACTGGAGTTGCTCGGACTTCTAGGGTCTTGTGACTCTATTCTGACTGCAACGAACAAAGATTCGTTGTTGTAGGCACCTCCTTTCCTTTCATCTCCTCAGGTTTTGAAGTATTCTCCGTATGATCCAACCTCTCCAGATTATTCCCCTCACCCCTGGTTTTCTCTCATCTCCCAGATGGAAGATTTGAGGAAACCCTAACCTGGGTTTTACCTTTCTCGCTCATAGCTTCTTTTTCTCCGGACTTTCTCACTCTAACCACTCGAAACAACCTCTCCAAATCAAGATTTTCCTTTTAGTGGTGTCAGGTTGACCTACTTACCTATAAATGAGAAAAGAATGAGGAAAGGTTACGAAAATCTAAGCACCTTGCATGGAACATTACCTGGCAAGACAAGAACCTGCGGGGTAGCTATACTGGGTTTTAAACCCCATTCCTTTATCTTACCAAAAAAAAAAGGGCCTATCATTTGTTATATTCATTTGCAAAGATATAGAAATGAGCATTGTGGCACCATTTTGTTCGTGAAACACAGGTAAATTATTCTGTGCACATTATGCACTAAATGGCCATGCACGCCATCAGTTTTAATCATCCATTTCTATAGATCTCATTTATCAAACATGTTTCACAATGTATTGTTATACAGGGAAGTTCCTAGTTTTTTCATGTTTTCTCTCGTATCCATATGAAAACATATGTTCAAAAACTTGGGACTTCTACCAACACCAATCTCGTAATTATAAAAAAAAAAAGTATGGCTTTCTCCTTCTTCCTTGATTCTAAAACTTGCTTATTGCTGGTATATACTATATAACTAGATGATATATACTAAAAAAAGTTATTATCAAGTAAGTCAATATATGTTTCTAAATAAATTGATATATAATTTTTAAAACATAAAATTTATCAGTATATAGTATACAAACTGATTATACATATTAGCAAATTACTCATCTAATAATCCAATATACATGCATCTTTAAATAAATTGATGCATGATTTTCAAAATATTAGATTCACAAGCATATATTACATAGCCAGCGATACACACCTATCAACTTTTTGATATATATTGCAAATTTCTTTGCTATGCACCAATACCGATCTAATGTACACTTCCAAATAAATTAATATGCATTTTTAGAATATGTTTTTTAACCTAGAGATGTGTATTAAATCATTGCTAGTCAAAAAAACTTGCAATTGTATCAAGAATTTGACAAGTATGTGTTAACCAGCTATATAATGTACATCGATGAATATGATATTCCAGAAAATATGTATCAATTTATTTAAAGATTTGTATTGAATTACTAAATGACTAATTTGCTAAGTATATATCATCTAGTAAACTCTATAGTCAGGAAACTATATATTAATTTATTTAAATATATATATTAACTTACTTAATGATTAATTTGTTTTATGTATATCATCGAGCCATATAGTATATATTGATAAAAAGTATTATGTTTTGAAAATAGAAAAAAAATAGCATACTGTGTGATATGGATGAGATTTCTCTCGGACCATATAAAGATAGCCAACCCTCGTCCTGATCGAGGACAAGGATAACAAATCAAATTGAAGTACCTATCCTTCCCTAAGATCATCCAGCATTAACCTTCAGATTACCCTCATTCTAATCCAAGAAAGGCCCACACCACAAGAAGTGGTGCAACTTTGACCTCTCAAACCATGCAGCTAAAAAAATCCCGTAACCCTTACAGATAGTTGGCCTTGGTGCAAGTAAGGTAAGAATGTAACCATCAAATATTGCCAGAATGGACAAGTTACAGTAGGCAAATCACATCCAATAAGGTCTCAATAATTAACTAATTTTTCTATTACCACATGGCTCTTCGGCTAGCTCCTATAAAAAAGAGTCTAAGAGGACCTCTAGATATGGCACTTCTCTTCGTCATGCTCTACTTTTTTCTTTGTATTTCATATTATTGACTTGAGCATTGAAGAATTCTTATCAGAGCTACTCCGACTAGGAATTCTCTGTCACATAGAAATTGCTATCCACTTTAGCATCTTCAGCTTCAACCGGAAATCTGCGGCAATACTATTATTTTTTTTTTAAAATCACGGGATTAATGACTTCGTTAGTAAGAGAAGCTCCTGATTTTTTTTATTTTTTTTAATTTTTTTTAAATTTTTTTTTTTGGCCCGGGGGGGGGGATTTTCCTAAGATTTGCAGGAGAATAAACATGATAAATTAGAAAGACCGTCTCATATTTTTCACTCTGATGCTTGTCCCATATGATTGTTCGTTTATAGCATTGATTAGTAAATTCTGATGTTTAAATGCTAGGTTGGAGTATGTCCTCACCTAACAAGATCGGTGAGGCCAAGCGGCCAAGTAGACAAAGTACAACTTATAGATCGGGCATGCTTTATTAAACAACTAATTGCAGACCCTCGGCGAAAACGTGGTTTCTACTTTCAAAGCACCTTTAGCCATGATGGCTTTAAAAGAAGAAAAAGGCATCCAAACAGTAGTAAATCATGTTATCCCAGCAAATACTTGCCAGCCAACAACTATTTTAAAACGGCCCGTCGTCTCATACAAAGCCGAGAAAGGATTACTTTTAAGAGACGCATCACATGCAATTTGGTGCATTATTGCTTTTGCGAAGTTGCACCGCAAAACATCATACTGTACTCGATGCCAACCATGCATAGCTATCAAACAGCACCACCTAACGTCTTTTATATATATATATACATATATATATATATATGTAATTTTTTTTTTTGAAAAAAAGAGATGGAGGATGTTGCCGTCAAGATCATCGTGGTCCGTAGCTACTGTCAGTGACGGAGGGCGCTCCTTTCGCTATCCGACCATTCAGTGGTCCTGAGCCTGCAAAACAGGGGTTAGTGACCCAGGCCAGGATTTCCGGTGGAGGCACTCCGACGGTCAAGTCAGTGACGATCCAGAAAAATAGATCCTCCTAGTCGAGCCCCTCTTAATGGACTCCACGCTAGGAGGAGTGAGTAGTGTGAGAGTGGGATGCAAGTATGTTGGGGGAAGAGTGGCCTGGCTAGAGGGATTCTCTGTATGGCCTTTCCACACGTCCTTGCTTGGATTTGCTTATGGTGCTGTGCTCTCTGGTTGAGCTTGCACTTATATATTTTTTTTTTGGTATTGCATGTGTTACCTCCTTTGTCTTGCTTCCATCGAGCTTTGTAGTCTAGATTACTGTTGGGCGCTTGTCTTGGAATCTTCGCCGGGCTGTCAGGCACGTGCGGCGGTGTCCCAAGGCGCCTTTCCTGATTCGTGATAAGGAAAGCTGTCATGTGTTCTGACATTCCCTCTGGTCACCTCATTCTAGGAAACCTGGCAGTACCTCGATTGGTGGGCCGCCGCCCCTGGGATTCGAATCTCCTGGTTGACTTCCTCTTTCAAGTGGTTCAGGTGGTTGGTGAGGAGCATGGCGCCTCGATCAATGGGCCTCTCCCCTTTCTGGTATAACCGGCGGCTGCAGGTGGTCACTGCGGTCTGACGAATGTCTTCGTGCGATCCTCGGGTGGCTCGCCGGAGTCCTAGGATGGCAGTGCTTATGCCTGAGCTGGGGGCTGAGCTGGAAAGGCAGGGCTCGACTCCGACCTAGGCATTCCAAGCTTGCGGGATTGCCTTGGCAGAGGAGGGCAGAGCGCGGGCCCGGTCTAGAGGGCTCGGCCTCGGAGAGGCTCCACGTGACGGAGGAGGGCGGAGCTCGACTCCGACCATGGGACTTGATCTTCGAGGGGCTCGCTCTGGAGGGCGGAGTGCAGGCCTAGTCCAGAGGGCTCGACCTTGAAGAGGCTCCACGTGGCGGAGGAGGGCTGAGCTCGACTCTGACAACGGGGCTCGATCTCCGAGGGGCTCGCTCTGGAGGGCGGAGCGCGGGCCTGGTCCAAAGGGCTCGACCTCGAAGAGGCTCCACGTGGTGGAGGAGGGCTGAGCTCGACTCCGACCACAGGGCTCGATCTCCGAGGGGCTCGCTCTGGAGGGCACCGCTCGGCTCCGGCCTAGGCATCCCGGGCTCGCAGGTTCGACTTGGCGGAGGACGAAGCTTGACTTCGACGGGTGGTCCCATTGTCCTGGGGGAGCTCAACCCGGCGAAGGAGTCCGAGCAGGGAAGTTGACGCGGCGTCCGACGCGGCGACTTTCTTTGACATGGTGCCCGTCAGCTGCTCCACGTCAGCAATCTTGCCATATCATTTGCCCCCCACGCTCGGGCCGAAGGGAGTAATTGTGACGCTGACATGGAAAGGTGAAGATCTGGCACAATGATGGCCATGATTGCTAGCACTCCGGGGGACAGTCCTGCAGGCCAGTGCGGGGGCACTACGTGGCCATGTCTGAGGAGCAGTTAATGTTGGCACAGAATTCAGAGCGGCTGGGGTGCCTTTTTCACTAATGGCCAGCACGTGGCATGAATCCGTTGGCGGAGAGGTCGTAACGATATGGATACGCCGGGTCACTTCGAAATGAAAAGAGCTTCTTACCCGAAATATCTATTCTTTTGAATTCTCCACACCCGCCGTAGTATCCGAGCTTTCTCCTTCCTCCCAGTTGACTCAGATCTTCTAAGGAACTAGGTTAGTCCCCTCTTTCTTCCTCCTTTGTCAGAGTAGGGTCCTTCCTCCAAGTTTAGGGCTTCCCTCGGGTCGAGTCCATCTCTTCATCCTCTTCTTCGAGTCCTTTGCTTCTTCTTCCTTTGGGGATGTCTCGCTTTGGCCCGAGCTTCCACTCCTCCACCAACCAGGGTGAGGCTGGTCCTTCTAAGCGGAGGCCAGCATCTCCTTCTTCTTTCAGTAAGGAGGATGCGACTCGTTTCAAGTTTAGCAGGAAGCACCCTCCTGGTCCGGTGCTCATCAAGGAACCAGGGTTCGGTCCTTCTCTTCCTTCTCTTCCTCCTCCCTCTTTTGAACTTACTCCTGAGTCCGTCCGATCCACAGGCCCTGGCGGGATCGCATCGACAATCACCACCAAGGAATTGGGGACCTTTCGGGATGTCTATGGCATCCCGCACTCTATTCGGCTTTTGATTCCTCGTCCGGGGGAACGGGTCACTTCTAGTGGCCCGGGCTGCATTGCTTTTCATAAGGAGACCTTTTTTAGGGGTCTCTACTTTCCCTTCCATCCGTTCTTCATGTCAGTTCTGAATAACTATCATTTGGTCTCTGCTCAGTTAGTACCAAATGCTATTAGGGTCATCTTTTCTTTTGTTGTGCTTTGTCACCTTCACGAGTTTGTTGCCCGGTTCTCTCTGTTCAGGACTTTCTTTGTCCTGAAGCACCACCCGACTGAGGATGGGTGGTGGTTCTTGTCTTCTCGCTCGAAGGGCATTAGGTTTGAGCTCCCCTCTTCCGTCAAGGGATGGAAGAGTAAGTTCTTTTTTGCCATGGTTGAAGGGGTCGATTGGGTCTAGAGTGACCCTGACCAATCCCCCAACCGAAACTCTGTGGTCAATGCGGTTGATCGGGATGACTACGAGCAGCTCCAAACTGCCCAGATTCCTCCTCTCAAGGTTCTGTTGTCAGAGCAGAACCTCTCCGAAGCCAGGGTCGACCCAATGAATGGGTTGGGTGAGTTCGACCTGGACTTTTCTTCTTTTTTTATACTCCTTATACTGCTTTCTGTGGGCTTCTGACTGTTGTATGGCTTGCATGCAGGCATGATTTTCACAGAGAGCGACCTACTGGCGATCACCTAGAAGAGGCCACCAACTGGGCTGGTCGAGGATCCTCCATCGAGACGAGTCCGGGGGGAGAGCGCGTCTGCGGTCGCTCCCACCGCGGTGGCCGACCCGAGCCGGTGGGCAACTAGAGCTGCTCCTGTCGTGCCGGCTGGCCAGAATTCAAGGATGGCTAAAACTGCTCCTGCACTGGAGCGGCACGGTCAACATGGATCGACCCCCACTACGGAGCCCAAGGTGGTCGTCCGGGCAAGGGTTGTAGCTGTTGCCGCGGCATCCCCCAGTCCCCCGGCTGTGATCGAGGTCGAGGATAGGGAGGTCTGGGCTAGGGCCGATCTTGCGGTCGAGGCACCACCTGTAGAGGTGCTGGGTCCTCAGCCTGCCCCCGGTAGACCTACTACTAGTGGGGCAAGGCCACCTATCCCTGGAGAGAGCAGGAGGGAGGAGGCGCAGCGCCGACTTCCTTTCAAGATGGGACCAGAGAGTTCTTTTCTCTAGAGCCCCTTACTAGCCGAGCGCATATTGGATTTTTCAATCCAGCCATGCGATCGGTAGGAGATGGCTGGGCTGTGGCTTGGCGACGTGTGCCGTCTTTCCCTAGCTCTAGTCGGTGAGTTGCTTCACTTTTCTTCTTTCTTTTCTTCTCTTTTCTTTTTTTTTAGCTAACCTTTTATATGGTGCAGATCGGTGCTGAGGCCCTCTTCATCAGGGGTTGCTGTCGAAACTAGGAACACAGTGAACAGCAGCGGGCGGTTGAGATCGAGTCGCTGAAGGCCGATCTGAAGGAGAGGGTCGAGGTAAACGGAGCGCTTGAGCAAAAGGTCAAGGACCTGGAGAAGTAGCTCGTCGACACTGAGGGGCAAGCAAAGAAACTCCTGGAGTGTCTTGATCTGGAGCAGAGTCGCTCAAGAAAGAGTGCGGATGAGCTCTCCCTCGCTGAGAAGAAACTGAAATGGTACAATGCCGAGGTCAATCGACATAAGGAGACCGCTCAGTCTGCTCAGGCCGAGCTGGCGGCAGGGAGGGAGAGGTTGGCCACGACCGAGAGGGCGGCAGAGGTGGTAGCTAAGTCAGTGGAGGCGGCCAGGATGGAGGCCACCGAGGCAAGGAAGGAGGCCGTCGGGGCCAGGAAGGAAGCTGGAGAGGTCGTCACTAGGTACAAGGCCTCGGAGGAGTTCATCGCCGAAATTCAGCAAACGGCGTCGGACTCCTTCTACAAGGGCTTCATGTTCCTGCGTTGCCGGGTTAAGATGTTTGTTCCTGATGAGGGTCGTGATCGTCTCAGGTATCCCCTAGCCTCGGACACGGAGTCTGGCCAGGAGGCAGTCGTTGAAGAAGTTGTGGCCTCCGAGCCTTCCCTGCCGGCCGAGGTTGAGGCTGGGTGGCCCGGAGTCGAAACCGTTTAGCCGGAGGTTCTTGGTAACGGGACCTCACAGCCTCAAGGTCCAACCGGGGAGCTAGCCAGGGTGGAGTAGTTTTCTTTCTTATTTTTATTTCTATACTTGGTTGGGGTCACTCGGCATGTCGAGGACCCGAAGATATTTGTAGTTGACCTTTGTTAATAAAATAAAAATTTTTCTACTACCTGTTCATTGCCTGATTTTTCCCTCTTACTCTCTTTCTTTCATTCTCCCTCTCTCTCTTTCTTCTTCTTCTTCTTATTTTCTCTCTTTGAGATGAGTGGTAAGATCATAGAGGAGGGTTCCACCTTGTATGGGATTTGGCCACCAGGCTTAGGTGTCGGCAAGTTGGGCACAAGATTTTGGTAGTTGAGAGCAGCTGGGCTCAAAGATTTCTTGGCCGGAGAGCTGGGCCCCGATCCAAGATGCCTGAGAGCTAGGCTTGGGTCTTAGATGCTTTGGAGCTAGGCTCGAGGCCTTCTTGGCCGGAGAGCTGGGCCCTGGTCCAAGGGTTGCCTGAGAGCTGGGCTCAGGTCTTGGTGTCTTGGAGCTAGGCTCGAAGACCTTCTTGGTCGGAGCACTGGGCCCCGGTCCAAGGATTTCCTGAGAGCTGGGCTCAGGTCTTATCTCGAAGCTAGGCTCGAAGATGTTGATGAGTTGAGAGCAGCTTGGCTTGAAGATCCCTTGGTCAGAGAGCTAGGCCCCGGTCTTGGGTTGCCTGAGAGCTAGGCTCAGGCCTTGGCATCTTGGAGCTGGGCTCGAAGATGTTGATGAGTTGAGAGCAGCTTGGCTTGAAGATCCATTGGCTGGAGAGCTGGGCCTCGATCTTGGGTTGCCTGAGTGCTGAGCTCAGGTCTTGGTGCCTTGGAGCTGGACTTGAAGATGTTGATGAGTTGAGAGTAGCTTGGCTCGAAGATCACTTGGCCGGAGAGCTGGGCGCCGGTCTTGGATTGCCTTAGAGCTAGGCTCAGGTCTTGGCATCTCGGAGCTGGGCTCGAAGACGTTGATGAGTTGAGAGCAGCTTGGCTCGAAGATTCCTTAGCTGGAGAGCTGGGCCCCGATCTTGGGTTGCCTGAGTGCTGAGCTCAGGTCTTGGCATCTCAGAGCTAGGCTCGAAGACGTTGATGAATTGAGAGTAGCTTGGCTCGAAGATCCCTTGACTGGAGAGCTGGGCCCCGGTCTTGGGTTGCCTGAGTGCTGAGCTTAAGTCTTGGCGCCATGGAGCTGGGCTCGAAGACGTTGATGAATTGAGAGCAGCTTGGCTCGAAGATTCCTTGGCCGGAGAGCTGGGCCCCGGTCTTGGGTTGCCTGAGTGCTGAGCTCAGGTCTTGGCACCTTGGAGCTGGGCTCGAAGAGTTGATGAGTTGAGAGTAGCTTGGCTCGAAGATCCCTTGGTCGGAGAGCTGGGCCCCGGTCTTGGGTTGCTTAAGAGCTGGGCTCGAAGATGTTGATGAATTAAGAGCAGCTTGGCTCGAAGATCCCTTGGCCGGAGAGCTGGGCCCCGGTCTTGGGTTGCCTGAGTGCTGAGATCAGGTCTTGGCACCTTGGAGCTGGGCTCGAAGATGTTGATGAGTTGAGAGCAGCTTGGCTTGACAATTCCTTGGCCGGAGAGCTAGGCCCCGGTCTTGGGTTGCCTGAGTGCTGAGCTTAGGTCTTGGCATCTCGGAGCTAGGCTTGAAGATGTTGATGAGTTGAGAGCAGCTTGGCTCGAGATCCCTTGGTCGGAGAGCTGGGCCCCGGTCTTGGGTTGCCTGAGAGCTGGGCTCAGGTCTTGGCATCTCGGAGCTGGGCTCGAAGACATTGATGAGTTGAGAGCAGCTTGGCTCGAAGACTCCTTGGCCGGAGAGCTGGGCCTCGGTCTTAGGTTGCCTGAGTGCTGAGCTCAGGTCTTGGCGCCTTGGAGCTGGGCTTGAAGACGTTGATGAGTTGAGAGCAGCTTGGCTCGAAGATTCCTTGGTCAGAGAGCTGGGCCCCAGTCTTGGGTTGCCTAAGAGTTGGGCTCAGGTCTTGGCATCTCAGAGCTGGGCTCGAAGACGTTGATGAGTTGAGAGCAGCTTGGCTCGAAGATCCCTTGGCTAGAGAGCTGGGCCCCGATCTTGGATTGCCTGAGAGCTGGGCTCATGTCTTGGCATCTTGGAGCTGGGCTCGAAGACGTTGATGAGTTGAGAGCAGCTTGGCTCGAAGATCCCTTGGCCGGAGAGTTGGGCCCCGGTCTTGGATTCCTGAGAGCTGGGCTCATGTCTTGGCATCTCGGAGCTGGGCTCGAAGACGATGAATTGAGAGCAGCTTGGCTCGAAGATCCCTTGGCCGGAGAGCTGGGCCCCGGTCTTGGGTTGCTTGAGAGCTGGGCTCAGGTCTTAGCATCTCGAAGCTGGGCTCGAAGATGTTGATGAATTGAGAGCAGCTTGGCTCGAAGATCCCTTTGCCAGAGAGCTGGGCCCCGGTCTTAGGTTGCCTGAGTGATAAGCTCAGGTCTTGGCGCCTTGGAGCTGGGCTCGAAGATGTTGATGACTTGAGAGCAGCTTGGCTCGAAGATTCCTTGGCTGGAGAGCTGGGCCTCGGTCTTGGGTTGCCTGAGTGCTGAGCTCAGGTCTTGGCATCTCAGAGCTAGGCTCGAAGACGTTGATGAATTGAGAGCAGCTTGGCTCGAAGTCCCTTGGCCGGAGAGCTGGGCCCTGGTCTTGGGTTGCCTGAGTGTTGAGCTCAAGTCTTGGCACCTTGGAGCTGGGCTTAAAGACGTTTATAAGTTAAGAGCAGCTTGTCTCAAAGATTCCTTGGTCAGAGAGCTGGGCCCCGGTCTTGGGTTGCCTAAGTGCTGAGCTCAGGTCTTGGCACCTTGGAGCTGGGCTTGAAGATGTTGATGAGTTGAGAGCAACTTGGCTCGAAGATCCCTTGGCTGGAGAGTTGGGCCCCGGTCTTGGGTTGCCTGAGAGCTGGGCTCAGGTCTTGGCATCTCGGAGCTGGGCTCGAAGACATTGATGAATTGAGAGTAGCTTGGCTCGAAGATCCCTTAGCCGGAGAGCTAGGCCCCGGTCTTGGGTTGCTTGAGTGCTGAGCTCAGGTCTTGGTGCCTTGGAGCTAGGCTCGAAGATGTTGATGAGTTGAGAGCAGCTTGGCTCGAAGATTCCTTAGCTGGAGAGCTGGGCCTCGATCTTGGGTTGCCTGAGTGCTGAGCTCAGGTCTTGGCATCTCGGAGCTGGGCTCGAAGACGTTGATGAGTTGAGAGTAGCTTGGCTCGAAGATCCCTTAGCCGAAGAGCTAGGCCCCAGTCTTGGGTTGCCTGAGAGCTGGGCTCAGGTCTTGGCATCTCGGAGCTGGGCTCGAAGACGTTGATGAGTTGAGAGCAGCTTAGCTCGAAGATTCCTTGGCCGGAGCTGGGCCCCGGTCTTGGGTTGCCTGAGTGCTGAGCTCAGGTCTTGGAGCCTTGGAGCTGGGCTCAAAGACGTTGATGAGTTGAGAGCAGCTTGGCCGGAGAGCTGGGCCCCGGTCTTGGGTTGCCTGAGAGTTGGGCTCAGGTCTTGGCATCTCGGAGCTGGGCTCGAAGATGTTGATGAGTTGAGAGCAGCTTGGCTCGAAGATCCCTTGGTCAGAGAGTTGGGCCCCGATCTTGGGTTGCCAGAGAGCCGGACTCGGGTCTTGGCATCTCGGAGCTGGGCTCGAAGACGTTGATGAATTGAGAGCAACTTGGCTCGAAGATCCCTTAGCCGGAGAGCTGGGCCCCGGTCTTGGGTTGCCTGAAAGCTGGGCTCAGGTCTTGGCGTCTCGGAGCTGGGCTCGAAGATGTTGATGAATTGAGAGCAGCTTGGCTCGAAGATCCCTTGGCCAGAGAGCTGGGCCTCGGTCTTAGGTTGCTTGAGAGCTGGGCTCAGGTCTTGGCATCTCGGAGCTGGGCTTGAAGACGTTGATGAATTGAGAGCAGCTTAGCTCGAAGATCCCTTGGCTAGAGAGCTGGGCCCCGGTCTTGGATTGCCTGAGTGCTGAGCTCAGGTCTTGGCATCTCAGAGCTGGGCTCGAAGACGTTGTTGGTTTTCCTGCAAGGCAGATAGACACTCGTGCAAAAGAAAAACCATTATTATTATTATTGGGGGCAAGCCTTACATTATTGATGGTATCTTCATAGATTATAGGCATTCCATGTTCGAGGAAACCTGACGCCGTCGAGATCCTCGAGATAATAGGCCCCTTGTAAGAGGGCCTCAGCCACCTTGTAAGGGCCTTCCCAGTTCGGTGAGAGCTTGCCGCACTCACGAGGTTGAGATGCTTCTGCCCGGCGTAGCACCAAGTCTTCGGGTCTGAAGACTTTTGGCCTGACACGGGCGTTGTAGTACCGGGCTACTCGTTGCCGATATGCCACCATTCGTATCTAGGCTTTATCCATTGTTTCTTCGAGGAGATCCAGGTTGTGCGGGAGGTGTACCGAGTTCCGTGCCTCATCATATTGCTGCACTTGTAGCGTGGGCATGCCAAGCTCAACCGGGATGACCGCCTCGATGTCGAAAACAAGGTTGAAGGATGTCTCGTCGGTTGCCGTTCTGGGCGTTGTGTGGTAGGCCCACAAAATACTCAAGAGTTCTTCTGCCCACCTGCCCTTAGCTTAGTCCAGCCTGGTTCTGAGCCCTTGAAGGATGATCCGATTAGTCACTTCGGCTTTCCCGTTTGTTTGAGGATGAACTACCGAGGTGAACCAATGTTGGATGCCGTGCTCGGTGCAGAACCCTTCGAACTCTCGATTGTCGAATTGTCGCCCATTGTCAGTGATGATACAATGGGGGAGTCCAAAGTGGCAAATAATTGACTTCCAGAAGAATTGGCGGACATTGGCTTCCGCGATCCAAGCCAGTGGCTCCGCCTCGACCCCCTTGGTGAAGTAGTCGATCGCCACCTGCAGGAATCTTCGCTGCCCTGGTGCAGGGGAAAATGGCTCCAAGATGTCCATTCCCCACTGGGCAAAAGGCCAAGGGGCTGAGAGTTGGAAGATCGGTGCTGCCGGCTGACGCTGTATGTGAGCGTGGCGCTAGCATTTGTCGCACCTTTTAACAAAGTCAGCGGCGTCATCCCTCATGGTCTCCCAAAAGTACTCCTGGCGAAGGGCTTTATAAGCCAGCGTTCTCCCTCCCACATGGTTCCCGCAGAGGCCTTCGTGGATCTCCTGAAGCACGAAGGCTGCTTCTGCGTGCCTGAGGCACTTCAGGTGCGGGAAGGAGTAAGATCGGTGGTATAGCTGACCTTCCATCAGAACGAACCAAGAGGCCTTCTTTTTGATGAGGGCTGCTTCTACGCGGTCCTCAGATAGAGAGCCGCCAGTGATGTACCTGACGTACCTGTCCATCAAGCTCGGCTCGGGGGTGACATGATGCACCTCTTCTAAGCCTTCATAGCTTGGGTTTTCAAGGTACTCGATGTAGACGTGTCCCAGCGATGAGTCCGACAGGGTCGCGAGCCTGGACAGTGCATTCTCCCCACAGGGAATGTGAAAGATGCTGAAGCGCTGGAAGCCTGTCGTGCTCGAGCGGACCTGCTCCAGGTACTTCATCTTCTGGGGGTCCCTTGCTTCATACTCCCCGGAGACTTGTCCGACAACCAGTTGGGAGTCGATGAAGACTTTCAGATTCTGCACACCCAGCTCATGGGAGACTCTTAGACCTGCTAGGAGTGCCTCGTACTCCGCTTGGTTGTTTGTTACGGCGAATTTGAAGCGGAGGGCGCATTCTGTCACAACCCCATTGCTGTTGGTGAGGATGAGGCCTGCTCCGCTCCCGCCGGAATTGGATGCACCGTCCACGTGGAGGATCCAATGCTCCTCCCCTGGTCTGGGCTCTGTTATTCTCTGCTCTGGCTCCTCGACGAACCCGGTGCACTCAATCACGAAGTCAGCTAGGACTCGGGCCTTCTGCAAGGACCACTTGGCCAATCTCCCGGAAGTCTCAGGGTGGCTGAGTATGGTCCTCAGCAGTTGGTCCGTCACGACCACTATTGGATGCACTTGGAAGTAGGGCCTGAGACGCTTAGCAGATATTATTAATGCAAAAATGAATTTCTCGGAGCGAGTATACCTGATATCTGCATCATGAAGGATTTTGCTGGTGTAGTATACTGGCTTTTGAGATTTATCCTCGTCTGCATGGACGAGAACCGAGCTAACGACTCCGGGTGTAACCACCAGGTAGAGCAGGAGCTCCTCCCCTTCTTCCGGCCTGGAAAGTAGTGAGGGAGAGGCGAGAAATTTCTTCAGCTCCTCGAAGGCTGTCTTGCACTCCTCTGTCCAGGTGAAGTCATGCATCTTGCGTAGTGCCTTGAAGAATGGAAGGCAGCGATCGGTCGACCTCGAGATGAATCAGCTCAGGGCGACAATACATCCCGTTAGGTGCTGGACCTGCTTCTTGGAGGTCGGGTGCTCCATGTCGATGATTGCTTGGACCTTCTCCGGGTTTGCCTCGATGCCTCTCTGGGTGACCATGAAGCCGAGGAACTTTCCTGTCACCACTCCGAAGGCGCACTTTGCTGGATTCAGCTTCATCTGGTGCTGTCACAAATTGTGGAAGGATTTGGCGAGGTCAGCAATATGGCTCGAGCTCGGCTTTCCATGATGAGCATGTCATCCACATACACTTGCATGTTCCAGCCAATTTGATCGTTGAAGACCTTATTGACCAGATGCTGGTACGTGGCTCTGCATTCTTCAGATCGAAGGGCATCATCCTGTAGCAGTATGTCCCTTGGTCGGTGATGAAGGCGGTGTGCTCCTCGCCCTCCGAGTGCATACATATATGGTTGTATCCGGAGAATGCATCCATGAAGGAGAGCAGCCTGTGGCCAGAGGTGGCATCCACCAGCTGGTCAATCTTTGGTAGAGGGAAGATGTCCTTCGAGCATGTTTTGTTGAGGTCGGTGTAGTCCACACAAATCCTTCACTTGCCATTGTTCTTCCTTACCATCACCACGTTTGCCAGCCAGCTCGGATATTGGACCTCCCGGACGAAACCGGAGGCTAGGAGTTTGTCCACTTCCTCCTTGATAGCTGCATGCCTCTCCGGGCCGAAGCTTCTCTTCTTCTGTCGAACTGGCTTATGCTTTGGGTCACACTCAGTTTGTGAGTAATGATGTCAGGAGGGATACTTGGCATGCCCGCCGCTGTCCAGGCGAATACATCCGTGCTTGCCTACAGGAACTCCAGCAGTTGAGCCCTCTCCTCCTCGGGTAGCTTGGCTCCAATTTGTACCACCTTCGTGGGGTCATCCCCGAGCGGATAGGAGAGTAGGCACTCGATTGGACCTCCCATAGGGTCTTGGGCCCCTTGGTCGAGATCATCTGTCTTGGGATCATCCTCGGGGACCTTGGCCCCAGGGAGGGTTTGGAAGCAGTGTTGCACCAGCTGGGATGCCCCCCTCATCTCCCCGACACCGTAGGGAGTGGGGAACTGTACAAGCAGTCTCTTGGTGGAGACAACGATGTCGAGTAGGTTGAGTCCGGGTCGGCCTGGCCCAGGATCACGTTGTAGGCGGAAGGAAGCCTAACAATCGTGAAAGTCATCTTAACGGTGCTTTGCCAAGATGAGGTCCCGGCAGTGACCGGGGGAGTGATCTCTCCTTCCACTCTTACAGAATTACCTGTCAAACCAACAAGGAGAGTATGCACAGGTTTGAGTTCATCGGGAGAAAGGTCCATCCTGGAGAAGGCATCATAAAAAAGCACATCCGTGGAGCTTTCACTATCAACCATGATGCATTTTACAGGATGCTTCGCGATCGTCATCTCGACGACCACGGCATCATTATTTACATTTTTTTTCCCGTCTTTTCCTTTCCTCATAAAGGGGAGTACATTCTCAAGATCCCCTATCCCCCGGGGCTTCTTTGGCGCGCGCGCAGTTCCCCAGGAGATCATGCCCACTGGCTTCTCAGTAGGGCGGTTGTCGATGGCTGGAGCTGTTGGAAGATCGACGAGCGCCTGGGATTCCACCTGAGCTCTGCCCCCCATAAACCTTTTGAGGTAGCCCCTCTTGATGAGTTCTTCGATTTCCCACTTAAGGTTGCGGCATTCCTCGGTGTCATGGCCGTGGTCGCGGTGAAAGCGACAGTACTTCATTTTATCATAGCCAGTGGAGGACTTCATCGAAGGTGGGCATCTCAGGTAATCCTCGCCTTCGATCTCCATGAGGATATTCATCCTTGGGGCGAGGAGAGGGGTGTAACTCTCTTCAGAAATGGGAGCGCCTTTTGGTCTTAGCCCCCTCCGGGCATTCAAAACCTGAGGTCCTGGCTTCTGGGTTCCGGGCATCTCGGTGGGGGTCGGCTTCTTCGGTGGCTTCCCGTCGAGCTCCCGTCTCGTACGATCCGCCTTCTCAGTGCGGATGTACTTTTGGGCTCGGAGGAGGAGCTCGGAATAAGTCTTGGGGGGCTTCTTGTTGAGCAAGTAGGTCAGGCAGGATGTCCTAAGCCCTCGCTTCAGTGCCAGCATGGCAACTGGCTCATTAAGGTTGTAGATCTCCAATGCAGCAGCTTTGAAGCGGGCCACGTAGTCCAGCAGTGGTTTGCGGTCCTGCTACCAGATGGAGAAAAGGCTATCTGCCTCTCGTGGCAACTTCCGACAGGCATCGAAGTGGGCCACGAACTTCTGCCCTAACTGGATAAAAGAGTTGATGCTCTCCGGCTCCAGGCGGGTGAACCACAGTCGGGCTGCCTTTCGGAGAGTAGCAGGAAAAACGATGCAGAGAAGAGTGTCGGTGGCCCCCTGGACCCTCAAGAGGGCCCGGTAGCTTTCTAGGTGGTCCAGGGGGTCGGTGGTCCCATCGTAAGGATCCACCTGCGGCATACGGAATCGACTCAGAATCGGCTCCTCTTGGATTTCTTGAGAAAAAGGGGGACAGGCATCGTAGCCCACTGGCTCGCTACCTAAGCCTGGCAAGTTGGCGAATCAGTGGGATAACTCCACCAACTTGCGGTCATGCTCCTCCAGGCGCTTCTCTGCTGCGTGCCTGATGGCTTTGTCAGTGGACCCCTCTGTCGAAGGAGACAAAGAAGATGACATGGATGCATGGCACCCGTGGCGAGGGGTCTTGCTTTCCCTACCTCGGTGGGGCTTGGATGCTACCCGCCCGAGGTTTGGTGAGCAGCTCTCCCTGTCGGGCAGACCCCGCTCGTTGTCTTTTCGTCGGAGTTTGATGGCTACCCCGGTTGTCAGTAATGGCCCGTGGCTGCAAAGGCCTTCCTTAGAAGGAATGCAGGCTGTCGCGGGGGACCGCGGCATGGGCTGTGGGAGTCACTGGCTGCTGGTGGGTAGCCAAGGACCAGTGCTGCTGCTGAAGATGGCGCACTGCTGTGGCAAGAATCTGCATTTGCTAGACGAGTGCAGTCAGCTGAGACTTCACTAGAGGTGGTTGAACAGGAGCGGATGGCCCCACCTCTGGGTTGTGCGGGTTCCCCCGGGAGGGGAAGTCCCCTGCATGACTAGTGGAGGCCTCTCGCGCCCGCATCGTTACCATCCTTCCATGGAACTTGCTTGTAGAAGAGGGGGGACTAACTTGAACTAAATCAAAGACTGTTCACAGGGCCCTCCCCCTTCCTGGCATGCCAATCTGTTGCCACCAAGATCGTCATGGCTAGTAGCTGCTGTCGGCGATGGGTGCACTCTTTTCACTGTCCGGCCGTCCAGTGGTCCTGAGCCTGCAAAATGGGGGTTAGTGACCCAAGCCGGGATTTCCGGTGGGGGCACTCCGACGGTCAAGTCAGTGACGATCCAGGGGATCAAATCCTCTTGGTCGAGCCCCTCTTGATGGACTCCATGCTATGAGGAGTGAGTAGTGCGAAAGTGGGACGCAAGTGTGTTGGGAGAAGAGTGGCCTGGCTAGAGGAATTCTCTGTATGGTCTTTCCACCCGCCCTTGCTTGGATTTGCTTGTGGTGTTGTGCTCTCTGGTTGAGCTTGTTTTTTTTGGGTGGTATTGCATGTGTTACCTCCTTTGTCTTGCTTCCATCGAGCTTTGTAGTCTAGGTTACCGTTGGGCGCTCATCTTGGAATCTTCGCCGGGCTGTCAGGCACGTGCGGCGGTGTCCCGAGGTGCATTTCCCGATTCATGATAAGGGAAGCTGTCATGTATTCTGACATTCCCTCTGGTCACCTCATTCTGGAAAACCTGGCAGTACCTCGATTGGTGGGCCGCCACCCGTGGGATTTGAATCTCCTAGTTGACTTCCTCTCTCAGGTGGTTCAGATGGTTGGTGAGGAGCGTGGCGCCTTGATTAGTGGGCCTCTCCCCTTTCTAGTATAACCGGCGACCGCAGGTGGTCACTACGGTCTGACAAATGTCTCCGTGCGATCCTTGGGTGGCTCGCCGGAGTCCTGGGATGGCGGTGCTTACGCCTGAGCTGGGGGCTGAGTTGGAAAGGCAGGGCTCGACTCCGACCTAGGCGTCCCGAGCTTACGGGATCACCTCGGTGGAGGAGGGCAGAGCGCGGGCCCGGTCTAGAGGGCTTGGCCTCGGAGAGGCTCCACGTGGTGGAGGAGGGCGGAGCTCAACTCCGACCACAGGGCTCGATCTCCGACGGGCTCGCTTTGGAGGGCGGAGTGCGGGCCCGGTCTAGAGGGCTCGACCTCGAAGAGGCTCCACATAGCGGAGGAGGGCTGAGCTTGACTCCGACCACGGAGCTCGATCTCCGAGGGGCTCGCTCTGAAGGGTGGAGCGCGGGCCTGGTCTAGAGGGCTTGACCTCGAAGAGGCTCCACATGGTGGAGGAGGGCTGAGCTCGACTCCGACCATGGGGCTCGATCTCCGAGGGACTCGCTCTAGAGGGCACCGCTCAGCTCCGGCCTAGGCATCCCGGGCTCGCGGGTCCGACCTGGCGGAGGACGGAGCTCGGCTTCGATGGGTGGTCCCGTTGTCCTGGGGGAGCTCAGCCCGGTGAAGGAGTCCGAGCAGGGAAGTTGACGCGGCATCCGACACGCGACTTTCTTTGGCGTGGCACCCATCAACTGCCCCACGTCAGCGGTCTTGCCACATCAGGGGATAAATATGACATAGCTACCTCGCAGGCTCCTATCCCACCAGAAAATGTTTGATTCAAGATGCAAGATTTTTGTAACATTTTCTTATCCAAGGATGAGTACATCAATTCGACACCACCAACTCCAACAAATGAGGCCTACAAGATGCTAGTACCTCGATTGCCTTAGAGCTTCTGATTGCTGACATCTCTGTATAGGTACTTATAGAGGTCGGGTATTTTTACACATCTATGATAAAAACCCGAAACATCTGCAGATCCGATCCGGTCATGAAGATGGAGTAGCATAGTAGGTAGGTGATTCGACCATCAATTTATATTATTTTCTAATTTTGGACTTAAAATTCTAGTATTTCATACATGTTAGATCCTATTAGGTGATGCTTGATTAGATTAAGGCATGCGTAGGATTAAAATTATTTTAGTCTTCTATTTTCATTGTGTTTTCATAAGATGGAAAAATTTTGCATGCTGAATCCACTCTTTCCTAGCAATATTTTCTTTTATTAGTATAATTCTATCTTTTTTTTTTTTGACATGATTATATATCAATTATTATTATTTTTCTATATAAAATCCATACATTGGCATAAATAATCATTAAGATCTATTGAATAGAATTAAAATAGAGATAACAAAGCCTTATTTCTATCTTATTTTCCTCTTCTTTTATAAATATTTTAATATGCTATCAAAGCCAAAGTAAAATATACCACTATCATCTCTCCAATCTTTGTTGTTGCCGGTTGCCAATCTATCAATTTCTGTTTCTCTATAAATCTTTTATTTTCACTGAATTTATAGATTCTCTATTTTTTGGTGGATTGATACATGAAATTCTCTTATTTTCTAATGAATCCTCAAATCCTCTTAGTCGCTTTTCTCTTCAACTTCAAATCTTCGGTTGTCTCTCCCTATCATCCTTGGTGAATTTTTCTTCATCATCGGCCTTGGGTGCCTTATCTTTTGAAAATCGATCTTTTATTCCATGGCATTTTTGTCTGTAAGCATCATCGACCTTTGGCTATTTATTTTCTCTTTGAGTATCGATTTTCTTTTTTACATTATTTTTATCAACAAGAATTATCGGCATTCAACTGCGTTTTCTTTGAGTACCAATCTTTCTGTGACTATCATCTTCTATATCTTCTTATAATCATGTCATCTAAATCAACCACACTAGTCGACATATCAGTTTTTTATGCCAACTGCTAAGTTCATTTGTGATTTAGTTTTTAAACTCAAGTTAGCACCAATAGTACTATCCTGAATTTGAGAGGGAGTATTAGCATGATTCTGTGTGATCGCTTGATTTAAGGGATTACATGACAATCCATAATATTTTTTTATTAATATGATCCTATAATATTTTTCTTTATTAGTATAATTATGTATCATTTTTTTTATTAACATGATTTTATATTAGCCATTATTTTTTTAATATGGAGCTTATACATCATTGTGGTACCACCGGTACAGATACCACTTAGTAAAGAATCGCTCATACGGAATACGGATCTCTGTGTCCAAGATCACGATATTATTATTAATGCTACAAGAAAAGGGAGAAGAAAGAATAGAATAGAAAATACAATCAATAAGGCATATAAGATTTCACTATGAAAAAAATTATAAAGGAGATCTTACACTTTCACCATATACAAAAAACTCAATAAGAAATCCAAAAATATCTCTCACAAGCTATCAACCCTCAAAGAGATCCTCTAGCTCTTATAGGCTTTCTCTACTGCTACCACATCTCTTGAAAGCCCTCTAGATCCTCACATTAATCTCTTTGACCTTTGTCCCTCCTTTTATAGTCTCTCTATCGAAGAACACTTTGACAAGAGTCCGATGGTTCAAACTACATCAAAAAATGATTCCAAATCATTGTCCAACTCTTGTTTGACCCATAGAATAGTCCTGGCCATCCGATCGCCATAAATCATATGAGATCTTGCTAGATCAGGTATAAAATAGCATCGAAATTGTCCTCAACCATCTGATCTCACTTGAGAAATGTGCTGAATCATCCGATCATGCAAAATCAGTGGTGGACCATGAGAACACCCCAAGAAATGTCATGGACCGTGCAAACCGCAGCTCGTGGACCGCATGAAACATGCGATGCATGGACCATGCTCGTGCCCCATGCACTATGGGCGATGCACGTCATGCTTGGCCCGCGTGCTAGCTTGTGACCATGCGAGCCTAGGTCTGCTATAGGCTAGGCTCGAGGCATAGCCCAACAACATCCATCTCGACTCGATGTTCAGCCTCCACCTAATTTTGAGAGCTCTTGAAGGATCTTGCTCCCATGTCCTAGGATAAATTACTGCTACTCATGGATGGACAAACATGGAAGTAAAGCCAAGCCACTCGATCCTATCTCCTTCGAGTACTGTATTCAACTTGACCTGAAACCTGCTCGGGGAAGCTTCATTTGGTAATAAAAACTTTATCATGTGACATCGCCTATCATCATACCAAGTCTGTCATCTCATGCTGGATCTATCTGCTTCCGGAGCTCTACCTCACATTGAGCTCCCATCTGCATCAGGGACTCTACCTTATATTGAACTCCTTATCAAGAGATAATGTCCTCTGTACTTCTTTTCCTATAAGATAACCCTACTACCATAGATAGCCTTCAAGATTCTATCACCGGCTCTCCACGTGTAGCCATTTGAATCTAATTTACTCGGTAAGATTAGATTCTTGCTCAAATTGGGTATGTATCGATCTCGCACAATTTTCTTGATATTTTATCATGAAGCTTTAAGCTAACTGTCTATTTATCCTTGATCATATAACTCGATCCATCTGATAGATGAACAGCACACTCTCTACTATTTGAAAGTCGAACAGCTCCTTTCTGCAATACATATGATGTGAACATGTAGAATCTAGAATCCACTACTGAGAAAAATGAAATATCTCATCGAATACCATAAGTGGTTCACCATATTCATCACTATTGCTACCATCAACTACTGTCGCAGTAACCTTCTCCGATCTTTGAGTTATGGGCAATCTCTGACATGATGTCCTAACTTGTCGCATCGATGATACTTAATCTTGCTAGTATCCCTTGACTTGGACCTAGATCGCCCGCCATGCGATCCTGTACCACTCTTCCTCTATCGCTAGCTCCTTGAGAGACTGTTAATACTGAATTCCCACCTGAACTTGAAGTTTAGTTCTCCTGTTTAAGAACCACATTCTTCACTAGTACCAAAGTGATCTCCTCCATCTTGATGGTGCTCTTCTCCATTAGAAGAGCAATCACCAAAGACTCAAAGGAGTGCGGAAGTGATGATAGTAAGATAATGTCCCGGTCTTCTCTTCAACCTTCTCACCTACATTTTAAAAATCAATGAGGATCCTCTAGAAGTTATTCTAATACTCCTGCATGCTCTGTCATTCGTTCATCTGTAATCAATAAAATTATTTCATAAAAAAAGCTTACCGGTAAGGGACTTTACCATATACAATTCTTCTAGTTCGTCCATAGCACCATCATAAAAGTCTCACTCAATACATAGATCACCACATCATCAGTCAAATACAAGTGGACCGTACTCACTACCTACATTTAGAGCTGCTTCCAACTTTTCTCCTCCATAGTGGCCGGCCTCTCCTCACGTTATGAGAGCACCAATCAACCCCTGCTAGAGTCATCTTTCACTCTTGCTTGCCAAAAAAAGAAATTGCTCTTCCTATCGAACTAGTTGATATTGACTTTTATTATGCTTATCATCTTCTTCAATCTCGATCAGTACAAAGAATACGGTACTCTAATACTAGTTATTATGGTACCACCTGTACTGATACCACTTATTGAGAAATTTCTCTTATGGAATGCATATTTCCATGCCTAAAATCACGATGCCATTATTGATACCGCAAGAGAAGGAAAAAGAAAATATAATAAGAAATACAATCAATAGGACATGCCAGATTTCATTATGAAAAAAATTATAAAGGAGATCTTACACTCTCACCTTATACAAAAAACTCAATAAGAAATCCAAAAATCTTTCTTCTAAGCTCTCAACTCTTAAGCAAACCCTCTAGCCCTTACAGGCATTTTTTACTGCAATCACATCTCCTGGAATCCCTTTGGATCCTCACATTGACCTCTCTAACCCCTTTCACTCCTTTTATAGTCTCTCTGTCAAAGTGAAATCTGGTGGTTCAAACTGTATCAAAAAAGAACTCCAATTTCTTGTCCAACTCTTGTTTGACTTGCAGAATAGTCTTGGCCATCTGATTACCATCAATCATGCAAGATCCCATTGGATCAAGTTCCAAACAGTGTTGGAATCACCCTTAGCCATCCGATCTCGCCCGAGGAATGTGCTGGATCATCTGATCAAGCAAAACTAGCAGTGGACTGCAAGAAATGCCCTGAAAAATGTCATGGACTGCTCGAACCGCAGCCTGTGGACTGCACAAAAATGCACAGTGCATGTGCCGCATGCTGCAAGCATGCGCATGTGTGCTAGCCTGCAGCCGTGCGGACCTGTCTCTATGCAGGCTTGCGGGCCCGTATCCGTGCAGCCTTGATCCGCTGCATGACAAGCTCAACATACATTGATATAAATAATCTGTTTATATTGATGGAATTAAAACAGAAATAATAAGGTCCTCTTTCTCTCACATTTTCCTCTTTTATAAATATTTTAATAAATTTTATAAAAATTTCCATCCAATCATCCGAACAACCTCTAAAGCTTACTTTTATCCTTCAAATAAATAATACATGCAAACCAATAACTACTCGAGGAACAAAATAATGGATAAAATATACCAGGGAATAAACAAAGGTGGAATATTACATGCTAACTGATTACATCCATTAATTTGTATCCGGCAAAGCAAGATTATATGCTAACCGATCGACAATACTGGAGCTAATGGAAGTTGGAATAACCTACTTATCCTGCTAGATTGATACCAGTATAAAGCGAACCTGTAGCACATGCAGATTGAGACAGTCAACAGTTTGATTATTCCTAAACCAGATTCTTCTTTCTTTGTTTTCTTCCATTTAAAAATGAAATGAGCAATGTTAGGAGATGAGATGACACCTCATCAACTCTTCCACCAAACTTAAAGGCCTATCCATGGACTAGAGTATGAAATTAATGAGCAGGGGCTTGGCTAGCTAATACCATCAACAACTGATGGCTTCTGAAATTTTAGAATTTTAGGAGGGACCATCAGACTTTCTTGCAACCTGGCACAAGTTTAAAAAATTAGGGATCAAATATCATGCTGCCACACGGCATGTCATGTGGCACAGCATCAACAACTTGACCTAAAAAGGTTAAAATTGGGTACCAGAAGGCCTCTGGGGCTGATCCATTTGCATTGGAGTACAACAGTCCAACACCTCTCCCGGATCACGCTGGGGAAGAATAAAGGGCAATACCATTAATTACAGAGTACACTATCACACATGAAATGATGCTCATTCGCTTGCTAGGTTTACGAGTTTTGACCTGCCATTCCAATTACCAGAAATGGCAAAGGCAATCACATCTTAAGGTGTCAACTTTTATACAGAACTTAAACGCAGGGCCCGAGGTCTATCGGAGTTTTAAAAAATTTCTATATTACTACAAATTAAGTGTTTGCTCAGATGGTATTATCCTTTCTAGAAGGGAAGGAATATAGAGATTTGATTTCGAGTGGCACCAGAAGTACTGGTTTTGACGATTTGATTAGCATGGTAAAGTCTATTCCGCAACTTTTGAGTTGGTTTGCCAAGGGACCTAGTCTGTCTCTGGTCTAGGTGGGAATGGTCGATATGGGTAGAAGGTGAGAATAGCCCCCTTGGCTTATTAATGAAATAATATAGGATGAATGTAAAATGTAAAGCAAGAATTTCTAGCGGAACTTAATCTCTGAGGCTATGAAAGTTGCCTGAAAAGGGTTCGACCAGGATGTTCCTTCCTATTTTTTTATAAAAAGTTAGAACTCACCTTGATCATCCAATAAAACAGATGTTTTATCATTAACAGGTCATCAATCTCTTCATCTTTTTATTAATTTTCTTAGAAGAAAAAAATATTTTATTATTTATATTAGTTATCAACCTTTATTTTTTATTAATTCTAGAAAAGAAAATATTTTATTATTGTATTTTATCTTTTTCCATCTTCACTTGTCTTCCTTCAAATCATGCTTCTGGAGAGCCTCTTCCAGAGAGTTCTTTGGTTTTTTTTTTTTTTAGTAAATATTTGAACTTATCTTAGATTGTATGTTGCCAACCCTCGATGATGAAGTGGTGGTAGAGGAAGAGGAAGGCAAGAGTGGCTTTATAGGCAGGTAAGTCTAGTACCAAAGAGGAAAGGGAGAGTAGGCTAAGGAAGGGCGAACCAGGTATTGGGATGAACGGGTGAGGTGGTGACCTCGATGTTAGAGGTGGTGGACATCATGGTGTGGATGTCGAAGAGGTTGAGGGCCTCGTGCAAGTTATCGAAGGAGGAGTTGGATGGAGAGAAAGGCTCAAATATGGGGCGTCAAGAGCCATGGATAGCAACTTTGTCAAAGGTGAAGATGGGGTCAGGGTTGCCGAACTCGTGGAATTAAAAGTCTAAGTCTTCACAAGATTGTCATTCAAGATAATAAAGATAAAGGGGTGAAGGACTGAGGTGATGGAGAGAAAGGCATAGGGCAAATGGTAGAGATGATAGGGAGGACTCTTAGAGAGGAGGACCGATAGGAAAAAAAAAAGCAAAGAAGAAGGGCAAGATCATGCTATCCAAGAAAAAGTCCTCAACTCTTAAAAAAAAAAAAATAATTATCGTACCAACTATTAATGTCAGTATGAAATAGCTCTCATATTTTACAAAATTACCCGCACCAGCCACGCGCATGACTAGCTATATGCTATTATCCATATATAGATTTGGGCCATCCATATTAAATCAAACAACTAATATTTTTTTTCTTTTTTAAATGATATTTCTACACTTCAAATCACCAAGGCAAAGATAATCACATTTTTAAGGTGTCAATTTTTACAAAGAACTTCTTAAATCCTAAGCCCATGGTTTATTGGAGTGAAAAGGTTTATATATACTACCGAATGGTCGCTCGGATAGTTTTCGGAAAAGAATATAGAGATTCGAATTCGAGTGGCAACAATCCTAGTTTTGGCTATTTGATTAACAAGGTTTCTGTTTTGCAAGAAGTTTTGACCTAGTTTGCTTGGGAGGCTCTGGTCCTGATGGGATGGGATGGGATGGATGTGAGTAGCGGGTGAGAATTAGCCTATCTTAGCTTATTAATGAAATAAGAAAGTTTATATATATTATAGGATGGATATAACATTTGAAATGTAAAGCGAGAATTTCTCGTAAAACCTCATCTCTAAGGTTATGCCCTTGGAAAAATTTCCAATAATTCTCATGGATCATGAGAAGATTGGAATACAAAATATTTAGATATGATCTATTTGATAACAGATCTCATACTTCTTTCATATCATTATCAAGATCTGTTAAAAGGAATTTACGATATATACTTGTATTCACCGTTAATCCCAAACCTATAAGAGATGCTTACGTGAACATCGAAGACAGAGTCCTTCTCTCCAGCATCCTCACAGCAGGCGGCTCATCAATGGGGCAAGTCGTGAGAATAAATCTCATGTAGAATATCATAACGAAGAGTAAAAGAAGACCTAGCCTATTATTTTTAAGCAAATCCTAACAGGCCCTCCCATCATGGATCAGTTGGATCAAGGCCTACATTGTGCCACTTCAACCACACCAACTCACATGATATTCTCCTAACCCAAATAATGATCACATAACATTGGGCTCAACATATGTCTATCAACATGGACCATAAAATCAACACGATTTTAATAAAACATAAATTTCAATTAATATTAGCCTAAATTAAGAAAAACTTTTACATTCTTTCACTTGGACAACATTAATTATGATTTTGAAAATATTTTATTTTAAAATGACTCTCGGATTGAAAACAATATACGGCTACTAAAATTGATCCATAGACAATACCTACAAATGACTCGGTTTAACAACATCCATCATACTAAATCATGAGAGTCATTATACCACTTATTCAATACAAGACCTATCCATGGTTACAAGCATCATAAATACTATCGACATGAGTCATGGTATAGTAGTGTAGCAAGAAAATAGCATCAAGGTGATCAAGAAACATGCTATTTTCATTGTCAATCCTTCAATTTTTCTTCAACATACTTGAAAAATAAAATAAGCAAGAAAAATTTTAATGGCATTAAACAACAAGCCATTCTGTTTCACATACTCAATGACGAGACAACACAATAGGTACATAACCAAAAAAAGCATCTCATAATCAAAATAATTTTAAATAAATATATTATCAATCATGATTTCTTTTTAAGCACATACTTTATTATAAGCTAGAGAAATTTTACGACTTTGAAAGAAGTCTGTATGTCTCCAAACATAATGAGATCTCATAATTATCAAATGAGACATACTCATACAACTATCATTCTCAAGATAAAATATATTTTTGAGATACTATGTTATATTTTATTATTTCATATGTGTATATAAATCATATAAAAATATAATCCATCAACTATCATATCAACAATGTATATAAACACATATGATAGAAATATCAAATGAAGCTAAGCTTTATAATAATAAAGTACAAATATAAAGTCACTCCTACGAACCAAACATAATAAAAGAATTCAATATACCAATATTTTCAACATGCTTTGTAAAGCATATGGACTTCAAATTCTTGATCAGAGGATCAGCCAATATGAACTTTAAACATATACACTCAACATTTGTGTCCTAGAATTATAATCTATCAATTAAAGCAATCAATGACAAATAAAATTTATCAATCAGGTCAATGCATAAATATATCAAAATATGTCAAACTTTTACTAATCCAAAAAATAAAAGAATCTAAAATGCCCATATTCTTGACATTTCATGAAACTATGGACCTTATTCATTTAATTAGGGGATCAACAAATATTAACTTTATATATTTTACAAAATATCTCCCTTTCAATTAAAATCTCTAATTATCAAATATTCCGTCTTCGCATAGATAGAGATAATGAAAACTTTTATTATTTTTTTTAAAGAACATAGCTGCCTACAATTATAATAAATTTTAAGTGGTTTTAAGATAGAATCAATCAGTTATAAGATCCAGGACAAAGTTTTATAATAAAAAATAATATGAATTATGATTTTGTAACATACCACAAACTTTGCCTGTAATTCAAAAATATCACTAGATTTTATGTTCATGCCTTTGTCATTTTATGAAATAAACCCTCCAGGCATTCACATATAGAAAAATCAAATTATCATAAAAATGACATATTTTCATTTCTTATCATATGATTTCTTTATTAGTACTACAACAACTAGTAATAGAAGTATTATAATTAGTTTATATATTTAATATTACTCTTCCACTATCCTCTAGTAGAATGAAATATAACATTTACATAAATAAAAAAAATAAGAGCAACAACTTATTTTTCCTTCAATATCATATTTCTAATATAGAAGCATCTAAATCATGTAAATCAGAATCTACAAACATGACTTAATTTGATTCAATATTCTTTATATCTTTATTATGATAGTAGAGTGTATATTCATTTAAAATTATCTGGATAAACCAAATACATAACATATTATTATAAAATCAATATTTATTCACTGATGGATTATCAATGATGAAGTATTGCAAGATAGCTCCAAGCATAAAATTGAGTAATATTGGGCTTCTTACTAACCTTCAACTCATAAGTATATTGTATACTATTTTATCAAGAATTTATTTAAAATATAGATGGTAATTTTTTAGGATCTTATATTATAGATATTATGATAAATTGCATCCACTCATCATACTTCATATCATGTCTTTCAGAGTGTGCTTTGTTACCTAGTCACATTATTTTACTTAGAAATTTCAAACATGATGTATTAAACAACCATCACATACTTATACAGATATTCAATAATACTATTTATTTATTATGTATGGGGTCTTAAAATATTACTAATACACCATATCAATACTCTTATCCTTTTCTCGAAAGTATCAAAAATTTTTGAACAAAATAGGATATAATTATTAATTATTTTATATATATAGTATTGCCGCCAAGACCATCGTGGCCCGTAGCTGCTGCATCGAATCGCGCTCCTCCTGCCGCCTGCCGTGCTCGGGTCCTGGGTCCCCGCCTCCCGCCATCCGGTGGTCCTCTGTTCCAGGGCCTGCGAGACAATGGTTAAACACCCGGGCCGGGATTTCTGGCGGGGGCACTCCGACGATCAAGTCAGTGACGGTCCAGGGAAACATATCCTCCTGGCTGGGCCCCTCTTGATGGACTCCGCACTAGGAGTGAGAGATGTGTGTGTGTGGAGGTGTGAACGTCGCAGGGGAAATTGGTAGCGGGGACAGAGGGATGCTCTGTTCCTCCGCCTCTCCTTGAGCCCCTCGGTTCCCTCTATTCATGGTGCTGATGGCATTTTTCTCTTTTGTTGTTGTTGTTGTTGTTGTTGTTACTATTACCTCTCCTCCTTGGGGGGTGCCGATCGTTCTTTGTAGTCGAAGACTGGCCGTTGGAAGCTTGCTTTAGGGTTCCCGCCAGGCTGTCAGATGCGCGCAGCGGTGTCCCAGCAAGCCCTTTCCTATTTCATGATAAGGTGCTGTTAGGCGCTCCGACACTCTTTCATGATCGCCTTGTTCCGGGAAATCAGGGACGTCTCGAATGGCGGGCCGCCGCCCGCGGGGTTCGAATCTCTCGGATGGTCTTCTTTCCTGGGTGATCTGAGTGGTTGGTGAGGAATGTAGTACCTCGATCGGTGCATTGCTTGCCTTTCTGGTGTAACTGGTAGTGTCAAGTAGTCAGTACGGCCTGAGAGTCATTCTGGTACGGTCCTTGGGAGGCTCGCCGGTGCCCTCGGCTGGTGAGGACTTCTTCTGGGTTGGGACCAAGCTGGGATGGCAGGACTTGCTCCATCCTAGGTGCTCCAGGCTTGCGGGGACGGCCAGGTGGAGAAGGGCGAAGTACGAGCCCAGTCTAGAGGGCGCGCACTCGGAGAGGCTCGACCTCGGCGGGTGAGCTCTTGGCTCGACCTCGACTGCGAGGCACTAACCTCCGAGGGTCTCCTCTGGAGGGCGGATGTCGGCGGACTTGGTCCAGAGGGCACGCACTCGGAAAGGCTCGACCTCGATGGGTGAGCTCTTGACTCGACCTCGAATGGGGGGGCACTAACCTCCGAGGATCACCTTTGGAGGGCGGATGTCGGCGGACCCGGTCCAGAGGGCGCGCACTCGGAGAGGCTCGACCTCGGCGGGTGAGCTCTTGGCTCGACCTCGGTGGGTGAGCTCTTGGCTCGACCTCGACCGGGGGGCACTAACCTCCGAGGATCTCCTCTGGAGGGTGGATGTCGGCGGACCCGGTCCAGAGGGCGCGCACTCAGAGAGGCTTGACCTCGACGGGTGAGCTCTTGGCTCGACCTCGACCGGGAGGGCACTAACCTCCGAGGGTCTCCTCTGGAGGGCGAATGTCGGCGGACCCGGTCCAGAGGGCGTGCACTCGGAGAGGCTCGACCACGGCAGGTGAGCTCTTGGCTCGATGGTGCGGGCACCAGACTCAGAAGAAGACTTCAGAGCTCCATTTGGATCTCTGATTGACATTGCCCGAGAAATTAGGGTTTGTAATAAAGGTTGACCTGGTCAACCAGTTTATTTATTTTTATTTATTTCTTGAGTCGCCATTTAAATTTTGTTGAGTCATGTTGACTCGGTGCAAGTCCCGATGTGGTTTCAATTTGGTCCAAAATGGTGCCTCATTTGTCTTCCAATCAAATCAAGGTTCAAGCAAGTGGAGGCCACACTCCAAGCCACACGCCCAGCCACACTCCGAGCACACGCCAGAGTCCAGGAGGCGCCACAGAGGCATCCCAGTGTCATGGTCCCCACATCCAAAGAAGAAAAAAATCAAATTAGAAGCTAATTTAAAGGAGGCGCCCATACCTGCCAAGTTTGTCCAAGCAAAGAAGGAAAGGGACTTCTCTTAGAGAAGAAATCAAAGAAGGACATCCAACCTACTCCTAATTGAAGTTCAAATCAAAATCAAAGAGCTTAACTTGGAGTGGAAGAAAAGAAGAAATGCCATAAGAAGAAGAGGACTCCAAATCCAAATCCAACTCCAAAGGAGGCGCCATAAAAATTCCAAAAACAATTCCTTTATGGCCGTCCCAATTTTTTTTTGAACTCTTGGTCGGCCAAGAGAGAAGATTTTCTACCTAATCTAGAGGTTGGAGGAGTTTAGTCCCACATGGGAATTTGTACAAGCTTGGAGAAGATTTTAGGTCTATATAATAGACCTCTCTTTGTAACTTTGAAAAATCAATGAAGAAAAATTATTTTTGCTATTCTCTTGTGTTGAGTGACCTAGGTTTCTCTTCTTCCGTACTATTCTAAGTGTTGAGCTCCGTGAGGGGGTAATCCGGGTTCCATTGGAGCCTTGAGGAGGTGAGAGATCTCCATCTTTATCCAAAACCCTAGGTTAGCCACTTGAAATTCCAAAACCCTAGCCACCCTTCATTATTTTCAATCCATCAAACCCTAGCTTCATCCATCTCCCACGGCCTCTCTCTCTACAAATCCAGGCCGTCCACCTTCATCCAGATCCAGTCCGGCTACTTCAGATCCAGAGCAAGTTCCAAGGAAAATCACATCAGCTTCCAGGAGAATCCAGTTTTCAGCAATTTCAATCTTCAAGTTCATCAACCTGGTAAATTTTTCCCTTGACTCTCTGATTCCATCAATTGTTTTTCTTCTCTTCCAGATCTTGAGTTCAGGAGAAGCCAACCCGCCAAAGGACCAGTATTGGAGGATCCATTGCGAAGATATCTGAATCCGAGGATCCAACAATCTGCTCGGGAGAGTTCTTCCACCAAAATCTGTGAAGATCATTGTCTGGTTAGGTAAACCATCTCTTCTCTTTATTTCTGTTCTGTTGAAAGTTCGGATCGAAACCCTAGGTCTGGGAGTTTCTCAACCCCCAGCGATCCGTTGCTTCTGAACTACTCTGATAATTTAGTTTCCTTAAAATTGTGCTTTCAATTATCATATTAGTATCTTTCAATGTTAGGTTAACTTTTCTTTGATTTGAAGCCAACTTCTACAAATATATAAAAACAACAAAAAAATTAGTTAATCTTAATTTACTTCTGCATCGCATCCCTTTATTTGTTCTGCATCATTTTTGGTATCAGAGCCCAGTCTAGGGTTTCTGATTTGCTTGCTTGCTTTGATTGTTCTCTTTTTATTTTGTCTGCTCGAAGTAGACTCCCCAGGACGTCCGGTCCTAGGAACTAAGCGAGGCGCAAGCCTCCTCCTCCCATTCCACGGGGTGTTCCTAGGGCGTGTAGGGGATCCATTGGGTTATAACTTCGTAGCAGGGATTATAAACGGGGAAGACAATCTAGTTGCAGCTCGTAATTGCCCTGTTATCTTAATTATTTCTCCCTGCATAAAACTCCGAATTGCATGATTTTTGCTTCGTTGAAACCAGTATAGTTGAACCTATTTTTCATAATTTTTCTGTGATTTATTGGTTTCAGTAAAAATTCTGAGAATTAAAATACAGCAACTCTGTTTTTTGTATTCTGCAATTCAATTCTTTTTGGAGTGATCATCTCATAATTTACTTAAGGGCAATTGAGCATCTAAGATAAGGGGAGGAGTTGATTACCTCTCCTTAGCCCAAAACCACCATCCAATCATTTGAACCTAGACCTAATTTAAAATCAGTTAGACCTAATTTGCCCTAGTGGGCTAGGGACACCAATTGGTCGGGTCTAGGCTAGTGTTGAGTCAATTTGCCGAGTTATTCTGTGTGTGCTTAGCACTCAGTGTCTAGAACGGTGGTTCAGGGATCCATTCCCGAAGGGCTTGTGTGCTGGTCCGCCTACCTGGCCAATCACTGATTGGTGTCTAGGATTGGCAATCAGGGACCTAACACTCCCCTTACACCTGCCTGGCTGAGTCCTGAGTTACTACAGGCTAGCTTGCCACTCTGATTGGGCATCTAGTTTGGACTCTAGGTCTAGTGATCCAGTAGTCGATTTAGTCTAGTCTCATTTTGTGTGCTTGCTTGAATCATCATGTCTACCAGAAATGGAGTGCCATATCAACCTGGTCAAACCCAACCTGATTTAGAGGCCATGATCAGAACTCTTACTGAAAGTATGGCTAAAATGAATCAGGATATGACAAACACTGTGGCCCAGTTTAGCGCACAAATTCATGAGGATCTTACCCAACTTAGGGACCGAGTCCAAGTACTTGAAGAACCTAGACATCGAAATTGGACTCCTGACCCCGATTTTAATGTGCCTCAACCTCACCCACATCAGGAGCCTAGAAGGCCTTTATATAGAGATCCTGAACCTAATCATAGGAGGCCTGACCCAGAGCCTGAAGATAGAGATGATAGGTTCATCAGGAACATCAAATTAGATGCACCCACTTTTGATGGTAGTCTGAACCCTAAGGTGTATTCTGATTGGGAGGGTGAGATGGATCAATACTTTGAGTGGTATGCTATGTCTGAGGAGAGGAAATACAAGTTTGCCAAGATGAAATTAGTGCGTCAAGCTAGGTTATACTGGGGGAACATTGAGCTAACCACTAGGAGACGGAATGTTGAGCCCATAACCACTTGGCAGGGTATGAAAGAAAAACTGAGAGATAAATACCTACCCATTTCATACCAGCAAAACCTGTTAGACAAATGGCAAAACCTGAAACAAGGAAACCGATCTGTCTCAGACTACATAGCTACTTTTGATGAATACTTAATGAGATGTGATGTGAGTGAAGCCCACAAGTCACTTTGTCTAGATTTAGGGCTGGACTGAGGGAAGATATCAAGAGAGAACTATTTCTGAGTGAGGTTACTGATCTAGACCAAGCCTACCAGATTGCCCTGAACACTGAGAAATTTCAGAGAGGACCTATACCTTCTAGGGTTAGTGCCCCAATCCCAAGGAATGGACCTAGCCAAGTTATCCCTAGTAAACCTTTTCAGGGTACTTCTACCCCTAGGCCCATGGACAAAGGTAAGGCACCTGACACCCAGAGAACCCCTAGTTCAAATATCACCTGTTTTAAGTGTCAGAAACCAGGTCACATTTCCAGTCAGTGTACTGCCATAGCCTGTTTCAAGTGTCATAAGGTAGGTCATGTTGCTAGCCAGTGCCCACGTAGATCCCTTTACATAGAAGAGGGAGAGAATGATAATTCCGAGCCCAGTGAGGAATTTGAAGAAGAAGTTTATGAGGCCGGAATGAATTTGGTTGAGGAGTATGAAGGAGAGGAGGAACCCAATGAATCTGACCAATTAGGAGTTGTAAGATGCATCCTATCCCAGAATCTAGTTCAAGAGGATTGGCGTAGGACTAACATCCTACAGACTTTTCTTAAATTAGGGGATAAGGTATGTAAGATCATCATAGATAGTGGGAGCTGTGTAAATGCCATCTCTACTAGCACTGTCAAGATGTTAGGCTTAATCCCAGTTCCCCATCCCAACCCCTATAAGGTTTCTTGGGTAGATTCTACCTCCATACCCATCCAGTCTAGATGTCAAGTCCAAATCCAAATGCAATCTTATCACGAAAAGATTTGGTGCGATGTTTTACCCATGGGGGTGAGCAGTATAATTCTCGGAAGACCTTGGTTGTATGATCATGATGCCACCCTCTTAGGAAAATCCAATACCTGTGTCTTTAGTTTTAATGGGAAGAAGATTACGATCCATTCTGTTCCCCCTAAGGACAAGGTAACTAAAGGAGCCGGTAAGGTTAAGGAGATGAAAACTGGAGTGAACCTAATCAGTGCTAAGGATCTAGAACAAGAAATTCATAGTGGTTCACCCATCTGGATGTTGACTGCTAAGGAACTTAGAACTTCGGAACCCTCAGAGCCTCCTCAAGAAGTTAAACCTGTGTTAAAAGAATTTGAGGATGTCTTTCCCAAGGATTTGCCAGACCACCTTCCACCTCTTAGGGATATCCAGCATGCCATAGATCTAATCCCAGGAGCGACTTTGCCCAACTTGCCCCATTACAGGATGAATCCATCTGAGCATGAAGAACTGCAAAAGCAGGTTGGAGAATTATTGAGGAAGGGGTTTATTAGAGAAAGTCTTAGCCCTTGTGCAGTCCCAGCCTTACTAACCCCAAAGAAAGATGGCACGTGAAGGATGTGTGTTGACAGTCGTGCCATCAATAAAATTACAATCAAATATAGGTTTCCCATCCCTAGACTAGATGACATGCTTGATATGATGGCTGGTGCAATGGTTTTTTCTAAGATTGATCTCAAAAGCGGCTATCATCAGGTTAGGATTAGACCCGGGGATGAATGGAAAACTGCTTTCAAAACTAAGGATGGTCTTTATGAATGGGTTGTTATGCCTTTTGGGTTGTCCAATGTCCCTAGTACTTTCATGAGAATTATGACCCAGGTACTTAGAGCTTTCATAGGAAAATTTGTGGTGGTCTATTTTGATGACATCCTGATCTATAGTAAGACCCCAGCAGATCACCTAGGCCACCTTAGAGCAGTCTGCCAAGTTTTGAGGAATGATAGACTCTACGATAATCTTAAGAAGTGTGAATTCATGACTAGTAGAGTTATCTTTCTTGGTTTTGTAGTAACCCCTAACGGCGTGATGGCCGATCCTGAGAAGATTAGGTCCATAGTAGACTGGCCAGAGCCAACCAATGTGCATGAAGTTAGAAGTTTCCACAGCTTGGCTACCTTCTATAGGCGATTCATCAAGGGGTTTAGTACTTTAGCTGCTCCTATCACTGATTGTATTAGGAAGGGAGAATTTCATTGGACTAAGTTAGCCCATAAAGCCTTCCTAGATCTTAAGGATAAAATGACCCAGGCACCCATTCTGAGATTACCCGATTTTTCTAAAGTATTTGAGGTTGCCTGTGATGCTTCAGGTGTAGGAATAGATGGAGTCCTAAGCCAAGAGAATCATCCCATAGCATTCTTTAGTGAAAAACTTAATGATGCTAAGCTTAGGTATTCTACCTATGATAAGGAATTTTATGCGGTGGTGCAAGCTTTGCGTTACTGGAGACATTATTTGCTACCGCAGGAATTTGTACTATTTTCGGACCATGAGGCTCTTAGATTTCTGAACTCCCAAAAGAAGCTTAATCCTAGGCATGCTAAGTGGGTAGAATATATCCAGTCCTATACTTTTGTCCTGAAACATAAGGCTGGAGTTGAGAATAAGGTAGCTGATGCCCTTAGTCGCCGATCTCTGTTATTAACTTCTGTTAGAACTGAGGTCATAGGGTTTGAGCAAATCAAAGAGGAATATGAGTCTTGTCCGGATTTCACAATTGTGTATCAGGATCTAGTTCAAGGACCATCTAGTAATCACCAGGATTATACCCTTGTAGATGGTTTTTTGTTCTTCAAAAATAGGCTTTGCATCCCTAGAACTTCTCTTAGGGAATTTTTGATTTGGAAATCCATGCTGGAGGTTTAGCCGGCCATTTTGGAAAAGACAAGACCATTCTAACTATTGAAGACCACTTTTTCTGGCCTAGCTTGAAAAGGGATGTAACTAATATTGTAGCTAGATGTCGAACCTGCGCTGTTGCCAAACAGCGAAAACAAAACACTGGCCTTTATACCCCACTCCCTGTCCCAGATCGTCCTTGGCAAGATGTGAGTATGGATTTTGTGTTAGGTTTACCTAAGACCCAGAGGAGACATGATTCTATCTGTGTCGTAGTCGACCGATTCTCTAAAATGGCCCACTTCTTGCCTTGTTCCCAAACCTTTGATGCGTCTAAGGTAGCCACACTTTTCTTCAATGAGATAGTTAGACTCCATGGCCTACCTAAGACAATCGTTTCAGATAGGGATGTCCGGTTCACCAGTTACTTTTGGAAGACCCTTTGGCATAAGTTAGGGACAAAACTTAAGTTTTCAACTGCCTATCATCCCCAAACTGATGGCCAAACTGAAGTAGTGAACCGTAGCCTAGGAAATCTGCTGAGATGTCTTGTTGGTGAAAACACCAGAAATTGAGATTTATACCTACCAAGGGCAGAATTTGCATACAATGACTCGGTCAATAGGTCTACGGGTAAGAGTCCATTTGAAATTGTACATGGGTACAAACCTCACACACCTCTTGACCTAGTCCCTTTACCTGTCCACACTCGAGTCTCCGAATCTGCTGAGAATTTTGCACAGCATGTAAAAGACTTGCATAAAGAAATTCATGCCAAAATAAATTTAAGTAATGAAACTTATAAGAAGTTGGCTGATACTCAAAGGCGAGTCAAATCTTTTGTTGAGGGAGACTATGTGATGATTAGGTTAAGGCCTGAACGGTTTCCTCCTGGAACCGTTAGAAAGTTACATGCTAGGGGAGCTGGACCATTTAGAGTGGTAAAGAGAGTAGGATCCAATGCCTATGTACTCGAGTTGCCTCCAGAACTAGGCATTAGCTCTACTTTCAACATTACAGACTTAGTAGAGTACAGGGAGCCAGCTGTGATTCCTAGTGAGCCTTTTGAGCCTAACCCTATCATTGAGAGTGATCCCGACCCTGTGTGTCCACCAACAAACTGGCCTGTGAGGAAAGAGCAGATTGAAAAGATCCTGGATGATCAGGTTATCTCTACTCGTAATCGAGGATACCAAAGATACCTGGTCCGCTGGCAAGGAAGGCCAGATTCTGATGACTCTTGGATCTCCCGAGAAGAATTACAAGAATTGGACCCAGACCTCTTGGAGAGATACCAGAGCCAACTTGAGCCTTACTCGACAGGGTCGAGTTCCTCCCACCCTGGGAGAATTGGTGCGGGCACCAGACTCAGAAGAAGACTTCAGAGCTCCATTTGGATCTCTGATTGACATTGCCCGAGAAATTAGGGTTTGTAATAAAGGTTGACCTGGTCAACCAGTTTATTTATTTTTATTTATTTCTTGAGTCGCCATTTAAATTTTGTTGAGTCATGTTGACTCGGTGCAAGTCCCGATGTGGTTTCAATTTGGTCCAAAATGGTGCCACATTTGTCTTCCAATCAAATCAAGGTTCAAGCAAGTGGAGGCCACACTCCAAGCCACACACCCAGCCACACTCCGAGCACACGCCAAAGTCCAGGAGGCGCCACAGAGGCATCCCAGTGTCATGGTCCCCACATCCAAAGAAGAAAAAAATCAAATTGGAAGCTAATTTAAAGGAGGCGCCCATACCTGCCAAGTTTGTCCAAGCAAAGAAGGAAAGGGACTTCTCTTGGAGAAGAAATCAAAGAAGGACATCCAACCTACTCCTAATTGAAGTTCAAATCAAAATCAAAGAGCTTAACTTGGAGTGGAAGAAAAGAAGAAATGCCATAAGAAGAAGAGGACTCCAAATCCAAATCCAACTCCAAAGGAGGCGCCATAAAAATTCCAAAAAAAATTCCTTTATGGCCGTCCCAATTTTTTTTTGAACTCTTGGTCGGCCAAGAGAGAAGATTTTCTACCTAATCTAGAGGTTGGAGGAGTTTAGTCCCACATGGGAATTTGTACAAGCTTGGAGAAAATTTTAGGTCTATATAATAGACCTCTCTTTGTAACTTTGAAAAATCAATGAAGAAAAATTATTTTTGCTATTCTCTTGTGTTGAGTGACCTAGGTTTCTCTTCTTCCGCACTATTCTAAGTGTTGAGCTCCGTGAGGGGGTAATCCGGGTTCCATTGGAGCCTTGAGGAGGTGAGAGATCTCCATCTTTATCCAAAACCCTAGGTTAGCCACTTGAAATTCCAAAACCCTAGCCACCCTTCATTATTTTCAATCCATCAAACCCTAGCTTCATCCATCTCCCACGGCCTCTCTCTCTACAAATCCAGGCCGTCCACCTTCATCCAGATCCAGTCCGGCTACTTCAGATCCAGAGCAAGTTCCAAGAAAAATCACATCAGCTTCCAGGAGAATCCAGTTTTCAGCAATTTCAATCTTCAAGTTCATCAACCTGGTAAATTTTTCCCTTGACTCTCTGATTCCATCAATTATTTTTCTTCTCTTCCAGATCTTGAGTTCAGGAGAAGCCAACCCGCCAAAGGATCAGTATTGGAGGATCCATTGCGAAGATATCTGAATCCGAGGATCCAACAATCTGCTCGGGAGAGTTCTTCCACCAAAATCTGTGAAGATCATTGTCTGGTTAGGTAAACCATCTCTTCTCTTTATTTCTGTTCTGTTGAAAGTTCGGAGCGAAACCCTAGGTCTGGGAGTTTCTCAACCCCCAGCGATCCGTTGCTTCTGAACTACTCTGATAATTTAGTTTCCTTAAAATTGTGCTTTCAATTATCATATTAGTATCTTTCAATGTTAGGTTAACTTTTCTTTGATTTGAAGCCAACTTCTACAAACATATAAAAACAACAAAAAAATTAGTTAATCTTAATTTACTTCCGCATCGCATCCTTTTATTTGTTCTGCATCACTCGACCTCGACCGGGGGGCACTAACCTCTGAGGTTCTCCTCTGGAGGGCAGATGTCGGCTCCGGCCTAGGCGCCGAGCTCATGAGCTCGACCTGGCAGAGGATTGGGCTCCATCTACTGCCATAGGGGAGTTTGGCTCATCTCGGTAGTGGGGTCCGAGCCAGAGGGTCGACGTGGTGTCCCTCTCCACATGGCACCCGTAGATTTCTCTACGTCAGCAGTCTTGCCATATCATTTGCCCCCCCACTCCTGAGGCTCGTTAGTGCACGGTGTTCGGGCCGAAGGGAGTAATTGCGGTGCTGACGTGGAAAGGTAGAGATTGGTTGCAATGATGGCCATGACTACTGGCACTTCAGGGACCGCTCCTGCGGGCCAATTTGGGGGCACCGCCTAGCCACATCCGAGGAGCAGTTAATGCAGGCTCAGAATTCAGAGCGGCCGGGATGCCATTCTCTCCGATGGGTGACACGTGGCGCAGATCTGTTGGTGAGCGGCTGACGCGATACGGACCCCTTGGGTCATTTCGGAGTGAAAGGAGGGCCTTACCCGAACAATCTATTTTTTTTGAGTTCTCCGTGCCTGCTGCTGCCGCGCCCAGGCTTCTTCTTCTTCCCTATCACCCCAAGTTTCTTCTCAAGACAACAGGTTAGCTTCTTCCTCTTTCTTCCTCCTGATAGAGTAGGGTTCCCTCTCGGGGTATGTGGTTTCTTCTTCGGTCTTTGACCTTGTGTTTCCCTTTTTCTTCTTCTTCTTCTTTGTTTTTGAGGATGTCCCATTTTGGTCCGGGCTTCCATCCCTCTATTGATCAGGATGAGGCTGGTCCTTCCGAACGGAGGCCGGCGTCTTCTTTCTCTTCTTCTGATGGGAAGGGAGGCGTAGCCCGCTACGAACTCGGTGGGAGGCGTCCTCTCGGCCCGGTTCTTATTAAGGAACCGGGGTCTGGTTCTTCTTTTACCCCTCCTTCTGCTCCTGTCCCTGAGTCTGCTCGGTCTGCAGGTCCCGGCGGGGTCGCCTCCATGATCACTGCCGGAGAACTTAGGACTGTCCGGGATGTCTATGGCATCCCTCATTCCGTCCGGCTTATGATCCCTTGTCCGGGGGAGCGGGTTACTTCGAGTGGCCCGGGCCGTCTTGCTTTCTATGAGGGGACCTTCTCTGAAGGTCTCCGCTTCCCTTTCCATCCCTTTTTTTTGTCAGTCTTGGACAACTATCATTTGGTCCCGGTGCAGCTGGTGCCAAACGCTATTAGGGTTATCTTCTCCTTCATTATGCTCTGTCACCTTCACGGGTTTGTGGCCCGATTTTCTTTGTTCAGGGCCTTCTTCGCCCTGAAACGTCACCCAACCGAAGATGGCTGGTGGTCTTTATCTTCCCGCCCGAGGGGCGTTAAGTTTGAGCTCCCCTCTTCCGTCAAGGGATGGAAGAGTAAGTTCTTCTTTGTCGAGGTCGAGGGAGTTGACTGGGTCTGAAGTGATCCGGAACAGTCCCACAACCGAAACTCTGCCATCGATGCGGCTGACCGAGATGACTACGAGCAGCTCTGCAGTGCACAGATTCCTTCTCTCGAGGTCCTGTTGTCTGAGCAGAACCTCGCTGACTCTGGGGTCGACCCAACGAATGGGTCGGGTGAGTCCGGCCTGAACATTGCTCTTTTCTTTCCTTTGCATGATATTTGTACAGTTTTCTACAGGTTCTGACCACTGTGTATATTGTGTGTAGGTATGATATTCTCCGAGAGCGATCTCCTGGCCATTACCAAGAAGAGGCGGCCGGCAGGATTGGTCGCGGAGCCCGCTTCCAGGCGGCCCCGAGGTGAGTGCACACCTACGGCTGCCCCGGTGGTGGTGGTTGGGCTGAGCTCGACCGCGGCTGCCGGCTTGAGCTCATAGGTGACACGTGCCGCTCCTGCACCGGTGGAGAGGGCAGCTCCCACGGCCCCGGGGCCATCCCAGCAGATCCCTGTCGCAGAGCCCGAGGTAGTGGTCCGTGCGAAAGCCGCTGCCATTGCTGCGCCTTGCCCCCCTCCAGGTCCGTCCGCTGCCGACGCCAAGGGTGGGAAGACCCGGGACGCTTCCGAGGCTGCAACAGTTGTGCCGCCTGCGTCTGTCCCGGTCTCCCAGCCTGCCCCCGGGGGGCCTTCGGTCAGTGATGCACGGCCGCCCCGCCCTAGAGAGAGTCGGGGGGAGGAGGGATGACGTTACCTCCCCTTCCAAATGGGGTCAGGGAACTCTGTCCTTCGGAGCTCCGAGCTCACCGAACGCTTGATGGACTTCTCCATCCAGGCGTGCGACCGACAAGACATGACCGGAATACACGTGGCCAATGTCTTTAAGATCCTCTTTTCTCAGCTATACTCGGTGAGTTCCTTCGCCTCTTTTGCTTGCTCTTCATTTTTCTTTAGTCACTTTCATTCATCATTTTCATTTTCATTTTTTTTTCATTTTTTTTCATTTTTTTCATCATTTTTTTTCTTTTTTTTGTGTAGATCGGTGCTGAGGCCCTCTTCCTCAGGGAACACTTTCAGAGCTGGGATTGCCTCGAGCGACAACGAGTCATCGAGATCGAATCTTTGAAGACCGACCTGAAGGAGAAGGTCGGCGCCAGCGGGGCCCTGGAGTTAAGGATCGAGGACCTCGAAAAAGAGCTCGCCGATGCTGAGGGGCGAGCGAAAGGACTCTCGACGCCTGCGATCTAGAGCGGAGCCTTTCAAAGAAGGCAATCGACGACCTCTCCGTCGTCGAGAAAAAGTTGAACTGGTACAGTGCCGAGGCCAACATGCACAAGGAGACCGCCCAGGCTGCCCAGGTGGAGCTGGCGGGCATGAGAGAGAAGCTTGCCACTGCTGAGAAAGTGGTAGAGGTGGCGGTCAGCTTGGCGAAGGCAGCCAAGTTGAGGGCTGTCGAGCTGGAGAAGGTGGCTGTTGCGGCCGAGAAGGATGCCAAAAGTGCCATCGCCAACTTTAAGGCTTCGGAGGAGTTCGTCGCCGACATCCAGTAAATGGCGTCGGACTCCTTTTACAAGGGGTTCATGTACCTGCACGGCCGGGTTGAGTCATTTGTCCCTGACAAGCACCGCGACTGCCTCAGATACCCCTCGGCTTTGGAGGAGGTCATCGAGTCAAAGCCTTCGACACCATTCGGGGTGGTTCTCTTGAGGCCGGGGACTGAGCCGGAAGCCCCTGACGGCGGGGGCAACCAGCCTCTAGACGCAGCAGGAAAGCCAGCCGGCACAAAATGACTTCTTCTCTTTTCCTTGCTTTAGTTTGTGCTTCTATGTTTCTTGTACTTGTTCAGGGTCTTCCGGCATGTCGGGGCCCAGAAAATACTTGTAATTTGTATTTGATCAATAAAGCTTGGATTACTTTGTCAGAAACTCTTTCTCTATCCTTCCCTCTTCCCCACTTTTCTTTTCTTTTCTTTTTTTTTGCTCGGGGACTTCAGAGAGAAGGGCTTCTCCTTGTCTGAGGTTGAGGCACTCGTGGGCTTCTAGGCTCGAAGATGTCATTGGCCGACGGTCTTGAGATCTGAGCTCTGGTCATGAAAAGATATCCCGGAGCTGGCTTAGGGATGGATATTGCTGAGAGCGGCTCGGCTCGAAGTTTCCTTGGTCGGAGATCTGAGCTCCGATCTTGAGAGATGTCCTGGAGCTGGGCTCGGGGACAGAGGGATGCTCTGTTCCTCCACCTCTCCTTGAGCCCCTCAGTTCCCTCCATTCATGGTGGTGATGGTGTTTTTCTCGTCTTTTTTTTTTTGTTGTTGTTGTTGTTACTGTTACCTCTCCCCCTTGGGAGGTGCCGATCGTTCTTTGTAGTCGAAGATTGGCCGTTGGGAGCTTGCTTCGAGGTTCCTGCCGGGCTATCAGACGCACGCGGCGGTGTCCCAGGAAGCCCTTTCCTATTTCATGATAAGGTGCTGTCAGGCGCTCCGAAACTCTTTCATGATCGCCTTGTTCTGGAAAATCAGGGACGTCTCGAATGGCGGGCCACCGCCCGCGGGGATCGAATCTCCCGGATGGTCTTCTTTCCTGAATGATCTGAGTAGTTGGTGAGGAATGTGGCACCTCGATCGGCGCATTGCTTGCCTTTCTGGTGTAACTGGTGGTGTCAGGTAGTCGGTACGGCCTGAGAGGCATTCTGGTACGGTCCTTGGGAGGCTCGTCGGTGCCCTCGGCTGGTGAGGACTTCTTCCGGGTTGGGACCGAGCTGGGACGGCAGGGCTTGCTCCATCCTAGGTGCTTCGGGCTTGCGGGGATGGCCAGGTGGAGAAGGGCGAAGTACGGGCCCGGTCCAGAGGGAGTGCACTCGGAGAAGCTCAACCTTGGCGGGTGAGCTCTTGGATCGACCTCGACCGCGGGGCACTAACCTCCGAGGGTCTCCTCCGGAGGACGGATATCAGTGGACCCGGTCCAGAGGGCGCGCACTCGAAGAGGCTCGACCTCGGCGGGTGAGCTCTTGGCTCGACCTCGACCGCGGGGCACTAACCTCCGAGTGTCTCCTCTTGAGGGCGGATGTCGGCGGATCCGGTCCAGAGGGCGCGCACTCGGAGAGGCTCGACCTTAGCGGGTGAACTCTTGGCTCGACCTTGACCGGGGGGGCACTAACCTCCGAGGGTCTCCTTTGGAGGGCGGATGTCGGCGGACCCGGTCTAGAGGGCGCGCACTCGGAGAGGCTCGACCTCGGCAGGTGAGCTCTTGGCTCGACCTTGACCAGGGGGGCACTAACCTCCGAGGGTCTCCTCTGGAGGGCGGATGTTGGCGGACCCGGTCCAGAGGGTGCATACTCGGAGAGGCTTGACCTCGCCGGGTGAGCTCTTGGCTCGACCTCGACCGGGGGGGCACTAACCTCCGAGGGTCTCCTCTGGAGGGCGGATGTCGGCTCCGACCTAGGCACTGAGCTCATGAGCTTGACCTGGCGAAGGACTGGGCTCCATCTGCTGCCATGGAAGAGTTCGGCTCATCTCGATAATGGGGTCCGAGCCAGAGGGTCGACATGGCGTCCCTCTCCACATGGCGCCCGCAGATTTCTCCACGTCAGCAGTCTTGCCATATCATATGGTTTTAAATTCACTAAATAGTGTATCAGAAAAACTAAAAATATGATGAATAACCAATGTATTAGATATAAAAATCTCATAATACTAGGTTTAGGTGCAATACTCTCTAGTTTCAAAATATAGATCCTAACAACATTATACCATCTATCTCACATTAATTTATTTATCCATTAGCTATCCAGACTCTCTTTTATTAGATTCTACATATCTTTCACAAATGAGATCAAAAGTTATATTAAATCATAATTTTTAAATACAACAACAATAATGGAATCAATTTTATAAATATATTCTAAATAAAATAATTCACTCTTTATCATTTTTATAAATAGCATTATTCTAAAGTATTCTTATAAAACATCCAAGATGGAAGATCATTACATAATGTAATGTCTATAATCCATCAACCTTAGTGCTAGCACAATTTCAGTTTCTATATTTTATAAATTATTTCAGTCAGAGTTATCATAATGGGAGCATTATTTTATAAACATTATTTTAATGAGAGTCCTTAGTCAAACATTACAAGACTTTCTTTAGAAAGAAAATAATTCATATAAGGAATCTCTCTTCAATATATAATGCTATGCAATCCCTTCTAAATATCTTATAGAAAGATCTTGTAAATTTTAATAAACGGACCACTTTGATGGTCATTGTTGCCGATCTCGCCGCCGCAGCCTGTAGCTTCAGAGCTGGTATCGAACTCGGACCGTCTCACCTCGAGGTCTCCGAGCTTCCGATCCTGCAAAACAAGGTCAGAAACCCTGGCCGGGGGTCCCGGCAAGGGAGCTCCGATGATCAAGTTAGAAAACGGCGAGATGGAACAGAAACCCTAAGGTGGGCCCGCGAAGGAGTCCCAGGCTTAGAGACGATCTTAGCAAAAGAGGTCTTTGAAAGAGTAGAAATTTGGCCAAGCTCCTTCACCGAGCTTGTGCCAAGGGACCCCTCTCGGGACCTTGGCTCCTACTCTTGGTGCTTTTCTTTCTTCCAGCCTTTTTTCCACTTACCTGGTTATCCGCTCTTCCCATCCTTTTATCCCATCACATTGCCTCCGGCCTCCCGCCCCTGGGAGGCTTCCTCTCCGCTTTCACCTTTTCCTCTCTCCCTCTCTTTTCTCTTTCCCTTCGGGTCCAGGAACCCGGTGGCCTCCTTGTCTTGCTTGCTGAGCCCAGCGAGAAAAGGGGAGAGGGAGGACATCGGCCAGGCCTTGGTCCGAGCGCGAGCGCTCTCCTTCCCAGGCGTTGACAACGCCCGTTGCTAGCTCCTGTCTACCAGGACTCCGATTCTCAATTGTGAAACCCATCGGGCCGATGTAAACGAGGTTTCGCGTGTTACTGCCGACCGTACCGGCACTCCTCGCGAGGTACGGCACGCGCTGCCTGAGTGGTGGTTTCGAAACTCGTGCCCTGCTTCTCGCTGCTTCTCGGAGGCCCCACCATGCAGGGCCGGCTTCGGCCAAGGTGGACCCCCCCTGGGCGGACACCTGGCGGAGCGGCAGAGGAGCGCTCGACTTCGGCCAAGGTGGACCCGTGTCTGGGCGCCATCTGGCAAAGGAGCAGGAAGGCCCGACATAACCTCGGTCGAGGTGGAACCGTCTTCGAGCACCACCGGGCGAGGGAGCAAGGGGCTGCCAGCTTCGACCGAGGTGGACCCCTCCTGGGCGGACACCTGGTGGAGCGGCAGAGGAGTGCTCGACTTCGGTCGAGGTGGACCCGTGTCCGGGCGCCATCTGGCGAAGGAGCAGGAAGGCCCGGCTCGACCTCGGCCGAGGTGGAACCGTCTCCGGGCGCCACCTGGTGAGGGAGCAAGGGAACGCCGGCTTCGGCCAAGGTGGACCCCTCCTGGGTGGACACCTGGCGGAGCGGCAGAGGAGTGCTCGACTTCGGCCGAGGTGGACCCGTGTCCGAGCGCCATCTGGCGAAGGAGCAGGAAGGCCCGGCTCGACCTCGACCGAGGTGGAAGCGTCTCCGGGCGCCACCTGGCGAGGGAGCAAGGGGCCGCTAGCTTCAGCCGAGGTGGACCCCTCCTGGGTGGACACCTAGCGGAGCAGCAGAGGAGCGCTCGACTTCGGCCGAGGTGGACCCATGTCCGGGCGCCATCTGGCGAAGGAGCAAGAAGTCCCGGCTCGACCTCGACCGAGGTGGAACCGTCTCCGGGCGCCACCTGGCGAGGGAGCAAGGGGCCGCCGGCTTTGACCGAGGTGCACCCCTCCTGGACGGATACCTGGTGGAGTGGCAGAGGAGTGCTCGACTTCGGCCGAGGTGGACCCGTGTCCGGGCGCCATCTGGCGAAGGAGCAGGAAGGCCCGGCTCGACCTCGGCCAAGGTGGATGCGTCTCCGGGCGCCTCCTGGCGAGGGAGCAAGGGGTCGCTGGCTTCGGCCGAGGTGGACCCCTCCTGGGTGGACACCTGGCGGAGCGACAGAGGAGCGCTCGACTTCGGCCGAGGTGGACCCGTGTCCGGGCACCACCTGGCGAAGGAGCAGGAAGGCCTGGCTCGACCTCGACCGAGGTGGAACCGTCTCCGGGCGCCACCTGGCGAGGGAGCAAGGGGCCGCCGGCATCGGCCGAGGTGGACCCTTCCTGGGCGGACACCTGGCGGAGCGGCAGAGGAGTGCTCGACTTCGGCTGAGGTGGACCCGTGTCCGGGCTCCACCTGGCGAAGAAGCAGGAAGGCCCGGCTCGACCTCGGCCGAGGTGGAACCGTCTCCGGGCGCCACCTGGCAAGGGAGCTAGGGGCAGCCGGCTTCGGCCGAGGTGGGCCCCTCTTGGGCGGACACCTGGCGGAGCGACAGAGGAGCGCTCGACTTCAGCCAAGGTGGACCCGTGTCCGGGCACCACTTGGCGAAGGAGCAGGAAGGCCCGGCTCGACCTCGGTCGAGGTGGAACCGTCTCCGGGCGCCACCTGGCGAGGGAGCTAGGGGTAGCCGGCTTCGACCAAGGTGGGCCCCTCCTGGGCGGACACCTGGCGGAGCGGCAGAGGAGCGCTCGACTTCAGCCTAGGTGGACCCATGTCCGGGCGCCATCTGGCGAAGGAGCAAGAAGGCCCGGCTTGACCTCGACCGAGGTGGAATCGTCTCCGGGCGCCACCTGGTGAGGGAGCAAGGGGCCGCCGGCTTCGGTCGAGGTGGACCCCTCCTGGGCGGACACCTGGCGGAGCGGCAGAGGAGTGCTCGACTTCGGCCGAGTTGGATCCGTGTTCGGGCACCATCTAGCGAAGGAGCAGGAAGGCCCGGCTCGACCTCGGTCGAGGTGGAAGCATCTCCGGGCGCCACCTGGCGAGGGAGCAAGGGGCCGCCTGCTTCGACCGAGGTGGACCCCTCCTGGGCGGACACCTGGCGGAGCGGCAGAGGAGCGCTCGACTTTGGCCGAGGTGGACCCGTGTCGGGCACCACCTGGCGAAGGAACAGGAAGGCTTGGCTCGACCTCGGCCGAGGTGGAACCGTCTCCGGGCGCCACCTGGCGAGGGAGCAAGGGGCTGCCGGCATCGGCCGAGGTGGACCCCTCCTGGGCGGACACCTGGCGGAGCGGTAGAGGAGCGCTTGACTTCGGCCGAGGTGGACCCGTGTCCGGGCACCACCTAGCGAAGGAGCAGGAAGGCCCGGCTCGACCTCAGCCAAGGTGGAACCGTCTCCGGGCGCCACCTGGCGAGGGATCTAGGGGCAGCCGGCTTCGACCGAGGTGGGCCCCTCCTGGGCGGACACCTGGCGGAGCGGCAGAGGAGTGCTCGACTTCGACCGAGGTGGACCCGTGTTCGGGCACCACCTGGCGAAGGAGCAGGAAGGCCCGGCTCGACCTCGGCCGAGGTGGAACCGTCTCCGGGCGCCACCTGACAAGGGAGCTAGGGGCAGCCGGCTTCGACTGAGATGGGCCCCTCCTGGGCGGACACCTGGCGGAGCGGCAGAGGAGCGCTTGACTTCGACCGTGGTGGACTCGCATCTGACCTCGCTGTACCATTCCCGTTCTGCCGAAAAAAATCCACGTGGTTCGGATCATGCCCGGCTGAACCTGAGACATGCCACGTCAGCGTAACGGCCATATCAGTCATCATCCATCAAAATTTACAAACCTTTCAATCAAAGATTATCAAGTCATGACCTCTAAGGTGGCATAAGATATATAAAAAATAAATCAAGATCATGTATTATACAATATTTTTGAGATACAAATAATAAATAAAAGCTTTAAATATAATAAGTTATTTTTAACAAGTGTACCATGTGCATCATCATAAACTTTTTTATAAGCAAAGAATGTGATGTACTTTTAAGCTATAATAATGAAATCAATATCATGAGAATACAGATTTTTTTGAAAATTGTCCTCTTTTAGATAAACAAATTTTCTTGGTCCGATATATATCTCTTTTCAAAGAAAATAAAAATTAACACAATGAAGATATAAGACATTCAAAAATTTGTTCCCTTTAAGCAGATAAATTTTCTAAGCTCAATATATCTCGATCTTTGATAATTTGACCTAGTCAAGATCTTAACAACAATATTATTATTAACATAAAAATGACTGTATAATCAAAGATGGTAGGAATACAAAATACTAATCGATGGGCATATATATAAATAATATTTAAGAGTCCAAATACAATATCACATATTCTTCTTTGGACATAACATGTAATATGCATAAGTACTCTTCACATGAAGTCACAAGCAAATGAAACATCCTAATAGTTATGAACTATCCCTTTGGACAGACAAACTCATGAAAGCTAGAGCACCATTGCAACATAATGCCTCATATAACCTTTTCAGATTAAAACATATAACAACCCCTTTTGGATAGGTGGTTGTATGCAATAATCAAAAAATATCCCTCATGATAAAAAATTTAATGGACTGACATAAACAAACCACTTTGATGATAAATATTTATGCCAACCCACAAAATTATTCATACAAGGAAGACAAATATCCAAACAAATACAAAATGATATACTTTAATGACATGTATGTCACAAAAGATCAGTCCAAAATGGGATTCTCAATAACATGCATCCCACTGATCAAATTATAATATAATAATGTATTCTAACTGCTACTTCTATCAATAACACTTACTATATAATATCTTTGGACAAGAATTATAGTATATAATAAGTGTAATAATCAATTATAGTTAATTTTGGATCAACATAAATATAGACATCAATATGTAATTATAAAATATAATATAAGATAAATAATTAATCCTTAATAACTCAACTATTCAAATTCATAGAGTGCTCCGAATCCTTTGAGACTACACAAAAATACACTCGAATTATATAATAATGAGTACAATTATGCATAAATAATTTTTAAATTATTTAAATATTTTATCATATATGAAGAATTCAACCAAAATGTTTTTCAAATTATTATGAGTCCAACAATCCAAAAATCACTTAAATCGAATATAAAACAAACAAGTTACAGTGATTTTTATCAAAAAAATAATAGAGGACTAAATCGTAAATTATAGAAATATAAGAACTTTTCTATAAAATATATTTTCAAAAATAATAGGAACCTAAATATAAAATTTTTAGGATTCATTTATAATTATTAATTTTATAGAGGCTTAATTATAAAATTTTTCTTTAACCAAAATTAGGCTGACCCAATGTATTTGGATTCAACCACTTTCATCAATTTGGGCTCAACTTAATTTATGGATTAGGTTTTAAATGGGCCAAAAACTTGATAATCCAAAATCAAAGTCTACTTAAACTTATCTTCTTCCATCCTTTCTATTCGATGATGAATCATCCATCATCAAGCGATGAAAATGAGATAAATGTTGGCCTCCATGATCTCTCTGGGTATATTAGCAAATAAAAAAAATATCAGAGATATATGATGTTTTCATCTCAATATCATTCACTAACTACATGATAATGCCAAACATGTTGAACATATTGAGAGCATGACTATAATATTAGGAATGACATGAGGAGCAAGGATGGCATATTTTAAGCATGGACAAACAAATGTTCCCCATTAATTTGTTATGGCCCTCATGTCTATTAGAAATGCATGTAAGTAGTATAGGAATATGCTTTTGCTTGAGCTGGAGGAAGTCATCACTTAAAGGAAGGGATTGAACCTTTAAAATAAAGGCCCAACAAGAAGATTAGATATAAATGGTCCACTTATCTTGATGCACTATCAAAGATTTATGGATGTTTGTAGAACAGTTTTTCCAAATAAGAAATAACTGGGCCCCGATAGTGCATTGACATTCCACAACGTCAACAATTTTTTACTAATATATAAATATAATTTTTTTAGGAACTTAAATGCAAAAGACTAATTTATAATATCCAAAAAATCATGGGTCTAAATGTAAAATAGCTCCCATTTCTTTTTTTTTGAATTATAAGTGTTACAGTAGTAAACAAGATCCATTCTGCCCTGACATGTATCCTCCTTGGAGGATGGTGTGGCCACGTACTTCTCCACCTCAGCCCTGCCTTGGCCAGGCACCTCTCCACCTCGACCTCACCTCGGCCCCACTTCGGCCATGTGGCGGTTCAGCCCAGCTCGGCTCGGCCCCACCTCGGCGGTGAACCTCAGTACCTCGGCCTCATTTCAACCATGAGAAGTCCAACTTCGGCCATTCAATTCAGCTCGGCACGCTCGTGGCATGCCCAGGTCAGCTCCAACTCGCACGCCCCCGGTCCAGCTCGGCACGCTCGTGGCATGCCCAGGTCAGCTCCAGCTCGATCAGCCCACTTCGGTCAGACCCAGGTCGGCTCCAGCCATCCCAGCTCAGCACCTTCTCTGTGCCTCGGTCCGTGCACACGGGAGGTACGCGCGCGTCCATCACTTCGCCAGTCACGCCTGCGCGCGTCTGTGCCAGAGAAACCGGCACCTGCACCGCCCATGCGCATGCTTGTACCAGGGCAGGCCCGCTCCAAGGTAACGACCGGCGGCATCCCGGCAGTGCCTTACCTCCGTCCGGTCCGGCGTGACCCGACGCCGGTGAGCCCGCGCGCCCGCCTTGACTCCGCCACTCCGGCGCCAACCCACTCCAGCTTCCGCCCAAGCCGGTGCCTAGTCTGCCCGTGGGAAGCTCGCGGGAGGCTTTCGCCCAAGCCGGCGCCCAATTCGCCCGCGGGAGGCTCGCCTCCGAGCTCCGGCTCCTCCTGACCTCACCCACGGCCGGCCCCAGCTCACCTCCACCCGCTCCGGCGCCTCCGGCTCGTCCCGACCTCGCCCATGGCGCGAAGGCCGGCCCCAGCTCCACCTCCACCCGTGGGAAACTCACCTCGACACCGCCTCCGCTCGCGGCTCCGGTCCTGCCCCGCTCCAGTCCGGCGATTGGTGCCCCAGTCTGGTCCCCCAGGTTCGGCTCCCAGCTCGGCCTGGCCGCACCCATGTGCCCGCAGCTCCGCGACCGTGCCAGGGCATGCCCCAGCACCGGTGCACCTCGATGCCACCTACCCCTAAGCCGGTCCACCTCGGCATCGACCTTCTCGGCGTCCAGATCTGCCAGCACCGGTCCACCCTGCTCCGCCTGCCCCAGCGGCCGGTCGCCCGTAGGGATCCGCCCGCAGGAGGCCTGCGCTGCCGCCCTACGGCACCCGGTCCAGATGCTCGCATCGACTCCAGCTCCGCTCGCGGTGCACCCAGCTCCGGTATGACACACCAGGCTCCGTCCGCCGCGCCTCCGTCCAGTCTGCTCTTCCTGCGTGACGCGGTTCTACCCTGGTCCGTGCCAAGGCCGGCACCTCGCCCGCTCGCTTATACCAAAGCATCTCGCTCTCGCACCTCTCGATTCGCGTGCCCAAGAGACTGCTGCTCACGCACCTCGAACTGTGCGCATAAAAAAGCCTCCATCCGCCTGTCTCTCTTGATCCGTATATCATCATCTCCGTCCCAAGTACGCTTTTCAAAATACAGGTACGGTGGCAGCCTGACATATAAAATCACCGTCCCTAGTGTGCCTCCTACAAGAAGGGCTATATTAAAGTTCCAGGATACAATTTACACCAATTAGAAAGGCGTGTCCCATCCAAGGCACTGAGCTCCTTCACCAACCTCCTGAACCACCTGGAAGGAGAAAGTTGACCAACCTATCTAAGCCTCCCAGGCCTGCTGAAGCCTCACAGGCCTATACCAAGAAGAACGTGCCTTTCTGAACACCAAAAGCCGCTCGTCTACATAAGAGCAGCAAGAAGAGGTGAGAAGGGGCAAGAGACAACACACTCTCTTCATTCTTACATTATCGTCCATTTTCTATCACCCTCTGGTAGCAGAGAGTCCCCTAAGCTCTCCGCCTCAGAGGTCTCTTATTTCCTTCGATCGTCCCACTGACTTGATCGTCGGAGTATCTTTGCCGGAATCCCCGACACAGGTCTTCCCTGTTTTGCAGGTATCGCCCAATGGAGGGACAATACGGAAGAAGATTACTCCTCACCGGAGAGGCCCACAGGAGGACCACCACAGTACCAAGCCCCTTTCATCCCAACTACAACTATGTTCCCCTTGATCGTCTCCGACCGACGAGTCCGGTGATGCTGGCGGGGAGTCCACTCACCTAGGCCACATAAGAGCTACTGGCCACGGCGATCTAGGCAGCAACAATAAGATATTGGGTTATTGGGTTTTGGGTTAAGATCCAAAACCCACAAACACTCCTTCCCCACGGCTCACCCAAAAACAACAAAGATTTCCTCGACCACCACCCCTCTTCGAAATCCAGCCCGTCGGTGCCAAGACCGACAAGTCGGCCACCAGGACCGGTCGGGGGTGCTCGGTTGCTGCCTCTAGTAGTGTCGCCAGAGATCGAGACATGCTTGACAGCGGTTCTCCATCATTTTTTTTTTGTTCTTCCTCACACCGCTGCTCCAAACCACCATTAATGATGGTTTCCAACTTGGGATCTTCACCACGGAGTGTCACTGAAGAGCCATCGACTGAAACAGCCACCGATCGCCGCCTCTCGCCATCACCGGTGGCCAAAAAAAAACTTCTTGGATGGTGGATTTCTAGCCTCCCTTCTCTTTTTTTTGTTCGCAAGATGAACGTCCACCGACCACCATGGTGGTCGGAGGATCCATCGCCACGTACTTGGAGTTGACCAGTCATCAGGACCGTCCGAGGATAGCCAATTGCAACCTCTTGTTGTCGCCATGGGATGATTTCAGGCGCATCCATCTTACGGTTCACCTTCCCTTTCCTTTTTTTTTTTGTTCCACGATCTTACCCGAGACCGCCACCGCCGCCCGCTTCACGACCTCCTCACCGCCGGCCGGGGTCGTCGCCACCATGGAAAGGAGAATGGTACGCCGCCAGCAAGGGAAATAAAATCCATAGCTGGTTGGGTGTCATGAAGGCCGAGAACACCTCCATTGTGCCACCAATTTTCACGGCTTCTTCCCGCCGCCGCCGGCCACCACTCAGCGCCAATGATAACTGGCTCAAGCAAATCAGTGATCATCGGTGGGAAGGAAGGGGAAAGGGGTTTTAAGAACAATAAAATATAAAATAAATCAAAAGAAAATGCTTATTGATGATTATAATATATTTATTTTATCCGATCTAAAAGCATGAAAAATAGATCAATATATCAGATCATCGAGATTTCCATATTAATCATTCTAGGAAACTAAACCATAATTCCAATCTTCCACAAAAAATACCAGGGCTCTGATACCAGATGTAGAAAAAAATTTTAAGAATCCCCATGGATCATGAGAAGATTGGAATACAAAATATTTAGATTTAATCTATTTGATAACAGATCTCAACTATCTATCATATATATTATCAAGATCTGTTAAAAGGGATTCACGATACATACTTGTATTTGTCATTAATCCCAAATCTGTAAGAGATACTCACGTGAACATCGAAGGCAAAGTTCTTTCCAGCATCCTCACAGCAGGCGTCTCATCGATGGGGCAAGTCGTGAGAACAAATCTCACGTAGAATATAGGAGTAGAAAGGGGACCTAGCCTATTATTTATAAGCAAACCCTAACAAGTCCTCCCATCACGGACCAGTTGGATCAAGACTTACACTATGCGGCCTTAACCATCCAACTCATATGAGGCGCTCCTAGTCCAAATAATGATCACATAATATTGAGCTCAACATACGTCTATCAACATGGACCATAAAATCAACCCGATTTTAATAAAATATAAATTTTAATTAATGTTAATCTAAATTTTAAAAAAAAATTTACATGAATGGGATGAATATGAATAGCGGGTGAGAATTAGCCTATTCTGTTTTCTTAATGAAATAAGAAAGTTTATATATATTATGTGATGGATATAACATTTGAAATGTAAAGCGGGAATTTCTTGTAAAACCTCACCTCATCTCTAAGGCTATGCCCTTGGAAATTACAAAGAAATCACCGGGTCGAAATTAGCCTGCATATATCACAGGTATACTGCTTCACCACCTTATGCCATGCCTGCTTCACCACCTCTGCATGCAAGCAGATTTCAAGGGGCATTGTTTTGTGATAGTTAGCTACATATCAAAGAGGGCATGAATTATATCTTTTGTATGATAGGATGATTGATTTATTTTAAAATATTAATCATTAGATTGTACATTGCATAATTTTTAAAATATTTCGATTTTTTTTCTTTCATCCATTTGTACATATCCTAAAATAGTTTTATGAGATCCAATAATTAAAGTCACGAAAAAAAAGGTGAACAATTATATTCTTTCACATGAAAGACACAACTTGCTCCCAATAGGAGGGATGATACATCTGATGCATGATGATATTACTTTGGTTGAACATAACCCTTTGATTTCGTTCAATGTTAGAATAGTAAGCTAATTATGCTTATATATTATAATAAGGGTAAAAAAAAATACAGAGAGGGGAAAGAATAGATGGAGGCGAGGAGATTTGTCCCAACTACACATCAAATCGCACTGGTTTTCTTTTTCTTATTTTTTTGTTTAGTTGCTTAAATGTAAGGGCACGGACGCAGATTCCAAAGCGAAAGTTTTGGGAGACATTGACGTTAATAATCTACGGTAAATTACTTAAAGTAAGATTATATTCTAAGAACTTACCGTGTAATCTCATAATAGAAAAACATTGGAATTTTTTTATCTTAACAAAATAATATATATTCTTTTTTTTCTTTTTTTTTTTTTTTTTTTTTTGGGTTGCGGTGGGGGGGGGGGGGGGGGGAGCACTACTGGATATAAAAGTATAAAATCTCTTACAATAAGTATTGTGCTACTTAATAAAAATATTAATGCGATGGGACGTCACAGCACTTTTGCCTCGCGACCTAATGAAAGTGAAGTCGTATGATACTGTTGCCAGTTTTGGGGATGCTTTGGAACATTTTTAATTACATTAATCCACAATAAGTAGGAGGCTAAGGAGCGTTGTCTTTTCATCTTTTATTTTATTCTATTAACAACCAAAAAAAACCAAGTTGTGTGGCTGCCACATATTTATATGATTAGATGCCCGTGTGTGTTGACTTTCATGGGTTCATCTTGTTTTAAATCTTATCTAATGTCAAAAAAATATGGAGAAATTTGCCAGTATTTAATCTCTTTGAGGGATGGCAATGGATCAGGACGGTCTGGGAGAGTCAAATTAAGACAAGGATATGTGAAACCTTGACCATATCCAACATAACTTAAAACAGATTCGGCACTCTTTTAATGATACCAATCCACGGGTTAACCTATTTTTATAATCTAAGTTAGGTGAAAACTTTGACCTATACCTTATCCGTTTACAACTTGAGTCAAAAAAAAAAAAAAAAAAAAAAGAAAGAAAGGAAAAAAAATAAACGAAAAAGGAAAAGGAAAAGAAAAGGGCAATGGTTGGAAAAACTCTAATTCGAACCTGGACCAAAAAGGGTTAGGTGAGAGCTTTGGGCTGGGCTGGATTTTCACCACCGTATTAGTAAAATTATTAAGCGATCCCAACTTTAAAATTAATTATATTTTAGGCCTTCTTTCTTTCTACTGCGGTGTAAAATTTTTCTCGTAAGTCCAAAGCATTCGAACAATTATATTTTCGTCCCCCGAGTTCACCTCGGCAGAGAGATGGAACGCCTCTTCTTTCAATCTTCTCTCCCTCTTGCAGACGGCCATGACCTCCCCCTCCCGTCCGTCTTCCACCTCCCCTCCCCTCCTCTCTCTCTCTCTCTCTCTCTCTCTCTCTCTCTCTCTCTCTCTCTCTCTCTCTCTCTCTCTCTCTATATATATATATATATATATATATATATATATATGTATATATTCCTGTTAGTCATCCATGGTTTCCTTTTGCTTTAGAAGTTTTCAGAGGGTAAAGTCGAGGTTCTGTTTCTTTTCTAATTTAAAAAGTCCTTTTTTTTTTTTTTCCCCAACTTACATTCCATCATTGGGCAATATCAAACAATACAGAATAGAGGCATTTCTTTATTCGCTTTTATTAGACGTGCCTAGAAGTCTAACTGCTTTAGCACTAGCCGCAAAAAACAATCAGAAAGAAAAGAAGAAATTGATAGAAACAATGCTAAAGAACCGACCTTAAAAAGCGAAGAATCAGAAGAATAAGAAGGCACTAAAAAAGCAATGCGTTTAATCACACGGAAAAAATGCTGGATTATTTAAGACTTTTCAACCTCACTCTAAATTTTAATTTAGTGCAATCATACCATTCAACTTTCAAATAAGTTCAATTCAAATCCATTCAACTATAAATATCAAATTATTACATAATATCATGCAAGCATCATTCTCACATGAGCATCATATGACAATCCATCTTAGCAGTCAGATAAAATTCATAGTCATGATCCAAATTAAATTAATTTAAAAAATTGAATAATTTGATTGCATTAAATTAAAATTCATGACGAAGTTAATTTTTTTTAATAATTTAAATTTCTTTTATGGTTAAACCAAAATAATGCAAAAGAATCAGTTTTTAATAAAAAGTTAGAAGAATACGGACCAAAGAGTAACAGCTAATAGGTCATGGGTATTAAACATGTGCTGAGTGCTAGTTGAAGCATCACTATTTTGGCTAGAGTACTGGCTGCTTATTCTCCGCCTTGTGACTGCCCAACCTTGGAATGGCATCCAAAATAAAGTCATAACAAAGAGATGGTACGTACATTATAGGATAAGGTGATTGCAACCACCATGGTTACAGTGATATCAATGGTGAAGATGCCAGGATTTATACACATGATGAATCACTTTGATCAAGAGCAGAATAAAGTTCACCTCCATGCTTGCCTTGCGCATCGAGGCATGCCACCACTAAATCAAAGCTGCCTTCTTTTATATAAGCAATATATACCAACTGATTGAGCCAAGAGACTAATTTAATTGCTATTGCGTAGAGACTTATGAGGAGTGTTTAGAAAGAAAATGAGAAGCTATGACTATAGAGAGGAAATTTACGTTCCATGCTTGGAATGACAACTATTTATCGAAATAGTTGGAGATGTGAACTGTTGAGTATAGTAGCAGTTTTTTTTTGGGGGGGAGGGGGGGGCGAGTTGAATGGTTGTGAATGTAAATGGTTGTAAATAGTTGGAATGTGAGATGTTGTATTGAAATGTTTGCAGATTGCAGAAGTTGGAGGGTTGTTGAAATAATTGTAAATACTCTCTATGTTGTATTGAAATATTGTTTTTATTTTTCAAGTGTGGTAGCAAAGGTTGATTGAATGGCTGGTCTTTATATATAATAATTTTGCTTGATCAGAGTGTTATCTTCATATGAATGCATTTTTTTTTTTGTTTGATTGGATGGTTAAGCTTACCACTTCATTTCAGAAAATGATAGGATATTTCCAATTACATGAACAAACAAACAGGTAAATTGCAGTTGCAGCTTCCAGTCACAGGTAAACAAACATTATAAACGAACCAAATGTTGAATTTGTTGACTCCTAATCCAATAACAATATCCCCATATAGCCCAGATTACAGGTTAGTGTGAGTTGCAGGTATCCAAACACCACCTTTCCAAAAGTCCATCGTGAAGCCATATTCTACACCCATTTCCTAGGTTGGGTCCATCTCCTCGACTCCAACCTTTAGTTCCACAAATTTGACTCATTAGGATGTTGTTAGATGGGAACACATAAATCAAATATTACTAGAAAACTTTTATTCAGTATCATCCCCTGGCATATTGGATGTCCAACGGCTGCAGTTGGCTACTGGAAAGCAACTGTCAGTGTGCCCATTTTTTGCTTTTTTGGAGCGAAACGGCGTTAGACCGCGACCTCATTCATTGGGTAACTTGGAAGTCCAAGCCTCCATTTAATTTGTACTTCTTAAACAAAACTTAATGACCATGTAATGGTAATGCTACTTGGAATCTGAGGTCCATGTATTTACGAACGTTCAGCTGAACCATAACAATGTAGAAGTATAAAATTACATCACAACCCTCAAAGAACACATGAGATTGGATTGGAGTCCTGTGCACAGAGGGATTGAATTCTAGCTTTCTGTATTGGTGCAAAATATCCCTTAAAATAGCCCTATGACAACCTAAATCAGAATGGTAAACCGAGCACGGAGCTGGCCTCAACTTTGATTACAGTCAATGCTTACAAGCTGCTCTTCACTAAAACATGAAGGGAATAATTTTAATCTGGTCATGGAACATTCTTCCATTGCACAAATATCCTTTCATAAAGCAATTGGAACCGAATAAAGATAGAAGGCCTTTCAATGATTACAAAGATGAGAGAATTTTCAGCATTCATTGAATACGTATCAGGAACCAAAAAAAGTCCAACTTAACAGGAGCAGCAGCATTACAAACACCGACCACAATCTGTATAGAAAAATCACTGGCATCCTGAAAACGTTTAGAAGCTCTACACCTTTCACTCAATCCAGTAAATCAGCACCGGTTCAGAAGTACCAACTAAAAGAAGTCGAATTCAAGATAGTTGTCCGAGCCTTGGGCAGTCGCAACTGTGACCTTCTGGCTTGTCGATGCCACAGCACCCGGGAGCCATCCGATCTCGATGGGCACTGGGATCTCAGGAGGGCTTGCACAACGTATCAAGGCCCAGTTCACACCCTCAAAGAATGGATGCTGCTTTATCTCTGTGGCACCACGCTTGAAAGCGAGCCGGTGCTGTGGCTCCTTCACAAGCAATCCTCTTATCAGATCCCTCGCAGAGAAGCTCGCAACTGGCGACTCGGGGAACCGCAAGGGCTGGCCGACTACATTAAACAGTGTAGCTCGGTTACCTGATCCCTTGAAAGGGGTTTTCCCAAACAGCAGCTCATATAAGAATATCCCAAATGTCCACCAGTCAACGGCACTCCCATGACCCTCACCCTTGATGATCTCAGGGGCCAAGTATTCATGTGTACCAACAAATGACATGGACCTGGCATCCGTGGGCTCTGCGACAAGCTCAGGCAAGGGGCTGACTTGGTTGCCTGTTTCAAGCTTCGGTTTCCGCTCCTTCTTGGACTTGGAGAAGAGGCGAGGGGAGAAGCATGTGGAGGGGGCCATGCAGGATGGCTTGACGCAAGCAGGCTGGACACAGAAGATGGGGTTGTTCCCTAGGAAAGTTTCGCAGTCAGGGTTGGAGGACTTAATGAGTGTGGGACTAACAGCACAACGCAGCGAAAGGTCGAAGTCAGAGAGCATGATGTGGCCATCTTCTCGGACAAGGACATTTTCTGGCTTGAGGTCACGATAGATGATGCCAAGCATGTGGAGGTATTCCAAGGCAAGGAGGACTTCTGCTACATAAAACCTGCATACTTACAAAGTAACAGTGAATGCGAATCCGATAAATGAGCACCAATAAAGAGAAATTTATTGCATGTTTTTTTTACTACTAAATGCCATTTGACATCATGAAGAAATAAAGCATAACAGTTTTCTAGGTCTCAACTGCATTAGAGTAGATGAATGGTTTCAAAATTACTCAAATAGCAGTCTACGAATTGCATCTTGGATAAAAAATTAATACACAAACTGTCTAACACAAGGTTCCCGGTACCGGTACCGAGAGCCGTACCGGCAGGAGGCCAGTACGGTGCGGTCCATACCGTACCATACCGGCAAGCGTACCGATCTTTTTTTTTTTTTTTAAATATAAAAACATTCTCCCCCTCCCAAAAAAGTATTTAAAACATAAAAAGGACCCGTACCGGGATGAACCGAGCCCGTACCGGGTGAACCGACCGGTTCGTACCGGTACCGTACCGTACCGTACCATACCGTACGGAAATCAATTTTTTTAATTTTTTTAACGGTCCAGATGCCAGACCGTTTTAATAGGCTGAACTGTACCGGCTACTAGCCGGTACAGTACGGTACATCCCATACCGAGCGGTACGGGACGGTACCGCGATCCCTGGTCTAACGCTTAATCCTGCCCTGTGGAAGATGTTTGCCAGCTTTCATGTAAGCATGCCCAACCATCACATATAACACATGGATAGAACAAAATCTTTCTAGTAAAGAATATAAATATTCTTATGTTTATGCTAAGGAATTGGAAAGCAATGTCTCACTAGCCATAAAGGTTGATTTGGGAGTTAACCTTAAAGAATGGTACTTCATTGCAGGAGATGTTTAGGTTTGACTAAATCACAGTATCTCTAGTATGAAGGCTATGAGAAATAAGGATTGGGCAAGAATCCTCGAAAGGTCATAAAGACTTCCATGAACTTCAGGTTCTTCAAAAGGATGTGCTCTGTGATTTGTTTCCTTTTTCTTTCCTCATTCCATCTAGTTAGAGCATTGCTAAACCAAATGCCTATCCAGAGACGAAAAAGACCTGACACTACCCATTAGCAGAGATCTTATATTTCAGTCATGCCAGAGAATACTTCTACTCGACATTCTATATTACCTTTTGACCAAGACAAACACCAAAATCATCCTCAGTCAGAGCATCTATAGAAATGTCATGTGCATAATTCATCCAAAAATTGTTTATTCCTTTATTTTCTAATACTATTTGCCACAGGTGTGTGAAAGGATTCCAAGTATGTTGCACTTTTTGGATGTAAATGGCAAAGTAAGCTTCATTGTACCCAACCATGAAAGAAAGAATGTTAGTTGCAGCAATTATTACAGTTAGGAAACAGCACATTACCAGTAAGCATATCCAAAAAGCAAAGACCCAAAGCAACCCCACCAGTATGCAAGTAATTCCAAACTTTTGCTGGCATGTTGCATAAAAGGTGATGATCATCACCTGTCAAGTTACACTGTATATATGACCTCATAGTACGTCCACCAGACTCTCACCAGAGTTTTTCTAGTAAATAACACACAAATATCATTGTTCACCAATGCAGCATAAAAACTCCACCATATGCAAACATACTCCGGGCATGAGTTTAAATCTCACTATCTTTCATGTGGGAGAAAAAGGTCCATAATAAGACTCCATAGAAGGATCTTTCAGAATGCCCCAAGACCAAATGCAAATTCCGGCTACCTCCTCCAGTAAATAAGCCTCCTTTTGCATAGAAGGAAAAAAGTAATCAAATTTGCTCTCTAAAAGATCCATTCTTCACTTTGGACTCCAAACCACCTTGTCCACCATAACATGATAGTGCCCTAAAGCGAAAGTATCAACCAGCTTTCCACCTAACAGAGTCAAAAAGGCTACCTCACAAGAGTTACTTGTTCATAATTTTATAAATTCTACTTCAACTTATCTTCACCGCAAGCAATTTCCAACATTGATTTTTCTACCTCACACAAGATAAAAATGAAAAAAAAAAAAAAAAAAAGCTACTGATTTTTTTTTTTATAATTTTCCATCCTCAATCCTGCCTCAATTTTTGTCCATATGACGCTTTTCTAGAAGTAGTTCTTATAAAATCTAGACCTAAAAAATTATTGCTGTGCCAAGTCAAACTATTTTCTTTAGAATTCCCATCCAGAACCATTTTTCTTCTCTCTCCTAATTTGTTTTCTTGGTATAATTTTACTGATTTTCAAGTAACATTTTTTCCATTCTCAACTTCTGCTCACCATTCCCAGACAACTAAAAAGCCTAGTGAAAACCCAAGAAACATTCATGAATGTAGCAGCACCAAACATGTTGTCATTTGCAAATAGCATAGGAAGGATCATTCCATCCATGGAATGCAAGCTTGTATCCGTGCCAATTTTGACAAGCAGAATAAATATACCTAAAAAAGTACTCTCATTTTTCTTCTGAAGTAAGGTCACCTGAAACATTCAATGGCCAGCAACAAAAGTCCATTATGCAAAATAAATGCTCTCATAAAAGAATTCAGTCCTTTTACTTCACACAAATTTCCAAATGACAAGTGCCCACACCCCCCTCATTTTTCTCTTGGCAGGTAGAGGTGCCCTTCGTATAATATATTAAAAGAGTCAGATTGGATCATGAATCCATGGTTTCGCCATGCCTAGCTAAAATTCACTCAGCTCCTCTTACAGTCAAGCACCTGCTATCAACCACCTTTTCCATTGCTTACCATCAAGAAAAACAATTTGTCTCGGATGGCTCAACTATTCGAATAAGATTTTTAGACTCCATCATCAATCCTCATCCGAAGGTGATGCGTACCCACTTTCAAAATTTTAATCCCTTTTAACTATGTTGCAGCCTTTCTGCATTATAACATAATGATTTCGGCATTAGACACAATCAATTATTATTTAAGCAGAATCATAGAACTTGCTTTGCTAGAATGGCCAAACAATCGATGAATGACACATTCAACAGATGGTTATCATGGAAATGGAAAATGCCTTCTGATAATTAAAGACGCCACTGTAACAGCTATGTGATATACATTCAAAGCTACCCAGACTCAGGACCTTTGTTGGTGCACATGCATGTCGCAGTTTCAGATCCGTCAATGTCTCAAGATTTTTCTTCCCAGATATCCACATCCAAGTGTCAAACCAGTTAGTGTCAGGTTTGGGTGCTTAATGCTAAATCAAAAGTGTCCAGGCAACATAGTCTACAGTACGATAAAAGGCATAATTAAACTAATCGTTTACGATCATGCTCACTAGCCTTTCCAACCAACAGCTCCAATCTGCCTTCAAAAAGGAAGAGCACTTAAAAGCTCTCTCCTCAACTCAAGTTATAAGGTGCTCACCAGTTACTGAAACAACTAATTCTAAAACGATTATCAATGCACAAAATCAAACACTTGCAAAAATTATCAATGCACAATATCAAACACTTTAATTGCCACCATCCATCTTATCTTAAATTTAGAAGGCCATGCATGAATTACCAAAGTAAATTGCTGAGAATTCTAGTTTTCAAGTTTTACAGATTGTTATTTCAATAAAAAAAGTTTTAAAATCCTTAATTTCAGCAATGACACACTATGTATATAGACTACAGCAACCCATATGCATGCTTTAAATAACCTCTTGATAGAAAAGAACATTGGAAGTTACTTAAGTAGTCCATAACCAGCCCTTGCAAATACTCCCTAATGAAACAAAATTCAGATGGTGCAACCTTAACTAAACAGCTCAAAGCCAAAGACAATAAGCATACTTAGCAAGAATCAAAGTAATTGTCCTCTACACCAATGCAAATATATTATCATAAGATATGAGTTCCTACTTGGCAGCTTGTTCCGTAAAATATTTTCCAGCTTGCCTCTGCCGAAGCGTGTGCAGATCTCCTCCTGGGCAGAACTCCATGACCAAACATGAGAATTTATCAGTCTCAAAGTGTGTATATAATGTAGGTAGAAATGGATGATCCAAGCATTGCAATATCTCCCTTTCAGTCTGGGCTCTAAGCAGCTTTTTACGACTTGCAAGAGATCGCTTGTCCATAATCTTCATTGCGAAAGAACATTTAGTCCCATTCAATTCTGACAAATACACACTACCAATATCACCACAACCTAATCTCTTAAGTAGCCTGAAATGGCTCAAACCAATAACTCCATCTCTAGCCCGGATGGCCTGAATAGCTTCCCATCTTGAATCATTTGCTTTGTGAGGCTTGTTTACTCTGCTGCTTAACCTACTACAAATGCTTTCATCACTCACATCACTGCTTGTACTGGCCCTGCACGTGCTACTCTTTCTGCTCTCTACAAAATCAGCACGGTCACTTATCTTAGCACTTCCAGTAGTCTTTGTCAGACTGTTGGTGTCATCACTAACTTTAGCAGAAGCTGAGCTATCCTCTATACCATTCTGCTCAGAATTTTTCTTCTCTTGATCTCCACTGCCTTCCAGACCTGCGCTTCCATTTAATTGAAGCAGCTCCACAGAGTCACCTAGTTGGGTAGGTTGCTTCAGACTCAAATGGTAGGCTCGGAAGACTTGGTAATATTTGCAGGAACCCTTTCGGTTATCAAGTCAGCAGACCCCTCATGGTGCTGATTTAATTTTAGGTCTGTTAGAACCAGTGTAGCTGTATGGTTTGGTGTGCTTGTCAGTGCAGATTTTTGCAATATTCTCAGTGTGGTAGGCCCTGACTTGCTTGGATTAGGACTTTGCAAAGGGGAAGGCTTCCAGGAAGCCAGTTTCACTGCATGATTGCCAGTTGTTTTGTGTTGCTGTTCAGAGCAGGACTTAGGTGTAGCCTTTGAATCCATTTATCAGACCACTGATGATGGAATCTATTAGACCACGACAACCCAAAACTTGTTCTATTGTTTCGAATGGATGATACACCAAGCCACCTCATTGATAGCATAAAATGCCTCTTCCCCCCATCCCCACTAATATGTACTCAAGGGGTATCTGCCAGGAAAAAAAAAAACACAAAAACATCACAACCATGAAAGCAAGCAAACCATAGGGCATAAGGCAGAATAACCGATAGCATGTCCTCATGGAAAGAGAACAATAATTATAGTAGCTTCAGATCCATGATAATTAAAAAGAGATTTTATGAAGAAGAGAAAAAACTATCATGAACCAGATAGGCCTTTTTTATCTGGAACAATTAAAACTGGATCGGCGAAATCCAATAGACTTATAAGTCTAGGGATCTAGACTTAAAACCGATCAAGAAAGCACAACCACAAAATTTCCACCATCACATACTTCCTGATACAGCAACAAAAGAAATGTTTTTCCAGTACAAAGCTTCGACAAACCAAAATCCACTAATTAAAACACGAACATTTAAAAAGAGAAAATCACAAGTTCCAGTGCAACATCGGCATATCGATCATATTATTAAAGAGAATCCACTCAAAATCCAATCCATAAAAAGGTGAAATCTTTCTGCAGAAGAGAAAATTTTAGGCAAAATCACACCCATAGAGGCATGATTCCCGTAAATTATAAACAAGAAACGGCAGGGGAGGGGTTATCTATTCCTTCATCAAGCGACATCCATAAAAAAAAAAAAAAAAACTGCAGGTTTAAGAAAAAAGTCATGGACAATCAAGAGCTGGTGATCGCACCAACCACATCAAAATCCAATCTTTATAGAAAGAAAAGCAAGAAATTCCAAAATCCAATGAGCAAAGTGCTGCTGCGAAGAAAAAAAAAGGACAAATGAAAGAGTAGACGTCAAAAACCCTAGGACAAGTGAGGAAAGGGCAGACCGAACGATACCTTGTTACCCAAAGATCTCAACTTTAGGGTTTAGCAAAGGAAAGAGAGCTCAGCCTGCAGACTTCCTCAATATCCACGAGAGAGAGAGAGGAAAGAGGGAAAACGCTTGAGAAAAAGGAGAAAGCGTGGGAGGCGTATTTATGTGCGTTGGAATTGGATGGATGGTCATATACACTTATTTGTAATGTGGGCGGTTCCATACGCCGAGGACAGAGGGGCCAAGGTTAAACTCCTTCCTTTGTTTTCCCGTTTCTTCACTTTCCCTCTTGGCTTCTATTCTTTTTCGTCCCCAGCCCAAAACCCAAGCGAATACAGGGAGGAGAGATTATACTACCCTTCACGACACACAGAAGAATCTACACCCTAAGTAGTGGTGCATACAGTTAATTACCATCTCGTATAGCTGTAAATCTCATTCATCGAAAGTTTATTTTGACCTACAGTTGGTTGTAAAACTTTTTTTACAACCAGTAAATTAACAAAATAATTTCGAAGTTTTGATTTGAATATATTTTAACAAGAAAGTACGATAAAATAAAAAATAAAAAAATAATTTAAAAATAAAATTTTAAAAAAATTAATAAAATAATCTTGGAATTCCTGTTAGCTGGTGGTAGTGAAAAAGTTAGGAATATATATAATAAATCCCGTTCACTCGGTTGACATCAGTGATAGTCAAGTTGATGTACTTACCTTCGGATAGGAAATGGCTGCAAAAAAATTAATATGCACGGATTGAAAAACCGTCTGGAGTTACCATATCCGGGATCTAACTCCTCTCCTCCTTTTGATTTACCAAAAATAAAAAAATTTATTTCGATATTTTATCATAGAAAAAAAATGATCGTGTAATATATGCTACATGTAGTATAGAATATAATATCTTCGTATTCGTAACGAGCCTCTTCCAGCACCAACAGTTAAAATTAAAAAATTATACCTTAATTTATCTTTAAAATAAATTAAAATAAATAATTATATTTTAATTAATTATTATATCATAAAAATTATAGCTTATATCAACTTGACTGCACATCATGCCGATCATCTCATCCTGGTGATCATAGAGGATATAATTTGCCCTCAAATCTACACCCCAATCCGCTAGCAATAGCTTTTCCATATTCCTAGCTAGTTTTATCATTTTCCCAAATCATCTTTGGTTAATTTGTCATTCTGTCAAAATGACAAACACCGAAACACGTCCTCTTCATTTGAGAAATGTAATCGACCGCAAACGTGAAACATTTTCTCAGAGCTTTCCTTTTAAGGGAAGAATTAGTCCTTAAAGACAAGACATGTGTGACCACCAGGACAGGATGTCTCTTCGGGATGTCATTCAGTTTTCTTGGGAGCGTTTTCATGGTAGCGCGAGAGGGATTGGCTGGAAAGCCAGAGTACAGCAATATTCCACCCTCCGTCTAACCCCACCCAATTCCTTCTTTGGTCTATTTGTCTCGAGACAGTCTTTTAAAATAGTTATCATGCTTCACTTCAATATATAAGATGAATAAAATATAATCATGAAGTTAAATAATAATAATAATAATAATAATTAGCAATACCATTTCACCATGTCATGGCAATTGTTTTTGGTCATTTTAGCCGGAATTTACAGCAATTGTGCAAAGTTATATTTTTTCAATTTTGATATTATAATTTGAAACATTATTCTAAATATAATGGGCTTAAGAATTGAAATAAAAATGAAAGTAATTGGATTCCTAATTAACAATGGTCATATTAATCATATAACATAATTATATAGCAGTTTTATTGCTTCGTTTAAAATCATGCTATCATGCGCCCCTTTTATTCGAGATCAATTAAAAGTGTGGTTAAGTGTCTACTTCAGAGCCCATGGAAGTAATCTTGTCTTTGTACTGGTAAAGGACTTTTCATAAAAATAAAATAATATTTTTTCTGTTCCTTCCCAGAATTTGGTTACTGCACTTCAAAATTATGTTCTGCTGAAGCAGGTAACAGAAGAAGAGGTTAAATCTACTCTGTAGTCATTGGCGGAGGATAAAGCTCCGGAACCTGATGGTTATCCCCCTTTCTTCTTCCGAGCTGTTTGGGAGATTCTGAGGATTGATATGGTTGCGACTGTTCAGCTCTTTTTTAATACGGCTACTATGCCCCCTGATTGGAAGCAGACTTATATTGCTCTTATTCCGAAGCGTCGGTATCCGTCTATGCCTTCACATTATAGACCCATCAGTCTATACAATACTCTTTACAAAGTTTGTGCCAAACTTCTGGCAAATAGAATGAGTCTCATTCTTCCAAAGATTATTAGCCCTGAACAAGGTGCTTTTATAGAAGGCCGTAATATCACTGACAACATCCTTATTGCCCAGGAATTTTTAGACGATCTTCACGCCGCTTCTTGCCACCATAGTCTGATGGCTATTAAGCTCGACATGGAGAGGGCTTATGATTGTGTTGACTGGTATTTTCTTATCAAAGCTCTGGAGGATTTTGGATTTCAATTAGTCTGGATTTTCAAAATAATGTCTTGCATTAAGGCCCCTGCATTCTCTATTCTTATCAATGGATCCCCTACGGAGTTCTTCCATTCCTCCCATGGTCTCCGCCAAGGTTGCCCTCTGTTTCCCTATTTATTTATTATTTGTGCTGACTTCCTATCTAGATCCCTTTCTCAGGCAGTGCGGGACTCTCAGATCCATCCTTATATTGTGGGGCCGAGCACATTCCCGATCTCCCATCTCTTATTTGCGGATGACTGCCTGTTACTTGGCCGGGCTTCCCTGGCTAATGCCAGGGGCTTCAGAAGGATAGTGGAGCATTACTATAATGCTTCAGGCCAGAGGGTCAATTTTCAAAAGTCTGGGATATACTTTAGTCCTAAAACTATCCTCGGTATCCGGAGCAAGATTACTCACATGCTGGACATTCAGGAGCGACAAGGCCTTCTTCATTATCTGGGTATTCCCATCTCTAGCACCAGGCTTACTATGCGCGACTGCGCCCCGCTTTTGGCTTCTGTGACGGACATGATTTGAGGATGGCAGGCAGATCTCTATCCGCCATGGGCAGGCTCACTCTTGTCCGGTCGGTGATGGCTTCTCTCCCAGTTTATCTACTCTCTAATTCTTTTATTCCCAGGAGGGTTATTATCAAGATTGAGCAGATGATTCGTTCCTTTCTCTGGAACTCCTCTTCTGATCGGAGGAGGATACATCTTATGAGCTGGGAGAATGTCTGTCGACCGACGCAGGAGGGGGGTTTGGGCATCACTTCTCTTCTTGCAAGGAGAGAATTTTTATGACCCAGCATGTCGCCAGGTTTTTTCTATGTCCTGACACCATGTGGTCTTCTTTCATGAGGGCTAAATATGGCGACATTCCTTTGTATCCCGGAGATTGCTCTACTTCCACCATGAGTTCATCTATTGTCAGGAGGGAGATGCTTGCCAGGGCCTCGATGGTCGGCTCCCAGATTTCCTGGGTGCTAAGAGATGGCCGATCCGTTAGCTTCATGGATGACCCCTGGATTTCGGACATTCCTTTGAACTGATGGCCCACCTTCATCTCTGTTCTGATTTCGGCCTTTATTACGGTTGCTGACCTTCACAGGCCGGGTCTCTCATCTTGGGACACGGACAGGGTTTTGTCTATTTTTGGGGACATCCTCGGTTACAGGGTCCTATCTATTCCACTTCCGGTCCATCCGTGCTCCGACATTAGAGTTTGGAGACATACGACTTCGACCAGGATGCCTATCGCGGATCTTACTCCGCCAGATCAGGACCTTTATGTTTCTAGGAGCTATCGCTGGATCTGTACCTTGCCGGTGCATCCCAGAGTTTCACTCTTTATCTAGAAACTCGCTTGGCACCGCCTCCCCACGCGAGAGTTCATCACCTCTAGAGGGGTCCATATCACTCCTGACTGTCCCTTTTGTGGGATTCAGCTGGAGACGCAGACTCATGCCATATTCCATTGCGGCCGCGCTAGCCGGATTTGGGCTCTGGCGAGATTTTGTGGTATACCTGCTCAGCCTGATCACATTCTTGATACTTTTTATACCCTGCTGTGGACGGCGCCTATTATCCAGGTTTCATTTATTGCTTATCTGGCATATCATATTTGGATTTCTAGAAATGACCGAATATTTACATCTTTGAGGTATTCCCCTATGATTCTGTGGAGAGGGCCAGGATAGCTGCGATGGAGTATTGTAGGTCTACAGTGATGCTGGTTGAGATCTGGGATTCCCCACTCGCTCCTCGAGCGACCTAGAGGGTTTTTATTACCTGGGAACCCCCTCCTCCGCCCTTCATCACTATTAGCTTCGATGGGAGCCTCCACTGCCGGATGGGCGTAGCAGGTTTCATTATCAGGAACTCTTCGTTGGGTTTCTTGGCGGCTGGGGGTACCCCTTGCTTCGACTCTTCGATGCCGGTCCTTGAACTTTATGCTGCATGGGCTGGGATCAGATATGCTCGTCAGGTACTATGCCTATACCACCTTATCATTGAGGGAGATTCTACTACCGTCATTTCTTGGATCTCGCATACTTCCTCTACGCAAGTGGGTCATCCGATAGTCAAGGACATTAGACTCATGTTACAGGATTGCTCTTCTCTGACTATCAGACATATTTTCAAGGAGGCTAACTCAGCAGCTAACTGGGTAGCCTCCTATATTGCTCAGCATATTGACTCTATATTGTAGACTGACTGGCAGACTGCCCTGTACAGCTTAGAAATATTTTGCTTGCTGACTTCTTAGGCTGTATTCATCTACGTTCAGTTTAATGAATACACCATTTTATCAATAATAATAATAATAATAATAATAATAATAATAATATTCTTATCATTGCACCAATGTTCATCCTGTCATTAGGAATAATTTAGCAAATAAAATAGATTCAATTTTGCAAGCTAATGAAGATGGCGGGGGCGGAGGCGTTCATGGTCATCTATCTAAATTAGATTACTGGTTACTTCAGTTCAAGCCTCTGAAGGGGGTCTCTCCCAAATATGCCATTTAATTGATCATGGGATCATGACAAAACCTGAACCACCAATGCATCATGAGCCCTCGTTAGAGCTCATGACTGGATATAAATCATCGAGACTCTCGGGTATTCGCAGGGTGCTAGAAAGTGAGAGAGGTTTGGAACGTTTTCATGGTAGTTGGATTTGCTGGTGACTTTTTACATTCTCTTTTCTTCCCTTCCATCTAGATTTGATACTTGGATCAATGACCCAAACCTATGGATGCTTGACTTGAATTCTTGGCTTGAGTTGTTGGAACGTTAGCACTTTGGACTTCTAAGGAGGCAGCAGGCTATATGCGGCTCCTAATTCCCAAGGGGTGAGCAATACTTGACCCGTTATAACCCGATTAGCTTGATCCGATCCATTTATACATTAGGTTGAGTTATCTATTTAATAAAATGATTGGGTTTGAATTTAAATTTTTGACTAGCTAAAAAAATCAGGTTCAAATTGATGGGTTTTTGTTCTATCGTGCGTCCAACCTGGTTCATATCTGATTGGATCCCAAACTAATTGACACAAATGCTATTAATGATGTTTAATTGCTACAAATGCTGTCCGTTCGCCAATAAAATTTAATGCGGTACCACATATTTGAAAACAATAGGGTGATGTTTGAAGGTGCTTTGTCAAACAAGAAAGAAATAATTAAATAAAAGAAGAAAACAGAGAGGAGGATATGCTTGGAATATGCCCTTCTCGTCTTCTAGTCAAAAATTGAGTGCGATCTGAATAACTCGCCGCCACAATGTTGGTAGGCTGGTAGCGTTTATAACAGGTAGAATGTACACGTGTCTAGTGTTCACAAGTGCTCTGTGGCCATTCTACATCCACTTGTAATTGGATTCTCGTAGCTTTGCATCCTCGCAAATTTATTAAAATTTTGAAATGAAAAATTCTTTATGCACGATATACAGTGCAAAAAATCTGAGCTTACATGTACTGTAATTTTTTACTGATCCATATAAATTTGATCTGGCTTGATGGGATAGAATGGGATAAGCATTAAATGACAAGAAGTGGTGACTGTTTTGAGCGTTAAATGGTAGGTCGGATCTGCATGAACCAACGAAAAGTCGTGATATAGGCTGATTTGGATTTTCCACACCGCATGCACAAAGAATTTTCCATTTTAAAATAACCGGTCAAAATTGAGTGCTAATTGCTCCTAGCCCCAACGAATCGTCGACCGCCTATGACCTATCTTATGCTCTTTTTGGGCCTGAAAGGTGGGTCCATGAGCCATTGCCCTTAAGCTCTCCGCCTCTTAATTATCGCCAATAGGTGGTCCACAAACCGGGGTGCCTATGGGCCATCTCATATGGGTTTTTCATTGGCTTCTTTCAAAGGATCGGGTCAAAGTTAGGCCATTATGCATGCTTTTCTAAGATCAAAAGTCTCTGGGTCCATAAGGAGTCCAGATCTCCACCAAGGTATCCACACCGGAGAACCTTAACAACCCCAACCAAAAGAAAGCTGAAAGCTTCTTCGGGCATCATGCTGCACGATATTAAATGCACCAGCGTTTTAGAAATCATATTTCCTTTGAATATATGCAAGCACGTGCAGCAGCGCTATTTTATATATATATATATATATATATATATATATATATATATATATATATATATATATATATATATATATATATATATATATATATATATATATATATATATATATATATTTGTTAGATTTAAAATCAAATAGGTGATCTAATTATCATTTTATTATTGATAATTTTTGACTCGATCATAAATACTGAATCAGAGTCTAATTGATTAAAGAAAATTATTCTCAATAAAATAGAATAACCTACACCGGAGTAAAACACTAATTAAAGTTTTAGTCTTCTGATGGAAGAGACACATACAGCTATATAAATAAGAGGCTATATGGTCCATTTTCTCGAACTCTCTTAATAGTGATGTGCGATTCTCCATCGATCATCCATATAAGGAGAAGAGAATGAGGAGAGAGAAGATTAGTCACCTTGTGAAGAAGAAGGAATATCTCAAGATCTACACGAGCGATCATCCATATAAGGAGAAGAGAGTGAGGAGAGAGAATATCAGTCACCTCGTGAAGAAGAAGAAGGAATATCTCAAGATCTATACGAGGGACATCTTGAAGACTGCGCAATTTATGGACCGGTATAATGATTCAAGGTATATCTTCGTAATTATGGTTTTGCATGCATATAAAAGTACGATCCAGGCATAACGGATTAAAAATTTATCCTATATTTGCATGTATATATACTGGTATGTCTTCTTCTCCCTTTTTTTTTTTTTTTTTTTTTTTTCTATTTTTTTTTTTTTTATAAAGGAATATCGCATATGAGTTTAGCACGAGATCATTGTTAATGTTGCTGCTGCAGTATTCAAACATACGCATGATATATTAAAATGGTTGGACGGTGAGAAGTAGACCGATGACCTATTAAGCACAAAAACCATATGATGTCATGGAGATGCTTCTCTTTTAAATATTTGGATAAATACTCACAAAAAAGAATGGCCAAGCAAACACAAAATTTACACACTGTATGTTGACGCATGTGCATACTTCATGCATTTAAGGTTAAATTTAAAATATTTTTTTCAGTTTACCTATCAATCTTTTGCATGAAAAATTATTATCTTGATAAAGACAACAGAAAGAAAAGGTTAGTCTAAATAAAACAATAGATTATACTGACTATCGTTTTGTCAAAAATAAAAGATGGAAATTAGACCTATGCTTATACGTTATTTCATTACAAAAGGACTCCAAGAAGAGGCATACATGAATAGTTATTTTCTTCTCTGCATTCTAATGAAATTAATGTAGGTGCAGCGTAACCACTCTGAATTAAAAAGATCCAGTACATTGGTGGATTTGATGCACAACAACTGCTTATTTTCTAAGGAGAGTGGTTGGCTAAAAATATTGCTAGGCTAAATCATCCCATCATGGCATTCTAAAAGAATAAAAGCATAAATGGAACTGTCTTAAATATAACTAATACAGTGTCACGTCCCGAATCCAGCACTGAAATCGGCTACGCGACCAGCCGCACAAATCCTAAGTTTTATCCTAGAGATCATGCATGGTCTAAAAATTTTCTACTATAACCTCAAACCTCTCATAATACAATTGATCACAATTCAAAAGAAATTACCTGATATGGTAATATCGCTGACGTGGAGTGTGCATCAGATCCAGTTGGCTGCCAGGCAGTACCACGCGGCATCATCTCCGGGCTCTCCTGCCATGTGGCTTGGCTAGCGATCAAGCCGACCTCAGGCCGAGCTCGGCACCTCTGCCACTTCGTCATGTGTCGACCCAGGCGGGGTCCACCTTGATCGAAGTAGCCTTGACTCTGCTCTTTTGCCAGATGGTGCCCCCAGATAGGCCTACCTCGCCGAAGTCGAGCCAGGCTCATCCTGCTCCTTCGCCAGGTGGCGCCCTCAGATGGGTCCACCTCGACCGAAGTCAAGCTGGCCTCTGCCACTTTGCCAGGTGTCGACTCAGGCGGGGTCCACCTCGGTCGAAGTGGCCCTACCTCTGCTCCTTCGCCAGGTGGCGCCCCCAGATGGGTCCACCTCGATTGAAGTCGAGTTGGCCTCTACCACTTCACCAGGTGTCGACTCAGGCGGGGTCCACCTAGGCCGAAGTGGCCCTGCCTCTGCTCCTTCACCAGGTGGCGTCCCTAGATGAGCCCACCTCGTCGAAGTCGAGCCAGGCTACCCCTGCTCCTTTGCCAGGTGGCACCCCCAGATGGGTCCACCTCGATCGAAGTCGAGCTGGCCTCTGCCACTTCACCAGATGTCGACCCAGGCGGGGTCCACCTCGATCGAAGTGGCCCTGCCTCTGCTCCTTCGCGAGGTGGCACCCCCAAATGGGTCCACCTCGGCCGGAGTCGAGCCAGGCACCTCTGCTCCTTCGCCAGGTGGCGCCCCTTTCCGGGTCCACCTTGGTCGAAATCAAGCTTATCTCTACCCCTTCACCAGGTGTCGACCCGGGAGAGGTCCACCTCGACCGAAGTGGGCCTGACTTTGCTCTCCCGCCAGGTGGCACCCCCAGATGGGTCCACCTCGGCCGTAGTCGAGCCTGCCACCCCGCTCCTTCTGCCAGGTGGCACCCCCAGACGGGTCCACCTCGACCGAAGTCAGCCTTCTCTGCGGAGCACGGAAAGACCGAGGGCGCAAGCCCCGAGGAGGCTGATGAGGACAGCACGCATAGGCGGCGCATCCAGTACGGTGTCCCCAGGCCTGTAACGATGCGCGAAACCTCGTTTGCACCAATTTAGAAGGGGCACCCTGCTAGAGATACCGAATCCAGCGCCCGGTAACCTGGTACTCCAAAAAGGGAGCGCCACGGTCAACGCCTCAGGCCCGAGGGCACCTTCACGAGGATCGAGACCCCGCCAAGTTCTCCCTTTGATGACTGCATGGTAGACGAGACTGGCTCATCACTTAACTGCCGACCGTAAGGGGGAACGACTTGGGAGAACGGTCGCTGAGCATCGCTGACCTCCAAAGCCTCCCCAGGAGGGGGAATCGAGGTATGAAGGTATCCAACGACCAGCGACCTCAAAAGGGACACCACGGGTAAGAAGGAATGTAAGCAATCAAGAGGGCAAACACGCACACGTGAAGAGGAGGCAATCCTGAGACAGGAGTTTCAGAGGAACTCGTAGGAGCGAGCTCGACGAGCCTAGTTGCAGGAACCAGAGAGCTGGTCTCTCACGTTTTCACTCATCTTCTCATCAAAGATTCCTCTAAGCACGGAAATCCAGCAGGGATCCGTCTTAGTGGATCTGTTCCACTTTACCGCTCTCTAACTTGACCATCGGAGTGCCCCCACCGGGATCCCCGACCCGGGTCTCTAACCTTGTTTTGCAGGTCCGAGAGCATCGGGATTCCGCAGCAAAGGGGACTACAATCCGGTGCCAACTCATAGCTGCAGGCCACAGCGATAAGGTCGGCAATAAATTGGCACGCTAGCTAGGGGGGAACAAGGCCCCTATACGAGTAAGCCCCCCTCGAGCTCGAGAGTAGCTCGATCCCAAGTATGGTGGTGACTCGCGGACGTGAAGCCTCCACCAGCCAGGCGGGGGAGGTTCCCTTTTCTCCAGGCCCCCATAGCCCAGAAAGGGAACTCCCCGCTCCTCCTGTTCCACCTCCTCAGCTGTCCTTGGCGGACGGTCAGTATGTTGACATTGTCCAACAATTACAGACACTGACCACGGTCGTGAGGTAACTGCAGCATCAGCAGCGCTCTCTGGTGACTCAACCCCAGCCAGGGACCCCCACGGCCCAAGTCGCAGGCTCCCGTGGAAGCCTGCGCTTCATCCAATATCCGCGGGAAGCAACCAATCCCCATGGGAGTCACTAGAACCCCGCAAAGAGAAATCATTCTGGATCGGCGGGCCATGAGAGTCGATCCCTGGCGGACAACAATGATGTTGCCAAGTGCAGCAAGCACCACCGTGGCAAGGCCCCTCGATACAACCCATCGGCACCTTCTGCTCCAGCAGCCTCGGTGGAAGGTTTCACTAACGAGGCCATCAGGCATCTAGCTGAAAGGCGCCTGAAAGAGCAAGAGCACAAACTGGCGGAGCTCTCCCACCGGTTCGCCAACATGCAGGGCTCCCCCAGCGAACCGGTGGGCTATAACGCCTGACCCCCATTCTCCCAGGAAATCCAAGAGGAATCGATCCTGAGTCGATTTCGCATACCTCAGGTGGATCCCTATGATGGGACCACCGATCCCCTGGACCACCTGGAGAGCTATAAAGCTCTCATGAGAGTCCAAGGGACGACGGACGCCCTTCTGTGCATTGCCCTCCCAGCCACCCTCCAGAAGGCTGCTCGAGTTTTGTTCACCCGCCTCGAGCCTAAATCTATCAACTCCTTCCAGTAGTTGGAAGGAAAGTTTGTGGCATACTTTGATGCTTGTCAAAAGGTGTTGAGGGAGGTGGACAGCCTCTTCCCAATCCGCCAGCAAGATCAGGAGCTCCTGCGGGACTATGTAACTCATTTCAAGACTGCTGCCCTGGAAATCTATAGCTTGGACGAGCCCGTTGCCATGTTGGCGTTGAAGCGAGGGCTCAAGACCTCCCGTTTGACGTATTTGTTGGATAAAAAGCCATCCAAGACATACTCCGAACTCCTCCTCCGCGTCCACAAGTACATCCGAGCTGAGGAGGCTGACCATACCAGGAGAGAGCTGGATGGGAAGCCTTCGAAGAGGCCCGTCTCGAAGGATGTTCAGGGGATTCGCAAGCCCGGGCCGCCTGCGGACTTCCGGTCGGGGCCGAAGTCAAAGAATGGTCCCATTCCGGAGCAGACCTTTACTCCCCTCCTTGCTCCAATAACCAAAATTCTCATAGAGATCGAGGGCGAGGGTTACCTCTGCCGAACTCCTCCTTAGAACTCGAAGAATCGTTGCAACAAAACGAAGTACTGCCAGTTCCATCGCGACCACGGCCATGACATGGAGGAGTGCCGTAACCTGAAGAGGAAGATCGAGGACCTCATCAGAAGGAGCTATCTCAAGAAGTTCATGGGAAGAGAAGCCCTGGCGGAGGACAAGCCACTTGCGGCCCTTCTCCCTGTTCTTGCAGTAGATAACCGTCCCACAGAGAAGCCGGTGGGCATGATTTCTTGGGGAATAGGGCGCGCATCAAAGAGAGCCCGGGAGGGAGGAGACCTGGAAATTGTACTCTCCTTTGAAAAGGGGAAGGGAGGTGAAAATGAAAGTGAAAATGTAAATAACGATACGGTGGTGGTCGAAATGACCATTGCTAAACATCCTATACATCGGATTATGGTTGATAGTGGGAGCTCTACCGACGTACTTTTTTACGATGCTTTCTCCTGGATGAATTTATCTCGTGATCGGCTAAAGCCGGTGCACACCCCTATCGTAGGTTTTACCGAAGATTATGTAGGAGTTGAGGGAGAGATTACTCTCCCTGTAACCGCCGAGACTTCATCCCGGCAGAGCACAGTCATGATGACCTTCACCGTCGTCCGACTCCCGTCACCATACAATGCCATTTTGGGCCACCCAGGGCTCAACCAGCTTGATGCAGTCATTTTCACCAGGAGATTGTTGGTGCAGTTCCCCACCGTTTTTGGAGTGGGAGAGATGAGGGGGGCAGTTCAGCCCGTCCAGCATTGCCTGCAGGCTATCTCGGATGCCCGGAGTGCCGAGCTTGACTCTGATATCGACGACCTCGACCAAAGGGTGCAGGATCCCAAGGGCGGCCTGATTGAGCGCTTGCTGACATATCCCCTTGGATCGGACCTACAAAGAACGGTATAGATAGGAGCCCAACTCCCGGAGGATGAGTGGGCTCGCTTGCTAGACTTCCTTCGGGCAAACGTAGATGTGTTCGCCTGGTCCACGGCGGACATGCCGGGTATTCCCCCGGATGTCATCACCCACCAGTTGAAGATCGATCTGAAGTACCGTCCAGCTCAACAGAAGAAGAGGAGCTTTGCTGCAGAAAGGCAGAAGGCGATCAACGAAGAGGTGGAGAAGCTCCTCACTGCTAGCTTCGTGCAAGAGATACAGTATCCCAGTTGGTTGGCGAACGTGGTGATGGTGAAGAAGAACAACGGCAAGTGGAGGATCTATGTGGACTACACCGACCTCAACCGAGCTTGCCCGAAAGACAGCTTCCCCCTCTCGAAGATCGACCAGCTCGTGGATGCCACTTCGGGTCACCGCCTCCTCTCCTTCATGGATGCTTTCTCCGAGTACAATCAAATCCAGATGCACCCGGAAGACGATGAGCACACTGCCTTCATCACGGACCATGGGACCTACTATTATAAGATGATGCCCTTAGACCTGAAGAATGCCGGTGCCACGTACCAGCGGTTAGTCAACAAGATCTTCAGAAATCAAATTGGCCACAACATGCAGGTATACATGGACGACATGCTGGTGATGAGCAAGCTGACCTCGGACCACGTCGATGACCTGGGGGAGACCTTCCGCAACCTTCGCCTCCACTAAATGAAATTGAACCCAGCGAAGTGTGCTTTCGGTATGGTGGCGGGGAAGTTTCTTGGCTTCATGGTGACCCAGAGAGGGATAGAAGCCAACCCGGAGAAGGTTCAGGCGATCCTCGACATGGAACAGCCCACCTCCAAGAAGCAAGTCCAACAGCTCACTAGCCGAGTGGCAGCCCTGAGCCGATTCATTTCACGATCTGCTGATCGTTGCCGGCCCTTCTTCAAGGCATCGAGGAAGATGCACGACTTCTCCTGGACAAAGAAGTGCCAGGAGACATATGAGGAGCTGAAGAAGACCCTAGCGTCACCACCACTACTCTCCCAGCCAAAGGAGGGAGAAAAGCGCCTGTATCTGGCGGTCACTCCGGAGGCCGTCAGCTCGGTCTTAGTCCGGATGGATGATAAAGGAATCCAGAGACCTGTGTACTATACAAGCAAGCTACTCCACGATGCAGAGCTCAGGTACTCTCGATCCGAGAAGTTGATTTTTGCGCTAATAGTGTCTGCCCAGCGCCTCAAGCCTTATTTCGAAGTGCACCCAATCACGGTCCTGACAGACCAACCATTGAAGGCCGTGCTCAGCCAACTTGACACATCTAGATGCCTAGCAAAGTGGGCGCTGAAGCTCAGCAAATTCGACATCGCCTATCGACCGCGATCGGCTATGAAGGTGCAGGTACTGGCTGACTTTTTAGTTGAGTGTGCAGGCCTGGGCGAGGGGCCGGAAGAGAACCCCCAGAGTCAACAACCAGGACCTGAACTGGAGGAGAACATATAGGTCCTGCATGTGGACAGAGCCTCTAACTCCGGTGGAAGTGGGGCTGGGCTCATCCTCGCCAACGAGGGAGTCGTAGCTGAATGCACGCTCCACCTCTAGTTTGCCGCCACCAACAACCAGGCGGAGTATGAAGCACTCCTTGCAGGACTAAGGGTCTCCCGCGAGCTCAGTGTGACCAGCTGAGAGTCTTCACCGATTCGCAGCTGATCACTGGGCAGGTCTCAGGCGAGTATGAGGTGCAGGACCCTCAAATGTCGAAGTACCTGAAGATGGTATGGGCAAGCACGGTGGGCTTCAAACGCTTTAGTGTTTCCCACATCCCGCACAGAGAAAATGCCTGTGCTGATGCCCTCTCTCGCATAGCAACCCTGCCGAACTCATCGTTGGGCCGCGCCCACATCAAACATCTCCAAGCCCCAAGCTATGAAGTCCCCAAAGAGATCCAACAGGTCACCCTGGAGCCCAGTTGGATGGATAAGTACGTCAATTACATCACCGACGGAACCTTGCCTGAGGATCGGGTAGAGACAGGCCTCATCAAAAGGAAGGCCACGCACTTCGTGCTGATGGACGGACTGCTCTACCGGAGGTCATACTCCTATCCGCTCCTCAAGTGTTTGAGGCCCATGGAGGCCGCACTCGTGCTCCAAGAAATTCATGAAGGCCTCTGCGAGAACCGTGTGGGGGGCAGGACTTTGGCGTACAAGGCCTTCCGTTAGGATACTTTTGGGAGACGATGAGGGAGAACGCATCCAGCTTCGTTAGGAGGTGTGATCACAACCAACGTCTTGCCATCGTTCAATGCCAGCTGGCTGCTGCCAACATCATGCCATCGTGCAATGCCAGCTGGCTGCGCCACTCTCCCAACTCTCCGCCCCCTGGCCTTTTGCCCAATGGGGCATGGACCTCCTCGGTCCCTTTCTTCCCGCATTCAGGTAGCGTAAGTTCTTGATTGTCGCCATTGACTACTTCATGAAGTAGGTCGAGGCCGAGCCATTAGCCCGGATTACGGAGGTGAATGTCAGTAAGTTCCTTTGGAAGTCGATCATATGTCACTTCAGACTTCCCCACACCATCATCACTGACAATGGACATCAATTCGACTATCAGGAGTTCGAGGAGTTCTGCAATGACCTCGAATTTCATCACTGCTTCACCTCGGTAGCGCATTCCCAGACCAATGGGGAAGCCGAGGTGACCAACCAAACCATCTTGCAAGGGCTCCGAACTAGGTTGGATCAGGCCAAAGGGAGATGGGCTGAAGAACTTTCCAGCATCCTATGGGCGTACCATACAACCCTAAGGATGGCTACAGATGAAACTCCCTTCAACCTTGTCTTTGGAGTGAAAGCAGTAATCCCGGTGGAGCATAGCCTACCAACGCTGCGTGTGGAACAATACGATGAAGCCGAGAACCTAGCATGGCTGCTGCTCAACCTAGATCTCCTTGAGAAAATGAGGGACAAGGCACGGGTTCGGATGGCAGCCTACGGGCAACGGGTGGCCAGATACTACAACTCCAAGGTAAGGTCGAAGTCCTTCCATCCGGGAGATCTGGTGCTGCGTCGCGCCGAGGCCTCCCAACCTCGAGAATGCAGAAAGCTCTCTCCGAACTGGGAAGGCCCTTATCGGGTGGTCGAAGCACTCCCTCACGGTGCCTACTATCTTACCGAGCTCGACGGGGATCGATTTTCGCGGACATGGAACGCCACGAACCTAAGGATGTATTATCAATGATGTAAGACTTCCTGAATATTGATAATGAGATTCTTTCTTTGCACAATGTTTGTTTCTATCTCATAGGACTAGCGTTGCTCGGCCTTAAGTCTGACGAACGAGAGCAAGGCAAAGATCCCACGAAGCGGTCCGTGAGAAATGCAAAGTCCTGGATTTCAGTCTGAAAGGTCGCCCGGAACCCATTTCCGGCAAGCAGCCCGGAGTTCAGTCCGGAGGAAGTCCCGGTGCCAAAGACTTATAAAATGCAAGCCGGAAGCCCCAGGGTTTCTTTCTCGAAGCCTAGGGATTTCCTAAGTCTAATTCCTAACTAAGAGTCAAAGTTGAACTGCAAATTGAAGTTGCAGAAAGATCAAACATGACATCGACAAGCAACAGAATGAGGAGCTAGAGCAAAGGCAAAAACAGATGGAGAAAAGAAAGTTTTCATTTCTAATGTAAGGGTTTCTTACAATTAAAAGGGCCCCGACAGACTGGGTAGCCCAGGAAAACAAAATGGAAACCCTAAGCTAGAACACCAAGCAGGCGAGTCGGGTTCACTCCTCCACTGCTGGTTCCTCCCCAAGCTGAGAAGCCTCCGTGTCACTGGCTGCTTCCCCAGAAGGTTGCCGACAGGCTCCTCAGGCTGCTTCCCGGGTCCGACCAGCTCGACCCCGATCAGATCGAGCTCGAGAAAGAGGGAAGCCACCCTCTCCCGGCAGACTCTGAAACCCTTCAGAAAGGAGTCCACGGCGGCCTCGTGCATCTCCTTCTGGAACTCCTCAGAGGCCCGGAACTTGGGCACAGCCTCCTGGGCTTCCCTCTACGAGGCCTCCAGTAGCCTATTGACGTAGGAGGTCTCCTCGTTCGCCGCTGCGATTTCTGCCAAGACCTCCTTGACCCGGCGCTCCAGTGACTGGGACTGCCCCCTAAGGCAGGAGATCTCGGCCGCATCGCTTTCGGCTCGACGCTGGTTCGAGATCCTTTTCTCAGACTGAGAAGCCTCGAGGTCCCGGACGCGCCCCTTAGTGCGGGCCAGATCCTCCCAGAGAGCCCGATTGCTCCCCCTCAGCTCATGGCCCTTGTCCATGAGGTCCTTCACATCGACTGCGAGCTTGCCCAACCTCCGCTCCTTCTTGGCCTCCCTCTTCGCTGAAGTAGAGAGGAAGTTCTTGAGCAGGAGCATGTCAGTCCCAATCTGCATCAAAGAAAGAGTTAGGATTTTCAAAGAATCCGACTGAAACATTAAGAAGGAGAGCTAGATGCTTACCGTGAAGAGCAAGGGGAGGATCCCAAGCAGCACGTCCTCATAATCCCAGCCGCCCCTCAGGTGGTGGTCCCGGGGCTGGGCCGCGTACTCCATCATCTTCTCCACAAGGCCCTGGTCATGGATGATGGAGGCGTTGCTGCTAAGCTCTGGCGGTGCGGGGCGAGGCTCGGAGGAGGAGGGCTGAGCTGAAGTCTCTCCAACCGGTGGAGTAGAAGTCCTCGGCGCCACTACCACCGGTGCAGCCACCGTCGAAACGGTGGGTGCTACGACCGCTAGGGGAGGGGTCGGTCGCACCTCCCCTCTGCTCCTGTCGAGGTCGACGACCTCTACAACGGGGGCCTGCTACAGGGATGGGCCGGGGGCCGTATCCGCCACCCCGGGCTCTGAAGTTGGAGTGGGCCTAGGCCCTTGGTCCACCTCCACGTGGGCCCTCTTTGGAGGAGTTTCTTGGGCCATGCCCGAAGCCCCTCTCTTTCGGGCCCCCTCCATCAGACTTTCAACTGAGAACTTCATCGCTGGAAAGAGAAGAGGTCAGTATAAAAAAATATATTTAAAAAAAAGAAAAAAAAGAGAGCAGAGGCCCACCAATTGTCTGGATTGGGCTGACCCCTACCTCGAACAAGTTCTGCTCTGAGAGCAGAACCTCGAGGGAAGGGACTACATCGCCCAGTAACTGGGAATAGACCTCCTGATCCGCCGGCTCGACTTGAGAATTTCGATTCGGGGATCGATCCGGCTCACTCCAGACCCAGTTGACATCCCTAACCAAAGCAAAGAATCGATTCTTCCATCCTTTGATCGATGTGGGGAGGTCGAACCGGAGGCACCTGGACCAGGGAGAAAGATACCACCAGCCATCATCGGTGGAGTACCGCTTCAAGGTGAAAAGGACCATGAACAGTGAAAAATGGGCAACGAACCTGTGGAAGTGGCAGAAAACTATGAAAGCAAAGATTACCATGATGGCGTTAGGAGCTAACTAGGCTGAAACGAGTCGGAAATGGCTAAGAAAGGAAAGAAAGAATGGGTAAAGAGGAAAACGAAGACCCCCGGCAAGGAAGTCCTCGTCGAATACGATTCTGCCGGGGCCGCTCGAAGTCGCTCGCTCTCTCGGCCTTGGAAGTGAAAGCTAGACGGAGTTCGGGACCCATACATATCCTGGATCTAGGAAAGGTCATCTATAGTCATCGTCGAAACGAAGCCGGAGGGACCGGAAGAAGTCTCTGCCACCAGAGGGGGAAGGGCAGAGATGGGAACAGCAGGAAGATAGGAGGAGCCCTAGGAGCCCTAGGGACTCCGATAGTTATACCACCCAGCCGCAACCGCCGCCGGACATTGATGGGAACGTCATCCTCCAAAGAGGAGGGCGACGGAGTCCTCGACCGGGATGGACTAGCCTCGTCCGGGTTAGAAGAGAAATGGCGACGATGACCCGAAGGAGCCATCGAGACGAAGAAGGAAAAGGATGGCCTGGTTCGGGAGGACTAGGACTCGAGAAGAAGCAATGAAGAAAATATGGGTCGCAGGACACTCACCGGGATATTTTGACGGAAGAATGGCGACCCGAGAGAAGAAGAGGGACCGCTGCAATCGCGATGAGGTGTGAGAAAGCCAAAAGATCTTGTTTCTAGAAAGTCTCCTCTCATTTTAAACCAATCAACAGCGGTCGTACAGCTCCTTTTTTTGCCTAAGCCATCGGATGAGCGCCACGTGTGAAGATGCCCGACGATGACGCTTCAGTTTGCTGGAAACTACCTCGAGTTTGGCATGACGTGATTATGATCCACTAAACATGCGGACGTGGCGCCCGTGCATTGGATCTCGGGCAAGACGAGCAAAGCAGCAGCAATCGCGGCATTTATTGCATAGGATTTTTGTCCTCCCATGTCATCTTCTCATTAACTCCCCACATCCCTGCAGCGGTGCTTCAATGGGACTTAGGAGTGGGGGGCAACTGATATGGCAACATCGCTGACGTGGAGTGTGCGTCAGATCTAGTTGGTCGCCAGGCAGTACCACGCGGCGTCATCTCTGGGCTCTCCTGCCAGGTGGCTTGGCTAGCGATCAAGCCGACCTCGGGCCGAGCTCGGCATCTCGGCCACTTTGCCAGGTGTCAACCCAGGCGGGGTCCACCTCGGTCGAAGTGGCCCTGCCTCTGCTCCTTCACCAGGTGGCGCCCCTAGATGGGCCCACCTCGTCAAAGTCGAGCCAGGCTCTCCCTGCTCCTTCGTCAGGTGGCTCCCCCAGATAGGTCCACCTCGGTCGAAGTCCAGTTGGCCTCTGCCACTTCACTAGGTGTCAACCCAGGCGGGGTCCATCTCAGTCGAAGTGGCCCTGCCTCTGCTCCTTTACCAGGTGGTGCCCCCAGATGGGCCCACCTTCCCAAAGTCGAGCCAGGCTCCCCCTGCTCCTTCGCCAGGTGGTGCCCCCAGATGGGTCCACCTCGGTCGAAGTCGAGCTGGCCTCTGCCTCTTCACCAGGTGTCAACCCAGGTGGGGTCCACCTCGACCAAAGTAAACCTGCCTCTACTCCATCAGGTGGCGCCCCCAGATGGGCCCACCTCACCGAAGTCAAGCCAGGCTTTTCCTGCTCGTTTGCCAGGTGGCACCCCCAGATGGGTCCACCTCGGTCAAAGTCGAGCTGGCCTCTACCACTTCGCCAGATGTCGACCCAGGAGGGGTCCACCTCGGTCGAAGTGGCCCTGCCTCTGCTCCTTCGCCAGGTGGCACCCCCAGATGGGTCCACCTCGGCCGGAGTCGAGCCAGGCACCTCTGCTCCTTCGCCAGGTGGCTCCCCTTTATGGGCCCACCTTGGCCAAAGTCGAGCTTGTCTCTGCCCCTTCGCTAGGTGTCAACCCGGGAGGGGTCCACCTCGATCGAAGTGGGCCTGACTTTGCTCTCCCGCCAGGTGGCACCCCCAGATGGGCCCACCTCGACCGGAGTCGAGCTTGTCACCCCGCTCCTTTTGCCAGGTGGCACCCCCAGACAGGTCCACCTCGGCCAAAGTCAGCCATCTCTGTGGAGCACGAAAGGACCGAGGGCACAAGCCCCGAGGAGGTTGCTGAGGATGGCGCGCACAGGTGGTGCATCCAGTACGGTGTCCCCAGGCCTATAACGATGCACGAAACCTCGTTTGCACCAGTTTAGAAGGGGCACCCTGCTCGAGATACCGGATCCGGCGCCTAGTAACCTGGTACTCCAAAAAGGGAGTGCCACGATCAATGCCTCAGGTCTGAGGGTACCTTCGCGAGGATCGAGACCCCACTAAGTTCTCCCTTTCATGACTGCATGGTAGACGAGACCGGCTCACCACTTAACTCCCGACCGTAAGGGGGAACGACCTGGAAGAACGGTCGCTGAGCGTCGCTGACCTCCAGAGCCTCCCCAGGAGGGGGAATCGAGGCACGAAGGTATCCAACGACCAGCGACCTCAAAAAGGACACCACGGGCAAGAAGGAAGGTAAGCAATCGAGAGGGCAAGCACGCACACGAGAAGAGGAGGTGATCCTGAGATAGGAGTTCCAAAGGAACTCGCAGGAGCGAGCTCGACAAGCCCAGTTGTAGGAACCAGAGCGCTGATCCCTCTCATTTTCACTCATCTTCTCATCAAAGATTCCTCTAAGCACGGAAACCCAGCAGGGATCCGTCTTAGTGGATCTGTTCCACTTTACCACTCTTTAACTTGACCGTTGAAGTGCCCCCACCGGGATCTCCGGCCCGGATCTCTAACCTTGTTTTGCAGGTCCGGGAGCGTTGGGATTCCACAGCAAAGGGGACCGCAGTCCGGTGCCAACTCACAGCGCAGGCCATAGCGGTAAGGTCGGCACCATTACCTAATACAAAGAAAATAACACAACTCATATGGTGACAATCTCAGTCATCCTTTAGTCATCTGACTGATATTAATAACTCTCTAGCTATTCTTTATTTCTTCACGAATCCCAATCTACCACCAATTTTGAATATCTGCATAACTCTGAGAAGGAAAAATAAATAGGGGTTGTGAGCTTTACAGCTCAGTAAGGTTTCCTATGATCACACCAATAATAATATATATATTTGGGAATAGAAAAAATATACTAGAATATCATATCATGCAGTCAAGCAACCCAAATATCATGTATGGCAAAACCATGAAAAAAATCATATTTTTCTTTGCCAATTTCTATTAATCAATCTTTATCTTTAGGGTTTTGGACTAGCCACGGTCATGCTCCAGCCCATGACTGGCAACCACAAAGCGACCATGCATACTGTGGTCGGTCCCGCTCTCGTACAAAGCCCGTGGCTCAGGCTGTCCCACGTACTAACCACCCATGATCGGCTCCCACGTACAAAGCCCGTAGCTCAGGCTGTATAACCACGGTGCTACCTAGCATGGCTAGTCCAAATACCGTATTTACTTCATTAACACTTCATCATTGTAATCAAAACATGTCTCTCATAATTTCTTAATAATCGGTGTCATTGTCCAATCCATTCAATAACCGGTATCATGGTCCAACCCACTCGATAACCAGTGTCATGGTCCAATCCATTCAATAACCGATATCGTGGTCTAACCCACTCGATAACCAATATCATGGTCCAACCTATTCAATAACCTATATCGTGGTCCAACCCACTCGATAATCAGTGTCATGGTCCAACCCATTCAATAACCGGTATCGTGGTCCAACCCACTCGATAACTGGTGTCACTTTCCTTTAAAACATGGTGTATGAAATACAGACTATAATAATAATAACAACCACAATGTCCATCACAAGAAATCAACTATGCCATGCTAGATAACACCATGCATCAAATGTATATATATATGCTAGATCAAGCCAGGCAACGTAAAATACATGCATAAATGGGTGATCAATACATAATTCCTTACCTTCAAGCGCTAATCCTAGTATATCCGATACTAGTCAGTACCTGAAATTCGTGCAACGCTTTCCTGCTCAAAGGGTTGATCTCCTACAATTGTAAATAAATTCATTCAACCCAAATCCTAGTTTCATAAATTTCGAGGAAGAAGGTTCCCCCCTAATTTTCTCTCTTATCTTTTCTCTCCTTCCTATTCTCTCTCCTCTTTCTCTCTCCTCATCTTTTTTCTCTTCAATTTCTCTCTCTTCTTCCTCTCTCCTCTTTCTCTTTCATCATATTTCTCTCCTCTTTTATTTTTATTTTTTTATTATTTCTCTTTTTTTCCCTTTTTTTTCCTCCTTTTTCTTTTTTTTTTTTTTCTTCCTTCCTTTCTTTCTTTCTTCCGAACCATCCTCCCTATTACTCCCCCAGCCTTAACCGAACAGGTCTCTCTCCCATGGTTGCCGGCGGCGGCCATAAGAGATGGTTGCCGAGGAGACCTCGATGGACCGAGACGGACGGCGGTGGCACAGCCACGGTGATCCACGGCCCCAACCAAACAATCTCATCCATCCCGATTAAATCCTCCCCTAAATAATTTAAAATAAATATAACCGGACTTACCGGCAGTTGAAAGCTCTTCGTTGCTCACCAGAGAGGAAGAGACACCGCGGAGAGAGCTCGATGGGGCAACGGTGAGGAAGGATTTAAAGAACTCACACCGACGGTTCCCTCGTCATTTGGGAAAACAAACTCTGCCCATTGGAGTTCCAATCTGACCCAACCTCGTCGCCGTCCATCTCCCTCTCCCCCCCGACTCCTTCCCCGACTTCTTCGGCGAAGTCCCCAGTCGGATAAGGGAGAAGGCAAATCCCTTGTTCAACTCCGCCTCTCCCACCTCTGTTTTTTTTTTCGTTGCGGGCTAAAGTCAGTTGGGCCTACCGACTTTGGCCCAAAAACATTAAAAAAAACAGGGTTTCACATTCTTCCCTCGTTAAAATAATTTCGTTTTCGAAATTAGCTTGATTGAGATTTTAAACCTTAAAAATAATCAACCATCAGGTCATTCTCAAACTCCCAATTTGTTTTCCTCGTAAGGCACTTGTTCCTTAAGTCTCCACATAACGAAATTATATAACATTCAAAACTTGATCTTTTCCATTCTATTTACAATACATATCGAATTTCCTCGAGTTCTTCAAAAAGAACACTTATCTTTCGATGTCACTATAATTAATTATCCTTGATCAATTCTATAGAATTTCATGATAGCCCAACCTTAGATATACATAATTTAACATCATCCTCAAGCTTTTGTATGATTCCTTTCTTAGATCATTTTCTTTATAAGTCCATAACAAAATTATACCACATCTCAATTCTTGCTCCTTATGATTTTACGATACATACAGAATTCTCTTAATTTCTTCCAAATAAACATTAACACCTCAACCTCAAATTAAAATATAAAATTCTTTGCTCATGAAATTTATTTCTCTTGATTAACCTTCCATATGAAAATCATAATCGATCCACAATACTTGATGCGGCTAGATCGCTGATGTGGCATGAGACAGCTGACGTGGCGCGAGACAGCTAACGTGGAGCCCCTATCAAATGCCACGACAAGCTTTAAACATGAGCACCTTCGCTGGGTTGAGCTCCCCTGAAGCAACATCTCTGCCCGCCGAGCTCCATCCTCCACCAGGTCCATTCCCGCAAGCCTGGAACACCTAGGCTGGAGCCGAGTCCGAGTCCCCATCCAAGGCGGACCCCTCAGGATCAGGTCCCATGGTCAGGAGTCTAGCTCAGCCTCCTCCGCCACGAGGCGCCCCTCCGAGCTTAGGTCCCCTGGGCTGGGCGGCACCCCGGTGCCGAGCTCGCCTGAAGCCGGGCCCCGTGGTCAGGAGTTGAGCTCAGCCTCCTCCACCATGAGGTGCCCCGCCGCAGCCAAGCTCAGCCCATCTCCACCCTGCCAAGCAGCACCAAGGCGAGTCCACCGAAGGCGGGCCCTACCCTTCCAGCTCGGCCTTCAGTTCAAACCAACGCGCCAGCCGCCAAGAGAGCCATGCCTCCCCTCCGAGGACAGTGACGATACTCCCGAGGGCTGTACGACAACACCAACTATGCTGTAATTAATGCCCACGGTCGTCACTCACTCCAGAAAGGAAGGAAAGCTCACATCAAGGCACCATGCCCTCCGCTGATCCATCGTACAACCAGAAAAAAGACCCTACTGGAGAGCGTGGGTCCCAAGACCGGCGGCCCGCCGATCGAGGCCTTGTCAGGCTCCCAAGAGGGGGACAGGCACAAGGAATGTCAGAGATTTATGGAAGCTTCCTTAATTGTCAAAACAGGAGAGACATCCCATCTACGTCACGGTACCTCGCCGTACACAACAGCGGGGGGAGATCCCAAAGCAAACCAAGATAGAAAATCCTGCCAGAGTAAGCAAAAGAGGTATCTGTATCTGATCCAGTATCACTACATCCATAGCATACTTCTCAATTCAAGAACACCAGAGGAACCAGAGCAACACAAGAGAAGAAGGCCAGAGAGGAGGGCTAGACCACCTCGGCCAACACCACTCCCAGCTCTTTCTCATCTTCCACTCACACTATATTCACTCCTCCTAGCGTGGAGCTCATCCAGAGAGGCTCGACCAGGAGGATTTATTTCCCTGGATCATCACTGACTTGACCGTCGAAGCGCCCCCACCGGAATCCCTGGCCTGCATCACTGACATTGCTTCCTTGCAGGTCCCAAGGCGCCAAAGGCATTCCCAGACGGGCGAACACGCGACACCCGACTCCGTCAGCAGCTACGGGCCACAACGATCTTGGCAGTAACAGATTGGTGCACCAGGTAGGGGCACGAACAGATTAAACCACTTGTGATCTAGTCCAGTCCCTATTCAAGCAGTCCATCAGAAGGATGGTGACCACTTGGGCAAGGGGAGTCTCTCCCAGCCATGCGAAGGCATCCCTTTCTCACAGGAACCCGCACGATCTGGAGATGGAGCCGCCTGCCCCGGTTCAACCACCTCCATTGGAAGTTCAGCTGACTGCACTCACTCAGCAGATGCATACTCTCACTGCAGCAGTGCGCCAGCTTCAGCACCAACATCGGTCTTTGGCTACACACCAGCAACCGGAGACCCCTGCGGCCCATGCCGCAGCACCCCGTGACAGCCTGCGTTCCTTCCACAGAAGGCCTTCACAGCCGCGGGCCATGACATATCCCCGGGATACCCACCAGACTTCGTTGAAGCGATGCCGGGTCGGGTCCAATGAAGAAGAAAGCTGCTCACCGCACCTTGACCGGGGGGCATCCAGACCCCGTTAGGGTAGGAGGGGCAAGGCCTCTCGTCGTGGGCACCGTGCACCCGCGTTACCTTCGCCACCCCTCCCAACAGAGGGGTCTACGGATGAAGCCATCAGGCGCATGGAGAAGAAGCGTCTGGAGGAGCATGACCGCAAGCTGGCGGAGCTATCTCACCGGTTTGCCAACTTGCATGGCTCTACTATTGAGCAGCGGGCTATGAAGCCCGTCCTCTATTCTCTCAGGAGATTCAAGCGGAGCCGATTTCTCGTCAATTCCGCATGCCGTAAGTGGACCCCTACGACGGGACCACCGACCCCCTGGACCACCTGGAAAACTACCGGGCCCTCATGAGGGTCCAGGGGGCCATCGACGCTCTGTTGTGCGTCGCCTTCCCTGCTACTCTCCAGAAGACGGCTCGAGTATGGTTCTCCCGCCTCGAGTTGGAAAGCATCAATTCCTTCGTTCAGCTGGGGCAGAAGTTCGTGGCTCATTTTGATGCCTGCCAGAAGATGCCACGCGAGGTGGACAGCCTCTTCTCCATCAAGCAACAAGATCAGGAGCCGCTGCGGGATTACGTGGCTCGTTTCAAGGCTGTCGCCCTGGAGATCTACTGTTTGGAGGAGCCGGTCACCATGCTGGCCCTGAAGCGAGGACTCAAGACTTCCTGCTTGACATACTTGCTTAACAAAAAGCCTCCAAAGTCTTATTCCGAGCTCCTCATTCATGCTCGAAAGTACATCCGTGCCGAGGAGGCGGATCGTACCCGACGAGAGCTCGACGGGAAACCACCGAGGAGGCCCGCACCCGCCAAGGTGCCCGGGGCATGGAAGCCGGCGCCACCAACTCGGAGCTCCCATCCTGGACCGGGGCCAAGGAGCACTCCCGTCCCTGAAAGGAATCTCACTCCCCTTCTCGCCCCGAGGACAAAGATCCTCTGGAGATCGAGGATGAGACCTACCTGAGGCGGCCACCGCCATTGAAGCCGTCTGCCATCCGTGACAAGTCAAAGTACTGTCGCTTTCATCGCGACCATGGCCACGACATCGAGGAATGCCGCAACCTCAAATGGAAGATTGAGGAGCTCATCAAAAGAGGCTACCTCGGAAGGTATGTGGAGGGCAGATCTCAGCTGGAATCTCATGCACTCGTCGCCCTTCCACCAGTCCTGGCGGTCGACAATCGCCCTACCGAGAAGCCGGTGGGGATGATACACTGGGGGACTGGCGCACCTCCAAGAAGGCCCCGGGGGCAGGGAACCCTGAGATTGTACTCCCCTTTATAGGGGAAGGGGGGGATGGAGTAAAAAATGTAAATAATGATGCTGTGGTCGTCGAGATGACGATCGCAAAATATCCTGTGAAACGCATTATGGTAGATAGTGGAAGCTCCATAGATGTGCTTTTCTACGATGCTTTCTCCACGATGATCTTCCCTCTGCTCAACTCAAGCCTGTACATACACCCCTCGTTGGTTTCACTGGGGATTCCATGAGGGTGGAGGGAGAGATCACTCTCCCAGTCACTGCCAGGACACCACCTCGGCAGAGTACCCTCATGATGACATTCACGGCTGTTAGGCTCCCTTCGCCTTACAACGTGATCTTGGGCCGACTTGGGCTTAACCTTCTCGACGCTGTGGTCTCTACCAAGACACTGCTCATGCAATTCCCAACTCCATGCGGCGTCGGAGAGATGAGGGGTATGCCCCAGCCGGTGCAGCACTGCTTCCAAACCCTCCCCGGGGCCCAGGTGCCCGAAGAGGTTCTTGAGCTGGACGAGCTTGACCAGCGGGTCCAGGACCCCAGAGGAGGCCCGGCCGAGCGCCTACTTCCTTGCCAGCTCAAGGCCAACCTGACAAAGACCGTGCAGATCGGAGCTCAGCTGCCCGAGGAGGAGAAGGGTCCATTGCTGGAATTCCTGCGGGCCAACATGGATGTGTTTGCTTGGACAGCGACAGACATGCCAGGCATATCCCCTGAAGTCATCACCCACAAGCTCAATGTCGATCCGAGGTGCAAACTAGTGCGGCAGAAGAAGAGGAGCTTCGCCCCTGAGAGGCAAGCGGCCGTCAATGAAGAAGTTGAAAAACTTCTGGCCGCCGGCTTCGTTCGAGAAGTGCACTATCCGAGCTGGTTGGCAAATGTGGTGATGGTAAAGAAAAATAATGGCAAGTGGAGGATCTGTGTGGACTACACCGACCTCAATAAAGCATGCCCGAAGGACAGCTTCCCGCTCCCGAGGATAGTCTAGTTTGGTGGACTCCACATCGGGGCATAGGTTGCTTTCCTTCATGGATGCATTCTCCGAATACAACCAAATCCAGATGCACCCGGAGGACGAGGAGCATACTACCTTTGTCACTAATCGAGGGACATACTGCTACAGGATGATGTCCTTCGGTCTAAAGAATGCTGGAGCTACGTACCAACATCTGGTCAACAAGGTCTTCAAAGACCAGATCGGCCAGAATGTGCAAGTGTACGTGGATGACATGCTCGTGATGAGCAAGCCGAGCTCGGACCACATCACTGACCTTGCCAAAGCCTTCCACAGCCTCCGAAAGCACCAAATGAAGCTCAATCCAGCGAAGTGCGCCTTCGAGGTGGCGGCAGGAAAATTTCTCGGTTTCATGGTCACCCAAAGGGGCATCGAGGCAAATCTGGAGAAGGTCCAGGCGATCCTCGACGTGGAGCACCCAACATCTAAGAAGCAGGTCCAACGCCTGACAGGGAGGATCGCAGCCTTAAGCCGATTCATCTCAAGGTCGGTCGATCGCTGCCTCCCTTTCTTTAAGGCGCTATGCAAAATGCATGACTTCACCTGGACCGAAGAGTGCAAGACAGCCTTTGAGGAGCTGAAGGAGTTCCTGGCCTCTCCACCTCTACTGTCCAGACTGGAAGAAGGGGAGGAGCTCCTACTCGGTGGTGACTCCACGGGTCGTTAGCTCGGTCCTCGTCCGTACGAACCAGGATGGATCCCAGAAGTCGGTGTACTATACCAGCAAAATCCTCCGGGACGCGGAGATCAGGTATACCCGTTCCGAAAAACTAATTTTTACACTAATCATATCTGCGAAATGCCTCGGGCCATACTTCCAAGCGCACCCCATTGCGGTTGTCACCGATCAGCCGCTGAGGACCATGCTAGCCTATCCTGAGACCTTCGGGAGACTGGCCAAATGGTCCATGATGCCGAGCAAGTTTGACATTGCATACCGGTCGAGGTCGTCGCAGAAGGCCCAAGTCCTAGCCGACTTCGTGGTTGAATGCACGGGACTCCCCGAGGAGCTAGAGCGGACGGTCCCGGAGACCCAAGCTGAGCCCGTACCACTGGAGGACCCCTGGATCCTCCACGTGGACAGAGCCTCCAACTCCTGTGGAAGCGAGGCGGGCCTCATCCTTACCAATTCCGATGGGGTGGTGTTAGAATGTGCCCTCCGCTTCAAGTTTCCTGCCACGAACAACCAGGTGGAGTATGAAGCACTCCTTGCGGGCCTAAGGGTGTCCCGCAAACTGGGCGTGCAGAACTTAAGGGTCTTCACCGACTCCCAACTGGTCGCCGGACAAGTCTCCGAGGAATACGAGGCCCGAGACCCCCAGATGGTGAAGTACCTAGAAAAAGTTCGTGCAAGCACGGTGGGCTTCCGTTACTTCCGCGTTTCCCACATTCTTCATGGAGAAAATGCTCGGGTGGATGCGTTGTCGAGGCTTGCAACCTTACCAGACTCATCCCTGGGGCGTGCCTGCATCGAGTACCTCGAGAGTCTAAGCTAGAGGGCCCTGAAGAGGTACAACAAGTGGCTCATGAGGAAAGCTGGATGGACAAATATGTCAAATACATCCAAGACGGCCTCTTACCAGAGGACTGCTGGGAAGCTGGCCTTATCAAAAGAAAGGTCGCCCGTTTTGTCTTAATGGATGGTCATCTCTATCACCGATCTTATTCCTACCCCCTCTTGAAGTGCCTTAGACCCACGGAGGTAGCCTCCGTGCTCCAAGAGATACACGAGGGTCTTTGTGGGAACCATGTGGGAGGAAGAACTCTAGCTTACAAGGCACTCCGACAGGGATACTTCTGGGAGACGATGAGGGAAGACGCTGCTGACTTCGTCAAGAAATGTGACAAGTGCCAACATCATTCCAACGTCCAGTGCCTACTGGCCCTGCCCATCTCTCAGCTGTCATCACCCTGGCCCTTCGCGCAGTGGGGGATGGACATTCTAGGGCCATTCCCCATGGCACCGGGGCAGCGGAAGTTTTTGCTGGTAGCAATGGACTACTTCACCAAATGGATTGAAGCCGAGCCGTTGGCCCAGATTACAGAAGCCAACATCCGGCAATTCTTTTGGAAGTCAGTCATCTGCCATTTCGGACTCCCTAACTACGTCATTACCGACAACGGGAAATAGTTCGACAACAAGGAGTTTGAAGGAGTTTGTGCCGAGCACGGGATCCAAAATCGGTTCACCTCGGTTGCACATCCCCAGATGAACAGAGAAGCCGAGGTCACCAACAGAACCATCCTCAAAGGGCTCCACACCAGGCTAGACCAGGAGAAGGGCAGATGGGCGGAAGAGCTCCCAAGCATCCTGTGGGCCTACCACACAACGCCCAGAATGGCAACGGGCGAAATGCCATTCAACCTCGTCTTCAGCATGGAGGCAGTGATTCCAGTTGAGCTCGGTGTGCCCACGCTCCATATACAGCAATATGATGAAGCACGGAACTCGGCGCACCTCCTCCTCAACCTGGACCTTCTCGAAGAAATGAGGGACAAAGCCTGGCTTTGGATGGCAGCGTACCAGCAACGGGTTACCCGATATTACAACGCCCGGGTGAAGTTGAAGACCTTCCTACCTGGCGACCTGGTATTGCGCCGAGCTGAGGCGTCTCAACCCAGAGAATGCGGCAAACTCTCGCCGAACTAGGAAGGCCCCTACAAAGTGACCAAGGCCCTCTCACAGGGGGCCTACTATCTCGAGGACCTAGATGGTATCAGATTCCCCAGGACATGGAATGCTTGTAATATGAGGAGATACTATCAATAATGTAAGTTTTCCCTCCATTTGAAATAAAAGTCCTTTTCCTGTGCAATAGTTTATTTACCTTGCAGAAACATCAAAGACCTGGGAAGCCCCCAGGCATGGCTAGCCCAGCTCCTCGGCATCAAAGACCTGGGAATCCCCCAGGCACCGGCGAGCCCAGCTCCTCGGCATCAAAGATCTAAAGCCCCCAGGCACCAGCAAGCCCAGCTCCCCGGCATCAAAGCTCGGAGAAAAGTTCTCTAGCACAAAGACCTGGGAAGCCCCCAGGCACCGGCAAGCTCAGCTCCCCGGCATCAAAGCCCGAAGAAAAGTCCTCCGGCACAAAGACCTGGGAAGCCCCCAGGCACCGGCGAGCCTAGCTCCCCGGCATCAAAGCTTGGAGAAAAGTCCTTCGGCACAAAGACCTGGGAAGCCCCCAGGCACCGGCGAGCCCAGCTCTCTGGCATCAAAATTCGGGAAGACATCTTCCGGCCCCAACTCTTCGAGCCCAGCTCCAAGATGCCAAGGTTCGGAACCTCGACTCCTGGCACCAAAAATTCTAATCATCAACGTCCCCGAGCCCAGCTCCAAGATGCCCGCTCAAGACTGGAGCTTAGACCTCTGGCCAAGGGCACTACCGAGCTACGCAGCTCATCATCATCAACGTCTCCGAGCCCAGCTCCAGGATGCCTGCTCAAGATTGGAGCTCATACCTCTGACCAAGGGCACCACCGAGCCATGCAGCTCGTCATCAAAAACATCCACGAGCTCGGCTCCACAACGATGGCCGAAGTCGGGCCCCGTCCTCCGCCAGGTCAGCTCCTATAAGCCCGGGATGCCTAGGCCGGAGCCAAGCACGAGCTCCCACCCAAGGCGGACCCCTCGAGATCAGGACCCGTGGTCAGGAGTCGAGCTCAGCCTCCTCCGCCGCGAGGCACCCCTCCGAGCTCAAGTCCCCTGGGCTGGGCAGCATCGTCGCTAATCAAAGCCCGGAGAAAAGTCCTCCGACACAAAGACCTGGAAAGTCCCCAAGCACCAGCGAGCCCAGCTCACCGGCATCAAAGCCCGGAGAAAAGTCCTCCGGCACAAAGACTTGGGAAGCCCCCAGGCACCGGCGAGCCCAGCTCCCCGGCTTCAAAGACTAGACGACCCTCCAGCACCGGTGAGCCCAGCTCCCCAGCAAAGGACCTGGGAAGCCCCCAGGCACTTAGTGCCTTCGAGCCCAACTCCAAGATGCCACGATCCAGAACTCAGATTTTTGGTGCCGCAATCCTCAATCATCAATGTCCTTGCGACTGGCTCTGACACACTAAGGTTCAAGACTCAAACTTCCAATACCAGGGATCTCAGCCTTCGACATCTCTGAGCCCAGCTCCAAGACGGCGACTACTGAATCATGTCCCTAAGCAACTGAGTCCAAGGCCAACGTTCATCACCAGCATGACCTCAAGCTCAACACCGAGTCCGTGCCAGTCAAAGTCCTCGGCTCCCCTTTCGAACCTCCCTGCACCGAAGAAGAAGAAAAAGCAAAGAAAGGGAGGAGAAGAGAGAGAAGAGACATTCCACATTACAGATAATAGAGACACAATGATCGCAAAAGTGAATTTCATTACTGAAGGAGTTGGTTACACTATCTTCCGGGCCCCGACAGGCCAGGTGACTCGGTCAAGAAGAAAAAAAACAAAAAATAAAAGAAAAGTACAAGTATAAAAAGAAAAAAGATCTTATCCAAAGGAGCTGGCTCCTTCCCCGAGCGACGCACGGCTGGGACCTCTCCCTCCTCCATCTCCGTCGCTTGGGCATGCCCCTGGGCAACCTCCGCTGGAGGAGTAGGTTCAGCTACTGGAGCTGCTGGGGCTGGATCAGCTGCCTCCGGCTGCAGACAGGTGCTGCCCTCACCGCCGTCGGTGTCGGTTCCTTGGAGCCGGGCGCCGCCGAGGTCGCTGGGGCATGAGCCTCGGTTGGAGCAGCTCTCTGCCTTGCTGCCACCGTTGTCGTTGCAGAGGAAGCCTTCTTCCTCATGACTCGGAGCGCGACCAGCTGCTCCTCGGACAGGACTCCCTGCAGCTAGGACCGGCAATACGCGAATCCCTTGGCGAAGGAGTCCGTCGTCGCTTCCCGAAAGTCCATGAGGTACTCCGGGGTCACCTTGAAAGCAGCCACTGCATCAGCAGCTACTTTCTCTACAGCCTCGGCTCGACGCCGGACCTCCTCCAGCTGCGCTCCCAGGTGCTCGGACTAACGGACAGCCACCAACAGTCCCTTCTCAGCAGTTTCGGTGGCACGGTGGGAAAGAGCGGCCTTCTCCTCCACATTGGCAGCTCTCTTCTCGGCTGCAGCCACCTTCTTCTCTGCGGAGGTGGCCCTCTCTCTGGCCGCCTCCGACTCGGCCCGGAGCTCCTTCAGCCGGGCCCGCTTGGACTCGAGCTCGCTGTCGAGCTCCTTCCTTATTCTGGCCGCGTCAACTACTTCGGTCTGGAGGCTCTTCACCTTCTGGCCAGCCTCCCGGACCTCCGCATCCTTCCGACCTACCTCTGCCTTGAGGGACACGAGCTCAGCTCCCTGCTCTCTATCCCTCCTCGTCCAGTTGCGGCAGTAATCCCTTATGAGGATTAGCTCCCACCCTTGCTGCAGTGGGAAGAGCCAAATTAGCAACAAAATGAAGTAAAAGAAGGCAAAAAGATACCAAGGTAAAGAGAAGCTACTTACAACATATAGCTGGACGAACGACGCCGTGATGACATCACCGAGGAGTCGCCCACTCCCCTCGTGCCTGTTGCATTACTGGACTGAGAAGTCCATCATGCACTCTGCCAGGCTCGCGTCCTTCATCAAGGACACGTCTGGGCCTAGCCAAAAAGGGACTCGGCGGTAGTCTCTCTCCTGTGTTCCCGCCAATTCAGCTCCTTCAGTGGCAGAAGGCTCCCTTGGCGCCAACTGGGAGATCGGCACCACATCAGACTGGACTTGGGGCGCCAGCCTGACTTCTTGCGCCCCCCCGTCCTCCTCCGCGCTGGCGACCTCCGGGGTGGGGGGCGCCGACCTGGCGGCAGCGGTGGCTGACTTCGCGCGGACAACCACCTCCGACTCGGACACCGCTACCGGCTCGCGCTGCCCGAAAGGCTCAGGGATGGGCTCGGCCGCCCTCTTCCGCCTGCGCTCCTGTATTGGTGCATCCGCCCCAGCCTGCACTGGCCTCGCCCCATCCTCAGCTAGGGCTCTCTTTGGCGCTGGCTCGGCAGCCCCAGTGGCCTGCTCTCGCTCCTCAAAGAATAAGAGCAGCTCGTCTATTGAGAACTTCATTGCTGCACCAAGACAGAAACAAGGTCAGACCTCAAAAAAAAAAAAGAGAGAAAAAATAAAAAGAGGGTGGCCAAATGAAACTCACCCGACTCCTGCACCGAGCCGACCCCAACCTTGAGGAGATTTTGCTAGAATAGCAAAACCTCGAGCGAGGGGATCTCCACCAATCTGAGCTGCTCGTATAGTTAGACATCGATCACCTCGATAGAAGAGTTCCTATTTGGGGACCGATCTGGGTCACTCCAAACCCAGTCGACCCCCTCTACGGAAGCAAAGAAAATCTACTCTTCCATCCCTTGATGGAAGAGGGGGGACAAATTTTATTCCCCGAGGATGGGAAGAAAGAGACCACCACCCCTCCTCGGTGGGGTGGCGTTTCAAGGAGAAAAAAGTCCTAAAAAGAAAAAAACGGGCAACAATCCTGTGGAAGTGACACAAGACTATGAAGCTAAAGATTGTCCAAATAGCGTTGGGGACCAACTGAGCCGGGACAAGACGGCAATTGGCCAGAAATGAGAGGAAGAAGGGGTGAAGAGGAAAATAGAGGCCCCCAACGAAGGCCTCCTCATAAAAAGCGATCTGTCCAGGATCGCTAGAATTCACCCGCTCCCCCGGACGAGGAACGGAGAGACGGACAGACTCGGGTGATGTGGGACTGAACGCTCTTATACCAAGACTGGTGTCGGACCGTTGATCATTAAGAAACAATCTCTAGATTAGGGTGTCCAATTTAATTAAATTAAATCTAATTAAATAGAAATAACCAGCAATCAATTGGATCAGGTTATCAAAGTGGATCTCACCCGAAAACACGAAACCTCGTGAAATTTGGAAGAGGGAGATCGTCCTGAGGTCGTCCAAAATCCGGACCAGCAGTTCACGGGCGAGATTGATCTGAAGTCGTTGGACCTGAATCACCAAAAATAAGCAATGTATCAATTCCAAATCAAAATAAATAAACAAATTAATCCCAAAAAATCTAGCACTCTGATATATGTGTAGCTTTAAAATTCGGATAGCTTTAGGATCCGTGCGACTCTAAAAATTGGGCGGCTCTGAAAATCGTGCGCTTCCTGCTTTCACGTTCGTGCCAAATTGCTTTTCTTCTCCACAGATCACACCAAGAGGAACAGGGGACCGAGCGGAAGGGGAGATCCGATGGGATCTTGTCGGTGACGGGGCTCGGCGATGACGGCGGTGGTCCCGGTGTTGGGCGGCAGCTGACGTGCGGCAACCGTGTAAGGCACGACGGCAGCGATGGTGGAGCGGAGGAGTTCCAGCGGGGCTTCACCAGCGGTGGCGTTTGGGCGGAGGCGGCGGCACGGACGGGAGGGGCGACAGCTCTAGGTGGCATGGGATGGTGCTGGTCGACTGCTGGCAATGAAGATGGACTGGGGCAGGGCGGAGGGCTTGGCTGTAGCAATGCTCGGTCAGAAGGGAGGAGGAAAATCGGCGACAGCTTGCATGGGAAGGATGCTCGATCATGGAGGGATGCTGGGATGTGGGAGGGCATCGGCTTGCACGAATTCAGTTGGAGACTTTCGGTCGGTGGCTGGATCGGAGACGGGAGGAGAGACAGATGCCCGGTAGTGAGGCTCGGGCGGTTCTGGTTTGCAGCGGAGACCGGCGGTTGAAAGGCTAGTTGGTGTTTTGATTAATTCTCAAGCCAATGGGGAGAAAGAGATCAGAGAAGAAGAGAGAGAGAAGAAGTGAGAGAAGGGGAAGAAGAAGAGAATCGGGAAGGGAAGAGAGGAAATAGCCGGGAGGAAAATACAGAGAAGAGGGAGAGGAGACCCAGGTAGAGGAGAGGGAAGGAGGGGAGAACCAGAAGAGGGAAGAAGAGAAGGGGGAGAAGTCGGGACGCACCCAGATGATTTCTCAAATATTCTTCGCTAATTTTTTTATTCATGACAAACATACCTTAAATAAAGCAACAACGATAAAGATAAATCCTAAATAATCACAAAATAATCGGAACGACTAAGTATTCCGATAACTCTAAAAAAATAAAAAATCTGATCTCCGATTCGGAGATATCCCAAATCCCACGTACACCCATAAAATAATAAAATGATACATCAAGAATCGTAATGGGCTAGCACCGAGATCTGGGCTGGCTGGGTCTGGACTGGCTGGATCTGAACTGGCTCAATGTCCCCATCATCGGGAATCCCAAAGGCCTCCCGGATGGCCAACAGATCTTCAGAGGTGATCGCTGAAGCAACCCCACCGAGACCTGTTGACTGGAACGACTCGGATTCAAGAACAGGAGCGGGAGGAGGAGCAGGAACTAAGGCTAGACGAGCAGGAGGAGAAGACCCGGGTTCCCTAATGGTCACCAGGCCCTGGACAGGCCTCCTGCTAAACTCAAACCTTACCGCCTCCATCTCCTCATCGGAGGAGGAGGGAATCCTTGGCCGGGAGGGTCCGGCTTCGGTCTGGCAAGAGGGACGGAACTCCGGACCGAAGCAATCCATGGAGAAAAGAAAGAAGGAAAAAGAAAGAAAGGGACCGGAGAAACCCTAAGATGACTCCTAAAGGATGAGAAAGGGGGGCTAACCTGCAAAAACCCTAAGAAGTCACCGACGGGCGGAGAGGAAGAAGAAGAGGGAGAATACTCCTGCGGGATGCTGGGCGTGCAAAGTTTGAACGAGGGTAAGCTTCGAAAAGACTTACCCCTCCCTCCTAAACTACCTACGCCCGACCGCACCTTTGCGGGCCCCAAGAAGGCGCCCGCTGTGTGTCAACCATCCATTGGGCCAGTGCGCCCATCCGACCGCGATCGCTCTGACTTCCGCGCCCATCTCAACGGCTCTCCCTACGTGGCCACGTGGCATCCTCCCACAGGCTCGTAGGACCGCAGAGTGAGGCGCCGCCGATTTTGGCCATCATTGTACCAGATTTCTCCGTCTTTCCACGTCAGCGCCATAATTACGCCCTTCGCCCCAAGTGCCGCGTGCCAATGGGCCTCGGGCGTGGGGGGCAAATGATGGGGCCAGATCGCTGATGTGGCACGAGGTAGCTGACGTGGCGCGAGGTAGCTGACGTGGAGCCCCCATCAGACGCCACAATAAGCTTTCAACACGAGAGCCATCGCTTGGCTGAGCTCCCCTAAAGCAACACCTCTGCCTGCTGAAGCCAAGCTCCGTCCTCCGCCAGGTCCGTTCCCGCAAGCCCGGAACACCTAGGCCGAAGCCGAGTTCGAGTCTCAACCCAAGGCGGACCCCTCGGGATTAGGCCCCGTGGTCAGGAGTCGAGCTCAGCCTCCTCCGCCACAAGGCACCCCTCCGAGCTCAGGTCCCCTGGGCTGGGCGACACCCCGGTGCCGAGCTCACCTAAAGCCGGGCCCCGTGGTCAGGAGTCGAGCTCAGCCTCCTCCGCCATGAGGCGCCCCTCCGCAGCCAAGCTCAGCCTGTCTCCACCCTGCCGAGCAGCACCGAGGCGAGTCCACTGAAGGCGGGCCCTACCCTTCCAGCTCGGCCTTCAGTTCAAACCAACGCGCCAGCCGCCAAGGGAGCCATGCCTCCCCTCCGAGGATAGTAACGATACTCCCGAGGGCCGTACGACAACACCAACCATGCCGCAATTAATGCCCACGGCCGTCACTCACTCTAGAAAAGAAGGAAAGCTCACATCAAGGCGCCATACCCTCCACCGATCTACCATACAACCGAAGAAAAGATCCTACCATAGAGCATGGGTCCCAAGACCGGCAGCCCGCCGATCGAGGCCTTGTCAGGCTCCCAGGAGGGGGACAGGCACAAGGAATGTCAGAGATTTATGGAAGCTTCCTCAACTGTCAAAACAAGAGAGACGTCCCGTCTACGTCACGGTACCTCACCGTACACGACAACGGGGGGAGATCCCAAAGCAAACCAAGGTAGAAAATCCCACCAGAGTAAGCAAAAGAGGTATCTGCATCTGATCCAGTATCACTACATCCATAGCATACTTCTCAATTCAAGAGCATCAGAGGAACCAGAGCAACACAAGGGAGGAAGGCCATAGAGGAGGGCAAGACCACCTCAGCCAACACCACTCCCAGCTCGTCCTCATCTTCCACTCACACTATATTCACTCCTCCTAGCGTGGAGCTCATCCAGAGGGGCTCGACCAAGAGGATCTGTTCCCCTGGATCGTCATTGACTTGACCGTCGGAGAGCCCCCGCCGGAATTCCTGGCCCGGGTCACTAACATTGCTTCCTTGCAGGTCCCGAGGCGCCAAAGGCGTTCCCAGGCGGGCGGACGCGCGACACCCGACTCCGTCAGCAGCTACGGGCCACGACGATCTTGGCGGCAACAATACTCTTAACCAAAAGTTTGAAGAAAACTTGAGCATTAGACACTTGCCAAGGTCTATAACATTCTTTCTTCTTTTACACTTCTTCATGACTTTACAATCAATCCTTAATTTTATAGAAACCTCGAGCCCTCCTTAAATGGAGAAATTATAATGTCAGGTGCCACAAATATTCTCGATCCAAATCGGGTAAAGGACCATCACTTTTTTATTCTAGATTTAGTGATATCCAAAAATTCTTGTTTACTATAGTTTTTTACACTAGGGGACCCATTGAGAAAAATCGTTTGGTAACACATATAGACTAACCCAAGGATCATCAACATTATCTTTTCATCTTGTTACTGAAATTCAAATCAGTATTTTCCATCATAATACTTCTAAAGTTAACATTCATAACTGATTTCAGGATAACTCAAACCACTATGCTTCTACTGCGCACTCTGATAAAAATTTACTAATCCATCTAGGTTCACTAGCTGAATCCCTCCAAACTTATCATACATCCATACCAGAAAGATCTCAAGTTACTAAAGTAAAGCTTTTAAATCTCTTTATCATATCCCTTCCTTAAGCATATCCTTTCAAGAGTTACCCTAACCCAATTTCCGTATTAGAAGTCCTTGCATAAATTTCACCATCCTTTTTAAGATACCAATATCTCTAGTTCAAGTCTGAATAGACAATCTAGATCAACTTTTTTCTTGAAAAGTTATCATTAACTCTAATGAGATAAATGACTTTCAATCAATGCTCTTATGAATAGAATCAATCATCTTATCATTCATAAAACGATCTTACCATAACTCTTAGCATCAATATCAAACCATCAAAAATGTTGTCTCTCATAGACTAAACCTATATAAATTTTTTAACACCAATCTCTTTGCTTAATACAACATCAGTAGCAGAGTAACTTAAATCTAACAATACCAATTCGTCTTCTTACTATAATCCAGTATCATGATAACCAAGATCTTCTTATAGATCTTAATTTGACTTGGTGTTTAACATATCCAATAATCTCCAATAATTATATAATAGATCCAGTAATTCAATCACAAACCACTAACCTACACCATCAAGGATTCTACCAAGATGTGCACGGCATAATATCATTTACTCCACTAATTATAAATCGATGCATTATGCCAAACACATTTTCCATTATATAATTCCATTAATAATTCATATACAGATTCATCGAAAAAATTTTTTTCTTAATATCATAAACTCTTTCACAAACTGCATACGAAACATCTTCTTGCAAGAATCTCCAACGATTATAGGGTAGACTCAGTAATCCAATCCAAACTATAAATATATGCTATCAAGATTCTATCAAAATAATACATGCCAAGTTGTTACGATATAATCTAATCCACCAATATAGAGTGACAAGCTATATATCATCCCAAACATATTTTTCTTTATATATTTTCAATCATAATCCACATAAAGATTATCAAAAGTATATCCTTTCTAATATCATTGAACTCTTTCATAACTTACACTCTAAACATCCTCTTATAACAGTCCCAAAAATTTACAATCCTATAATTAACAACCAAACTAGCATATTATCAGAATCCACATCCACACTAGGTTCAAGATTCCAAAATCATCCAATTAACAATTGAACCTACTTATTCTGCATGACCTATTAACATAGCATGTTATAATTCCAGGCCAGTACTCTTGATGCTTGGGTCTACCCATTTATCAAAGGCGAGGATACATCCCCATCCAACTCTTCTATATCCATCCTATGCTTACTTATCATGATTAAAAAGTACAATCATCCAGCCCTTTATATTTATCCTAGATCAATCCCATTACTTACTTTACAGACCAATCATCGTGTTCTTCTTTAGTACTAATCATATGCCGGATCTTAAACATAATACCTAAAGATTAGAATCCAACCTTTGAATCCATTTTCTTTCCAACTTCATATCTCAACTGGTCATGATACTAAATTATAATACCTCTTAAATCACAGTCCATATTAATCATAACTCAAATTTTAATATCATTCAAATTGTATCCCAAGAACTTATATCACAATTCCAAGTGATCATAACTTAAATTTTGATATCATTCACATCATATTCCAATCACTTATGTCACAATCCTAAGGGATCAAACTCTGACTTCGGTATTATTCATATCATGTCCAAACTATTTATATCGTAGTCCAAGTAATCATAAACTAAGGTTCAACATCATTCATATCATATCTTAATCACTTACATTACAATCTTTAGTAAACATGAGCTAAGCTTCAATATTCTCCATGTTATGTGCCGATCACTTATGTCATAGTTTCAAGTAATCATAATCGAAGTTTCGATACGACTCTGCCATGTCCTAATAATCACCACGTTATTCCCTAACTACTTGTGCCACTATCCTAAATGATCAAAAATCAAACTTTAATACCATTCTGTCATGTCTTACTAATCATCATGGTTTCAAGTAATCATAACCTAAGATATCACTCAGTCATGTCCTAATAACCATCATACCATTATGTGATTTTCCAATTCACTTATGTCCCAATCTCGAACAATCATGACCTAAATTTCGATGTCACTCATATCTATCCTAATCATTTGTATCATAATTTCATGTTATTATAACCTAAACCCTGACACTATTCTTGTCATATCCTAATAACTATCATGTTATTATTATTTTAACCACTTATATTACCATCCTAAATGATCATAACCTAAGCTCTGATACTACTCTGTCACGTCCTGAATCTAGCACCGAAATCGGCTACGTGACCGGCTGCACAAACCCTAGGTTTTATCCTAGAGATCATGCAAGGTCTAAAATTTTCTACTATAACCTCAAACCTCTCATAATACAATTGATCACAATTCATAAGAAATTACCTAATACAAAGAAAATAACACAACTCATATGGTGACAATCTCAGTCATCCTTTAGTCATTTGACTGATATTAATAACTCTCTAGCTATTCCTTATTTCTTCACGAATCCCAATCTATCACCAAGCTTGAATATCTGCATTACTCTAAGAAGGAAAAATAAATAGGAGTTGTGAGCTTTATAGCCCAGTAAGGTTTTCTATGATCACACTAGTAATAATATATATATTTGGGAATAGCAAAAATATACTAGAATATCATATCATACAGTCAAATAATCCAAATATCATGTATGGCAAAATCATGAAAAAAAATCATATTTTCCTTTGCTAATTTTCATTAATCAATCTTTATCTTTAAAGTTCTGGACTAGCCATAGTCATGCTCCAGCCCATGACTGGCAACCGCAAAGCGACCATGCATATTATGGTCGGTCCTGCTCACGTACTAACAGCCTTTGGCCGGCTCCCACGTACAAAGCCCATGGCTCAGGCTGTGTAACCACGGTGCTACCGTAACATGGCTAGTCCAAATACCGTATTTACTTCATTAACACTTCATCAATATAGTCAAAACATATCTCTCATGATTTCTTAATAATCGGTGTCATGGTTCAATCCATTCAATAACCAATATCGTGGTCCAACCCACTCGATAACTAGTATCATGGTCCAACCCATTCCCGGTATCATGGTCCAACCCACTCGATAACCAGTGTCATGGTCCAACCCATTCAATAACCGGTATCGTGGTCCAACCCACTCGATAACCAGTGTCATGGTCCAACCCATTCAATAACCGGTATCGTAGTCCAACCCACTCGATAACCAGTGTCATGGTCCAACCCATTCAATAACCGGTATCATGGTCCAACCCACTCAATAACCAGTATCATGGTCCAACCCATTCAATAACCGGTATCGTGGTCCAACCCACTTGATAACAAGTGTCATGGTCTAACATATTCAATAACTGGTATCATGGTCCAACCTACTCGATAACCGGTGTCACTTTTCTTTAAAACATGGTGTATGAAATACAAACTATAATAATAATAACAACCACAATGTCCATCACAAGAAATCAACTATGCCATGCTAAATAACACCATGCATCAAATGTATATATATGCTAGATCAAGCCAGGCCACGTAAAATACATGCATAAATGGATGATCAATACAGAATTTCTTACCTTCAAGCGCTAATCCTAGTATATCCGATACTAGTCGATACCAAAAATTCACGTAACGCTTTACTGCTCAAAGGGTCGATCTCCTATAATAGTAAATAAATTCATTCAACCTAAACCCTAGTTTCACAAATTTTGAGGAAGAAGGTTCCCCCTAATTTTCTCTCTCCTCATCTTTTCTCTCCTCTTTCTCGCTCCTCATCTTTTCTCTCTCCTCTTTCTCTCTCTTCTTCCTCCCTCCTCTTTCTCTTTCATCATATTTCTCTCCTCTTTTATTTTTATTTTTTATTATTTCTCTTTTTTTTTCCTTTTTCCCCTTTTTTTTTCTTTTTCCTCCTTTTTGTTTTTTTTTCTTTTTCTTCCTTCCTTTCTTTCTTTCTTCCAAACCATCCTCCCTATTGCTCCCCCCGGTCTTAACCAAACCGGTCTCCCCCCATGGTTGCCGGCAGTGGCCATGGAAGATGGTTGCCGGGGAGACCTTGATGGACCGAGACGGACGGTGATGGCACAGCCATGGTTATCCACGGCCCCAACCAAACAATCTCATCCATCCCGATTAAATCCTCCCCTAAATAATTTAAAATAAACAAACTGGACTTACCGGCAGTTGAAAGCTCTTCATTGCTCGCCGGATAGGAAGAGACACCGCGGAGAGAGCTCGATGGGGCGGCGGTGAGGAAGGATTTAAAGAACTCACATCGACGATTCCCTCGTTTGGGAAAACAAACTCTGCCCATCGGAGTTCCAATCCAACCCAACCTCGTCACCGTCCATCTCCCTCTCCCCCCCGATTCCTTCCCCGACTTCTCTAGCAAGTCCCCTATCGGATAAGGGAGAAGGCAAATCCCCTGTTCAACTCCGCCTCTCCCACCTATATTTTTTTTTTCTCGTTGCGGGCTGAAGTCGATTGGGCCTATCAACTTTGGCCCAAAAACATAAAAAAAACCAGGGTTTCACAAACAAATAAAGTGGAGATGTGTTTTTAAAGTATCATACAGTTACTAAATATTATAAAAGCCCTAAAAAAACATTTACTAGTTTTAAGACAAGCTTTACAGTATGAATCTATAAAAGGCAGGTATCAAGGGCTCACCATGCAACCAAACGATGATAAAAACTAGAAAATTAATAAAAATATATTATATTATATTATATATATTAATTATAAAGTTTTGGATGTATAGTGGCCATAAACTGCTCTGATAAAGAGTTCTAAAAATAAATTGAACAGTCTTGAAAGAGGAGGGAAAGACCAAAAGAGATGGAACCGGACATTTCATAATTTGGAAAATCCGGACTTTAATACAAGCCAATGCAAACTTTGTTTTTCAAGGACACAAAAACATTTAATGATTACACTTAAACAACCAGTACTTCTCCCTTAAAAGGTCAAGGCAAGATTGATTCAAACAAGAAGTTATATGAAACAATTTTCCTTTTTCAATAAAAAAGTATCAGTTATATTTCAAATGTTGGCAGTGAGACATTCATGAGCAACCTCAGAGATGTGTTGTCATCATGGCTTGGTAAAGGTCATCATTTCTATACTACTTGATTGTATCAAAAAGACATATTAGAAGCTCACCTGGCATCGACTTCCTTACCGGTTCACCCCAAGGTTTTACTGTTCATCTGGAAGCTCACCTGGCATCGGATTCCTACCCTGCAGCTCCTTTCCTCGAGGGGTCTCTCCATTCCTTCTGACTGCCTTTTCTATGCTTATGAGAGTGAGACTTAGGCGCATGCTATTTTTGGCTGTGCTCGAGTGGCGACTACTTGGAGATTGACTGGGTTCCTCGATTTAGCCTCTCAGACTCATGATATTCAGGACTCCTTGCTCTCTCTGCAAATGGGCACTTCCTTTCATGTCTCTTTCATGGCTTACCTGGCATACCATATTTGATTGTCCAGGAATGACCGGATCTTCGCCTCTGCTAGATGCTCTCCCAAGATGCTAGTGGAGAGAGCCAGGGTAGCCGCTACCGAGTATTGGAGATCGACAGTCACGAATTCGAAGATCTGGGGTTCTCTTTCTGCTCCTCGAGTGACCCTTCGGGTGTCTGTCGCTTGGGAACCCCCTCCTCCGACTTTCATTACTGTCAGCTTTGACGGTAGCCTCCGCCAGGGCAGAGGAGCTGCAGCCTTCATCATTCAGGATTCTAGCCTTGGATTCTTGGCTGCAGGGGGATTTCCAGTATGGGACCCCTCTGTCCCCCAGACCAAGTTGCTAGTGGCCTAAGATGGGATCAGATATGCTCGTCAGATCTTTTATCTCGACCACTTATTCATCAAGGGAGATTCGACCACTATTATCTCTTAGATAGCTCGGACGTCTACTGCTCCTGCTTCCCATCCCATTATCAGATATATCAGCTTTCTTCTGCAGGGCTATGTTTTTACTTCGATCAAGCATGTGTATAGGGAGGCGAACTCAACTGCTGACTGGGTCACCTCTTATATTACCAACCACTCTGGTCCGGTGGTGTGGATCGATTGGTATTCTGCTCCAGTTCAGCTTCAGAACCATGTGTTGTCTAATTATCTTGGTTGTATTCACTTTCGATCTTGAATAGAATACACCGGTTTATCAAAAAAAGACATATTAGAACAAATAAATTGTGCTATACTTTTTTCTGTAGATGCATTACAATAAGGACCTATTAATGTGCCAGATCTGTATGATAGCATTGTTAGATTTAAAATATAATATGTGATATAATTATTATTTTATCATGTTCAAATTTTGAATCAATCATATATACTGGATCAGAGTCCAATTGATTAAAAAAAATTATTTTTAATGAAACTAACCAAATAGAACTGGAGTGAAACTCTAACTAAGATTTGTCTTCTGATAGGAGAGACATATGTAGCTATAAATATAGATGTTACATGGTCCCTTTCTCCTACTCTCATAACAGTGGTGAACGATTTTTCATCGATCATCCATATAAGGAGAAGAGGGTGAGGAGAGAGAAAACCAGCGATCAATAGATCGTGACAATGGCTCAAGGTATATCTTCCGTAATTTATGGTTTTGCCTATATATAAAAGCACGATCCAGGCATAAAGGATTAAAGGTTTTCATAATATGTGATGTCAGAGCCATGATTTCATGCTTTATGTTCATGCAAAAATTTAAGATAAATTTTGATTTAATTTCAAAATATCTTAATTATATTTTATATTTTGGAATTAAATTAAAGATTGAGAAATTAGTTTTATTTTTCTTGTGAAATTAAAATGAAATCTTTCTTATGGAAAAGATCCTGGTCCCTTTCCCATCTGGCCACCCGTTAGGTGGTCTATCACCAGCCCACCATACTAAAACCCATCCTATTATTATATTATATTTATTTATTTATATAGAATTGTATTTTAAATTAATAAATAAATAGATAAATAAAATATATATTAAAAGGGTGAAGTGGGTCTCATTCCTCTCTTTTGGTCCAGTTTCTTTTCTGAATATTGGGGAACATCTATGGAAGAAATCCTAAAACTCCTGTTAATCATCAGAAGATAAGGACAGTGTAGGCGGTGATCCATGGCCGTTGAAGGCATCCCGATAGCCAGGAACAGTTGGCAAACCGCCAATCGAAGCCAGTGCCAAACTTGGAAATGTGTTGAGGCTCACCGACGGTCAGGAAAAAGCTATAAGTAGTCGGAATGGATCGGTGATCTGTTGACGGAGTCTTGTCGAGGAAGAAATCAACCGCCGCCATGTTTTTTGGCATTTTTTTGGTATGAAATTGATGGTTCTTGATTTTCTTCACCAGTGGAATCTAGCCATCGTATAACTGGTGAGAAGCTCGTCGACGACTAGGAGATGGCCACCGAGCCTCTCGATCGGCCAGCAATGTCTCGGGTGGAAGGAATCAAAGGCTTAGGCGGCCATTAATGGTGGTTTGGAAGGATTAGGGCTGGAAATGGGCTGGCCCAAAAGCCCATTATTTGGAACTGGGCTGGGCCAGCTCAATAAACTTCGAGCCGGCTTGAAATTGGTTCAGGCTGCGGACGAAATTTTAAGCATATTGGACTAGTCTTAGGGCTGTAACATAGAGTCCATTTAATTTTTGGACCAAAGGGATGCCCGGATTCTGTCCAAAATTTTTTTAAATAGTCTTTGGGCCGGTCCAATGGGCTTTGGGTCGGCCCATTTCCAGTCCTAGGAAGGATCAATGGAGAAGAAAGAAAGGAGGAAGAAGAAGAGGGTTAACGTGTTTTGGGTTTTATCCTATTTTAAATCCAAAATCTGTTAATTAAAATAAATCTAATTAATGAATTGATCAAACCCCATCACATTAGAACAGTTTTAATTTAGGTTAAGAAGATATTTATATTTTAACCCCTATAAAAATTTAAATTATATATAAGTCCATATTAAATTATATTAAAGTCTCTATCAATTTTTTAATTCTATTTTACAGTAAACCCGATGTATTATTTATTGTTTATAGTTTAGTCCTTTTTTTTAATCTTATTAAAGTTATTATAACTTGCTCGTTTTACATCCGATTTAAATAATTTTTGAGCTGTTGGATTCGTAATGACTTGAATAATATTTTAGTTGAGTTAAAATTATCATAAAGGATAAACTATTTAAATAATTTTAAAAATATTTATAAATAATTTTGCTTACTATTATATTATTCAATGGTGTTTTCGTGTAGCCCCAAAGGACCCGAAGCATTATATGGATTTTGAGTCGATGAATCTTTGAGAACTTATGATTTTCTCTCTCATTATATTTTAAAATTATATAAAGGTGTGTCTGTTATATAAGATACAAAATTAACAGTTATAGGTTGACCAGCTTGAATTGCATAAAGACAGGGAGTTCTACACTCAAAAGTGGGAATAACCTCGAGTTTTTATAATCATAGTTTGTTAAACCACTGAAGGTATAACTAATATAATGGATTATAATTTAAATATAAATTATATATTTATGCCATAATTACTATCATTACAATAATATCTCATATTATTATTTATTATGAAAATTTTATATTTGTAATTTATGTAATGCATATCATGGTATTATTATGTTGAAATTTATGACTAAATTAGTTACAGTACTTATTGTATACCATAATTCTTGTCTAAAGATATTTTATAGTTATATAATAAGTGTTATTAGCCAAATTATTATTTTTGAAATCTATTTTATGAAAGTAACTATATAGATATTTTTCTATTTACGGTTATGACCCCTGCTTCACTCTCGTCGTATCTAACCAATATTTTCATATTAAATGAATCAAATTATTTTAATTGGTACGATCAACTTCTTATTGTTCTAGGATGCCTAGACTTAGATTTGGGCCTTTGTAAATCTCAGCATGATCTACTAACTTCTACAAGTTCTTCTGATAAAAAAGAATTATATGAAAAGTGAAAGCATTCTAATAGATTATCTCTCATGATTATTAAGAGCTCTATAGTGAGAGATATAAAAGAATTTATTCCTGATAAAAAATTAGCTTTTGGGTATCTTTCTTCTGTAGAGCAATAATTTACTAAATCAAATAAAGCCTTGGCTGGTATCCTAATGAACAAGTTAACCTCTATGAAATATGATAAAATTTTTTGAGTACAAAAGCATATTATAAAAATACGTGATATAGCTGGAAATCTAAATGACCTGAAAATAGCAATATCTGAAAACTTTCTTGTTCGGTTTGCTCTTAACTCTCTTCCATCATAGTTTACTCAATTTAAGATCTACTATAATATACATAAAGAATCTTGGTTAATGAATAAGCTCATCTTTTAATATATGCAAAAGGAAGAGAGATTGAGACAGGAAGAGGTTCCAGCTATTTACTTGATCTTTTAGAAGCGATTTAAAAAAAAGAAGGTAAAGAAAGGAAATAAGGGACAGAACAATCCACCAAAGAAAGGTTCATACAAATTAAAATGTTTCTTCTATAATAAGGAGAAACATATCAAGAAGGATTGTGAAAAAAGAAAGAAATGGTTCGAAAAGAAGGATATTCTTTTATCACTTGTTTGTTATGAAACCAATTTTATTGATGTTACTTTTAATACTTGGTGAATTAATTCAAGTATTGCAATTCATATTTCTAATTCATTGTTAAGATTCCTTTCAAGTCGGAAACTAAATGATAGAAAGCAATGGATCTTTATGGAAAACTAGATGAAGTCCAAGATTATTTCAGTTAGGACCTACAGACTTATTATAGATACCAGTTTCCAGATAGATCTATATATCTTTTATGTTCCTTCAGTATCTATGAATTTAGAATCATTAACAAAACTTGATTTAGAAGTTTTTATTTATTTTTATAAATTCAAGTTTTAAATTAAAGAAAAATTTCATTTTAGTTGGTACTAGAACATTGTGCAATGAATTATATAAAATAAATTTGGATTCTTCTTTTGCATAATCTTTACTTATTTTGAATGTTAATGTTAGAATAAAATATGGTATTGTAAATGAGAGTTCTTTGATATTGTGGCATAGTGATTAAGTCATATATCAAAAGAAAGAATAACTAAATTAGTTAAGGAATGTATTTTGTGATTTTGATATGTGCATCGATTGCATTAAAAAGAAATAAATTAAAAATAATAAAAAGCATGCCACTAAAAGTCAAGGACTCTTAGAATTAATACATACCGATATTTATAATTTTTTTTTTACTTTGTTTTGGAGGGCAAAGATATTTTATTATATTTATTGATGATTTCTCATGTTATGGTTAAGTTTTCTATTACATGAAAAGTCTAAAACTTTGGAAGCCTTTAAGGTATACAAAACTGAAGTAGAAAATCAACTGGATAGAAAAATTAAGCTTATGAGATCTGATAGGGATGGTCAATATTACAGCAAATATGATGAATCTGGCCATAATCCTAGACCTTTTATCAAATTACTAGAATAGTGTGGCATTGTAGTACAGTATACTATTCCAGAAAATTCTCAACAAAATGGTGTGGTTGAAAGACGTAATCATACATTGATAGACATTGTAAGGAGTATCATTAATAATTCATCATTACCTTTATATTTATGGGAAGAAGCTTTGAAAACTGCTATGTATATCCTAAATTATGTTCCTAATAATGTTGTTCTTAAAACTCCTTTTGAGTGATGGATAAATAAGAAACCACATTTAGCGTATTTACATATTCGGGATTGTCCTGCAAAGGCTCAATTATATAATCCATAAAAAAAAAATTAGATCCCAGAATTATTAGTTATTATTTTATTGGATATCCAGAAAGGTCAAAAGGTTTTAAGTTTCTTTGCCCATCACATACCACCAAATTATTAAAACTGGAATAGCTAGGTTCATTAAAGATGATGATAATAGTGGGAGTAGCGAGCTATATGATATGGTTGTTGCCGCTCTCGCCGCCGCGCCCGTGGCTCCGGTCCGTGGATCCTTCCTGACCGCCTGGCGAGGGAGCCTCTCCGGCTGCTGTGAACCTGCAAGAAGGGGTTAAGAGACCCTGGCCGGGGATCCCGGCGAGGGAGCTCCGACGGTCAAGTCAGTAGGAGACGAGAAGGAACAGACTCTTCAGACCGGTCCCCCCGAGAGGGTTCCAAACTTAGAGAGTTTACTGGTGAGAGAGTCGCTCCGGGGACCAGAACCTCGGCCGGGCCTGCCTGCCGAGCTCACGCCAAATGATCCCCTCTCGGGATCTCTGGTTTCACTTTCGGAGTGAGGCCTTTTGCCACTGCTTCTTCCTTGTCCCCAGGCTTGTTGTTTACCTTGTCATCTCCAGATCCCTCCCTCTTTATCTCCTTTCGTCGTGCACTTGTCTTCTCCTCCTGGGAGGCTCCCCTCCCCCGTCTTTTTCTCTTTTCCTTTTCGGTGAGGTGGGTCAGGCAACTTTCCGACCTCGTTCGCCGAATCCAACGGGGAAAAGGCAAAGACAGAAAAAAAGGGGGGGGGGGGGGGGGGGGGGCGGCGCTGGTAAGGCGGCCAGTCAGACTTCGGGCCCAGTGAGAGCGCTCTCTTTCCCAAGCGTGGGCGCCATCCGTCTATGGGGCCTGTCTTGTCAGAATCGCGCCTCTCGGCTGTGGGACTTGTCGGGCCGAGGCAAATGGTGTTCCGCGTGCCGCCGCCCTCCGTACGGGGTGCCGTCTGGGATTCGTACGGCCCGAGGGATGGCCTCTGGGCCTGCACCTCCTTCCCTGTGGCCTTCTCCGTACGGGCGGCCTGAACTCGGCCGAGTTGGACCCGTCTCCGGGGGCCACCTGGCGAAGAGCGAAGGATCGGCCAACCTCGGCCCAGGTGGACCCCTCCTGGGTGGACACCTGGCGAGGTGGCAGGAGGTCGCCTGGCTTCGGCCGAGGTGGGCCCGTCTCCGGGGGCCACCTGGCGAAGAGCGAAGGATCGGCCGACCTCGGCCCAGGTGGACCCCTCCTGGGTGGACACCTGGCGAGGTGGCAGGAGGTCGCCTGGCTTCGACCGAGGTGGGCCCGTCTCCGGGGGCCACCTGGCAAAGAGCGAAGGATCGGCCGACCTCGACCCAGGTGGACCCCTCCTGGGTGGACACCTGGCGAGGTGGCAGGAGGTCGCCTGGCTTCGGCCGAGGTGGGCCCGTCTCCGGGGGCCACCTGGCGAAGGATCGAAGGATCGGCCGACCTCGGCCCAGGTGGACCCCTCTTGGGTGGACACCTGGCGAGGTGGCAGGAGGTCGCCTGGCTTCGACCGAGGTGGGCCCGCCTCCGAGGGGCCACCTGGCGAAGGAGCGAAGGATCGGCCGACCTCGGCTCAGGTGGACCCCTCCTAGGTGGACACCTGGCGAGGTGGCAGGAGGTCGCCTGGCTTCGGCCGAGGTGGGCCCGCCTCCGGGGGGCCACCTGGTGAAGGAGCGAAGGATCGGCCGACCTCGGCCCAGGTGGACCCCTCCTGGGTGGACACCTGGCGAGGTGGCAGGAGGTCGCCTGGGTTTGGCCGACCTCACTTGGGCGGACCCCTTCGGGTTTGAGCGCCAACGAGGTGGTAGAGGAACTCCGAGCCGAGCTCGACCTCGGCGAGGGTAGTTTGCCTTAGAAAGTCATCGGGCGGTGCGGTCTTGCCGAACCTGGTCTTGAAGACGTGGCGCTGACTCGGCCGGATAAACCTCCACGTGGCTCAATCGCATTCGGCGGTATCTGAGCCTCGCCACGTCACTGTTACGGCCGTAACAGTTGCCCCCCAGCCCGCCGTTCCGTCGGGGTGTCGTAGAACGGAACGTCGGGATTAAATGCGGACGTGACGTGGGGAGGCGAAGATCTTGCATCATAATTGCCACGATCCTCGTCGCCGTGGCTCGATGCGCCTGAGACCCTATGGGAAGCCGCCATGCATCGCCCACTTGCCGGCAATAAATGCGTCGCTTCGAGGCAGAGGCCGTTACCCTGCTAACGAGGCATCGGTGTCGGGCGTGCGCCCACGTGGCGATCGTCCAGTGGCCCGAGGCGGAATGACGGGCACGACCGCTGTCGGCTGAGTTTGAAAGGGAGGGGACTTTCCAGAACGAGACCTTTTCCCTTGCTCCACGGGCGGTTTGCTGCAGGCTAACTCCTGTTGCCCTGCGCTCGTCTGGTGTATTTTCGGTGAGTGCCTCCATCTTCTCCGGCTCCCCTCTTTCTCTTTCTTTTCCCTTTAATCCTTTGTCCTTCTCTTTTCCATGGCGCGCCGTCGCCATGTCTCTTCCAATCCGGACGAGGCCGGTCCATCCCGGCCGAGGACTCCATCTTCTTCCTCCTCAGACGAGGAGACGATCCCGGAGGAGATCCGCCGGTGACTGCAACCCGGGGGTGTCACCATTGGCATCCCTAGGGGGATCCGGCCTCCCCTGGTTGCTCCCGCCGTGCCCCTTCGTTCTCTTCCTGCTCCGCCTTTTCTTCCCGCCGGTCCCTCCGGTCATGCTTTCACCATGACCGAAGGCGATCTTTCTCTGCTCCGGGATGCTTACGGTATCCCGGGGTCCATTCGTCTGTCTGTTCCACGGTCCGGGGAGCGCGTCACCATGAGTGGCCCCGGCCGCATAGCCTTCTACGAAGACTTCCTCCTTGGAGGTCTTCGGTTTTCTCTGCATCCCTTCTTCCTTTCTTTTCTCAGCCATTTCTGGCTTGTCCCGGCCCAGCTGGCTCCCAATGCCATCCGGGTCATCTTCTCTTTTATAGTTTTTTGTCACTTCCACGGGTTCGTTGCCCGTTTCTCCTTTTCAGGGCCATGTTCACCCTGAAGAAGTGCTCCACCGATGACGGCTGGTGGTATATTTCGCCCCGGCCCAGGTGTCTCCAGTTCGACATCCCTTCCTTGGTCAAGGGCTGGAAGAGCCGGTTTTTCTTCGCCTCAGTCGAAGATGTCGACTGGGCCTGGAGTGAACCGGACCGGTCTCCGAACTGGAACTCTCGGGTTGAGTCGGCGGACCAGGAGGCCTACTCCCAGCTCCTGAGCGACGTGGTCCCGGCACTCGACGTTCTGCTTTCGGAGCAGAATCTTTTTGAGGCCGGGATCAGTCCCATCCGCGAGACGGGTGAGATTCGGCCCTGCTTTGACTCCTGCCCCCCTTTTTTTTCATGACCGAGCCGGCTGACCTTCTGTTCTTTTGTATTGCAGGAATGAAGTTTTCACTGGAGAGTCTCCTGGAGGGCGCAGCCCAGAGGGATGTCCCCGAAATAGAAGAGCCCGCGGCCAAGAGGGCTCGTACCGAGGCTGGCCGGGAGATCGCACCGACGACCGCACCCAGCCCGACGGCCGCCGGAACCCCGCCCAGGTTGCCTCGGGGCGGGGCCGCTGATGCCTCGGCCGCCCGACCTGGTGGCGCCGCTATTGAGGGGGCTTCGCCGCCCGAAGCTCCGTCCCGCGCCGATCCCGTCGTCGCTGCTGCCTCGACGGCGCAGCCTGTGGCCACCGCCGGCCCGTCGACCGCGGCCCCAGCCGAGGGGGCAGCCGCCACAGGAGCAGGCCTAACAGCTCTGCCGCCGGTGATCACCCACCGGTGCTCGGTCATCTGCGACAAAGGGCTCGCGGAAAAGATCATGGAGTATGCCTCCACCGCCCGGGACCGCCGAGCTCGGGGCGGCCGGGATTATGCGGATGCCTTGCTCGGGATTCTCCCGCAGCTCTTCACGGTAAGCCCGAGCGCCTTCTTCTCTCTTTTTTTTTTTTTTTGTTGGAACCGAGCCTCCTTTTCTCCTGACCTGGTTTGTTCTTGCTGGTGCAGATCGGAAATGACGTTCTCCTACTGAGGAACTTCCTCGTAGGGAACGCACAAAGGGACGCCGAGAAGGAGAAGAAGCTCGGCAAGCTCGCGGTCGACATCAAGGACCTCATGGAAAAGGGGGTCGAGCTGCGAGCCAGCAACCAAGCCCTCCAGTCCGACCTGGCGCGCTCTGAGGGGCGGAACAAGGAGCTGGAGGCCTCCTTGTCGGAGGAGAGAATCTCCTACCAGCGCCGTACGGAGGAGGACGTGGCGGAGAAGGCCCGCCTGCAGGCCCACTCCCAGTGGCTGGAGCGCCAGCTGGAGGAGGCCCGGCGAGATGCGAGCGTGGCGAAGGACCGGAGTGCATACATCAACGGACTCCTGGAGGCCGCGAAGCGGGAGGCGCAGGAGGCCGTCCCAAAATTCCGGGCTTCCGACGAGTACACGTCGGAGGTCCGGGAGGCCGCCGTGGACTCCTTCCTGAAGGGGTTCCGGATGTGCCGGGAGAAGGTGGGGGCCTTCTTCCCCGAGCTCGACCTCAATGGGGTGGTGCTCGGAGGCAGGAGGCAAGGAGTCGAGATCAAGGCCCCCGGTGTGGCCGACGCCACTCCTGCGGTGCCGTCGACCAGCGAAGCCGTGGCTCCGGAGCAGTCTCAAGAGCCGACCGCCGCAGAAGTCGAGGATGCAGCGCCCGTGCCCCCGGCAGAAGGCTCCGACCCCGCGCCACACTAAGTCCATTGTCCTCTTGTCTGCTTCGTCGTTGTAGTCGTGTTTTCTCTTTTTCTTCTTTTTGGGGATTCCCGGCCTGTCGGGACTCCCGGCTTGTACTGGTCGCTTGTATTAATGAAGTTTTAGTTTGACCAAACCTCGAGTTCGTCCCATCTCACTTCTCTTTTTCCTCTTTTTCTGAGATGTTGGCATGGAATGCTGGAACTATCGCCGGCTCGGTCCTTCAATTGCTCAAGTCGGAGGTTGTTGCCTCCCGGATCGCGTGGCGGCAGGGTAGGCCTTAAGCGGGTCCGTCTTTGGGATTGTCTTCACATTCGCGCGGGCGACATGGTCTCTGCGCCGCCTTCCAGGCCGAAGCCCGGGACCTCCGGACTGAGCCTCGACACCGCAGGCCTTCTCAAACCTTGCGCGGCTTGCCGAGCTGTTCTCCGGGCTTGCATGGGCGAACTGGGTTCTGCGTCACCTTCCAGGCCGAAGCCCAGGATCTCCGGACTGAACCCGATGCCGCAGGCTTTCTCAAGCCTTGCGCGACTTGCCGGGCTGTTCTCCGGGCTTACATGGACGAACTGGGTTCTGCGCCACCTTCCAGGCCGAAGCCCAGGATCTCCAGACTGAACCCGATGCCGCAGGCTTTCTCAAGCCTTGCGCGGCTCGCCGGGCTGTTCTCCGGGCTTGCATGGGCAAACTGGGTTCTGCGCCACCTTACAGGCCGAAGCCTAGGATCTCCGGACTGAACCCGATGCCGCAGGCTTTCTCAAGCCTTGCGCGGCTTACCGGGCTATTCTCCGGGCTTGCGTGGGCGAACTGGGTTCTGCGCCACCTTCCAGGCCGAAGCCCAGGATCTCCGGACTGAACCCGATGTGCAGGCTTTCTCAAGCCTTGCGCGGCTTGCCGGGCTGTTCTCCGGGCTTGCGTGGGCGAACTGGGTTCCGTGCCACCTTCCAGGCCGAAGCCCAGGATCTCAGAACTGAACCCGATGCCGCAGGCTTTTTCATCGAAATGAGAAGGGAGCGTTTGAAGTGGGGGAACTTTATTACGGGCGCAGGGAACCTTACATTACTGATAGTACATCCTTAGGTTCGAGGCGTTCCACGTCCGGGGGAACCTGGCACCTCCCAACTCCTCCAAGTAGTATGTGTCATGAGGGAGGGCTTCCGCCACCCGGTATGGGCCTTCCCAGTTGGGTGAGAGCTTGCCGCATTCCCGTGGCTGGGAAGCTTCAGTGCGCCGGAGGACCAAATTTCCGGGACGAAAAACCTTCGGCCGCACTCGGGAGTTGTAGTACCTAGCCACACGTTGCCTGTATGCCGCCATTCGAACTCGGGCCTTGTCCCGAGTTTCCTCGAGAAGGTCAAGGTTGAGCATCATCCTGGCTGGGTTTTCTGCCTCGTCGTATTGCTCCACACGCAGCGTGGGTAGGCTGAGCTCAACCGGGATGACCGCCTCAGCTCCGAAGATGAGGTTGAACGGGGTTTCGTCGGTAGCCATCCTCGGGGTGGTGTGGTACTCCCAGAGGATGCTGGGGAGCTCGTCGGCCCACCTGCCCTTGGCCTGGTCCAGCCGCGTGCGGAGGCCCTGAAGAATGGTCCTGTTTGTGACTTCGGCCTCCCCATTGGTCTGGGGGTGCGCCACCGAGGTAAAGCGATGCTTGATGCCGAGGTCGCTGCAGAATTCTTCGAACTCCCGGCAGTCGAACTGGCGCCCGTTGTCAATGACCACGGTGTAGGGGAGGCCGAAGCGGCAGACGATGGACTTCCAAAAGAACTTGGCGACGTTTGCTTCGGTGATCCTCGCCAAGGGTTCGGCCTCGACCCACTTTGTGAAATAATCGATGGCCACTATCAAGAACTTCCGCTGTCCAGACACCGGCGGGAATGGGCCCAGGAGGTCCATCCCCCACTGGGCGAACGGCCAGGGGGCTGAGAGCTGGGAGATTGGGTTGGAGGGCTGCCGTTGCACCGTGGCGTGACGCTGGCACCGGTCGCATTTCTTCACGAAGTCGACGGCGTCTTCCTTCATCGTCTCCCAGAAGTAGCCCTGACGGAGGGCCTTGTATGCCAATGCCCTGCCCCCCACGTGGTTCCTGCAGACGCCTTCGTGAATCTCCTGGAGCACAAGCTTGGCTTCCGTGGGTCCTACGCACTTGAGGAGGGGGTAGGAGTAGGACCTTCGATACAACTGCCCGTCCATCAGGACGAACCACACGGCCTTCTTCCTGATGAGGCGAGCCGCCTCGCGGTCCTCTGGCAGGGTGCCATTGGTGATGTATGCGGCGTACTTGTCTATCCAGCTGGGTTCATGGCCGACCTGGTGGACCTCCACCGGTGCCTCGAGGCTTGGGATCTTAAGGCGCTCCACATGGGCGCGTCCCAGCATTGTGTCCGGCAGGGTCGCCAGTCGAGAGAGAGCATCCGCGCGGGCGTTCTCCCCGCGGGGGATATGGAAGACGTTGAAGCATCGGAATCTGGACGCGCCCTCCTTGACGAGCTCCAAGTATTTCGCCATTTGGGGGTCATGTGCGACGTACTCCCCGGACACCTGTCCTGCCACGAGCTGGGAATCAGTGAAAGCCTTGAGGTTGGTTATGCCCAGCTCGCGGGAGACTCTCAGTCCGGCAAGAAGTGCTTCGTACTCCGTCTGGTTATTTATCGCGGGGAATTGGAAACGGAGTGCGCATTCGGCGACGACCCCGTTGCTGTTGGCAAGGATGAGCCCAGCCCCGCTCCCGCCGGAGTTTGAGGCTCCGTCTACATGGAGGATCCAGGCATCCTCTCCGGGCTCGTCGGTGCCTATCTCCATCGACCGGCCTGAGGGGCCTTCCTCGGGCTCCTTGCCCAAGCCTGCACATTCGACCAAAAAGTCGGCTAGCACCTGTGCCTTCATGGCCGACCTCGGCCTGTACGTAATGTCAAACTCGCTGAGCTTTAGTGCCCACTTCGCCAATCATCCCGAAGTATCGGGTCGGCTGAGCACCGCTTTCAGCGGTTGATCCATCAGGACAGCGATGGGGTGCGCTTGGAAATAGGGCCTGAGACGCTAGGCAGACACTATTAGCGCAAAAACGAGTTTCTCGGGCCGAGAATACCTGAGCTCCGCGTCACGAAGAAGCTTGCTGGTATAGTACACCGGCCGCTGGACCCCCTGGCCGTCGGTTCGAACCAAGACTAAGCTGACGGCTTCCGGGTTAACCGCTAGGTAGAGGATAAGCTCCTCTCCCTCCTCGGGCCTGGACAGCAGCGGTGGCGATGCAAGCGTCTTCTTCAGCTCCTCGAAGGCCTGCTGGCATTCCTCGGTCCAAGCAAAGTCATTCATCTTCCTCAGCGCCTTGAAGAAGGGACGGCAGCAGTCCGCCGACCTGGAGATAAAACGACTGAGGGCCGCAACTCGGCCTGTCAGTTGCTGCACTTACTTCTTGGAGGCGGGCTGCTCCATATCCAGGATGGCCTGGACCTTCTCCGGGTTGGCCTCAATTCCTCTTTGGGTCACCATAAATCCTAGGAATTTCCCAGCGGAGACGCCAAAGGCGCACTTCGCCGGGTTCATCTTCATCTGATGGCGTCGGAGGTTGCCGAACGTCTCCGCCAAGTCAGCCACGTGGTCCGAATCGGGTTTGCTCATTACCAGCATGTCATCCACGTACACCTGCATATTGCGGCCTATCTGGTCTTTGAAAATTCTATTGACCAGGCGTTGGTACGTCGCCCCCGCGTTCTTGAGGCCGAATGGCATCATCCTGTAGCAAAAGGTTCCACGGTCAGTTATGAAGGCGGTGTGCTCTTTGTCCTCCGGGCTCATTCGGATCTGGTTGTATCCGGAGAAGGCGTCCATGAACGACAGGAGGCGGTGCCCCGAGGTGGTGTCGACCAGCTGGTCGATCTTTGGAAGAGGGAAGCTGTCCTTTGGGCAAGCTCGGTTGAGGTCGGTGTAGTCCACACAGATCCTCCACTTACCACTACTCTTTCTTACCATGACCACGTTTGCCAGCCAGCTGGGATACTGGACCTCCCGCACAAAACCGGCGGCGAGGAGCTTCTCCACCTCCTCGTTAATCGCCTTCTGCCTTTCCATGGCGAAGCTTCTCTTCTTCTGGCAGACCGGGCGGCAATTTGGGTCCACGTTTAGCCTGTGCACGATGACCTCGGGCGGGATGCCCGGCATGTCGGCTGCTGACCAGGCGAACACGTCAGCGTTAGCGCGGAGGAACCCCAGCAGGCGGGTTCGTTCTTCTTCAGGGAGCTGGGCCCCGACCTGCACCGTCTTCAGGGGATCCGAACCGAGGGGAAAGGTCAGCAGGCGCTCTACAGGCCCTCCCCTGGGTTCCTTCTCCCTTAGGTCGAGGTCGTCGATACCAGGGGCGAGCTCCGCGCCCCGGGCGCTCGGGATCGTCTGGAGGCAGAGCGGGACTGGCTGGGTCGTCCCCTTCATCTCCCCGAGCCCAGAAGGCGTGGGGAACTGTACCAACAATCTTCTCGTGGAGATTGTGGCATCCAGTTGGTTGAGCCCGGGACGCCCGAGAATGGCGTTGTAAAGGGAAGGGAGCCTGACGACGGTAAATGTTATTAGGACGGTCACCTGCCGGGGTAGGGATCCGGCGGTGACCGGGAGAGTGATCTCCCCCTCGACTCCCACGGAATCCCCTGTAAAACCTACTAGGGGGGTGTGCACCGATTTCAGCCGATCGGGGGACAAGTTCATCCGAGAGAAAGCATCGTAAAAAAGTATGTCAGCCGAGCTTCCACTATCCACCATGATTCGATGTACAGGATGTTTCGCGATGGTCATCTCGACCACCACGGCATCGTTGTTTACATTATCATTAGCCTCCCCCCCTCGGTAGGGATTACATTCTCCGGGTTCCCGACTTCCCTGGCTCTCTTCGCCGCCCGACCGACCCCGTGAGAGATCATGCCCACGGGCTTCTCCGTTGGGCGGTTATCGATTGCAGGGACGGGCGGTAAGGTCGCGAGCGGCTGCCCCTCCAAGGGGGCCTCGTTCTTGACGAACTTCCTGAGGTAGCCCCTCCTAATCAGCTCCTCGATCTCCCGCTTCAGGTTGCGACACTCCTCCGTGTCGTGCCCGTGCTCGCGGTGGAACTGGCAGTACTTCGATTTGTCTCGGACGGCTCTCGGGTTCTGAGGAGGAGGTCGGCGGAGGTAGCGCTCGCCCTCGATTTCCATGAGGATTTTCGTCCGAGGTGCGAGGAGAGGGGTGTATCTCCGCTCGGGAGTGGCTTCGCCCCTCGGCCTTGGATTCGGGCGAGGGTCGGCAGATGGCCCGGGCTTCCGAGCTCCCGGGTTATCTCTTGGGGGTGGCCTCTTCGGAGTCTTCCTGTCCAACTCTCGACGGGTGCGGTCGGCCTCCTCCGCTTGGATGTACTTGTGGGTGCGGAGGAGGAGCTCGGAGTACGTCCTAGGTGGCTTCTTGTCCAGGGAGTAGGTCAGGCGGGACGTCTTGAGCCCGCGCTTCAAAGCCAGCATGGCGACGGGCTCGTCCAGGCTGTAGATTTCCAGGGCTGCGATCATGAACCGGGTGATGTAGTCCCGGAGCAGCTCCTGGTCCTGCTGGCGGATGGAGAAGAGGTTGTCCACCTCTCTGGGCACCTTTCGGCAAGCGTCGAAGTGTGCCACGAACTTTCCTTCCAGCTGATGGAAGGAGCAAATGGATCCGGGCTCGAGGCGGGTGAACCAGACTCGAGCGACCTTCCGGAGGGTGGCCGGGAAGGCGATGCACAAAAGAGCGTCAGTGGCCCCCTGGACCCTCATGAGAGCTTTGTAGCTCTCCAGATGGTCCAGAGGGTCGGTGGTCCCGTCGTAGGGATCCACCTGTGGCATGCGGAACCGTTTTGGAATTGGTTCTGCCTGGATTTCTTCAGAGAAAGGGGGGCGAGAGTCGTAGCCCGTCGGGTCTGTCGACGAGTTCTGCAGGTCGGCAAATCGGCGGGCGAACTCCGCCAGCTTGCGTTCATGCTCCTCCAGGCGCCTCTCGGCCTGGCGCCTGATGGCTTTGTCGGTGGAGTCTTCCACCGAGGCTGCTAGTGAAGGGGGCGCCGATCGGCCTCGGCGCGAAGTCAGGCCTCGGTGTCGCTTGCTGCGATGCGCCGTTTCGGCCTCGTTGGTCGGGGATCGACTCTCGTGATCCTCCGAACCGGAGTAGTTTCTTTTTGCGGGAGCTTGGTGGCTCCCCCGGGGGTTGGAGACAACCCTCGGATGGGATGGCCTGCCCTGGATGGAGCGCATGCTCCCATGCTGCCCCGCGGCTCGGGCCGCGGGGGTCCCTGGCTGCGGCTGCGTGGCCAGGGATCGCTGCTGATGCTGAAGCTGCCGGACCGCTGAGGTCAAGGTCTGCAGCTGTTGGATGACGGCCGCAAGGGGTCCGTCCGTCGAGGTGGGCTGTGGTGGAAGAGGAGGGGGAGCTGGAAGCTCCCTCTCCGGGCTGTGGGCCCCTGGAGGGGAGTGAACCTCCCCCATGCGGCTGGTGGACGCCTCGCGGCCACGAGTGACCACCATCGTCAGAGAGCGCGACACCTGCAGAAAGCTGGCCCCCGCTTGGGTTTGGTGTCCTGCTGCCCCTACCTGGTGCGCCAATCTGTTACCGCTCTCGCCGCCGCGCCCGTGGCTCCGGTCCGTGGATCCTTCCTGACCGCCTGGCGAGGGAGCCTCTCCGGCTGCTGCGAACCTACAAGAAGGGGTTAAGAGACCCTGGCCGGGGATCCCGGCGAGGGAGCTCCGACGGTCAAGTCAGTAGGCGACGAGAAGGAACAGACTCTTCAGACCGGTCCCCCCGAGAGGGTTCCAGACTTAGAGAGTTTACTGGTGAGAGAGTCGCTCCGGGGACCAGAACCTCGGCCGGGCCTGCCTGCCGAGCTCACGCCAAATGATCCCCTCTCGGGATCTCTGGTTTCACTCTCGGAGCGAGGCCTTTTGCCACTACTTCTTCCTTGTCCCCAGGCTTGTTGCTTACCTTGTCGTCTCCAGATCCCTCCCTCTTTATCTCCTTTCGTCGTGCACTTGTCTTCTCCTCCTGGGAGGCTCCCCTCCCCCGTCTTTTTCTCTTTTCCCTTTTCGGCGAGGTGGGCCAGGCAACTTTCCGACCTCGTTCGCCGAACCCAACGGGGAAAAGGCAAAGACAGAAAAAGGGGGGGGGGGGGGGGGGGGCGCTGGTAAGGCGGCCGGTCAGACTTCGGGCCCAGTGAGAGCGCTCTCTTTCCCAAGCATGGGCGACATCCGTCTATGGGGCCTGTCTTGTCAGAATCGCGCCTCTCGGCTGTGGGACTTGTCAGGCCGAGGCAAATGGTGTTCCGCGTGCCGCCGCCCTCCGTACGGGATGCCGTTTGGGATTCGTACGGCCCGAGGGATGGCCTCTGGGCCTGCACCTCCTTCCCTGTGGCCTTCTCCGTACGGGCGGCCTGAACTCGACCGAGTTGGACCCGTCTCCGGGGGCCACCTGGCGAAGAGCGAAGGATCGGCCGACCTTGGCCCAGGTGGACCCCTCCTGGGTGGACACCTGGCGAGGTGGCAGGAGGTCGCCTGGCTTCGGCCGAGGTGGGCCCGTCTCCGGGGGCCACCTGGCGAAGAGCGAAGGATCGGCCGACCTCGGCCCAGGTGGACCCCTCCTGGGTGGACACCTGGCGAGGTGGCAGGAGGTTGCCTGGCTTCGGCCAAGGTGGGCCCGTCTCCGGGGGCCACCTGGCGAAGAGCGAAGGATCGGCCGACCTCGGCCCAGGTGGACCCCTCCTGGGTGGACACCTGGCGAGGTGGCAGGAGGTCGCCTGGCTTCGACCGAGGTGGGCCCGTCTCTGGGGGCCACCTGGCGAAGGATCGAAGGATCGGCCGACCTCGGCCCAGGTGGACCCCTCCTGGGTGGACACCTGGCGAGGTGGCAGGAGGTCGCCTGGCTTCGGCCGAGGTGGGCCCGCCTCCGGGGGACCACCTGGCGAAGGAGCGAAGGATCGGCCGACCTCGGCTCAGGTGGACCCCTCCTGGGTGGATACCTGGCGAGGTGGCAGGAGGTCACCTGGCTTCGGCCGAGGTGGGCCCGCCTCCGGGGGGCCACCTGGCGAAGGAGCGAAGGATCGGCCGACCTCGGCCCAGGTGGACCCCTCCTGGGTGGACACCTGGCGAGGTGGCAGGAGGTCGCCTGGGTTTGGCCGACCTCACTTGGGCGGACCCCTCCGGGTTTGAGCGCCAACGAGGTGGTAGAGGAACTCCGAGTCGAGCTCGACCTCGGCGAGGGCAGTTTGCCTTAGAAAGTCGTCGGTGGTGCGGTCTTGCCGAACCTGGTCTTGAAGACGTGGCGCTGACTCGGCCGGATAAACCTCCACGTGGCTCAATCGCATTCGACGGTATCTGAGCCTCGCCACGTCACTGTTACGGCCGTAACAATGGTGTTAGAGAAAATAAAAGAATCTTTTTCTATTACAGCAATACCTAGAGATGTTCCACATTAAATTATTTATCTTGAGGCTGTGGAACATCAACAAGAGATTGATAAACCACCTCTTGAACAGCCTATCAAAGAACCTGACCTAATTAGAAAAATCATAATAATACTGAACCTGGAGTATTACGGAGATCTGCTAGAATTAGGAGATCGGCTATTCCAAATGATTACATTATTTACTTACAAGAATGTGATTATGATATTAGAATTAAGGATTATATGGTTTTATTTAAAGATGCCATGAATAGTAATAAATTTGAACTTTGGTTATATGCCATGAAAGATGAGATAGAATCTATGAATAAAAATCAAATCTAGGAACTTGTCGAATTATCTAAAAAGTTTAAGCCCGTTGATTGTGAGTAGATTTTTAAAACCAAACGAGACTTCCAAGGTAATATCGAAAGATATAAGGCTAGACTTGTAGCAGAGGAATTCACTCAAAAAGAGGGCATCAATTATTTTGAAATATTTTTACTAGTTTCTGGAAATAATTCATTTAGAATTATTATGGCATTAGTAGCTTATTTTGCTTTAAAGCTATATCAAATGGATATCAAGACTGCATTCTTGAATGGAGATTTACAAGAAGAGGTGTATATGGAATAGCTAAAAGGGTTTTCAATACAAAAAAATAAAAGGATAGTATATAATTTTAAAAAATCTATATATGGTCTTAAACAAGCTTTCAGGTAATGATACTTAAAGTTTAATGATATCATTGCATCCTTCGGATTTAAGAAAAATATTACTGATTAATATATATATCTGAAGATGAGTGGAAGTAAGTTTATATTTTTAGTTCTATATATGGATAATATTTTACTAGCCTGCAGTGATTTGGATTTCTTATATGAAGCTAAAAAATTTATTTTCGAACATTTTGATATGAAAGATACGAAAGACGCTTCTTATATTCTTGGTATAAAAATCCATCGTAATAGAAATAAGTGATTGCTTGGTTTATCTCAAAAATTTATATTACTAGTGTTGCTACCAAGATCGCCGTGGCCCGTAGCTGTTGCCGGTGCCGGAGTACTCTCCCTTCACTGCCTTGCAGTCCTCTGGTCCTGAACCTGCGAAACAGGGATTAGTGACCCGGGCCGGGGTTTCCGGCGGGGCACTCCGATGGTCAAGTCAGTGATGATCCAGTGGAACAGATCCTCCTGATCGAGCCCCTCTTGATGGACTCCACGCTAAGAGGAGTAAATGGTGTGAGAATGAAGACGAAAACATAACAGGAAGAGAATAACGACGGGGACAGAGGGATTCCCTGTTCTACCGCCTCTCCTTGTTTCCCTCGTTTTCCTTCAGTCATGGTGGTGGTGGTGCTTTGCCCTCTTGATTGAGCTTGCACTTGTGTTGGTATTGGTATTGTGTTACCTTCCAAGGGTGTCGATTGTTCTTTGTAGCCGAAAAATGGCCGTTGGACGCTTGCCTCAGGATCCTCGCTAGGCTGGCAGGCGCATGTGGCGGGATTCCGTGCCGTGGACGGGACATCTTTCTTGACATACGGTAGGGAAAGCTTCCATTTGTTCTGACATCCTCTTCGGTCATCCCATTCTGGAAAGCTTGGCAGAGCCTCGATCCGAGAGTCGCCGCCCCAGGGATTCGTGCTCTCTGACTGGCCCATCCTCCTGGAAGTACGGGCGGACAGGCAGTTATGGCGGTATGGGGGGCGCCGCCCCGTAGTCCTTGGGCGGTTCGCCAGCATCCTGGGATGACAGGGCTTGCTCCGACCTAGACGCTCCGAGCTTGCGGGGTCACCTCGGTGGAGGATGGCAGAGTGCGGGCCCGGTCCAGAGGGCTCGTGCTCAGAGAGGCTCCACGTAGCGAAGGAGGGCTGAGCTCGACTCTGACCACAGGGCTCAACCTCTGAGGGTCTCGCTCTGGAGGGCAGGGTGCGGGCCCAGTCCAGAGGGCTCGTGCTCGGAAAGACTCCACGTGGCGGAGGAGGCTGAGCTCGACTCCGACCACAGGGCTCAACCTCCGAGGGTCTCACTCTGGAGGGCAGGGTGCGGGCCCGATCTAGAGGACTCGCGCTCGGAAAGGCTCCACGTGGCGGAGGAGGGCTGAGCTCTACTCCGACCACAAGGCTCAACCTCCGAGAGTCTCGCTCTGGAGGGCAGGGTGCGGGCCCGGTCCAGAGGGCTCACGCTCGGAGAGGCTACACGTGGCGGAAGAGGGCTGAGCTTGACTCTGACCACAGGGCTCAACCTCTGAGGGTCTCGCTCTGGAGGCCAGAGCGCAACTCCGGCCTAGGCATCCCGAGCTCGCAGGTCCGACCTGGCGGAAGATGGAGCTCGGCTCATCATCTCGAGGGAGCTCAGCTCAACTTGGCAGAGCGGTTCGGGCTGGAGAGTTGACTTGGCATCCAACGTGGTGACCTCCTTTGACATGGCGCATGTCAGCTCCCGTACGTTAGCGGTCTCGCGACATCAACTACGATCCTAGAAAGATTTGGAATGTCAAGCTACTGATCAGTAAAGTGCCAATTATTAAAGATGATAAATTCAGTAAATTTCAATATCCCAAGAATGAGATTGAGAAAAATCAGATGAAAGACATATCTTATGCATATGCAGTGAATAGTCTGATATATACTCAAATATGTACTCGTCCTGATATTAGTTTTGCTGTAGGAATACTTGGTAGATATTAAAGTGATCCAGGTATGGACCATTGGAAGGCTGCTAAGAAAATGATGTGATATCTTCGTGGAACTAAAAACTACATGCTCACTTATAGAATGACCAATCAGTTGAAGGTGATTAGTTATTCAGATACAAATTATACCGATTGTCTTAATAGCAGGAAGTCTATATTTTTATGTTGGATGATGGAGCAATCTCATGAAAGAGTGTAAAACAGCACATTACTAACTGCTCTACTATGAAAGCTGAAATATAAGTTGCTATGAGACTTTTTCGCGTGCTTTGTGGTTGAAAAAATTTATCTCAAGAATAATAATTATAGATTCTATTTCCAAGCCACTAAGAATTTATTATGACAATTCTGCTGCAGTTTCATTCTCCAACAGTGACAAAATTATTAATGCAAACAAGTACATTGATATTAAATATCTTGCAGTAAATGAGAGAATTAGTAGTCATCGAGTATATATTGATTTTATTGGTACTGCTTATATGTTAACTGATCCATTAACTAAAAATTTAATGTCCAAAGTTTTTGAAGGATATGTAAAATTTATGAATATTTATCATTGGGATATTTAATTTATAATAGATACTTATTTGAGATCTCTTAATAGTTTATTGACTACTATTACTTCTATTCAATTATTATTTGTATACATTATGGTTGACTTTTGTCAAAATTAAAATAAACATAAGGATTATTTATATAATATTATAGTGGAATCATTATGATAGGCATTATGATTTTGATAGCCTATATACTCCAGTATATAAGACTAGATTAAATGAGAATTATTGATGTCATGATACATAAAAAGAAGTATATCAATCGAGATGTATAACCATCATTATCTGTATCAATGATTTTCTACTTAATTAAAGTATAAATGATTGATTAAGGAATAGACAATTGTATAATTTTTTTAAAAATAAATGTACTCGTTGGATCAATTTTAAAATTTAATTCAGTACTATTATTTTATTTTAAAATTAATTTTTTTTATCAAAAATTATTTTTTAAATAATAATATAGGTCAAAGGAGAGAATGTTAGATTTAAAATTTAATATGCAACCTAATTATCATCTTATTGTGTTCAAATTTGAATCAATCATATATACTAGATCAGAATCCAACTGATTAAAAAATAACTATTAATTAACCCAACAAAACTAGAATGAAACTCTAACTAAGATTTTAATCTTCTACTAGAAGAGATATATGCAGCTATAAATATAAAGATTATTTGGTCCCTTTCTCCAACTCTCATAATAGCGGTGAATGATTCTCCATTCTCCATAAAAGAAAAGAGGGTGAAAAAAGAAAAGACCAATCATCTCGCGATCAAGAAGGGATATCTCAAGGATTGCGCGATCTATAGACCGTAACAATAATTGAAAATATGTCTTCCGTAATTTATGATTTTGTATTTATATAAAAACACGATCTATGTATAAAGGATTAAAAGTTTTCGCAACAAGCATTAGCAAAATTGCAACAGCACGGATATTCCCCTTCACATTCTAGAAAACCTTGGAAATTAACATGACAGTTAATACTCTATAATAAGGATTTGATCGCTTCATGTTAACAATAAGACAAACAAAATTTGTAAGAATTACATTTGACATATCTAAAATTCAGTAACAGCTACACCACGCAGCTTTTATTTCAGGAAACGAGCCACGAAAGCTTTTGACAAATAGTCACATTGAATCTTTTCTAAAGAACATTAATTTTGTAATAACTCGATAGCGTCGGATATACTTCTCGCATAATAATCAGGGTGGATGCTATTTGAAGGACTCTGAAGTTCCGATAAAGTAGTCACACCTGCAGTTATGATGTGTTTGAAGAGAAATCAGTTATTAAGAGTTAATTCTATCATCTCAACCATGCTAGACTGATAACTTGCATAAATTACTACAAAGAGATGATCAAGGCATATTATACGTGATTGAAGCAGACCTGAGAGAACAAGAAGGGTCTTGCAACCAGCATTTTGCCCAAAAAGTATATCCGTGTCCAATCTGTCACCAACCATGCACATTTTAGAAGTATCAAACTGGAACCTGCCATGCAAATACAAGAAAAAAAGGTGGGCATCAAAGATGGGCATTCCCTCGCAAAAAATGTCAATCATGCAGCCTAAATCCCTCCATATAATTAAATATTTTACATCTGCTCATATATATCTTTTTAAACACATGTAAAAACGGTAACACAATGCTAATAGACAGCGTATATCACACAAGGTATATGCTATTACTGATACTATACCTACAGGCCAGCAATCAATGGCAGCTTATAGTAAGACTAATACATTTTGCTTTGCAAATATGTTGTATACCTCTCTAACAGAAAATCCATCACGAAGGTTGATGGCTTCCCGACAACAATAGGTTCTCGCTGTGTTGATCCACATATTGCAGCAACCATGCATCCTGCACCTGTACCCATACTAAAATAAATCTCATGGAAATGAGCCCCTGACAAATATATAAACATGAAAATTGAAGCCCGTAAAAAACCTGGCCACTCTTGCAAGTCCGTAAAGTGACCAACAGCATCGCGGTTGGTGGCAATGAAAAGGCACCCAGGATTCTCACGAATGCACAGAGTTGCATACCTGCCATATAAAATATTTGATATTTTTATTAAGCTTGTAAAAAAGTAAGTGCTAGAAATAAAGAAATGGTAAAGATAAAAACAGGCACTCTTTATGTTTATAATCAGGCCATGTGAAAAAAAAAAAAAAAAACGGCAATGCAAATCTTAAACTAGCAAGAACCATCTTGCCTAATATGAAATGTCTTGCAGACTACCATCCATCCAACTGTGCCTCACATGGCAATACGTCAAGTCTCCCTAAATTTTGAATGCGATTATAATGTGATTCAGATCAACTGTTCCTTACAAATAAAATAATTGGAATGATCAACAAGGTCCATGCAAGTATTAGATAAAAAGCTACTTATAAACTTAATATCGGTTCATCTAACAGTGAAAATCTCATATTGAAATTAATTCGAAAGCTCGTAATAATTAAATAATTGCTTCGTACTTCTTTTTGCTTATTTCTAGCAAGGATATTATAATCATCAAGGATTCTTTTTGAGTAACAAAATAAATAGAATGGTTGCTATTCTCTGTACTTCTTGATTCAGTGAAAAAGCTTCTCCTGACATTAGCATACAGTATTTGTATGCAAACTTTTTTTGTACTATTAACACTCATGAACAAGAGCAGCTAGTGTCGCAGAGAAATGGATAAAAGCTTCTTGCTTATCTCATTTCTAGTATTGCATGACATGGCAAACATTATAATAAGCTTTGACTAAGCCAATAAGGTATAATATTTGTATTACTTAATTTCCTAATCAGAACATCTGCATTTATTTTAAGTACTCTGCATATATTATTAGGAAAGTCATAAGAATCATCTCAATTTGTACTCAAGCACTTTTGACTTTTGCTAACACTAGAGAGAGAGAGAAAGGATGAAGTGCTTTACTGGAGTTTGTAAAAGTTGATGTACTGATCAAGTCCAACAACAACAGCTCCAACCTAGAAGAAAAAATTTTCAAATCTGTATCATATTACCATTCTAAAGCATCTAAGTTATATATATCTTAGCTGCTTCTTTCATAATGCAGAACAATATCCATTATCTACACATCACAAATACTGGAAAGAAAATGATCATGATTTTTACACTTTTGTCATGTTCAAACCACAAATTTGACTTTAACTGTATGTTCTTCTTGCCATCTTCCTGCACAGCAGAGTTTATCAACTTAGAAGGAAAAAGAAACCTAGAATATATGTGTATTAAAATCTAATTTGGATGAAAATCTGGTGGAAAAGTATGCATGAGAAATTTTGCAGCAATAACGATATTAAATGTTTCTTAGAAATGCAAATTCAGATGCCACATAAATAAGGAATGGTAGCTAGCCTTTGGAAGCTGCAAACTTGAATCAAGGGAACTCTGATATATTATGTTAGTGGTATATTGCAACAAGATAGCTTGTTTGGAAAAAGATCTATAATTACATGGAAAATCTTTGAGAAATGCCTTTTCTCAAGTTAGCTAGGATCCAAAGAAACAATGCTTTAATAAGATGAGGAAGAAATATAAAAACATTATCAAATGAACGGAGTTCTTTCACTTCTGAAAATAATCAGGTATGTGATAGGAAAGTGGTAAGTAAAAGATCCAAGGTAACTATGCCTTACAGGACCACCTAAGCAAGTAAAACCAGCTAGTTCAAGTTCTTCCAATATGCCTTCCTCACCGACAACATAAACCTGAAAAGGAAGCATGACAGAGTAATAAGTGGCTGACAGTGTTTCAGAACAAATTGTCACAATAGAAACAGAGTTAACAATAAAACAAGTTGTGTGATCATATTGATGAACTCTACAGTATTAAGTACTGACAAGGACAACTATAAAGTGTAAACTTAAAAATAGCTTAACCTGCATAACAGTAAGTTAAAATTTTGGGATTGTTCAAGTAAGAATTAATTAACTGTATCTTCAGATAAAAGGCCGCCTATCATGCTTAGGCTAGCATAGAAGTCTGGCATGAAAATGCTACAAAGAGAAAAGGGCTATCCACACCAGCAAAACAATTTTTTCTTGGTTGACAATGAAACAGGCAATTGAAATGCCAGGTGTAGTTTAAAAGATTGAAGTCAAAATTTCAACTTAAGTTCAGATTTTTGCACTTGACATTTTTATGCTCTGATCTTATTATTAAACCAAAGTTGTCATTTGAAATGCCAGTGGTTAATTCTTTTTTTGTTTTTTTGGTGAAACACATCAAGGAAAATTAGCACAAGCTTGGTCAGTAAGGTTGTGGAGCCCTTTACAGAATGAAAGCTAAAAGCCTTCCTTTGTTTCAGCAAAGGACAGTATGAAAAGGGTCCTTCTGTAACTTGACTCTTCGGCAGGACAGCAACTAGATATGTGCAATGCATGTTTGAGAAAAAAAATAAATATAAATTTTAGATTATATTCTATATAACTTTTAAAGAGAATAATGAGACCATTTTATATTTTTCCTTTGTTATCACCCTAAAAAAGGGTGATTAGAATTCAACTTATTCTTTCATTTTCTTTACACAAGCTACAACTCATATTTATTTGATTTTTTTAAAATAATCAAATTTATTTAAATAGAAATTAGTTATATATTCTAAAAGAGGTGGAAAGCATTTTTGGAAGAAGAAATGATGAATTGGAGTATTCCTCAAATTCAAAATTGTTGTTTATACATACATATAGATTAGCATCCTGCCTCCCTCTTTTTATTTATACTTTTCTTTTCATTATCTCCATGACTTGGGTGGGTAAACTCCTCCCCTTTCTCATCAATACATGGATAATATACGTATAAATGTATATGTATCAAATTAATCTCCAATTCTCCATAATATGTACAACCGGGCAAAATTTAGCAAGTTAATGTCAATGCCGAAAATTTGCTCACTTCTGACCCACAACATATTTCTATCGTAACAAAATAATTGGTACTCCAACAAAATGACCTAAAAAAAGGGTAAATAAATAGATCAGGAACAGAAAGACAGGCCAGATTCAGCAAAAGATCCTACCTTTTTATCTTTTGGAAAGTTTTTCAACTTCAAAAACATTGCTGCTGCAAATGACGACGAGAAGATCTCATCCTGCAAACAACAAGATGGAACTACGGTCAAACAAGTCATCACCAGGCATTCTATATATCCTTAATCATCATAAGAAAGAACCTCGCAGAACAGCACCTCCCTAACATCAAGCCCGAGAGCGGTGAACTTCTTAGCGTACTGCTTCCTCGACTTCCTCGAGTTGTTCGTCACAAAAACCAGCTTCTTCCCCTGCCCAAACCAAATAAAACTCAAATCTCCACACAACCCAATTCCAGGTACGAATCAAACAGCAACACCATTTTTTTTTCCCGTTGAAACCAAATTCATGATACGGATCTGAAAAACAAAAACGAAGGGAGATGGGGGATTACCATTGAGCGGAGAGCTTGCAACGCCTCGGAAACTCCTTCGATAAGCTTATCGCCCTTCCAGATGACTCCTGAGGAAATCCAAAAAACATGGATGGATTCAGAAACCAGAAGGAGAGGGAAGGGCAAGGAATCGAAGGGAAGAGGTGAAGAACAGACCGTCGCAGTCGAAGATGAAGGCGTCGATGGATTCGACGAGGGATCTCGCGGTTTGAGGTGAGAGGGGTCTGACCCGATTAGCCATCAGCGCTTCTCCTCCCCTTCGTACCTCGGACTCGCCTTGCGCTTCTCCGGCCGCCATCAGAAGAATGGGATGGCAGCTTTGCTCTCGGGAGAGCCGTAGGCCGACCACCCACAGCGTATAGGCGAGTAAAATGCTAAAATGGCGAAATCGCTGCCTGCCACATTTACAATCGAACCGCGCAACGTGCGTCTCCATTGGATTTGGTCGGCTGAGGAGGACTGCTTGGTAATTTTCAACATGGCCACGGGAGGTATGTGACTATATATAAATATTCCGTTGGCGCGTTAGTTTTCCCATGCAATACAATTGGAATGGAGATCTTCGTTTTATCAAATGTGTTGGCCCCACAGCATTGCACGTAGTTTAAGCAGAACAAGATGCCCATTTTTGGTATCTAATATTGTTACCGCTAAGATCATCATAATTTATAGCTTCAATATGTATCATAAATATATCGAGTTTTCATGGGATGTGTTACAGCCGTGACAGTGACGTGGCCAGGCTCAGGTATCGTCGAATACGAGCGAGCCATGTGTATGTTTTCCCGGCCTAGTCAGCGCCACATCCTCAAAATCAGGATCGGCAAGACTACACCGCACGACGACTGTCTAAAGCAAACCGTCCTCGCCGAGGTCGAGCTCGGCTCGGAGTTCCTCTACCACCTCATTGGCGCCCGGGCCCGGAGGGGTCCGCTTAAGTGAGGTCGGCCAAGGTCGGGCGATTCCTTGCCGCCTCGCCAAGTGTCCACCCAGGAGGGGTCCACCGAAGCCGAGGTCGGCTGACTCTCCGCCCTTCGCCAGGTGGCCGCCCGGAGACGGGCCCGCCTCGGCCGAAGCCAGGCGACCTCCTGCCACCTCGCCAGGTGTCCACCCAAGAGGGGTCCACCTAAGCCGAGGTCGGCTGATCCTTCGCCCTTCGCCAGGTGGCCACCCAGAGACGGGCCCACCTCGGCCGAAGACAGGCGAACTCCTGCCATCTCGCCAGGTGTCCACCCAGGAGGGGTCCACCTAAGCCGAGGTCGGCTGATCCTTCGCCCTTCGCCAGGTGGCCACCCGGAGACGGGCCCACCTCGGCCGAAGCCAGGGCAACCTCCTGCCACCTCGCCAGGTGTCCACCCAGGAGGGGTCCACCTAAGCCAAGGTCGGCTGATCCTTCGCCCTTCGCCAGGTGGCCACCCGGAGACGGGCCCACCTCGGCCGAAGCCAGGCGACCTCCTGCCATCTCGCCAGGTGTCCACCCAGGAGGGGTCCACCTAAGCCAAGGTCGACTGATCCCTCGCCCCTCGCCAGTTGGCCCCCAGAGACGGGCCCAACTCGGCCGAGGTCAGACCGCTCGTACGGCGAGGGCCCTGGAGAGAGAGACGGGCCCCGAGGCCATCCCTCGGGCCGTACGAATCCCAGACGGCGTCCTGTACGGAGGGCGGCGGCACGCGGAACATCACTAGCATCGGCCCGACAGGTCCCGCAGCCGAGAGACGCAACCCTGACGACACAGGCCCCATAGATAGATGGCGCCCACGCTTGGGGAAGAGGGCGCTCTCACTGGGCCCGAGGCCTGACCGGCCGCCCTGCCAGCGCCGCCCTCCCCTCTTTCTCTTCTGTCTTTGCCTTTCCCATGCTGGGCCCGGCGGACGAGGTCGGAAAGCCGCCTGGCACCCTTCACCGAAAAGGGAAAAGAGAAGAGGACGGGGGAGGGGAGTTTCCGAGACGGAAAAAGACAAATGCGCGACGGAAGGGGATAAAGAAGGAAGAATCTGGGGACGACGAGGTAAGCCAATTAACCTGGGGACAAGGAGGAAGCACCGGCACAAGGCCTTGCTCCGAGGGAGAAACCAGAAATCCCGAGAGGAGAACACTGGGCGTGAGCTCGGCAAGGAGGCCCAGCCGAGATTCTGGTCCCCAGAGCGTTTCCTTCACCAGTTAACTCTCTAAGTCTGGAACCCTTTAGAGGGTCCGGCTGGAGAGTCTGTTCCTTCTCGTCGTCTACTGACTTGACCGTCGAAGCTCCCTCGCCGGGATCCCCGGCCAGGGTCCTCTAACCCCTTTGTTGCAGGTTCTCCGCGGGAAGGAAGGCTCCCTCACCGGGCGGTCAGGAAGGATCGTCTGATCCGAGGCACGGGCGCGGCGGCGAGAGCGGCAACAGGATGCTTGTCTCTTTCTTTTCTGGCTGGCTCCTTGATCCGGTCATTTTGTAAAAAAGAGGAGACTCGGACCAGAAATTATGGCGGGAACACTCCGACGATCAAATCAGATGGGACGATCAAGGAGAATAGAACCACTGCGATGGTGAGCTTAGGGAACTCTCAACGTAGAGGGTAAAAGATAGAATTGAGGTAGAAAGAACGAGCGTGGATGGGAGCGGAGAGCTTGGAAGGGTCCGCTGGAGGTCCCTTGCTCGCTCCCTTTCTCCTTTGTTGGTTTCTTGTTTTCTTTTCTCCCTTACCTTCTTCCATTCCTCTCTCTGACCTTATGCATGTGGGGTGGCCCAAAAAAAGTATGGGGCTTTGTCCAGGTATCCCTTTTCGTGTGCCCTCTCTGGGAGGAGTTTATCATTGCCTGCTGCCTTCCCCATGTCCGACCAGTCCTTAGGAGGAAACCTTTCTATTGGAGGTGTACGCCAGCATGGTCCAGGTCTTGTCCTTCTGGTGGTATGGTTCCCCGTGGAAGGGGCGGGCATCATGTGGCTGAGCCCCCTGCCATGGTGAGACATTTCCATTCCTGGAGGGATCATTCGGACATCACAGGGCCTTGGGGCTTTAATGGAACATTCCTCTCAAGGGAGGTTCAGGTAGCATGTCGTGGGGTTTGAAGCTCCCGGTTGCACAGTCATCGACGTGGCAGCATGTTATAAGGCCTAGAACTTGACGGGTCGCACGTCGCTCAGGGTATGGGGGTGGTGTGTTACAGAATTTGAATTCATGGCAAGACATGTGCCATCCTCCAGAGGTTGCAGGCGATCGGTAACCTCCTAGCCATGATTTGAATTCTTGTTGACCCTTCTTTTACCGCCAGTGAGAACTTTTTGGCCCCCGTAAGGCAAACGAAACGGGGAGAGGCTCGCCTTGGCAGCATGAGCACGACCTTGACTAGGAGTTGACCTCAGACGGAGGGCTCGCCTTATAAGCACGACCTCGACCGGGAGCTGACCTCGGCAGGAGGGCTCGCCTTGGCAGCATGAGCACGACACTAGCCGGGAGTGGCCTCAAACAGAGGGCTCACCTTATGAGCACAACCCTGGCTGGGAGCTGATCTCGGCAGGAGGGCTCGCCTTGGCAACATGAGCACGACCTCGATCGAAAGCTGGCCTCAGACGGAGGGCTCGCCTTATGAGCATGAGCATGACCCCGACTAGAAGCTGATCTCAGATGGAGGGCTCGCCTTATGAGCATGACCCCGGCTGGGAGCTAACCTCGATAGGAGGGCTCACCTCGGCAACATGAGCACAACCCCGACCGGGAGCTAACCTCAGACAGAGGGCTCGCCTTGGTTCTTTGGTTTGGCCACCGCACCCTAGTGGTGGACTCTTTATCAGCGAGGCCGCTAGCAGAGGCTCCACATCAACGGATGTGCCACATCAGATGCCCCCTACCCCCGAGCCCAAAGGACGAAGCATCGCTAGGGGTGAAGGGAGTAACGACCATGCAGACGTGGAGGGGCACGCCCCTTGTGCCATTAATGCCTCGAGCACCCGCATCCCGAAGATCGTGCTCTTATACTAATGAAGTGATGCTATGCTCGGTCCTCCAAGAGGAAGATCATGAATGTTTCATTTGGATCAACGATAGTCCTTGATACGAAGCGTCAGAGTCTCCTAGTTGGTCAAGGAGTTGAAGTGTCGCATGCCTTTGATGGTCACGAGGCGATGGTGGGTGGCGGACTTTATTGTGAGGGACCTATCTCCTTGCCTTTTTAAAGGACCCTCAGGTGCGAGAGGCCAAGCTTCTGTAGAGTCTCCTTCCTTCTCCCCTAGCCCCCTTCTTCCTGCTTCTTTCTCGCCGAGTGTCAATGAGGCGGATGCATCGCCCAGACATGGGGCGGGACAAATTTTGGGCCTAGGCTACCTGGTACCAAGAGCTTGCGGGCCAAATAATGACCATTCAGGAAGCGCCGGCCAGGGTTACAGGCCAGAAAACGACCCTTTAGGAGGGGCCAACCGGCATCCCGATGAGGATATCTGGTCTTGGAGAAGGAACCCGCTGAGCTCAACACCACCCCCAGGAGAAAAGAGGGGAAGGGGGATGCGGTCGTGGTCGTTATGGAGAAGGCCGCGACCGCCATGGCACTGATGGAGGTGGCCTAACAAGAAGCCGTCGAAGCTGCCCTTGGAATCACAAGATCGGTGACCTCCAAGGATTAGATAGCTGATGCGGCGCTGGATCCTCGCTATGGGGGATCCAGGAGGAGAAGAGTGCCCACCTTCTCAGGCAGAATAAACTGGAATGTCTCCGACCAATCCTTCCTGTACCTTTGGTGCTCGGAAAAGGTGCGCTCTGGAGCAGGATAACCCCGATGCTGAGGGAGCACCGGGCTCGGAGGTAGAGTCTAGAGCCGGAGAGGACCTGTCCATTGGTCGGGTGAAGAGCGGCGAGGGTGTTTCAAGCTTTTTTCTTTTCATTTTGTAACTGAACCTTTGAAAGACTCCTCGGCCAGTCGAGGGTCTTCACAGTGTAAGAGACTTTTGATCAATGAAAATTTCTCTTCCCTTACCTCTCGCGCGTCCTTCTTTCCCTTGTAACTTGGATTTTTGAAGGGTTTCCTGGCCTGTCGGGAACCTTCATAGGATGTAAGAGAAGACTTAGCAATGAAAAGATTCCTTTCTTTATGGCTATTGTTCTTCTCCCTTTCTTCTCTCTCTCTCTCTCTCTCTCTCTCTCTCTCTCTCTCTCTCTCTCTCTCTCTCTCTCTCTTTTAGGACTTTGAAGGAACCCTTTAAGGTATTCAAAAGACTTAGCTTTGATCAAAACATCTATCCTGGACTTCGTTCTTCGCTTAGTTGCTCCTCCCTTTCGCATGGAAAGCGAATGAACTTCGGGGCCATTGAACATGCAGGCATGTCTCTCCCAGGCCTTAGTCGCTCCAGGTGAGCATCGGGACCTTAGGACTGGCATCAAAATTTCTAGGGGCGTCTCGTCCCCGTCCCTCTGACTTTGAGTGCGAGGCTTCATAAGTTTCCCGGCGTGAGGTGCCAAACTGCAAGTCAAGCAATAGACGACGGGACTCCTTGGTCTTCCGATGAACATCTCCGAACTATGAGTAAGGCAGTAGACACGAGGCCTCTGGAGTTTTCCAGCTTGAGGTACCGGACTATGAGTCAAGCGGTAGATGGCGGGTTGCCCTGCCGTCACCTCCGGACTGTGAGCACAGCGAGGAGTGCGGCCCTAATGGGGGGCTCAACTTGAATGTGCCGAACTGTGAGTCAAGCGGTAGATAACAGGTTGCATTGCTGCCACCTCCGGACTGTGAGCACAACGAGGAGTGCGGGCCTTTTGGAGGAACCCAGCTTGAAGGTACCGAACTATGAGTCAAGTAGTAGATGGCAGGTTGCTCTGCCGCCACCTCCAGACTGTGAGCATGGCAAGGAGTGCGGGCCTTTTTGGGGGACCCGACTTGAAGGTGCCGAAGTCAGGCGATAGATGGCGGGTTGTCTTGCTATCACTTCCAGACCATGAGCACGACGAGGAGTGCGGGCCTTTTGAGAGGACCCGGCTTGAAGGTGCCGAACTGTGAGTCAAGCGGTAGATGGTGGGTTGCCCTGCCACCACCTCCGGACCGTGAGCACGGCGAGGAGTGCGGGCCTTTTGGGGGACTTGGCTTGAAGGTGTCGAACTGTGAGTCAGGCAGTAGATGGTGGGTTGCCCTGCCGCCACCTCCGAACCGTAAGCATGACGAGGAGTGCGGGCCTTTTGGGGGAACCTGGCTTGAAGGTGCCGAACTGTGAGTCAGGCGATAGATGGCGGGTTACCCTGCCACCACCTCCGAACTTTGAGCACGACGAGGAGTGCGGGCCTTTTAGGGGAACCTAGCTTGAAGGTGCCGAACTGTGAGTCAAGCGACAGATGGTGGGTTGCCCTGTCGCCACCTCCAGACTGTGAGCACGACGAAGAGTGTGGGCCTTTTGGGAGAACCCAGCTTGAAGGTGCCAAATTATGAGTCAGGCGATAGATGGCGGGTTGCCCTGTCGCCACCTTTGGACTATGAGCACGGCGAGGAGTGTAGGCCTTTTAGGGGGACCCAACTTGAAGGTGCCAAACTGTGAGTCAGGTGGTAGATGGTGGGTTGCCCTGTCGCCACTGCCGAACTGTGAGCACGGCGAGGAGTGTGGGCCTGCTGGAGGGCCCCGGCTTGAAGGGGCTGAATTGTGAGTCAGGAGGTGATGGCGGGTTGCCCTGCCACCACCTTCGGACCGTGAGCACGGCGAGAAGTGCGGGCCTTTTGGGGGGACCCGGCTTGAAGGTGCCGAACTATGAGTCAGGCGGTAGATGGTGGGTTGCCCTGCCACCACCTTCGGATCGTGAGCACGACGAGAAGTGTGGGCCTTTTGGGGGGACCCGGCTTGAAGGTACCGAACTGTGAGTCAAGCGATAGATGGCGGGTTGCCCTGCCGCCCCCTCCAGACTGTGAGCACGGCGAGGAGTGCGAGCCTTTTGAGGGGACCCAGCTCGAAGGTGCCTAACTGTGAGTCAGGCGGTAGATGGCGGGTTGCCTTGCCGCCACCTCTGAATTATGAGCACGGCGAGGAGTGCGGGCCTTTTGGAGAGACCTGGCTTGAAGGTACCGATTTGTAAGTCAGGCGATAGATGACGGGTTGCCCTGCCACCACCTCCGGACCGTGAGCACGGCAAGGAGTGTGGGCCTTTTATGGGGACCCGGTTTGAAGGTGCCGAACTATGAGTCAAGAGGTAGATGGCGGGTTGCCCTGCCGCCACCTCCGGACTATGAGCACGGCGAGGTGTGCGGGCCTGCTAGGGGGCCCGGCTTGAAGGGCGTCGAACTGTGAGTCAAGCAATAGATGGTGGGTTACCCTGCCGCCACCTCCAGACTGTGAGCATGGCAAGGAGTGCGGGCCTGTTGGGGGGCCCGGCTCGAAGGGCATCGAACTGTGAGTCAAGCAGTAGATGGTAAGTTGCCCTGCCGCCACCTCCGGACTGTGAGTACAGCGATGAGTGCGGGCCTGCTGGGGTGACCCTACTTGAAGGTGCGGGGCTTCATAAGTTTCCTGGCTTAAAGGTGTGGGGCTTCGTAAGTTTTCCAGCTTGAAGGTGCCAGGGCTTCGTAAGTTTCCTGGCTTGAAGGTAGGAGGCTTTGTAAGTTTCCCGACTTAAAGGTACGGGACTTCGTAAGTTTTCTGGCTTAAAGGTGCGGGGCTTCGTTAGTTTCCCGACTTAATCTACCGGACTTGGAGTCGGACGGAGGCACTCCTGCACAGGTGAAAAACAAAGTTGCACAAAAAAGGAACTTAAATAGCTGAGAAGGGAGTCTTACATCACTAGTAGTGCCCTTTTAAATTGCTCATGTTCCAACTTCGCATGCATCGGGGGATGTCGAGACCGACGAGGTAGTAGGCTCCGCCCGGTTGGGCCTCAACCCCCTCGCCGAGGACCTTTGCGGGAGTTACGGTAGCACACTATCCATCACTGGCAGGTTGCCTCCTAGGGGTAGGCCTCATCTCTTGTTTCACCCAGTCCCATGGGGATCCCTGGCAGGATGGCCCGGCTAGTCGCCTTGGTCTCCCCGTTGATCTGAGGGTGGACTACCGAAGGGGAACAGTGATGGATACCGAGATATGCACAAAAATTCTTAGAGATCCTTCCTGAGACGGGGCCCCAGCCATTGCTAGGAGTGTCGTCCCTCTCCCTAGCCTTCTTCGGGGTTCTCCCTGCCCCCCAGGACATCATCCCTACCGACTTCCCGATGGGCCGGTTGTTAGTGGCGAGTGGACGGGGCTCTTCACCCCAGCACTTCCTGCCCCTACCTAGCATGCCAATCTGTGGCCACCAAGATCGCCATGGCTTGTAACTCCAATGCATGTCGCGGATGCATTGGGTTCCCGTAGGATGCTCATCCCTCTCTTTCATGGCTGGCTCCTTGGTCCGGCCGTCCTGCAAAAAAGAAGAAACCCAGGCCGGGAATTCCGACGATCAAGTCAGACGGGACAATCGAGGGGAACAAAACCTCTACGGCAGAGAGCTTGGGAGACTCTCCGCGTAGAGGGTGAAAAATAGAATTGAGGTGGAAATAATAAGCGAAGATGGGAGCGGAGAGCTTGGAAGGGTCCGCTGGAGGTCCCTTACTCGATCTCTTTCTCCTTTGTTGGTTTCTTGTTTTTTTTTCTCCCTTACCTTCTTCGTTTCCTCTCTTTGACCTTATGTATGTGGGGTGGCCCAGAGCAAGTCTGGGGCTTTGTCCAGGTGTCCCTTTCCGTGTGCCCTCTCTGGGAGGGACCATTCGGGCGTCATAGGGCCTTGGGGCCTTGATAGAACACTCCTCTCAGGAGAGGTTCAGGTAGCGTGTCACAGGGTTTGAAGCTCCCGGTTGCACGGTCGTCGACGTGGCGGCACGTTATAAGGCCTGGAACTTGACGGGCCGCACTCCACTCAGGTCGTGGGGGTGGTGTGTTGCAGAGTTTGAATTTATGGCAGGAGTGCGCCATCCTCCGGAGGTTGCAGGCAGCCGGTAACCTCCTGGCCACGGTTTGAATTCTTGTTGACCCTTCTTTTACCGCCAGTGGGAACTTTTTGGCCTCCGTAAGGCAAATAGAAAGGGGAGAGGCTCGTCTTGGCAGCATGAGCACGACCCCGACCAGGAGCTGACCTCGGATGGAGGGCTCGCCTTATGAGCACGACCCCGGCTAGGAGCTGGCTTCGGCAGGAGGGCTCGCTTTTGCAGCATGAGCACGACCCCGACCGGGAGCTGGCCTCAAACGGAGGGCTCGTCTTATGAGCACGATCCCAGTTGGGAGCTAACCTTGGCAGGAGGGCTCGCCTTGGCAGCATGAGCACGACCCCGACCAGAAGCTGGTCTCAGACGGAGGGCTCGTCTTATAAGCATGAGCACGATCCTGACCGGAAGCTGACCTCAGACGAAGGGCTCACCTTATGAGCACGACCCCGGCTGGGAGCTGACCTCGGCAGGAGGGCTCGTCTTGGCAGCATGAGCACAATCCCGACCGGGAGCTAAACTCAGACAAAGGACTCACCTCATGAGCATGACCCTCACTGGGAGCTAACCTCGGCATGAGAGCTCGCTTTGGTTCTTTGGTTTGGCCACCGCACTCAAGTGATGGACTCTTTGTCAGCAGGGCCACCAACAGAAGCTCCACGTCAGCGGATGTGCCACATCAAATATAATTTAAAATTTATTTAATAAAATTTATTATCTATCAAATTTATTATTTTAAATTAAAATCTTGATGTTTGAAAAAAAAATTTAATTAACTAAATCAAAAAAATATAGTATAAGTTTTGAAAAAATAAATTCTTGCAAAATTAAGTCATATTTTTTTAGTTTTATAGATATAATAGGTTGTATAGAAAGATGTAATTTTAAATAAAAAAAATTGATACCTTATAATCATTGGATCTAAATAATATTATTTTTTTATATATAATAGATAATAGCTAGATCAGTGATGTATTCATGTTTCCCGAAGTGGACGAATATGATTCCGAGTAACATACCCGTAATTTTTCTGATAGTTCAAAGAAATTATTGTGCGTTTGGCGGCTTGACGAGCACGCTCTCATCTCGGTGGGGCATGGTGAATTTTGCTATTATCCTTCGTGAGATTGAGCGCTCGACCGACACAAGCATAGAAACGGGAAGTAATTGTGGAAGACAGAGTTTGCGTATAAACAAAATGGTGACATTGGGCTAACAAGATAATAGAGAAATAGATCAAAGGCAAGATTTAAGAAGATCGACATATAACTCGAGAAGATTAATTGAGAAAAATAAAAGAAGAACAACGGATACGATAGCAGACGAAGCGATCACTCATAGAACAGCACGCACAAAGACCATCCTTATAGCTCCTCAATATGATCAAACAAGAAATATTTTAAGTATATAACAAGCACTACCACATTTACTTCCTGCTTACCCAGGGCCAGGCGTCACTGGATTTCACACATGCATTGCACATGCCGAACTCTACTAATTTATGGCTAGGTGAGAGGACACCAAAATTTTAATGTTGCGGGCATTACCTACTCAGCTCTGAGAAATACGCATCCCTCGATAAGAGGCCAGAACATCTCCATAACTCCAATGTGATATAGTATTTTCATTCAACTAGAATACAATTTTCAAGTGACCTCATCTTTGAGCACCAACTCAGTTCTATATCTACTCTACTTGGACCCGAATAAACAACAAACATCCTCCAATTGTCTCAATAGATAACAACATTCAATTCTCAACCCATTCTTCAACGAAATGTAACTTCTTGACTATTCCAACAACCTTAACGGTATCCCATTATATCTAACAATATCTAGTTATCTGTAACAGAAGGTAGTTACTCACATCTCTTATAAATAGGTAAAAATGTACCTCTAACCAGGTATGCATTTACCATCCTACTCTATGCTCACATCATCTTTGCACATAACTCCGACTGCTATTGTCCTTCTAGCTCTCCTATTAACTCAAACATCAGAGTGTTTCTCATCGGATTCCCACCTAGGAGATTTTTTCAGGTTTCCACCCACAAGATGCTCGCTCACCTCAACGAAAAAGACGACAGGATAAGCCAACACCGCAACAAGTCACCAAAGGTCTACGAATCCACAATAAATTGGCATGCCAGATAGGGGGCCTTATCAGTCTGTTCATCTCCATCGACAAGATTCTAGAGCTGTGCCCAGCCAAATGGCCAAGACCAAAAATAAAGTCCAAGAAATCTCTGCAAGTTGCATTGGACATTCTTTGCCCGAAAAAAGAATGCCCAACCCTGCGGTAGAGCTCCTTGCTCTGCCACCACCGCCATTGTCAATCGCCCAGCAACAAACCCTTACCGCTCTAGCTCAGTAGGTCCAAGCCCTAACTGCGGCGGTACAAGGACTCAACAACAAAGGTAATGGCAAAGCCAGAAGGCCCCGTTCCCATTACGGTCATCACACTTCCTATCCACTAGTCCTTCCAAGAAAGACACTCCCGTCACCAAATTCTCCACCATTCTTAATCGTGATTGCCTCATCCGATTGAGTTATAACGATATGAGGGAGAAACATACCACCCTATAAGTCGACATCGAGGTGCTAGTCGAAACTGATTCCCATCCTCTCCTCCACGGTAGAGAAGTCCTTGATATGAGGAGCACCTATTGGAGAGAAGATCAGGGTAGAACAAGCATCTACTATCTTCATCTAAGTCCTCATGGGAATAATCTTTCGAAGAAGCAATTCAGCACCAAGCTAAGCAGCGCCTTGATGAGTACAAACACAAGCTTAGAGAAGTTAGCCACCAACTCGCTAATCTGCAAGGAGAAAGATCTAATCTCCTTGATTTTAACCATTTCCCTCCTCTGTCACGAAGAATCATGGAAAAATCGATTCCAAACCTGTTCAAGATGCTCCAAGTGGATCCGTATGATGGCACCTCAGATCTGCTTAACCACATCGAAAGTTATAAATCTCTCATGATGATCCAAGGTGCTTCTGACACTCTACTTTATATTGCTTTTCCATCAATTCTAAGTAAGGCAGCTCTAGTCTGGTATTCTAGATTAGAGCCAAGAAGTATTCATTCATTCGAATAGCTAACCAAGCTCTTTGTTGCTTATTTCAATGTCAGTCAAAGGATGCTCAAAGAACCTGACAATCTTCTTTCCATCCAGCAACGAGATCAAGAGTCCTTAAAGGATTATGTGGCTTGGCTTAAGTCGATCATCCTAGAAATATATGACTTGGATGAACGTGTGGCAATGCTAGCCTTGAAGAGAGGACTTCACTCCTCCAGATTTACTTACTCATTAGATAAGATCTATCAGAAATCCTACTCGACGCTGCTTACCCGTGCACAAAAATATATATGAGCGGAAGAAGCCACGGTAGTACGGTGAGAAATTGACAGAAAACCAAGGAGAAAAAAGCCTCGAGAAGATCATAGCAACAATCCAGCTAAGAAGCCCATCACCTCTCACCAGCAAAGCCCAAAGTCAAGCCAAAATATTCTGATTACACTCCTCTCCTCGGTCCTAAAGTGAACATCCTCATGAAAATCGAAGGAAAAAAGTTCCTCCACCGGCCACTACCCATGAAATCTCCTTCTACTTATCGAGATAAAAATAGATATTGTTAATTCCATCGAGAACACATATATGATACTAAGAACTGTTACACCTTGAAAAATGACATAGAGGAGCTAATCAGGCACGGTTATCTCAGAAAGTTTGTTTAGAATGAAGGAACTCGACCTAGTGACCAAGGCCCTATCCAAGTACCTACTCAGGCTGAAGTTGATAACCAGCCCACCGAGAAGCCTATCAGTATGATTTCCTATAGAGCAGGGCCCACCTTGGAGTGGCAAAAGAAGGAAGAACTACAAATGAATTAATCTCTTTTATCTAGCTAGAATCCAAAATCTCCATGATAATGCTGTTGTCATATCTATGACAATAGCAGAGCATGATGTAAAAAAGATTTTAGTTGACAATGAAATTTATGCTGATGTTCTCTTTTACAATGCTTTCGTCCGAATAGGCCTACCACCAAGTCAATTAAGATGAGTTTCCACCCCTCTAGTTAGCTTGACTCAGTCGAGGTTGAGGATGAAATAACCTTGCTTGTCACTATCGAGACCCCATCTCGATTGAGCACTATTTACATCACCTTCATAGTTATCTAAATACCTTCCGCATATAACATTATACTCAGATGAACATGACTCAATCAATTGACACCATTGTTTCTACCAAGCATCTACTTGTTCGCTTTCCAATCAAAAATAGAGTTAGCAAAATATACGGAGATTAACAAATGGCCTGGCACTGTTCCATGATGTCTACCAAGACATCGAAATTCATCGAAGTACCCAAAATTGAGCCTTTGGACCAAAAAGAACCTGAAAAGAGAGCAAAGCCAACAAACATGCCATAATCCTTCCCCGTAAAGATGGCCTCACCAAAAGCACAGAAATCAGATCTCTTTTGCTCAAGAAGGAAAATAACTGGCTACTAGATTTTCTCTGTCGGAATGCGGACATCTTCACCTGATCAGCATCTGATAAGCCTGGGATCCATTCCAACGTTATTATGCACAAACTCAATATCAACCCCAAATTCAGACATATCAAACAAAATAAAAGAAGCTTCGCTCCTGAGAGACAAAAGGTTATCGATGAAGAGATCAACAAACTCCTAACAGTTGATTTCATCTAAGTACATATCCCGATTGACTAGCAAATATTATCATGGTAAAAAAGTAAATAAAATGCGGCAGATTTGCATCGACTACACTGATCTGAACAAAACATGTCCAAATGATAGCTTTTCCTTGTCAAAAATCAATCAATTAGTGGATGCTACTTTTGAACACAAGCTGTTCAACTTTATGGATACTTTCTCCGGCTATAATCAGATATAAATGGCTCCTGAGGATGAAAAGAACACCACCTTTGTTACTAAGAATGATATTTATTATTATAAAATAATGCCTTTCGGTTTGAAAAATGCAGTAGCTACCTATCAAAGTTAGTGAACAAAATCTTCAAGGACTAAATAGGCCAAAACATGGAAGTTTATGTTAATGACATACTTGTCAAAAGCTTCAAAGTAGCTGGCCACATCTCTGATTTGGAAGAAAACTTCATCACCCTCCGTCGCCATCAAATAAAACTAAACCTAGCCAAGTGTGCTTTTGAAGTCACTCCTAGGTAGTTTCTTAGATTTCTAGTAACCGAACGTAGTATTGAGATGAATCTAAGAAAAATCCAAACCATCCTTGACATGCACCATCCACCTTCTAAGAAAGAGATACAACAACTAATCGATCAAATCGCTGTCCTCAACTGGTTCATCTCAAAATTGATGAAGTGTTGCCTATCCTTCTTCAAAATTCTATGACGGACAAATGATTTTGCCTGAACCGAAGAGTGCAAACTAGCTTTTGAAGAGCTAAAGAAGTTTTTCAAGACCCCTCCTTTACTCTCCAAACTAGAAGTTGGTGAAACTCTATACTTATATCTTGCCGCATCGCTAAAGGCAATCAACTCTGTACTAATCTGAGTAGACAACAAAGGGATCCAGAAGCCCATGTCAGGTGCTCCATGATGCTAAGACCATATATTCTAAGCGTGAAAAAAATGCTTGTGCACTAATAATTTTAGTAAGTCATCTCAGGCTATATTTTTAAATGCACCCAATATCTATCTTAATTGACTAACTGCTTAGTGCCATACTTCAACGACCAGACATCTCAGGAAGAATGGCCAAATAGACGATTAAACTAAATAAGTTCAACATATCCTACCATCCCCCAATAGTAATAAAAGTTCAAGTTCTTGACGATTTTCTAATTAAATGCACCTGATCGAATGACAAGTTTGAAAAATAACCGACCATATCAAGGAATTCCAAGCCAGCTTGTATACTTCATGTAGATGGAACTTCTAATTTCTAAAGATATGAGAGCAAGTTAATCCTTGTGAACTAGGAAAGGATCATTGTCGAATGTACACATTTTTCTTTTAAAGCAACTTGATTAACTAATAATCAAGCAAAGTACGAAATCCAAAAATACAAAACTTTTCTTTTTATAACATGATCAAAAAATAATTTATATTATTAATTAAATATATAAACAATTTCCCTTTTAACAATGTAAATTTTTTAGTAACGTCTACATATTACATATAACTATTACACTACAATATATATATATATAGATTATATGTATATGCATAGATGCATATACATATATGTATACATGTATGTATATGCATATATACATATACGTATACATACATACATACATGTATATTTACATACATAATATATGTATATACATGTATATATATATACATACATACATTTTATGTATATACATGTATATATGTATATGTATATATGTATATATATACACATACATACATGTGTGTAATATATATATATATATATATATATATATATATATATATATATATATATATATATATATATATATATATACATGTATGTGTATATATACATGTGTGTATATATACATATACACATACATACATGTGTATGTGTGTATATACACACATGTATGTGTATATATACATATACACATACATACATGTGTGTGTATATATACATATACACATACATACATGTGTGTGTACACACACACATGTATGTGTGTGTGTGTGTATATATATATATATATATATATACATGTATGTGTGTGTATATATATATATATACATGGTATGTGTGTGTATATATATATATATACATGGTATGTGTGTATATATATATATAGATATATATACACACACGTATGCATGTACACATGTAACCTAACAACAACCCCTTCCCCACGAAACCAAAAAAAAATTAGAAAAGAAGAGAAGATTAGAATTGAATTCAAATTTTTGACCTAAGTCACAAATGAACTCAAAACTACATAATTTTGAAGCCACGGTATTTGAAGCAATCCATACAACCTCATAACTTCAAAGGCAGAACGTTGAATAAAGGGTGGGGCGGCGGTAAAATGACCTGCCGATGAGCTTACATTATATATTTGGTGACATAAGGAAAGCCACGTTTGTCGCTGCGGTGGCGGAAGGCTTAACATGCGGCGTTAAAAACAGCCAGGCGCAACCAATTTATTGCATATAAAACGAGAAGCTAAACTGATTAGCTGAGTTGCATAAAGCTGCTGATGCTATCGAAGAAAAATACCGGCATTCATGCATGTAGACTCCCACAATCTGAATTGCGACAATAATCCCCAAATATGGCAATACTCGTTACAAACAAAACGTTCCTCGCTAACCACGAAACAATTGCACAGCCATTTCCTTAACGTACCGCTTAACAAGGGTAAACAACTCAAAATGACAATACTTCCACACAATAATATCCACAAGCTAGTGTTTGACAAAAATACAATTAGTTTATCATTCACACATCCTAATGACTTTTTCTTGGGGGTAGACGGACCAGACCCCTGGATTTCTAAGGTCTGACGGATTTTTACACAAGCGTCAAGTATCTTTGACTACCAAAATTTTAAAAAATATATATATCCATAACTGTCATGGAGATCCGAAGATTTCTATTCAACGATAAATACAATAAATGAAACAAAGTTAAACCCAATCTACACCAAGCCAGTCCAATGTGGTGATGTTCAATGTTCTAAAATTTTTTCAGGCAAAACAAGTAAAGCAAAAGATCACCCAAGATTTTTTTGAAAAAAAAAAACGCATGCTTGAGAAGAGCACTAGATAATCCAGGAATCTAGAAGCATAAATCCAAGCCTCCAACCAACACCAAAAACCCATCAGTGTAATAGCAAGCAGCACAAACTGTCAGATAACCACATTCATGTAATAACAGAGACATTCCACCCAACAAATTTACTAAGATCTGATGGGACTACATACTATCTTCTAAATTAAACGGCCATTAAATGGTCTCAAAAACTACAAGCCACGCTAATAAGGTAGTCTAAGCTCTAATGAAAACCAAATGAATATCGAATCACAATGAAGTTTCTACTTCAGCCAGCTAGACATTACAGGTGCCTGACAGAATTCTACATAGTAAATCAACCAGCCTGAGCTCAAACTTCAGTAAAAGCCCCCTCTAAAAGGTGCTAGAAGAATGCCTACTGAGCCTGTGCCAATAAGAAACACCCCGAGTCCGGCAAGACTAGAGCAAACCTGAGGCGATGAAAGATCTAGAACAGACCTGCAGTGAAGGGCTTCTTTCCTATCTTGCATATGGGTGATATCGACCAGCACCACCATAGCCTCCCCTACCACCATAAAGTCCTGAGCCATAAGCAGAACCTGGGGAATCATAACCACCTCCATAGCCACCAGATCCACTATAACCCCCAGCTTCACGTCCATAGCCACCTAAGCCACTTGTACCATATCCCCCACCATATCCTCCATATGAACCCAGGCGACTAGAATAACTAAGAGAAGATTCTGCCCGATAATCACCTAAGCCACCACCATAACCACTATAACCACCGCCAAATTCACCAGCAACACCCCCATAACCACCAAAACCCTCAGGCCTAGAGCCAAGACCACCAGGTGTCCTATAGGACGAAGGACCAAACCCACCACTGCCAAAATCACCATATGAGCTGCCAAATCCACCAAGACCCTCACCAAAAGGACGAGTCCTAGATTCACTACCATAAGGAGGAGGTGGTTGGTTAGATGGCTTCTTTGGTTCAGCCTTCTTGATCTCCACCTACAACAAAGCAAGAAAATCAACCTAGGTCCTGTAATACAAAATGTCTAGAGAACCACATTAGCCTGCAAACAAACTAAAAATGATCATAAGATGGTGACAGTGATGATGATGATGAATGCCTGAAAAAAAGGCATAGCCACTCAGAGCATTTGATAAACCAAAAAGCTTCTACAGAGGCATATTGTACAACACTGCATGACAGAGGGGAGTATGTGGCTTAGTACTTTGATCAAACACAGCATCAAACTCACCTGAGTACCAGCTAGATCAATCATATTGCCCTTTTTGGCTAACAATTCATCTACAGTTTTTTCAGAGTCAAAGACTACAAATCCAAAGCCTCGAGATCGATTGGTTGAGTGGTCGCGTATAATCTCATGATCCACCACCCTCCCAAACTTGCAAAAGAAATCCTTGAATTCATCTGCTCAGTTTTAATGCCAGAAAGAATAACTGGTTATGAAAACTGGCATTCAAATGACATGCCAAATAGCTATAGAATATCTTAAAAAGAAAGTTACAGTACCTTCTGTCAGAGTTGTCGGTATCCCACCAACAAATATCTTCTTTGTTTTAAAATCTTTTAATGGAGCAGCACCTTTTGGGATAGTCCTTTTAATTTCAACCTGCAAGTTTCAAACCATCAATAATTTGAGGTGATGAGCAGATGCTTGTACCCAAGTCTAAAAACAAGAGAAAATGGACTTGGCTGACAACTAGCTGTTGGACAAATAATACTCCCATCCCTTAAAATAACAACCCAATGGAAGTGACGCAGGTATTTTGTTATGAAATGATTGAAAAACAGACAAAAATATTCCACAAGCAATAAAAGATGACACAGTTTAACAGCTTGAAAAAACATGTCCAACGAACATGTATAAGATCATTAAAGCCAAGCATAACACCACATTTATCATATGTTAATAGGCCCTCCCCCCGATATTTAACACTCAGAATAAATAATAGATTTTCTTATAATTATTGGCAAAAAAATGTTTTAAGCATAAATGGGCCTCGGCAACTGAATAAATACCAGCAGAACCAAATGAACTTCACAACTGTTCACCAAGCCATAATCCAATCCAAGACATCTGATATCCTCATCTACCTCTACACCTTTGGAAGAATAACACATTAATGGTGAAAAGAATTTTGAAAATGACTCTAAACCTTGACCATGATATTTGCCGAAATCAATGGCAGGAGGGTCTGTATACGTGGGACTTATCTAGCTGAACAGTTTGTGTCCATGAAGACATACATATCAAAACCCAACCTTGATTTGTTCCACATATTTTTTAAAATTTGTTAAAGATAATGCCATTAAGTCTTAGCTTGCAACAATTTATAATCAAAAACTCAGTAGAAATGCAATCAGAATTACATGACGCCATAGTGCAATCACACTAGAAAATTTCTTTTTATTGGCTATCACCACTCCTAAAAAGAAGAGACTTTACCTCCAACCATATAACCTAAAATGAACACACGAAAGTAACCATGTCTGCCTTACACATCCAGCCTTTAAAGGTGGCACATATTTTGTCCTTGTGTTGACCCTTGTACTTGCACTAGGCATATGACATAATAACAGATTAACTAGAATACAGTTGAAAGCATTTCAACTGCAATTAAACAAGTGGGAAACAAGAATGCTAAGAAGAGACTCTTAAATCCAAAACAATTAACTAAACAAATTTGGTATTGCAGCAGATCAAAAAAAATTACACATAAAGCTTCTAGAAAATTAAACATCCATAACATCAAAACATATATTATCATCATTACAGAAAATAGCTACACATGAAAAGGATATTATATTCATTACTTGTCCTAACAAAACTTACTTGTTTTCCATTGATAATTTGTGTTTCTTCAATGACTTTGTCAACAACAGAATGATCACGAAATGTAACAAATCCAAAACCCCTTGGCTTGTGCGTATTCCGGTCTTTCATTATCACAATATCATCTATCTCTCCATATTTGCCAAAATGCTCCCTGAATGTTGCTGAATCACCATAGATAAAAATACAAGGTGAAGATAAATTAAAAAAAAGTAAGAACTCTAAAAACATATGACCCTTAGATTATCTAACTAAAGTAACATCCTGACAGGGAATCATATTTGGACTAGAAAAAAAATTATTTTAAAAAATCAAACAGAAACACTTCTTAAAATAAGACAAATATAGTGAGATTCAGAGAAAGTACAGAACATAACTTCACAGTAATTGGCAGAATATCGAGAACCAATAAATACAAAAACTAAAAATAACATATACCAATGACTAGTCAAGCACTGTAAATGAGAACCATTAAAGTTTCATATGATTGTCACATGCCATCTACCCTTACATGAAAACAATTGTACACCGTGCCCTACCTAAGACCAGCAACATCACCAAAAAAAAGCATTAACAAATCCTCGTTTAAGAAAAAAAAGTGAACAATAGAAGTAATGTACATTAAGGCTGCATTTGGCATCACTGCCACTTTCCTTTTTAAAAAAAATAAAAAGAGATTCTATTTCTATTTTTGTTCAGATTTCTTGTCAGAAAACATGCTTCATTCACTCTTTTTTTAACAACAATAAGGGCTGGGGACGAAGGAGAAGGAGAGGGGATGGAGACAACGACCTGGTCGAGGACAAGGGAGAGCTCGACATCAGGTGAATAGGCAGCCGAGGGAGCAGCAGAGCAAGAGGGAGTGGGAACGGGGTCAGTGACTAGGACAAGGGCAAGAGGCAGCTCGATGTCGGTAGATGGATGGCTAGCAAGGCCCAGAAGCTGACAGGTCAAGCGGGGGCAATAGGGCAGAGGTCAAGATTGGGTGGAAGAAGAGGGATCAGGACAAAAAGGATAAAAATCCACTACTAAAAAAAAGTGGATGTGAAAATTTTTTCTGTCCACTTTTTCCCAGAAATAATGGGAGCTGTCAAAGAGAAACAAAAACAGGGTAACCACAGATATTTTCTGAATTTGATTCCGTGCTTCCATTTTGAAAAAGAAAAAACAGAGAGAAAAGAAGGGTACCAAACAGGGCCTAAAAGTACAAAAGAATTGTGGGGAAAAAAGAGCAAGCAGTTGACCATAATAAGAACAATGAAATAGCACCAGATGGACCAGAATATATGAAAACCTTAAAAAAGACAATGGAGGAGGCAGTATCACAGCACATACATCATGGGAGATCTAAAAAAATCTGGAAGGATATCATGAGAGAAACTTATATAAGAGAAGGGCTTTTTTCTTACTGGAGGTGTAAATTCAAAAAGTCACAAAGTACCAGCACGATGAAATCAACAATGAAGTGTTATGCAGCCTGGGAAAATGCTTGAACAATAAAAAATTAAAAGTTTGGTAAACTAGGCCTAAATCACTATAACAAAACATCCAATACCCCAACTCTAAGTGAACCAGGTTGAGAGATTATAACTTGGCCACAGACCACGAACATTTACCATGATAGCTCCTGATCACAAGACAAAGCACAGAAGGGGGAAAATAAAAATAAAAAAGGCAATAGATCCAGAAGAAAACACTGCTCAAGAATTAAAAAATAAAAAAATCACACCAACAAACAAGGTATAAAATTTATGAACAAAAATTGAAAATCGAAATGGATGCAAACCTGAGGAGGAGCAATATATAGAGCTGCAGTCTACTTTAAAATGTTTTTCATGGTTTCTAAGAAGTTTATCACCTGATCCGCGCATAAATAAGAAGCTAATCACCCAATTCTCACCCAAAAAAAAAAAAAAAAATAGCCATCAAATCAACCTGCTAATAAGAATCATATCATGAACCCGGTCAATCAAGATAAAAAAAAACGTAGAACTCTGGAACTGCCATCAATTTCCGTTTAGCATTAAAAAACTAATTTCTGTTTAACATTCAGATTACTCTCCGTATTTAAGAAATACGACCAAAACCGCTCACAAATTTCAGAAGCTGGGACCGGATTTAAACTAAGAAAAAATTGAACCTGAATTTGATCGCGAATGCTAACAAGAAAAGAACGACAAGTATTAAAAACATTAATTTCACCGAAAATAATAAAAATTATGACATAATTACATAAATTAACAGACTACGGATCTAGAATATAAAGAAATCCTGAAAGTGTATGCTACATAAAACAACGTATAAAGATAACACAAAAAAAAAGAGAGAGAGAAAAACTAGGGTTTATAATATATCCAAAAAGGGCAAAGTCATATGGGAAACTTACTCAGGCTCGTATCCTTGGGAAGCCCTCCAACAAAGATCTTCCTGCGAGCACGACAAATGGATGGAAAAACACGTCATAAGTCTATCAAACGAGAAGAAAAAACGAAGGGAACGCGATGGGTGATAAGGATATCTCACGCTGGGCTCGCTCCGTCATGCTCCCTGGACCTCGCGGCCATCGCCGTCGCTCGCCTTCCTCTGATCTCCGCGCCTAGGGTTAGGGTTGCCGAAAGGGAAAGGGGTAAGGACAAAAGAAACCAGGGGGAATAAAGGCTGGAATTTCTAAGGCCCGAAGCGGTCTATCCTGTATGCATTCTCCTTGATTTCCAGAAGCTCCCACGAGATTTCTCCCGCAGGAGACGCTTTAGACCGTTGATTATGTAAATCGGACGGATGTGATGATACTTGTGTACCGCGTTACCGAAGGGCTAGACCGGGCGATTGATGTGGTTTGAACCTAGAATCCCATGGACCCACCCCGGTTGGACCATTCGAGTCTGATGTCAGGTCGGATTTGAATATTTAACAGGGGGTATTTACAAAAACATTGATTAAATATTTTACTAGTCCTCGCACGCCCTCTCAATAGCTGATTCAAAATTCGCACGTTATATTTCTCATGAAACTACTGGGACAGATGTTATATTACAATCTGGTTTTGAATATTCGTTTTGAAATTTTTGATCCGATATCCTAGATTTCTGAACTGGTTCAAAACTTATATGATGTATTTCTTAGAATCCCGTAGATCCATCCCGGTTAGACCATTGAACTCTGATGTCAAGTCAGATTTCGATATTTGACCAGGGATATTTATAAAAATATCGATCAAATTTTTTGCTAGTCCATGCACGCCCTCCTGATGGCTAATTCAAAATTCGCATGTTGTATTTCTCATGAAACCGCTGGGACGGATGTTATATTGCAATCTGGTTTTAAATATTCGTTTTGAAATTTTTGAACTAGTATAACCGGCATCACAGGTTCCTGAACTGGTTCAAAACTTACATGACGTATTTCTTAGAATCCCGTAAATCCACCCCGGTTGGACCATTGGACTCTGATGTCATTATAGGTCGGATTTGGGTATTTGATAGGGGCGTATTTATAAAAACATCGATTAAATTTTTTGGTAGTCCCTGCATGTCCTCCCGGTGGCTGATTCAAAATTCACACGTATCTCTCATGAAACCACTGGGATAGATATTATATTGCAATCTGGTTTTAAATATTCATTTTGAAATTTTTGAGCCAGTAGAACCGGCATCCCGATTTCTGGACTGGTTCAAAACTTATATGACGTATTTCTTAGAATCCCGTAGATCCACCCCGGTTGGACCATTGAACTCTGATGTCATTACAGATCGGATTTGGGTATTTGACTGGGGGGTATTTATAAAAACATCGATTAAATTTTTTGCTGGTCCACGCACGCCCTCCCGGTGGCTGATTCAAAATTCATGTGTTGTATTTCTCATGAAATCGCTGGGATGGATATTACATTGCAATCTGGTTTTAAATATTTGTTTTGAAATTTTTGAGCCAATATAACCAGCATCCCAGGTTCCTGGACTGGCTCAAAACTTATATGACGTATTTCTCATATTATTCCCTATGAAGAGTTTTTAGAGTGTAAGAGTCATATAGCTGGGAAGAGGAGGCATTTGTTCTTGACATTAGCCATTATAATATGTTGCCATCAGATCGCTCTCCAGTAGACTCCGACGGTGGCTAAGGATGCTCCGATTCTTTCAGATAGGATCATGTGTTGCTTTTAGTGACTCTCGGATAGAAACCTGTAAAAATAGTTCCTAAATCAAAATTTTCGATGGAAGACCTTCCGACACTCAAGCCAGTATATAAAAAAAAATAGGCTACAGCAACTGAAGCCGAAAGCAACTGTGATGTTTGAATGAGCATATGAGTGGTAGCAGTGTATTAGAATAGCATACCTCGCCAGGATCCCCACTTATCAATTTATGGAGTTGTGTGGACTAACAGAAAACATTACGGAGGTGGCCTCCTCTGACAGGCATAACAAATTTTACTGAGATGGTAGGATCTTATCTCCTGGAATCTATTACATCAAAATTTTTATATTAGGATGGTAGAATCTGTTGGAATCTTATCTATCATGATCTGTACTGAAATAACTATGATCAAGTGGATTGTCAGCTACTCGGGTATCGTGGATCCCAAGTAGGTAATCGGCTTGGCCATTGCCAAAAAAGGAGGCTTGCCCCCATATACAAACGTGCCCGACTTTGTTACTTAAAAACTAATTGGTCCTAAGTAGGTAGTCAATGGATGCACGTACGGAATGCCATGCTAATCGAACATGATAGGTTACTGCTACTTGGTTTGGAAAAGAGCAGCTACTCGGTCCAGGAAGGAACATCTGCTCAATCTAGGAAAGAGCAGCTACTTAGTTTAGAAAGAAACAACTACTGAATATGGGAAAAGATAGCTACTCGATTAGGTGGCCATCCCATCCCCTCCTCGCTAGTCAGTAGCTTAATCATTCCAAGTCGAGCATCGCGATCGTCCATAGCTAGCAGTGTAGTCGATGGTCCGACAAGTCCTCGAAGCCAAGTCAATAATTGCCATAACAGGTGCCCCTTACTTTCGAGTCTAGAATGATGCCGGGTAGTTCCAGGCCTTGTTGTTTCTGGACGAAAACAGTAGTTGATTTTTCGGCCTCGAGGGTTGGACAAATCTTCACGCAATCTAGACATTTATTTTTTTTTTGAAATCGTCGCCAGCTATCTTATTGCTTCGACCATGGATGAGAGGAGATCATTGGCGCAACACTCTAGGAGATTGCACAGTCACTCCACAAACAACAAGTAGCTCGCACGACTCTCCTTGATCGATCGAGTGATGTCACGTGGCCCGGTAGTCACACCTTATAAATAATTTGTGCTAATCTCGATATCGAAAATTGATTAGCTGGAGGTGGTTTCTAAGCGTGTAGCACTTCGAATTAGGAATGGGCCACATGTCTGAATTTGAGCTCTTTGGCCGGATCGAGGTTTGAATCCTAGCCATTAGACTGGGATTAAAAGGGGGTTTCCTGCCATTATTACATGGATCGGTCTTTCCTTAGGTCTCCTTTTAGGGCTTTCCAGATGAAGCCTCTCTCTTTTTTCTTTTATTTTGTTGATATGTCTTTATCTAAAGGTGAAAGTCATTCAGTGAGTCAAATCTCTGAGCTTCAAGGTTCTCGGGAGTCTTCCTGGAAAGAAGCCACTTCTTCTAATGTCAGAATGGTTGGAATCTCCCTGAGGATGGTGCCCTGGACTGGTTGATCAACTGGTCTATGTGCCCCGATCCCCTCGGGCTGGTGAGCATGTTCTCAACAATGACCAAGGAAGATGTCCTTCAACTTCAGGAACAATACGGGTTCCCGAGTCAGTTCCAGGTTTCCACCCCCAGGCCAGATGACAGGGTGACATTGGGCCTAATGGGTGGGATCACCTTGTACGAGAAATTCCTTTATGCAGGTCTTCGACTTTCTTTCTATCCTTTCATCCGTAATGTTCTTGATTTCTATCGACCTGTCCCCATTCAATTTACTCCAAAATTCTTCTGTATCATCTGTTCTTTCATTATTCTTTGTCATTTTTTTGGGATTGAGGCCAGGGTGTCTCTATTATGAGTATTTTTTACCTTGAAGTGGCACCTGACAAAAAAGGGATGGTGGTTTATCGACCCTCGTCAAGGTAAGGGTATCCTCTCCAGCTTACCCTCTTCCATTTATGGTTGGAAAAACTGCTTCTTTTGTTGTCTTATACGATGCTCCCTAGGGGGTAAACTAGGTTTGAGGCGATCCAGATCCATCCCTGAATAAGAATATAGTGGTCAATTTTGTTGCTGGGGAAGACTACTGCCAACTACTTAATACAAATGTTCCTTGGCTACAAGATTTACTCTCAAAGCAAAATTGGCATGAAGTCGAGCTCAGTTTGGTGAACACCTTAGGTGAGTGTTGCCGTGTTTTCCTTCTTTTGATTGCTTGAAATTGACTAAGTCTTCTACTCGATTTTATTTAGATATAAAGGTGTCACTAGATAAACTAAAGAGTATTGGTCAGAAGAGAGTTGTAGCTAAGAATGGCACAGAAAGGCCGAAGAAGGTGATGGCAAAGAAGCCTCGCATGGATCCATCCTTGGAGGGCCCATTAGCTATGGCACGAGCTCCTGTGCCCCGATCGAGAGAGGCCCCTGTGCCTTGCCCAAGGGAGGTCCCCACTGCTGTCGATGTTGAGGTCACAATCATCTCACCGCCATCGCCTCCTGACACCCCAGCACATGCTCTGGCTCCAACTCGGTCATTGACTCCTTTAGCTCTAGCCCCATTGCCATCTCTGGTGTTGGAGCCAGGGCACACGAGTCTAGCCCAAGCAAGCTCCTCGAGTCCAACGAGGCTCCTCGTGGCAACGAGGAGTGCATTGAGATGGGGGCAAAAATGAAGCCTTCCGCCTCCATCTTCAGTAATAAGAGACTAGCCGAGAGGCTGGTTGACATGATCCTCCTATCCTGAGATCAAGAGGAGTAGAGATCTTGAGCAGTCGATGAGATATTCGCTAATTTCTTTCCTTAACTACTCGGGATATATGCTTAACTTTTGCTTTATTGATTACTCTGAATCGCAAGTAGCTAACCTATAATTTTCCTTTTTTTGCAGCTTCCCCATGACATCTTCATCATCAAGAAGGCGTACTCCCTCAAGGATAAGGAGGAGACTGCTAAAGCACATGTCAAGGTCTTGGATGATCTGAGGAACGTAGGTGAGGTCCGAGAGGCAAAACTTGAGGAGAAGCTGTGGGCCTCCAAGAATGCTATTCGGGAGCTGGGAGCCCAAATAGTGGAGAAAGATGAGGAAATCACCAAGGGGTCGAACTACACCATTGACTTGGAGACCAGGTTGGCCGACACTGTCTCCAAGAAGATGGTCTTGGAATCTCGAGTCGACATTGTTGGCTTTAAACTCGAGAAGGCCAAAGTCATGGCTCAAAAGGTTGAGGAGAGAGCCTAGGCCGCCGAGGCCAAAGCTTAGGCTGTAGAGATGCAAGCAGCTTTAACCGGTACTTAGGTAGTTGAAGAGTACAAGAAGTCCAAAGACTTCGAGGATGAACTCGCCAAAGGTGCCTACATGCCTTCTAACTTGAGTTTGTGGAGTGCAAGAAGAAGGTTGTTGAAGCCTTCCAATAACTTGACTTGGGAGGCATCGTAGTCGTTGAGCTTGAGCAAGAAGAGGAAAGAGAAGAGGAGGAAGGTGAAGCTGGGGATATTGAGGAAGCTACAAAAGTAGTTGCTGATGCCGGGATCGAAGGGGCCTCTATCCAAAAACCATCACCAAGGCGATGGCCGAAGCTGAGGCCATGATCAACGTAGTGATGAAGGCTTTGAAGGCAGGCTCGACTCCACCAACTGATCGTGAACAATGACTCCTTTTTTTCGTACTCGGGCTTAGCCCTTTTTGTAAAAACCTGGCAAGTTAATGAAAGTCATCCCTTGCTTTGTCAACTTTTGTGTTGCATGAATGTTTGTTAAATTGTTAAGTTTTGACAAGTAGTCCAGTCGGTATAGCTTTGACCGAGTAGGATAATTTCCAGGCTTAGTTATCTAAGTTCCTTAATCAGGTAGGTACTTGAAACTGAATTGTAGAAAGTTGGTTATTGAATGAGATGAGAGTTGAACCTGAATGGGATAAAATCCGAGTAAGATAGGGTGAAACCTAAATAGGATGAAACCCGAATAGAATGGGATGGAGCCCAACTAGGATGGGATGGAACCCGAATGAGAAGGAACCTGAGTAGGATGGGATAATACCCGAGTGGGATGAAATCCGAGTAGAATGGGATGCAACTTGAATGGGATGAACCTGAATAGGACGGAATGGAACCCGAATAAGATGAAACTCAAGTAGAATGGGATGGAACCTGAGTCGAATGAAACTCGAGTAGAATGTGATGGAACCCGAATGGGATGAAATTCGAATATAATGATATGGAACCTTAATGGGATGAAATCTGAATATGATGTAATGGAACTTGAATGGGATGAAATCCGAGTAGGATAGGATGGAACTCGAATGGAATAAAAGTCGAGTAGGATATGATAGAATCCTAATAAGATGAAACCCGAGTAGAATGTGATAGAACCCAAACCTAACAATGGAAAGTTGGTTATTGCTTTCCTTTGCAAGCCTGTTGTTAAGCAGTCAAAGAAAAGTGATGGAGGTGAATACGTAACCATCTTTATAGTTGACTTGGTATTAGTCGATCTAAGGGCTTTGGGAGCCCGTTAATAAAGACAGTGTGAAAATGTAGCCATTTTCATTAGCGACTAGGTGTTAAGTGATCAAATAGGAGACGATGGTATAGAAGCCCACTATCTTTATTATGACCAAGTCTTAATCGATTAGATAGGAGTTGGTGGTATAAACTTATCCATCTTTACTATGACCGAGTGTCAATCGATTGTATTGAAGATGATGGTGTAGAAACTCATCCAACTTTACTGTGATTAGGTGTCAATCGACCAAATTAGAGATGATGGTATGGAAACTCATCCATCTTTACTATAACCGACATCAATTGGCTAGATAGAGATGATGGTATAAAAACTTATCCATCTTTATTGCTACCGGATGTCAATCGACTAGATTAGAGATAGTGGTGTAAAAACTCATCCATCTTTACTGTGACCAGATATTAATTAGTCGGATAAGAGATGGTGGTATGAAAACTCACCTATCTTTATTGTAACCAAATGTTAATCGACCAGAAAATAGATGGTGGTATAGAAACTTGTCCATCTTTATTGCGATCAAGTGATAATCGATCAGATAGGAGATGATGATATGAAAACTTGCCCATCTTTACTGCGATCGGATATTAATCAACTAGAGAAGGAGGTGTAAAAATGCAACCATCTTTACTATAATCGATTGTTAGTAAGTTGGAAATGGAGGTGTGAAAACATAACCATCTTTACTATGATCGAATGTTAATCGATCAGAGATAGTGGTGTAAAAATTATTGAAAAAATGCCCAAAATCATCCCTGAAAGAAGTCCCTGAAGAAGCCCAGAACCCAGTGAAAAGCCCATCAGAAGAAGCCCATAAAGAGAAGAAAAAAATATTTTTTTGGATTTAGCTTGCAGGCCATCCAGACCCAGCTGGCTAGCCCAAAAATGCGGCCTAGTGGTGCACACGTGTGTGCATGCGGCGATCCAGGCCCAGGCAGCCGACCCTTTCTCTCTGCAGTGTTTGCGCACGAATCTTAATGTGAGAGCAGCGTGTTGAGAAGCGGTATACTCGTACAATCACACGATCCGATGAATGCATGCCGATCACGCAATGATTGAATAGCCCAGGAGTGACCAAGCATGATTCATGGTGTATTCAATGGATTTGAGCATGATTTTCAGTAAGATAGATGTTGATCGATGGCTAGGAGGAGCTCTGTAGTTAGATGTTGATTGGGAGAGCTACAGGACTTTGATTTGGATGCGATTTAAATTGCTGGACTCCTAGTGAGATACTCTTTGTAGCAGAGGCTATAAAAATATGAGCAAAGCAACATGCTAGGCATGAAGATTAAAAGAGTGGTGAAATGTCTCCATAGAGTGGTTGAGTTGAAAGTTTGTGAGAAAGATTTTGGAGTTTCTTGTTGAGAGACTTGTATGGGATGAGAGCGAGTTTTTAATTTCGTAAATTTATTTTTTTCATAGTAAAATCTTGCATGTCCAAATTATTTATACCTTTTATTTTGTTTATTCTCTAATTTCTTCTCCTATAGCATCAACACCGATAATCGTAATCCTGGAAATGGGGATCCGTATTTTATACAAGAAATTTTTTGACATAAGTCGTATCAGTGTAGTTGATATCATAATAACTGATATCAGAGCCTTAGATTATCCGTGATTTATCGAGTTCGAAGAAGATAGAGAGGACATGCATAATTAAATTGGAAATCAGTCAGTTCAATGGGAAGAGCAATTTCTCCCTCTAGCAAGTGAGGGTGAAAGAATGCTCATCCAACAGGGATAGATCGATGTTCTTATATACGAAAAGTGGCCAGCCATAATACAGAGAAGACTTGGATGCGGCTTCAGATATAGGCACCTGAAATCCCTGCTACCAATGCTCGGGGTTCGGTTAGAGACACTTATCAGAAGTGGCTCTCTGACAGGACCACTGTCCGATGCATTATGTTGGACGACAAGTTCAGTCGCAAGTTCGAGAAAGCCCAGCTGGAAGAAATCCTTCAAAAGTTGAAGGAGTCTTTCAGGACACTAGATGATGTAGAGCGATACAGGGTCTCCCGTGTTATCTACAATGCATGGATGTGTGATGGGACCTCAGTCACTGGTGCGGGCACCAGACTCAGAAGAAGACTTCAGGGCTCCATCTGGATCTCTGATTGACCTTGCCCGAAGAATTAGGGTTTTCTGGTTTTGTAATAAGGGTTGACTTGGTCAACTCAATTTTTTTGAGTCTGTATTTCCCTGCAATTTAAATTTTGTTGAGTCATGTTGACTCAGTACAAGTCCTAGTAAGTGGTCTAGGTCTTCTCCAGGGTGCCACATTTTCTTCCAAGCCCAAGCAAGTGGGCGCCACACTCTCAGCCACATGCCAGAGTCCAGGAGGCGCCACATCTCCATCCCAGTGTCTTGGTCCCCACACCTAAGGGAGCAAGAATTTTTCTTGAAGCCAAAATCAAGGAGGCGCCCCATATATACCTTAAAAGGCCAAGCTAAAGGAGGAAAGAGGCATTTCTTGGGGAGCACTTCAAGGGGGCGCCCAATCCATGCCTAAAAAGATCAAAGCAAAGTTGGGAAGAGCCATGACTTGGGGAGAAAGAAAAGGAGTTGTCCAAAAAAGTTGAGCCATGGAAGGAAAAAATTTTCTTAAAGAGCAAGGCTAGGAGGCGCCACCTACTTACCATTTGGAGCCACCAATCAACACTTATGGAAGCTCTTGGCTGGCCATATGAGAAGGATTTGATTCTACAAGCCTAATTTGAAGATCCATCCTATTAGTCCCACATGGGAAGATGTAAAACCCTGACCTCTTGTAAAGACCTATAAAATAAACCCCTCTTGTAAGTTTTAGAGGACAATTGATGAATGAATCCAATTTATGTGTGAGCAAACTTTGTGTTTCTCTCTTCCGCACTTGCATCCAGGTGTTGAGCTCCGTGAGGGAGTAAATCCGGGTTCACCAGGAACCTTGAGGAGGTGTGAGATCTCCAACCCCAAAATCCTAGGTTAGCCACTTCACTTCCAAACCCTAGCCGCCCATCATCCTCTTCACTCCACCAAACCCTAGCCTACCCCATCTCTCACGGCCCCTCTCTCCAAGTAGAGGCCGACCACCAGCATCCAGGTCCAGTTCGGCTGCTTCGAAGACAGAGCAAATCCCAGAGGAAGTCAGATCAGCATCCAGGAGAATCAGGACTTCAGCAACATCAACTTTCAAATTCTTCTATCTGGTAAATCATTTCTTGAGTATCTGGTTTCATAACTTGTTCTTCTTCTTTCCCAGATCTTGAGTTCAGAAGAAGCCAACTCTGCCAAAGGGCCAGTATTGAAGGATCCATTATGAAGATATCTGAATCTGGGGATCCAACAATCTGTTCAAGAGAGTCCTTCCATTAAACTCTGTGAAGATCACTGCCTGGTCTGTAACCCTTCTCTTCTCTTTACTTCTGTCCTGTTGAAAGTTCAGAGCGAAACCCTAGGTCTAGGAGTTTCTCAACCCCCAGCGATCCTTTACTTCTGAACTACTCTGATAACCTAGTTTCTTTAAATTGTGCTTTCAATTATTACATAGTTTCTTTCAATTTAGTTTAACTTTTCTTTGAGTCAAAGCCGACTTTTGAAAATTAAAAAAAAAAAAAATTAGTCTTAATTTACTTCCGCATCACATCATCTCTTCTTTTTTGTTCTGCATCATTTTGGTATCAGAGCCCTGTCTAGGGTTTCTGACTTGCTTGCATGTTTTGAGTGTCTCTCCTTTTTACTTTGTCTGCTCGAAGTAGACTCCCCAGGACGTCCGGTCCTAGGAATGAAGCGAGGTGCAAACCTCCTCTTCCCATTCCACGGGGTGTTCCTAGGGCGTGTAGGGGATCCGCTGGGTTACAACTTCGTAGCAGGAATTATAAACGGGGGAAGCATTCTATTTTCAGTCTGTAACTGTCCTGTTGCAGGAATTGTTTCTCATTGCAGGCTGCTTGTTCTTCCGCCAGGGTGTACTTCTGCACTCTGGCCAGCAACTCACTATAGCTTGTTGGGTGCTTCTTGTCCAGGAAAAAGGTCAGCTTGGACAAGCGAATCCCTCGCTTAAAGGCCAACATCGCCACAGCTTCATTTAAATCAGGGACTTCCATGGTCGCTGAGTTGAAATGGGCCATGAAATCCCGAAGGGTCTTTCCCTCCTTTTGTAGCACGAGGAAGAGGTAGTTGGTAGTCCTTGGGGTCCGAATGCAAGTTCTGAAATAGGAAAGAAAGGGTGATTCGAGTTATGAGAAGGAGTGGATCGTACCTGGCTGGATGGCGGAGAACCACATCCAGGCGATTTTCTTGAGAGTTGCAGGGAAGGCAATGCAGTGGAGGGTGTCGGAGGTGCCTTGGACCATCATGTGAGCCTTGTACGTGCCTAGATGGTCCATTGGATCGGTGGTACTGTCATAGGGGTCCATCTGTGGGATCTTGAAGTGGCGGGAAATCGTCTCCGCCAGAATTTCCTCGAAGAATGGGGGATGGGAGTCGTATACCTGTCCCCCTTCGGCCTTCTGTCGGAGGGCGATTTCAGTAATGCGCTCCTCCATGCGCATGATTTTGCTGTCGTAATCCTTCGTGGTTCGGCGGTAAGCCGACTGCCAGAGGGGATGGACTTGGCATAGGAAGGCGAAGCAGACCTCGCCCTTTTGCCGTCAGCTCGATCACCCAAGGACCTCCAAGGCTCCGCGACGGCGTGGGAACCATGCTGAGGAATCTCCGGCCATCGGCCTCCCGTAGCAGCAGTCAAAGGGTTGGTGTAAGAAGCAGCCAGTAGCTGCTATCGATTGTCGACTGTTTCCTGGAATCACTGAACCGCAGCCGTAAGTGTTTCGATGCGGTTCACCAAGGTTTGGAATTGCTGTAATCCCAAAGTGATGATGGGTTCTGCAGCAGTAGGGGCGGTAGCAACGAAATCGTTCTCTCGAAGAGGCTCCTCAGACCTGGAAGGAGAGGTATCTCTCCTGGCAGTGGCATTTGGAGCTCTTCCCTTAGCCATTTTCTTGCCGGGATGATGGATTCCTCCTTTTAGAAAGAAAAGAGCGGTGCAGCCCCCCTTCCTCTAGTGCCAATCTGTTGCTGCATCAACTCCTGGACCGAGAACCAGGACAGCTAGATGGGCTGGAGTGCTCCTCTCCTGAGAGAACCTATAGAAAAGTCTCCAAGGGCGTCGGTGGTGTTTTAACGGGGGACCCTCCGATGCTTAAGGTAGCAGGAAGTCGAAGGCAACAGAATGGAGGAATCGAAAGATCAACAGGGTATGGAGAGGGAAGAGTTGTTCTACCTTCGAGCGGGGTCCCCCAAATATCTTATATAGGCGCGGAACAGTCCAAAATCCGTTAGGGAAGGGGCTGAGAAAGATCGATCTGTCCCTATGGAAATCTGGAGAGTGGCCATGTGGCACGCAGATACGGCGACACCATGGAAGTAGTGGAGCAGGGTTGTTGAGATAGTAGAATCCCACCGTAACAGAAAGGTGCTTCTGGAATACCCTGGATGCCAAGGCTTGCCCGTCGGACATCGGCCATGGGGCGGTCGGCTGGTCGGATCAACGACCGAACCTCCAAAGGAGAGCGACGGGTCAGACCCCAGCAGGAGAGGGTTGTTCGGACCTCAGCTCCAGCGGGTCGGACCTCTGGCGGAGGACGGTGGGCCGGATCCCAGCATGAGAGGGTCGTTCAGACCTTAGCTCCAGTGGATCGGACCTCTAGCAGAGAACAATGGGCCGGACTCCAGCAGGAGAGGGTTGTTCAGACCTCAGCTCCGATGGGTCGGACCTCCGGCGGAGAACAGTGGGCCGGACTCCAGCAGGAGAGGGTCATTCGGACCTCAGCTCCGATGGGTCGGACCTCTAGCGGAGAACAGTGGGCCAGACCCCAGCATGAGAGGGTCGTTCGGACCTCAGCTCTGGCAGGTCGGACCTCTTCAATTGGAGCCTTGAGGAGGGTGGCCGATTCGGACCGCAGGACTGGGCCGGTTCTGGTTGAGGGGAGCCGTCATGGTACAACACGGCCCTTGAAAGAAGTTCCTAAAGAAGCCCAAAATCTAGTGAGAAGCCCACACAGAAGAAGCCCAGAAAGAGAAGAAAAAAATATTTTTTGGATTCAACCCGCAGGCCACCTGGACCTAGCAGCTAGCCGAACCATGTGGCCCAGCGGTGCACGTGCAGGTGGGCGAGCGGCGGCCAAGGCCTAGGTGACCGATCCTTTCCCTTTGTAGTGTTTGCATATAGATCTTGATGTGAGAGTAGCAAGTTTAGAAGCGATGTACGCGTGCGATCGCATGATTCAATGGACATGTGCCGATAGCGTGATGATTGTATGGCCTAAGAGCAACCCAACATGATTCGCTGCATATTCGATGGATTTGAGTATGATTTTCTATACGATAATGGTTGATCAACGGCCAGTAGGAGCTCTGCAGTTAGACGCTGGTTGGGAGAGCTACAGGACTTCGCTTTGGACATGGGTTAGACCATTAGACTTTTGATGAGATGCTCTTCATAATAGAGGCTATAAAAATATAGGCAAAATAGCAAACTGGGCATGAGAATCAAAAGAGTGATAAAGAATCTCTAGAGAGCGGCTAAGTTGAGGCTTGTGAGAGAGATTTTGAGATGTCTTGTTGAGAGACTTGTTAGGATCGAGAGTGGAGGTTTTCAATTTTGTAAGTTTCATTTTTTAATAGTAAAACCTTGCATGCCCAAATTGTTCATGTATTTTATCTTATTTATTCTGTTTTTCCTTCTCCTACAGTATCGATACTAATAATCATGATTCTATAAATAGAAATCCATATTCCATACAAAAGATTTTCCAATGCGAGTGGTATTAGTACAGTTGGTACCATAACAGAAACTCGCCTATCTTTACTATGACCGGGTATCAATTAACGGATTGAAAATGGTGGTGTAGAAACTTGTCCATCTTTACTATGATTGAGTATCAATCAATTGGATAGAAGATGATGGTGTATAAACTCGCCCATCTTTATTATGACTGGATGTTAATTGACTATATAAGATATGGTAGTACGGAAACTCATCCATCTTTACTGTAACTGAGTGCTAATTGACCAAATTGGAGATGGTGGTGTGGAAACTTGCCATTTTTATTGCAATCGAATATCAATCGACCAAATAGGAGATGGTGGTGTGAAAACTCGTCCATCTTTATTATGACCAGGTGTCAATCAACCTGATAGGAGATGGTGATATAGAAACTCATCCATCTATATTATGACTGGATGTTAATTGGTCAGAGGGCTCAAGGTTGGTAGACTAGGTGTCGATTAACTTTGTTGTGATTGGGTGTTAATCGATCAAAGGGCTCCATGCTAGTAGACCATGTGCCGATTAAGCAAGATGATACTTAGGAACTCTGTCAAAGAAAAATTTCTTTGTATTGCCAAATGGAAATAAATGCATTATTGGTAATACATTCGAAGGTTCTCAGCATTCCACATCTAAGGTATTGGAGTCCATTGTGGTCTTCAATCCGATATACTCCTTAATGAAGGGTTTCTGCTACTCAATAAGATTCTTTTTAGTTTGAAGATAACTTGTCTTGTTTAGTTAATCTTGAAACTTCTACATGGTGTAGTACATGATCTCTTGGTGAAAAGTTCTCAACCTTATACGAGAATTATAGTACTGAGTGACTTGTTATCAATATACTAACATCCTAAGGTGGGCTTGATCTCGAGTCGCCATTAGCAAATCGTGGTAGTTCTTAGTCGGTATGAGTTGCTTGACTTGTTGAAGAGATTGATCTACTAGTTGACTGTGGATGTCCAATAAATGTAAATCGATGTTGGATATGGAACTCAACACAAAATTCCTTGAACGTCCAGTTATCGAACTGTTGATCAATGTTAGTGACAATGGTTAGAGAAGTCCGAATAAGTAGATGACAGATTTTTAAAAGAAATTTTTGACCATGTTCTCAGTAATGTACATCAAGAATTCTACTTTCATCTATTTGGTGAAGTAGTCGATGTCAACATTGAGAAACTTTCACTGACCAGTTGCTGGAAGGAATGGACCAAGTATATTTATCCCCCACTAGGCGAACGACCAAGAAAAAGTGAGTTGGGTTAACTATTTTGCTGGCTGCTGCTGGATGTTAATATGCCATTGGCATCGGTCATACTTTCGAACAAGCTCTATGGCATCCTTCTGCATGGTGAGTTAGTTAGATCATTATCTTAGAGCTTTATAAACTAAGGACCTACCCCCAAATGGTTCTCGCAAATGCTCTTGTGGATCTCCTGAAGTACGTAGTTGACTTCAGTAGGTCTCATGCATTTGAGCAAGGGGAATGAAAATGATTTTTTGTAGAGCTATCCATCTAGTAGCACGATGCGAGAAGCTTTTTATTTGAGTAACCTCACCTTTGAAGGGTTGTCGGGTAGAATACATTCAATCAGGTACTTGATAAATGGTCCATCTAACTCAACTCTTGGATAACCTGTTAGATTTTCTCAGTTTCATCGATATTGGGAGCTTCTAAGTATTTAATGTATGTTCGCCTAAGGGAGTTATCCGCTAAGAGTACAAGCCGAGAAAGTATGTTTGCCCAGGCATTTTTTGCACCATGAAATATGGGAGATGTCGAAGTGTTGGAGTATCGACGTGAAGGTCTATACCCTATCAAGGTACTTGGCCATCATTGAGTCCCGAGCCTCATACTTGCCAGTAACTTGACCGGCCATGAGCTGGGAGTCGGTGAAGATCCTTAGATGCTTTATCCCGAGTTCTTTAGCCAGTTTCAATCCAGCTAGTAAGGCTTTGTATTTGGACTGGTTATTGGTCACTTTATATAAGAAGTGCAAGGCTTGCTTGGTAACCACTTCTTTCAAGTTTGTCAAGATGAATCTAGCTCTACTCCCTTAAAAGTTTGAAGTACCATCTATATGAAGGATTTTGATCGTCCCTGGGTTAAGTTACTTAGTAGGTGCTTCCTTAGGCTTATCATCCGACTATCTACACTCAATAAAGAAGTTAACTAGGACTTGAGCCTTCATAAATGATCTCGAATGATAGAAAATATCAAACTTGTTAAGTTTGACTTCCATTTGGCCATCTTCCAGAGATGTTGGGTCAATGCAAGATGATCTTGAGTGGTTGGTTGATCAGGATGACTATTGTGTGAACTTAAAAATATAGCCTTGAATGCTGCACAAGGATGATTATTGCATAAATAAACTTCTCATATTTATAGTATCTGGTCTCTACATCATGAAGCACTTAGTTGGTGTAGTAGATAGGCTTTTGGACTCATTTGTCATCCATCCAAATAAGTACAAAGCTGACTATCCCTGAAGATGCAATAAGGTATAGGTATATATCCTCTTTGACTTCAGGCTTAGAAAGTGTTGCCGCCTAGATCGTCGTGGCCCGTAGCTCCGGTGCGTCGGATCTCTCCCGCCGGATGCTCAACCGTCGGCCTCGTAAACTGACTCCCTCCATCGGGGCGGACCTGCAAAATAGGGGAGACTTGGGCCGGTGATTCTGGCAAAGACACTCTGACGATAAAGTCAGCGGGATGATCGAAGGGAACAGAAGACCTCTGAGGTAGAGAGCTTGGAGAACTCTCTGCTTCCAGAGGGTGATAAAAATGGAAGATAAGTAGAAGATAACGCAGGACTGAAGAGAGTCTTTCAGCTCTTACCTCTCCTTACCTTTTCATACACATCTTATGTAGAGAGTGGCTTCTGTCATTTTTTGGAGGCATGCTGGTCTTGGTCTAGACCTGTGAGGCTTCTACTGGCCTGAGAGGTTTAGATGGGTTGGTGAACCTCTTCCTTCTGGGTGGTTCAGAAGTTGGTGAAGGAGCACGATGCCTTGGATAGGGCACTCCTTTCCGATCAGTGTAAACTATCCTGGGGGCTTTAATATAGCCCTCATTGTAGGAGGCGCACTAGGGACGGTGATTTTACGTGTCGGACTGCCATCCAGGCTTCTTCCGTACCTGTACATTAAGAAGCATACCTGGGATGGAGACGGACTGTGGCATGCGGATCAAAATAAGGCAGACGGAGGTCCTTCGTGCACACGATTCGAGATGCACGACGCAATACCCCTCGAGCACGTGGACCGAAGTGCATAGGGCAGGCATAAACTCCCCGCGCACGGACCAAGAAGAGACATGCAGTCTACTTACGCGTGCAGAACCCCACTGGAGCGGGACAACTCGCTGCCCTCCAAGCGAGCCAAATTGGCTCGGGGGCACACCGGGCAGAGGAGTGCCGAACCGACGCAGAGCCGGAGCTGAACTGGCGTGGGTGTCCTGTCGGGCTGGGGTGGACTTGGGGCGCGGGAGTGCCGGACTGGTGGAGGTGAAGTGCAGAGCTGGGCTGGAGACACGGGCGGACCGGGCGAGGTCACACCAGACTGGGAGCCACGGAGCCAAGGTGGAATGGGCGTCGAAGTGAGCGGAGGCCTCTCGCAGGCGGATTTGGTGCCAGAGCTGGACCGTGCCACGCTTCTCGCGTCCAGACTTGGCACTGGAGCTGGAGTTGACCGAGCGTAGGCACGCTGCAAGGAGAGGACCTAGGGTCCGGGATGGTCGAACCGGAGCAGGCATCCTGCCAAACCGGGCCGGATCGGGCATGTGATCGTCTAACTGGCACGGGGGCGCACCAGAGGGCGGAGACGAGGTGGACTGGCATGGGGTGTGCCCTGGCATGGCCGTGCCTCGAGCATGACCCCGGTGCGGGCGTCTGGACTGTGGCACGAAGGCAGAGCCAGACTGGTGCGGGGTCCCGCCGTACTAGCTGCCGTGCTGGACTGGAGCCTGCGGGCGAAGCCGGGGGAGGTCACACCAGATTGGGCATGGGCGTCGCACGGGTGGAGGAGTACCGGTGGTGCGGGCAAGCCGGACGGAGCCGGACTGGAGCTGGGTGCACCGCGAGTGGAGGTGGAGCCGAAGTCGACCGGGCATTCGGACTGGGCGTGGAGGTGCGGTGCCCTGGCATGGGCGAGGCCGAGGTGTGTATCCCTACGGGTGACCGGGTGCCAGAGCGGGCTGAGTCGGGGTGGCCACACATGCCGGACTGGGTGCACAAGCGCGCCGGACTGGTACGGGCCTGAGCTGAGCGGGGCGGAAGGCGCGGATGTACTACAGCCATGAGCCTGGCGTGCCGCGGGCGTGAGCCCAGCATGCCACGGGCAGGAGCATGGCATTGGAGCTGGACCCCACGTAAGCGGAGGGGGCCGCGTAGGATGGGTGCATGCGGGCGGAAGGACTTCGCGCGAGCATGCCGAGTTGGTCTGGCACGGGCCGAGGTGTCGAGATGAACTGGACCGCCACAAGGCTGGACTTCATGCTTGGCCAAAGTGAGGCCGAGGTACTGAGGTGCATGGTCGAGCTGGGGCTGGGGTGGAGAAGTACATGGCCAAGGTGGAGAAGGACGTTGCCGATGTATTGAGGTGCTTGGCCGAGCTGGGGCTAAGGTGGAGAAGGACGTTGCCGAGGTGGGGCCGAGGTGGAGAAGTACATAGCCGAGGTGGAGAAATACATGGCCATGGTGGGGCCGAGGTGCCGACCTGGCCGATCTCCTCATAGAACAAGCAGTTCCACCATCTTCTTTGGATGGGAGACCGTGAAGCATGTGGTCATGTCAGCCACCAAGGAGGATATCGTGTCAGGACCAAATGGATTTTTTTTACTACTGTAACAGAAAGCAGGGGTAGAGATCCAAGGAATTTCTTCAGCTCCTCAAAAGCTTGTTTACATTACTCTGCCCAGGTGAAGTTGTGCATTTAGTATATGACCATGAAGAAAGGTAAGTAGTGCTTAGCAATCATAAGATGAACCGAATAAGCACTACAACCCACCTAGTCAAGGTTCATCTCGAGGTCGGTCGATCGCTGCCTTCCTTTCTTCAAGGTGCTATGCAAGATGCACGACTTCACCTGGACGGAGGAGTGCAGAACGGCCTTCGAAGAATTAAATGAGTTCCTGGCCTCTCCCCCGTTGCTCTCAGACCGGAGGAAGGGGAGGAGCTCCTACTCTATCTGGCGATCACACCCAAAGCAGTCAGCTCGGTCCTCGTCCGTGCAGACAAGGACGGGTCTTAAAAGCCAGTGTATTGCACCAGCAAAATTCTCCGCGATGTGGAGGTCAGGTATACCCGGTCTGAAAAACTTATTTTTGTACTAATAATATCTGCTAAGCATCTCAGGCCCTATTTTCAAGTACACCCCATCGTGGTCATGATGGACCAACCGCTGAGGACCATACTTAGCCACCTCGAGACCTCCGGGAGACTGGCCAAGTGGTCCCTGCTCTTGAGCGAGTTCGACGTAGCACATTGATCGAGGCCTTCGCAGAAGGCCCAAGTCCTAGTTGACTTCGTGGTCGAATACACAGGGCTTGCCGAGGAGTCAGAGCAGACAATGACAGAGCCCCAAGCGGTGCTTGGACCAGAGGAGGAGCCCTGGATCCTCCACGTGGATGGTGCGTCCAACTCCAGCGGAAGCAAAGCAGGCCTCATCCTCGCCAACAGCGATGGAGTGGTGACAGAGTGTGCTCTTCGCTTTATGTTTGCCATAACAAACAACCAGGCGGAGTATGAGGCACTCCTCGTGGGTCTGAAAGTCTCCCGTGAGCTGGGCGTGCAGAGCTTGAAAGTCTTCACTGACTCCTAACTGGTTGTCGGGCAAGTCTCCAGAGAATATGAAGCCAAAGATCCCAGATGATGAAGTACCTGGAACGAGTCCGCTCAGGCACGACAAGCTTCCGGCGCTTCAGCATTTTTCACATCCCCCGGGGGGAGAATGCACACGTAGATGTACTGTCAAGGCTCGCAACCTTGCCGGACTCATCATTGGGGCACGCCTACATCGAGTACCTCGAGAATCCAAGCTACGAAGACCCAGAGGAGGTGCAATAAGTCACCCCGGAGTCGAGCTGGATGGACAGGTATGTCAGGTACATCATTGATGGCACCTTGCCAGAGGATCGCGTGGAAGCCGGCCTCATCAAGAAGAAGGCCTCCCGGTTCGTTTTGATGGAGGGCCAGCTCTATCGCCGATCTCACTCCTACCTGCTCCTGAAGTGACTCAGGCCCACGGAGGCAGCCTTCGTGCTCCGGAAATACACGAGGGCCTCTGTGGAGGCCATGTGGGAGGGAGAACACTGGCATACAAAGCTCTCCGCCAGGAATACTTCTAGGAGACCATGAGAGAGGACGCCGTCGACTTCGTCAAGAGGTGTGACAAGTGCCAGCGCCATGCCCAAATACAGTGCCAGCCAACGACGTTGATCTCCCAGCTCTCATCCCCTTGGCTCTTTGCTCAGTGGGGAATGGACATCCTTGGGCCATTTCTCCCTGCACCGTAACAACGAAGGTTCCTGCTAGTGGCGATTGATTACTTCACCAAGTGGGTCGAAGCAGAGCCGCTAGCTCGGATCATCGAAGCCAATGTCCGCCAATTCTTCTAGAAGGCAGTTATCTGCCGCTCCGGACTCTCTCATTGTATCATCACTGACAACGGACGACAATTCGATAATCGGGAGTTTGAAGGATTCTGCACCGAGCACGGCATCCAACATCGCTTTACCTTGGTAGCCCACCCCAAAACAAATGGGGAGGCCGAGATGACTAATCGGACCATCCTTCAAGGACTTAGAACCAGGCTGGACCTAGCCAAGGGCAGATGGGCGAAAGAACTCCCAAGCGTTCTGTGGGCCTACCACATAATGCCCAGAATGGCAATTGACGAGACGCCCTTCAACCTTGTCTTTGGCATCGAGACGGTCATCCCGGTTGAGCTCGGCGTGCCCACGCTATGAGTACAGCGGTACGACGAAGTGCAAAACTTGGCACACCTTCTGCTCAACTTAGACCTTCTTGAAAAAATGAGGGACAAAGCTCGGCTCCGAATGGCGGCATACCGGCAACAAGTGGCCCGGTACTATAATGCACAGGTAAAGCCAAAAGTCTTCAGACCCGGGGACCTGGTGCTGCACCGAGCTGAAGCATCTCAACCCCAGGAGCGCGGCAAGCTCTCGCCAAACTAGGAAGGCCCCTACAAAGTGGCTGAAGCCCTCTCACATGGGGCCTACTACCTCGTGGATCTCGATGGTGTCAGGTTCCCTCGAACATGAAATGCCTGCAATCTAAGAAAATACTACCAATAGTGTAAGGCCTCCTTCCATTAATAATAAAGACTTTCTTTGCATAAGAGGTTATTTGCCCTGCAGGAATATCATCGCCCAGTCCAAGACCTGAGCCCATCTCTCAGGCAATCAAGTCCCGACCTAAGCTCAGCTCTTAGGCAATCATCACCTGGAGCCCAGCTCTCTGGCCAACAAGTCTTCGAGCCCAGCTCCATGATACCAAGACCTGAGCCCAGCTCTCAGGCAACCAAGACCTGAGCCCAGCTCTTAGGCAATCAAGTCCAGAGCCTAGCCCTCCGGTAAACAAGTCTTCAAGCCCAGCTCCAATACACCAAGACCTGAGCCCAGTTCTTAGGTAATCAAGACCCGGAGCCCAGCTCTCTGGCCAACAAGTCTTCGAGCCCAGGTCCAAGACACCAAGACCTGAGCCCAGCTCCAGGCAACCAAGTCCTGAGCCCAGCTCTCAAGCAATCAAGTCCGGAGCCCAGCCCTTTGACCAACAAGTCTTCGAGCCTAGCTCCAAGACACAAGACCTGAGCCCAGCTCTCAAGCAATCAAGACCCGGAGCCCAGCTCTCCGGCCAACAAGTTTTCGAGCCCAGCTCCAAGACACCAAGACCCGAAGCCCAGCTCTCCGGCCAACAAGTCTTCGAGCCCAGCTCCAGGACACCAAGATCTGAGTCCAGCTCTCAAGCAATCAAGCCTGGGGCCCAGCTCCCCGGCCAGCGAGTTTTTGAGCTTGAAAGCTTAGCTTTCCGGTCACTAAGTCTTGGGCATCTAGAATCGAAAGAGGAGTCTTCCCTTTGATCTTGTCACATGCGCAAAAAGAAAGAAAAAGAAGGAAGACAATTTGGCGAAATGTATTTTCATTACTCGATAAAAGAAGTTACAATACTTCTGGGGCCCGACATGCCGGGCAGCCCAGAGAAGAAAAATAATATAAGGCTATGGCAGAAAAAAGAGACCCTACTCTACTCCGTCGATGCCTTCCCAGGGCGACACGCCACCAAAGTTCTGCCGCCCTTGACCTCCGAAGCCAGTGCCCCTCCTTCGGCCACCGCCACCGGCGGTGCTGGTTTGGTCGACATCGTCGGTGGAGCCGGTTCGGTCACCGCCACCTGCGGTGTCGTTTCCGTAGCTACTACCTGAGAAGGTGGCACGGCCACGGTGGGACGCTCCTCCATTATAACTGGTGCGGGTTCCGGGCCCTTCGCACCCTTGAAGCCCGGGAGTCGGAGAGCGGCCATCCGCTTTTCCGAGAGAATGCTACGTAGTTGGGATCGGCAATAGGAGAAACCCTTAAAAAAGGAATCCGTCACTGCCTCCTTGAAGTCCAGCTTGAACTCCTCGGAAGCCTTGTAATCAACAATCGCCTCTACCGCCCTCCTGTCCGCATCCCCAGCTTTGTGGATGGCCTCGGCAGCCTCTTTCTTTGCAGCCTCGGCTAAACTGATGGCGGCAGAGACCCTCTTCTCCGCCTCAGCAACCTTTTGGTCGGCGGCCATGGCCTTCTTCTCAAAGGAGACGGCTCGTCCTTTCATCACCTCCAGCTCGGCCTGGAGCTCCTTCAGTTGGGCGTCCTTTGACTTGAGCTCTTCCTCGAGCTCTCTCGAGCATCGCCCAGCGCTGGCAACTTCACTTCGGAGGTTCTTGATCATCATGTTAGCCTCCTAGAGGTCATTGCTCCTTCACCTCAGTTCGGTCTTCGAAGACTCGAACTCCGCCTCGCGCTCCTTATCCCTCCTGACCCAGTTATGGCAATAATCCCGGATCAGCAGGAGCTCGGCACCTTGCTGCATTAAAAATGATGTCAATTAAAGGAAAAAGAGAGAGAAAGAGAGCAAGGCATGACAAAGATTGACTAACGGCATAGAGGTTGGTGAATGATGCATTGATAGTGTCGGCGAGGTACTTCCCACTCCTCTCCCGCCGGTCGCAGGACTGGACGGAGAAGTCCATCATCCGCTCGGCAAGCGCCGGGTCCTTCGTGAGGGAGACGTTGGGCCTCAGTTTGAATGGGACTCGATGGTAGTCCCTGTCTCTCTTACCCATCACCAGTTTAGGACCACCTGCCCCATCGGTGATGGAAGCTGTTGGTGCGGGCTGAGAACTTGGCGCCACCTCAATCGGAACCGCGGAGGTTGGCCCCACGCCCTCCGGCTCCTTGTCCCCCTCGACCTCGATGATCTCCGGAGGAAGCGAAACCATCGCGGCAGCAGCGGCGGCAGATCTTGCCCAGACTACCACCTCGAACTCCGATGCAGGAATGGGCTCGGCCGGTACTGTGCTCGGGAGTGGGCTCGGTCGGTACTGTGCTCGCCCTCCTCCTCCTCCTCGGCTCGGGAGTGGGCTCAGCCGGTACTGTGCTTGCCCTCCTCCTCCTCAACTCGGGAGTGGGCTCGGCCGGTACTATGCTCGCCCCGACATCTACCCGAGCTCTCTTCGGAGTGGGCTTGCCGGTGCCCTCCGCTTGATTCCTCTCCTCAGAGAATGAGAGGAGTTCCTCTATGGAGAACTTCATGGCTGCACCAAGTCAGAAGATGTCAGTTTTTTTTTTTTAAAAAAAAAGAAAAGAAAAGAAAAAAAAGAGAAGGAAGAGAATCAAAAGATTTCTTAAGCCGAACTCGCCCAACTCTTGTGTTGGGTGTTAAAAAAAGAAGAAAAGAAAAGAAGAAAAAGAGAAGGATGAGAATCAAAAGATTTCTTAAGCCGAACTCACCCAACTCTTGTGTTGGGCTGACTCCGGCCTCGTGGAGATTCTGCTCTGACAGCAGGACCTCGAGTGAATGGACCTCGGCAGAGCGGAGTTGGTCGTACACCTCCGAATTGGCAGCGTCGACCGTGGAGTCTCGATTGAGGGACCGATTTGGATCGCTCCAGACCCAGTCGACCCCCTCGACCGAGGTGAAAAAGTACCTACTCTTCCATCCTTTGATGGAAGAGGGAAGTTCAAACTTAATCCTCCTAGGACGGAAGGAAAGAGACCACCACCCCTCCTCGGTGGGGTGGCGTTTCAGGGTGAAGAAAGTCTTGAACAAGGAAAAGCGGGCGACGATCCCGTGTGTTGACCCTAGGATTGATTTTGATGATTACAAAATATTGATGCATTATTATGTTACTAATTATCCTTGTAAAGATTATTTTTATAGAGTATCATAGGTTTAGAAGATATTTGAAATGGTTTGGAAGAAGTTTGGAAGAAGTTTAGAGTGGTTTGGAAGCATTTGAAGAAGTTCAGCTCGAGCCGACTCATGGATCAAGAGCCGACTCTTTCAAAATGGCAGAACTGTAATTATTCAATCAAAATGACTCCAGAATGGCAAAACTATAATTATTCGAGCCGACTCATCCATAACTTTTATTTGGGTTGTCTGAGACTTCGAGCTGACTCTTGGACCTCGAGTCGACTCAAGTGATAGGTTCTGGCACTCCAACGGCTAGTTGTAGAAATTGTTTTTCTTCATTCCAACGGTTCCAAATGGTCATATTTCGATTCCCAAGATATTCCAACGGTCAAAACAACATGGGAACACTTCCAAAACTTATATATGATGGATCAAAGTGAAAAGAAATAAGAGAGATTGAAGAGGGGAAGAGAAATTGAAGAAAAAGGGTTTTTCAAGTTTATATTTCAGATTTTGGAGAGAGCTTCAATATTCAAATTTAAGAGAGGGTTCTTCACTTCCTTTCACAACTCTTGAAGCTTTATTTGAAGAATGAGGAGAGCTTAGAAGAGCTACATTCAACGAGCTAAAGCGACAACCATATACTCTTTGGGAGTTTGTATTTTATGTTACATTGTTTACTTGTTTTACTTTAGTTTGGGTTTTGGTTAGCCCGTTGCAAAATCAAGTTGGGTTCTTGGTGATCCCGGTATAAAACCAAGAGTGGGTTTTTAGTGAACCCGTGTAAAACCAAGTTTGGATTTTTTGGTGATCCCCGTATAAAACCAAGAGTGAGTTTCTTTGGTGAGCCCGGTGTAAAACCCAAAGGGAGTTGGGTTTGGATTGTGATCCCGGTAAAATAATCCGACTGTATTCTAAGAAGAATATAGTGGAAATCCCAAGTGGTGCTTGGGTAGTGGACGTAGGAGCCGGTTGCTCCGAACCACTCTAAATCTCTTGGTGTCTGTGCTTATGTTCTTATTGCTTTATTGTTTTTACTTATTTACTTCCGCATTGCATATTTCACCACAACACCAAAAGGATTTTAAATTGCACATACTTGCTAAAGTTTTTATTATCCCAATTCACCCCCCTCTTGGAAAGCCACCTGGGCAACACCATGGAAGTGGCACAAGACGATGAAAGAAAAAATTGTCCTGATGGCATTCGGGACAAGCTGGGCGGGGACAAGGTGGTAATGGCTCAGGACAAAGAGGAAGAAATGGTGGAACAAGAATCGAAGGCCACCTGAGAAGGTTTTCTCGTAGCAGGCTATCCGATGCGGGCCACTAGAAGAGACCCGCTCCCCCGGTCGAGGAACCGAGAGCCAGACGCCGTCCGGGATACCATAGGTATCTCGGATGGTCGCAAGGTCCACAACCGTAATTATCGAAGCGATCCTCCCGGGACCTGTTGACCGAGAAGGTTCGAGAGCAGACGCAGACGGCAAAAGAAGAGGACGAGGTGGGGAGAAGACGCGGGCTCCCTAATCACTATTCCCCCGGGCATGGGCCTCCGGCTAACCTCAAAGTGCACCGCATCCTCCTCCTCGGAAGAAGAAGAAGGTGGCCTCGGCCTCGAAGGCCCGGCCTCACCTTGGTTAGTGGTGGGATGGAAGTTTGGTCCGAAACTGGACATGAAGGTTGAGAAATGGGAAGAATGGAAAGAAGGACAAGCTGGACGAAGATCCGAAAGGGGACCTAACCCTAAGAGAGTCCCTACCCGACTAATGCGAGGAAGGAGATTGACCTGTTTAGGACTTGGGAAGGCAGAAGTGGCCGAGAGAACGAAGGAGAGACCTAGCACCAAGGCAGGCACGTAGAGTTTAAAAGAAAGTACAGTTCGAGAAGGTCAATTTTTCTTTCGAAGGGACGGGCGTCCGACCGCACCGTTACGGCTCCCCACCATTGGATCCGCGCCACGTGTCAACCATCGTCAGGGCTGGCATCTAATTTCAACTGCGGGCGCCAGGGATTCTATGCCCGTAATAACCACTCCTCGGACATGTCCATGTGGCTCCGTCAGATAGGCCGAAGAAGCCGCTCCCCGAAGCATCGGCGATTGTGGCCATCGTTGTGCTGGATTCTTGCCTTTCCACGTCAGCACAGCATTTACTGCCTTCGCCCCGAGCGCTTCGCGCCAACAAGACTCAAGAGTGGGGGGCAAATGATACGGCGGAAGGTTGACGTGTGACCCCTATCAGGTGCCATGACAGAAAAATTGACATGGTGGACACCCCGTCTCGGTTTCCTTTGCCGAGTCGAGCTCTCCTGATCCATTGAGGCCGAGCTCCATCCTCTACCAGGTCGACGCCTGCGAGCTCGAGTCGCCTAGGCCAGAGCCAAGCGACCCCCTTCACTAGAGCGAGCCCCTTCAAGGTCGGGCCCTCTGGATAGGGGTCACATGCTGACCTCCTCCGCCGGAACGAGCCCCTCCGAGGTCGGGCTTCCTGAGCCGGAGTTGGGCCCGGCCCTCCTCCGCCAGGCTGAGCCCCTCCGAGGTTGCACTCTCTGAGCAGGAGTCGAGCCCTCCTCCACCAGTCCAGGCTTCTCCGAAGTCGAGGTCAGGCCCCCTCCGGGCTGGAGCCAAGTCCCAGCTCTCCAGCTCGGCAACCATCTCGGACAGCGTTGCCGGTCTCCAAGAGAGCGGAGCCACCTCCCCGGGGCACCGGCGGGCCACCTGAGGGCTATGAAGAAGTACCCGTCAAATCATAATAACTGCCTGTGGGTGCCACTTACACCAGGAGAGGGAGAAGTTCCCCCTAATTAAGTCACTGCCAAGCTTTTCCGGAATGGAACGACCGGAAGGAATGTCAGAACGCACAGCAGTTTCCTCACCACCAACCAGGAAAGACGTTCCGTCCACGGCATGGAACGCCGCCACACGCTCCTGACAATACGCATTGGGAGAAACGTCCCATCCGCAACATGGAACGTCGATGCACGTGCCCGACAGTACAGGGGAGATCCCGAGGTAAGCATCCAGCGATCGTCCAGACTAAAAAGAACCTTCGACGCGCTCGGAAAGAGGGTAACAATCACAACCACTATCTCACCACAAAAAAAAAAAACTCAAGCAAGCAACAGGAGAGGGAGGCCGCGCAGAGAATCCCTCTAGCTCGGCTACCATCCCCCCGACATACTTGCACCCCCATTTCTACACTACTCACTCCTCCTAGCATGGAGTCCATCAAGAGAGGCTCGACCAGGAGGATCTGTTCTCCTGGATCATTACTGACTTGACCGTCGGAGTGCCCTCGCCGGAACCCCCAGCCCGCGTCACTAATCCTATTTTTGCAGGTTCAAAGGAGCCGGACATCCTAAGAGCTCAAGAGAGGCAATTCGACCTCGACATCAGCTGCAGGCCACGACGATCTTGGCGGCAACAATGGATATATTATAAATTTGATCATATATTATCTTGAACCAAACGTAGTAATTTTTTTAATACCATTTATTAAAAAAATGTCATCAACCAAACATGATATAAATTATTTTTTTGATAAATAAATTTTAAAATTTATTAGATTTTTTTGTAATATGATACATTCAAATTAAATAAACAATAAGGATTTTTTTTATGGCTAAAAGATTTAGCTAGAAATTTATATTTTCTTGGATAAATATTTTATAAGCAATATTTAGATAGAAAAATAATTTATTCACATTCCAACCATCACACCATCTTCCTACCTCCATCCATTTAGATTAGGAATCAAGTCTCCCTTCCACATCATTCATATTTTTTCCATGCCCTGAACGAGAGCCATTTATCTTCCTCCATCCTATCCTCCCATGCCCAATTAAGCCTTCAACCCATCAATCCTTCATGCCCACTCACCATACTCGCACACAACATTATCACTTCTCCACATCCCCATTTCCTTCAAAAAAAACTCGTTCATTGTCCTCCCTGACCCCATTGCCATGGTGAACAAAAGCCCTCGACAATGGATCCACTTCGCCACCCCCCCTCATCTCCTCCGCCTCTTTACCACAAACTGCTACATTCCCTCGAGATACGCCTGTTTCTTCCGAGCGTGCCGTCTCCCAGCCATCAGACTCTGCCTCCACCCGTGAAGACTGCTCTCCTCCCTTCCGCCCGAAGTCGCCCACAACCAAGTCGACCTCCACTACCCCGCCCAACTCCCCACTGCTGCAATGTCCGACACCTCTCCGATGCCCGACACCATCTTCCTGCTCTCCGCCAGTAGCCATCGTCTTCCTCTATGGCTGAAGTTCATCAGAACGGCATCACTCCAGTCGTCTTCCTCTTGACCGAAGACCCCTCACCATCGCCAATGGAAGTCCACGCAGCCAGCTATCGCGCGACACCTCCCATCTTCTTTCCTCCCGACTCCGCACCGGCAAGCTGACCCTCCTCTTCGTCCTGTGTCACCGATCTTCTTCCGCCCAAATTCACAGCAGCCAAAATGCCCAGCCCCGGATCAACTGCGGCCGAGCCTACACCTGGCCGTTGACCCGTCAGTTACACCGTCTCCACTCAGCACCACCACTGGCAAAGCCTATCGAAAGCCCCTTCCCCCTGTTCTACCATTCAGCGTCCCGTGGAAAGAAAGAGAAGCCCACGATCGTGAAAGCAGTGCCGGCTCTCCCATTGCCGGCTTCAGGTCCTGTACGCTTCTCAAAGTTGCACGGATCTCAAAGCACAAGGATTTAAGAACTGCTTGATTTTCAGAGATGTCTCATGGCTAGCTAGATCTGAGCCTGACTCGATAGAGTCGAGTTTTCCCCATCTCAGGGGAATGATGGGGACCTCACCAGCACGATCTCAGAACAGCACGAATCTTGAAGTCATGCGAATCTCGGAGCATATCCATAATAAATTTAAGATTTATCTTTTTATTTGAAATTTGAATTAGGATTTGGTTGGTTAGGATTTAGATATGGATAGGCTTATCTTATCCTATCTTGTATTTGAATTTGAGTCATCCCTATCTTTTTATCCTGTATTCAAATTCAAACGAGGGTTGGATAGGTCTATAAATACCACCCTCAGACCTTTATAAAAAAAAAGTTTTTGAAGAAAATAATTTGAGTTTTTAGAAGAGTGATCCTTCTTGTCTTCGCCTTCGGGCATGGGCGTGATGCCCTAGTTATTCCCCTTCCCACTCCATCTTCTGTATCCCCTCGTGACCTTTGAGATCCATCATAGCGCCTCAAAGTATCGAGGAGGGTGTAATGCCTTAGAGGTGAGAGGTCTCTTCGTCAGGGTGAGTCCCAAAGTCCATGAGATCCATTCCTATCCTATATCCCCACTGTTCCTTCGCCACCCCTAGAAAAAAAAATACCAAAAAAAAAATATACCCTAATTTAGGTGACTTCTAGGCTCGCCAACGATCCTACCCCATCTGTCCCTCATCATTTCGACCATATTTTGACGGGAAAGTTAATAAAAAATAGAAAAATAGTCCAGAAGTAAAATTAAAAAAAGAGAAAAATTAATAAAATAACCCTAGGAACCTTCTGATGGGGAACGACTGCGAAAAAATTAATATACACCATGGGGAACGGCTGCGAAAAAATTAATATATGCCATGGAGAATGGCTGCGGAAGTGTATCAGACATTCCTTCGGATTGGGAATGGCTGTAGAAAAATTAATATACGCCATGGAGAATGGCTGCGGAAGTGTATCAAACATTCCCTGGCTGGGGTTGGAGGACTGTCTGGAGATGACCATGCCCGGGATCTAACTCCTCCCTTCTTTTTTTTCTAACAAAAATATATATTATATTTTAAAAATAAAATTGAATATTTACTGGTCACTGAACAAATGATTTAATAACTTTCAAGTAGATAATATTTTTTTTATTTCATAAATAAATGCTATGTATGAAAAATAATTTATACTTTTTAAAAATATAAAAATATAAACAAGTTAATTAAAAAAAATATATTTTTTTATAATATTTAACTTTAAAAAATTGGTCTTTAAGAATTCTCGGCTTTCCGTCCAAGTCTGCTATAAATAGGCCATGCATAAAACATGAGGCAAAGGAATTTGAGCATGCGGTTGTCCCTAAAAGGATATAAATTTAGAAATTCAAAAATATGAAAAAAAAGGGGGGCCGGCAGCCCTTGCAAAGGTTCATTTTGCAGCGGCCCGTGGATGTTGCTTTGGGGATCGATGTTATCGTGTATAGATTTTTACTTGCCTACATTGTGAAAATTCTTACTCTTACTAGGGCATAATAAAAAGGACGAGAATAAATTTTTGTAGGAACAAAAAGTAAGATTCTGATCTTTCATTTACACGGCTTTTAAAATAATTTTTGAATTTATTGGGATATCCCGATTCAGCTACGAACCGAACTCCGGCTCAATTGGTCGAAGCCCTTTTTCTCCGAATCACGGACTTCGGACCAAGAAAAAGGTCAGGCCAACTGTAGGCAGTTCACTGCTTGTCATCGAACTACAACATCCAAAGGCTAGTCATGCGGATAATATATTCAGCCTTGACCGAAGGCTAAATTTCTCATCGACTTCTGAAGACACGCTCTTCGGTTCCTACAGTAGACACAATCTCCGATCCCGGGGGAAATACCAAGTCTTCGGCCTATGCAAGGAAAACCCGAAGATTGTACCACAATCTGGTCCAGAAAGGCAACTGTAACCAATGGTTACAATCAACACTCTTCATGCCACGATCATGGCTCGCAACTCCAGCTGCTACGCCTCCGATCTGGCCGGAACCGCTCAATGACAACCCATGATCGCCAATCATGGGAGAAATTAACTCCCATGATCACCGGAAAAAGAGCGGGCCACAGGCCGGAGGCTTTCTTTTAAATAATGGTAAGAAGGATGGCCGGAGAGGTATGCTAAGATACACTCACACAGACTCTAAGAGCTTTTCCTCTCATACTCACGTCACCCTTCCCCATTCCGTAGCTGGGATCTGCCACTAACTTAGGCATCGGAGTGTCTACCGCCGAAACAACTCTGGCCAGGGACCTGTTTTGTAGGTGAATCAGGGAGCAGTCCTGCGATGCAGCGGCTCCGACCGGCCGATTCAGGGACTCAACGCCAACAGATTGGCGCGCCAGGTAGGGGGATCAGCACTCTTTAAGCTCCCTCATAGACAAGGGGAAGTAAAAAATCCTTGACGGTGAGAGGAAGGACTTAAGTCGCTTCTACAAGCCGAAGTTGTGCTCCATCCTAGGAGGGCGCACCCTCGGAGGAGAACGATGTCCCACCTCCCATAGTTGTCGTGGGACTACAGCAATTCGAAGCCCTTGTGAACCATGTCACCAACCTCACGGCCATGGTTCAGACTTCCAGAGCAGAGCCTTTCCGGTGGGAAATCCACCGGCCGCCTCCAGACATAGCTCTCGGTCCCGAAGGAAAAGAGCCCCACGGGAGGATTCTACGCATCCCTCCCCCCATTCTCGGCCTTCTCCCAAAGGCCGAACTTCGAGATTGTCCAGGTCCACCAATTCCCCGCAAAAAGGGAAGAGGCCTAGGCAAACTCCCTCACCCTCCTCCGGAGACTCCACTTCTGTGGAGAGAGCGCCGAAGCAGATTCCCAATTATGACGGGAGATTCAGAGCCATCGAATCAGAGATGGCAAAGGCGCGAGAACAGAGAATGCGGGATCTAAAGGATCCCGACGACTTGATCGTGGGTGATCAATGCCACCCTACACCGACCGTATCATGGCCGAGGTCATTCCTCGGCACTTCAGGGTTCCCTAGATGGAATCCTACGATGGCACCTCCGATCCCCTCAACCATTTGGGCAGCTTCAAGGTCCATATGATGATCCAAGGAGCTTCGGACGCGATGTACTGCTTAGCGTTCCCAGCTACCTTGAAGAAGTCCGCTCAGATGTGGTACTCGAGCCTGCACCCAAGTACCATCGATTCTTTTTCCGAGATAGAAAAATTATTTGTCTTGCATTTCAGGACCTACCGCAAGACTCCAAGGAATACGGACACACTGCTCCTCCTTCACCAGAACGAAAGAGAAAACCTGCGAGACTACATCTCCAGGTTTAATGCTGCCACGCTTGAGATCCCCGATCTCAACGAGCACGTGGCCATGTCTGCATTGAAGAAGGGGCTTCACACCTCTAGGCTTACCTTTTTCCTGGATAAGAAGTTCCCTAAAAGCTACGCTGAGCTCTTGTCAAGGGCTCAGAAATATGCCGATGCCGAGGAGCAGGCGGCAAATCAACGACTGATCAAAGGGAAACCCCCTTCAAGAAAGAAGAATAACAGGGGACAATGTCTCCAAACTTCCAATAACAATGGCGACAAATATACAAACCGCCGAAGAAGTCCTCCTAGCCCAGAGCTTCGGGAGGAAGATTTGACTCCTACACCCCCCTCAATCTCCCTCGAGAGAAGATCCTCATGGAGATAGAGAAGGAGAACTATCTCCAACGGCCCCATCCCATGAAGGCCTCCTCTTCCGTAAGGAGCAGGAATAAATTCTGCCGATTCCACTAGGACCACGACCACAACACAGAAGAGTGCATCCAACTGAAGGATGTGATTGAGGATCTCATCAAGAGAGGGTACTTGGGGCAGTACATCGGTCGCCAAGGACCTCGATCGGAAGCAACTGTTCCCCAGCCACCTCTCGAAGAGGCCGAACTGCCAAATCAAAGGCCCACCAACGGAGGTGTAGGGATGATACACCAACCCGCCAACTGGAGAAGGGATGAGGACGAAGCCCCAAAGCGACTTAAAGACAACAACTCTATCCTCTTCTCCGATGATGACCTTGCGGGAGTACGGCTCCCACATGATGATCCTCTTGTAATCTCGGCCATAGTGGCCAATTATGATATACAGCGAATCCTTGTTGATAATGAAAGTTTGACTGATGTCTTGATGTACGATGCATTCTCTAAAATGTGTTTGCCTAGACATCAACCGCAAAGATCTCTCGTACCGCTCTCCGATTTTGGGGGCAACCAAGTTTATGCCGAGGGAGAAATAGTGTTGCCTGTAACCCTTGGCACTGAACTTCGACAAAAGACACTGCCGATCAGCTTCACGATGGTCCGGATCCCCTCAGCATACAATATTATTCTGGGGCGGCCTACCTTGAATAGGTTCCGAACCATGACCTCCTCTCACTACCTCTTGGTGCGCTTCCCCACCAGGAACAGTGTCGGAGAAGTTAGAGAAAACCAGAGGACAGCGTGGCAGTGCCTGATGATCGAAGATAGGCATTTCAATGATTCAACAACTCCGTATCAGTTGGATCCGAGGGACGTAGCCACAAACCTGGATGAGCCCATGGAGAGGACCGTCCCAGTACCTTTGACAGAGGAAGATCCCTCCAGAGTTATGCAGATCGGGAGCACGCTTGATGAGAAAACCAGAACGGAGTTGATCCATTTTCTCAGAGACAATGCCGACGTCTTCGCCTGGTCGGCTTCGGATATGCCAGGGATCCCTGCCGAAGTAATCACTCATCGGCTAGAAGTTATCCCTGGGTACAAGCCGGTACGGCAGAAGAAAGGAGCTTCGCTCCTGAAAGATAGCAAGCTGCGGACGAAGAAGTTGGCAAGCTCCTTAAAGCAGGGTTCATCCGAGAGACCCGCTACCCCGAATGGTTGGCCAATGTGGTAATGGCCAAGAAGGCTAGTGGCAAGTGAAGGATCTACATCGACTATAGAGACCTCAACAAAGTTTGCCCAAAAGATAGCTTCCCTCTCCCGAAGATTGATCAGCTGGTCGACGCAACTGCCGGTCACCAGTTGCTGAGTTTCATGGACGCTTTCTCTGGATACAACCAAATTAGAATGGATCCGCAAGATGAGGAGAAGACAACCTTCATCACTGATAAAGATCTCTACTGCTACAAGATGATACTGATCGGCCTCAAGAACGCCGGAGCAACGTTTCAAAGGCTGATCAACAAGATATTCGAAAAGCAACTGGGAAGGAATATGGAGGCCTATATTGACGACATGATCGTCAAGAGCCTCCTCCGAAAAGACCACATCCGCGACTTGAAGGAATCATTCAGTGCTCTACGATGCTACCGCATGAAGCTAAACCCGGCAAAGTATGCCTTTGGGACCACTTCGGGTAAGTTCTTGGGCTTCCTTGTCACTAAACAAGGGATTGAGGCGAACCCTGAGAAGATTCAAGCTTTGAAAGATATGCGACATCCATCCTACAAAAAGGAAGTCCAACAGTTGACAGGGAGGATTGCCTCTCTCAGCAGATTCATCTTTCGGTCAGTCGAGAAATGCCTTCCGTTCTTTAAGGTACTCCGACAGTCAAAGGGCTTTGAATGGTCCAAAGATTGTCGCACTACCTTTGAGGGGCTGAAGAAGTACCTGGAGACCCCGCCATTTCTCTCCAAGCCATAAGAAGGCGAGGTCCTCTACCTGTATCTCTCTGCTTCAGATGAAGCAATCAGTTCAGTTCTCGTCCGGAGAGATAAAGATGGATCCCATAAGCCGATCTACTATATCAGCAATGTCCTGCATGACACTGAGACACGATATGCAAGAATGCAGAAGCTGATCTACTCTTTGATGGTTGCGGCAACGCGACTACGGTCCTATTTCCATGCCCACGCTATTGTGGTGCTTACCGATCAACCTCTCAAGGCTGTTCTCCGATCTTCGGACACCTCTGGAAGGATAGCCAAGTGGGCTGTGAAGCTAAGTGAATTTAACATCAGCTTCCAGTCCCGAATGGCTATGAAGGCCTAGGTGCTCTCCGATTTTTTGGCTGAGTGTACCTGGAAGTTCGAAGACGAAGCATCTTCGATAGAAGATGAAGTTCCGAAGGAGACGAAGTCCGTCTGGGTGCTTCATGTAGACGGAGCTTCCAATGCTACTCGATGCAGGGCTGGACTCATGTTGGCCAAACCTGATGGCCACACCATAGAGTACGCACTCCGGTTCTCTTTCCATGCCTCTAATAACCAGGCCGAATACGAGGCCTTGCTCACCGGACTTCGGATCGCCAAAGATCTGGGAGTCTAGCAACTTCGAGCCTTCTCAGACTCTCAGCTGGTTGTGAATCAAGTCAACGGAGAGTATGCAGCCAAGGATCCAACCATGGTGCAATACCTAGAGAAGGTACGGACTTTATCCTCCCAACTGGAATATTTTGAGATCATCAATGTTCCACGATCAGAGAACTCCCGGGCGGATGCACTATCTCGACTGGCCACCACGGCACCGGAATCTCTCGGGCGCACCTTTGTTGAACATCTTGAAGCTCCAAGCATAGCCGAAGAGGCTACAGAGGTGCGTCAGATTGACACTGAACCAAGCTGGATGGATCCCATCATCAAGTTCCTGAATGAGGGAGAGCTACCAAAAGATAAAGCAGAGGCTAAGAAGATTCGTTGGATGGCATCTCAGTACGTCATCTTAGACGGAACCCTCTACAAGAGATCCTTCTCCCAGCCACTACTAAAATGCCTAGGACCCGTAGATACGGATTATGCTCTGAGAGAGGTCCACGAGGGCATATGCGGTGATCATTTGAGAGGCAGATCTCTGGCGTACAAGATCATTCGGAAGGGGTATTACTAGCCCTCCATTCAGAAGGACTCGGTTGATTTTGTGCGAAAGTGCGACCAGTGCTAGAGGTACGCCAATGTACAGAGACAGCCTGCAAGTCACCTGACTCAACTGGCAGCCCCATGGCCTTTTTTCCAGTGGGGAATGGACATTCTTGGCCCATTCCCGTCAGCATCAGGGCAAAGGAAGTTTCTCCTAGTGGCCATCGACTACTTCACGAAGTGGGTAGAAGCCGAACCGCTGGCCCAAATCACAGAAGGCAAGGTGAAAAATTTTGTAAAAATTCTATCATATTCAGGTTTGGCATCCCACATGTCATCATCACGGACAACGGGAGACTATTCGACAATCCGAAGTTCAAGGACTTCTGTGCTCGGTATTATGTCCAGCATCGATTGACATCCATTGCTCATCCACAGTCCAACAGAGAAGCGAAGTAACTAACCGAACCATCCTTCATGGTCTGAAGACAAGGTTGAATACCGCCAAAGGGCTTTGGGCCGAAGAACTAACCTACGTTCTCTGGGTATACCGAACTACTCCGAGAATGGCCACCAGCGAGTCTCCATTCAACCTGGCATACGGTACCGAAGTCGTGTTACCTATTGAAGTCTTCCTACAGTCCCTGAGAATTGACAACTATGAAGAGCCTGAGAACTCCGATCGAAGAAGGATTGATCTGGACTTGTTATCAAGCACCAGGTTCTAGGCCCGGATAAGGATGGCGGCGTACCAGCAGAAGGTCGCCAAGTACTACAACTCAGGGATGAAAGAGCAAACTTTCCACACGGGGGCATGGTATTGTGAAGGACAGATATCCAGGCCAACGAAACAGGATAAACTCTCTCCCAACTGGGAAGGCCCATACCAAGTCGAAGAAGTCATTCGACCAAGAACATATCGACTCAAGACCTTGGAGGGGAAGACCCTATCCCAACCATGGAATGTACAAAACCTTCGCAAATACTATCAATAAATGAGTTCTTAAAATTTCCGTGCAAAGCTTCTCAACCCTGCTCAACTCAGAACGGCTAGTTGCATCGACTGAACGACAACAGCCTGAATGACCAGATCTAAAAGATTGGTCAATGGCATAAAGGAGAGTCTGATCCACTCACCTTATCGGTATGCCCGACGAGCGCAATGGATGGTATAACTAGGCCACCAAGAAGATCAAAGGTGCAGGGATGGTTTTCGTAACCTGCCCTATGGTGAATCCGAAGACGTGCCGAGGCGGGCCTGAATAGCCTACCTTAATCACGACAGAAGTGCACAGGGACGGTGTAAACACCCAACCCTACGGTAAATCCAAAAACGTGCCTAAAAGGACCACTGTCGTCCTTTCTGTCGATAATAGACATTACAAGAACGGTCCAACCGACCTCATCTCTTCCCTATAGACCAAAAATGGTCCGCGGAGTCTACATTTCAGACGAAGCATAATGTAACATATCGAAAAGAATGCATAGGAAGAGGTAACAGAAGATACTTCATTTCTTTCAATTTTTTACAAAAAAGAAAAATAAAAAAAGAAAGGAAAAACTCTTATAAAGAGAGAACAAGAAAAGAAAAAGGAACTCTTATAAAGTGAGATATATATAAAAAAAAAGGAAGTAGCATCAGAAAGATGTGGAAAATTTTTAATAACCCCCCGCCGGGTTTTTCTGTACCGATGGGGAGAGATCTGAAAGGACGACGAAGGGCCCTCGGGATTCCCGTCCGAACCAGAATCCGACCCCTCATCGGAGTTGGAATCAAATTCATGTCCGGGAAAGGGAACGGAGGGCTTGATGTTGTCCAGGCCCTTCAAGTTATAAAACTTAAAGGCCTTCCTCCTGCATTCCCGGAACCCCTGATGGAAGGAGTCCAGAGCCGCCTCGATGACTTCCTTCTCGAAGGCAGTAGAGGCCCTAAAATCTGAGACGGCGTTCGCCACCTCCCTCCTTGCTTCCTCCGCCTCCACGGTTGCCACCGCGACCTGGGCCCGAGCCTCCCTCAGTTGGGCCTCCAGCAGGCGGACCCTCTTTTCGAGACGGTCCACGAGAGGCTCCTCATCATCGTCACCCGGTCCAAAGGACTCCGGACTTCTCTTCCTTTTTGGATCAACGACCCTCCTTTTTGTGGCTTGGCGGAGTTCAGAAGTGCTGAACCTCATCTCTAATGGAAGGAAGGAGTCTACGAAAATCATGGCCCTTAATAGCAGAGGGCAGGGTCCTATTTATAGAGACCCTACACCCACGACCGACTGCGGGAAGGTGTGCTCCACGTCCTTCCCAGCCGCATCAGAAAGCGCCACATGTTCGGACGATGCTTCGAGAACCACAAGGTTGCTCGGAAGCCATCCCTAGGACAGCAACTGCCATCGCTTCGAATCCGGAGAAATCCTCATCGTGCGACGGTAACATTAATAGCTTCTTTTTAGAAAAAGAAGACTTGACGGCTCACAAGGCGCAAGAAATTACGACTGTACAAATATTGACGTGCCACGTGGACAACAAAGATCACAATCAAATCTCTCTAATCACTGGTTGACGGGGAGATGACGCTTGTTTGCCCCAACGGACAAGTTTAATATTAAAAGGAAGATGACACCGGCCTGACCAATCGTAGATGGTCTTCGGTAACGGAGTCCTGATCCGTTCCAGAGTTCGTCTTCGTTAACTATCGACTAAACGGCCTTCGGCCACGACTGTTCGACTAAGCAGAAGAAAAGAACGATAAAATCGGTTTAGGCTATATACAAAGAATAACATTGCATATGCAAAGAAATGAGAATTCATTTCAAAATCTGGAGGAATTATCATACAAAATTTATTGATGACACAAAGGAGAAAGAAAGAAAATACATCCAAAGTGACTCAAGTCACTCAACATCGACAGGAGGAGACTCTACACCACAGGACTGAAGCAACCTCTCCACCTGTTCTGAGAGGACCTCGTCAATCTGGGCCAGGACTGGAGAACCTTCGGCTTGGACTCCTCCAGCCTGAGCTTCTTCCTGGACCGGAATCAGAATTGGGGTCACCTCCGGATTTTCGATTGAGGTAATAGCCTCCTCATCCAGACATGGCACTTCCTCGGCCTCTACTACGGCTTCGGCCTCTTCCGCTTCCTCTTCTCCTTCTGCAGCTATATCGAAGGGAGGAATACTGGAAAGGTCGAGTTGGGGGAAGGCCTCCTTTACCCTGGAGAGTCCATCGTTAAAGCCGTGTTGGCCGTATAAAGATGCTTCATTGATCTCCACCTAAAATTGTGAAGACACTCTGAAGTCTGTCACAGCATCGTCTACCTGCTTCCTCAAAGACACGGACTCCCTCTTGGCGGCTTCAAACTCCAAGATCGCCTCTTCGGCCCTCCTAGAAGCCTCCTCTACTACCTTAGTCAGGCTTTCTATTTTCTCCTGATCCTCCCTGGCAGCCTGCTCCATGGAGTCGATTTGTTTCCTGCTCCTTCTCCACCCAGCCTCATGTCCCGTCATTGTCAAATGGGCACTTTTTAGTTCGCTCTTCAGTTCGTGAACTTCATTGTTCACCCGAACAAGGCGGTCTTCCATAGATTGCCTCAGCTATTCGGCAACCTCCTTTGCAGCTATGGCAGTGTGAATCTCCTCCTTGAGGCCATGGATGAGGCTGTCGACATTCCCCAGGCCCTCCTCCATGAAGGTAAGGTCGTAGACCAACTGCATCAAAAGTGGGGGGGGGGGGTCATGAACCGAACAACTCTCAGGACAAAGAGAACGGCGAGGATCATACTTGTTGCATGGCGGAGAAGGCATAATCGGACATCCTGGGAAGGTTCCAATTCTGAAGAACTGCCAAGTCATGAGGCAGTAGTGTGCCTTTCAACGCCTGCCTGGCTATGGCCGGGACCAGCAGTCCCCCCGTAGGAGAAAGCTCCGAGGAGTTTGTCGAACGGCCTTTAGCTGAAGAAGCCCCACGGGCGAACTCCCCTCGACTTGCCATGCTTTGCCCTTATCAACTACAGGGGGCAAAACAGCGGCACATTCACTCCCTGAGGCGGACTCCCCGTTGTGTGAACCGGGGAGGTAGTCGCCGGAGGAGCCTCGACTGGGCAGGGTCTTGACGGAGCTCCCTCCGCAGTTGCTGTATGTTCCCCTGAGGTGCCCCGGGAAGACGAAGTACTTTGGTCCCCCTCGGGGCCATCCCTTCGAGCCTTCTTCCGAACTGCAGACCTGGTGAGAGGGGCCTGCGTTACCCTCTTCTCCGAAGTCTGATGGAGCCAGCTCACACCGGGCTTCATCCCGCCACCTACAAGCAAAAGAGTCCACTTCAATTAACTGATACACAATGGAACCAGAAAAGGGAAGCAGAAATTCCCATTGCTATACCTAATGAGGGGAATCTGCTAATTCTCGCCCGATGAAGATTTCTCTCCTCTAACAATTCCCGAATGGAGGCAACCTTGGAGTTGACCAGAAGATCATAGTCCTACTAATCAACCGCCAAGACCTTCTTCCCATCATTGGCAGTTAGACGAGGCTTCTTCCACACAGTGTCGAAGCCCCATGGATCAAAAGACAACACAAACACGAAGACAAGTTTCCACCCATGGATGGCACTGGGCATGTCCTTGATGACCTTGCAGCTTGATCTAGGACCAATCACCCACCACCCATTGCTGTGGAAATCCCTCTTGAGAACGAAGAGGGCCGTGAACAAAGTGGTCCTAGGTTCTACGTTTGCAATGCTGTACATGACCAGGAACCTGCAGATGTTCTGGATGCTGTTCGGGGTCAACTACGCCGGCACCACTTGGTACAAGCGAAAGATCTTGATGAAGAAGGGGTGCAGGGAAAACCGAAGACCAGCTTTCAGATGATATTCGTATACGGCTAGACACTCAGGGGGAGGTTCGTTCACTCGTTCTTCGAGTACGGGGAGAACGAAGGGGAACTCCTCGGGAATGCGATAGCGTTCCCAGAGAAGGGCCACCTTATCCCGAGAAACTGAGCTGGGAATCGACTCTGGACCTATTATGTTACCGGCCCTCGAGGGCCCGACCTGTTTCCCCTGATTCTCTACGATTTCTTCCATGACAAAAAAATGAAGCAAGGGAGCAGAAAGAAGATTCTACCTGCGAAATAGACTGGTAGCCCAGAACAAGGTGGACGGAGGATGAGATGAGGTTGAAGAAGCTTCCTTGGCCGAACCTTCGCCCTTCCCCAAAAGAAAAGTAAGGGTCTCTGAAGCCCTGCCAGGCTTGATTTGACCCAAGGTTACCCTGGGAGGTAACCCGCCTTCAACTAACCGCTAGGATGAGGTGCACCCATCATTCAACGGACGAGGGAAAGCCGCCACAACCATCCAAATCTCAACCAACAGATTGGCTTAACCATCGTGCAATGGGAAAAGGAAAGATAGCCCCATGGTCGCCCACTTTTTCCCTCTTCCCCAACCCGGGAGTGACAGCTGTCCACCATCTGATCCCCAGATCATGACGGACAGTCCAATCAGAGATCCCGTAATCACCTACTACACTATCTCCAGGAAGAAAACGATAAAGTACTAATACTCTCACTTCTCGAGGCAAATCTCCGCTTCGAAAACTGAGAGTAGGGGGCAACTGTTGGGATATCCCGGTTCAGCTACGAACCGAACTCCGGCTCAACTGATCGAAGCCCTTTTTCTCCAGACCACGGACTTCGGACCAGGAAAAAGGCCAGGCCAACTGCAGGCAGCTCACTGCTTGTCACCGGACAACAACATCCAAAGGCCAGTCCTGCGGATAACGTCTTCGGCCTTGATCGAAGGCTAAATTTCTCATTGACTTTCGAAGATACGCTCTTCGGTCCCTGCCGTAGACACAATCTCCGACCCCGGGGAAAATACCAAGTCTTCGGCCCATGCAAGGGGAAACCCAAAGATTGGACCATAATCTGGTCCAGAAAGGAAACTGTAACCAATGGTTACAATCAACACTCTTCATGCCATGATCATGGCGCGCAACTCCAGCTGCCACGCCTCCGATCTGGCCAGAACCGCTCAGTGACAATCCATGATCGCCAATCATGGGAGAAATTAACTTCCATGATCACCGAAAAAAGAGCGGGCCACAGGCCGGAGGCCTTCTTTTAAATAATGGTAAGAAGGATGACCGGAGAGGTATGCTGAGATATACTCACACAGACTCTTAAGAGCTTTTCCTCTCATACTCACGTTACCCTTTCCCATTCTGTGGCTGGGATCCGTCACTGACTTAGGCACGAAGTGTCCCTCGCCGGAATAACTCCGGCAAGGGACCTGTTTTGCAAGTGAATCAGGGAGCGGTCCTGCGGCGCAGCAGCTCCGACCGGCCGATTCAGGGACTCCACGCCAATAGGATTTAATCAAGTCATCCATAAAATCATACTTCGATTCCGTAACCGGTCGATAATGAGGCAAGACTTTTATCAATATATATATATATATATATATATATATATATATATATATTTAAAAATAATAGCACCAAATTTCTTTACCAAGTTATATTTTTTAAAAATAAATAATAAAAATAATAACGATGCCAAATTAATTTTTTATTTTAATGATCAATAATTTTAATATAAAAAATTAAAATATTTAGCAATGATGATGCTTTTATCAATTTATTTTTTAATCATGTATTTTAGGGATCAACTTTGATCTAAATAATTCTTATATTAAAAACATTTCAATTTTTCATATCACAATATTATTAATCAATTTCATCGAGTTTTGTTTAAACATATAAAGACATAACATATACATTCATGCATACCATAGAAATTCCTTTCAAGCTATTAGCTTAAAATGGTTATTCTTTAATCATAAGTTATATTTAACAATTTTGTCATTCACTTTTTAATACATATCATTTATTATTATTATTATTATTATTATTAGTGTTTTAATTAATTTATTTATTTAATAAGGATTTATTTATTATTTATCTATGGTGGGAATGATACATGAAAACAAATATGGTCCGGTGGGGAGGGGTTCCAGTGAGGATAGCTACCACGGGATTTATTCCCTTTCTCTTTTATTTTATAAAAAAAATATTTATTTATTTATTTATTTATTTTTGATATAAAAAAGGATATGAGGGGATAAATCTGGGTGTAGCTATCCCACATGTCTCCATCCCGTTAGATAATGTTCGATACGAGATGCTCAGATTCGCGTGACCTCTTTCCACCTAACTAATGATGAGTAAGTTAATCTGATATTACTAAGATACCGGTCCGTAAATCAAAAAAAAAAAAAAATTTTGATTTCTTATTCATATCTATTTTTAAAAATTTTAAAAAAAATTTAAATTTAACCGAATCATATGTATGATCATTGTTACAGCCGTGACAGTGACGTGGACAGGCTCAGGTATCGCCGAATGAGAGCAAGCCATGTGTAAGTTTCCCCGCCGGATTTTGCGCCACGTCCACAAAGCTAGGAGCGGCAAGGACCGCACCACCCTACGACTGTTTGAAGCAAACCGCCCTCGCCGAGGTCAAGCTCGGCCCGGAGTTCCTCTACCACCTCATTGGCGCCCGGGCCCGGAGGGTTTCCGCCCAAGTGAGGTCGGCCGAAGTCGGGCGACCCCCTGCCGCCTCGCTAGGTGTCCGCCCAGGAGGGGTCCACCTGAGCCGAGGTCGGCCGATCCTTCGCCTTTCGCCAGGTGGCCACCCGGAGACGGGCCCACCTCGGCCGAAGCCAGGCGACCCCCTGCCGCCTCGCCAGGTGTCCGCCCAGGAGGGGTCCACCTGAGCCGAGGTCGGCCGATCCTTCGCCTTTCGCCAGGTGGCCACCCGGAGACGGGCCCACCTCGGCCGAAGCCAGGCGACCCCCTGCCGCCTCGCCAGGTGTCCGCCCAGGAGGGGTCCACCTGAGCCGAGGTCGGCCCATCTTTCGCCTTTCGCCAGGTGGCCACCCGGAGACGGGCCCACCTCGGCCGAGGTCAGACCACTCGTACGGAGAAGCCCCCGGGAGAGAGACGGGTCCCGAGACCACCCCTCAGGCCGTACAGACCCCAGACGGTGTCCCGTACGGAGGGCGGCGGCACGCGGAGCGTCACTTGCATCGGCCCGGCAGGTCCCGCAGCCGAGAGATCCGATCCTGACAGAACAGGCCCCATAAACGGATGGCGCCCACGCTCGGGGAAAGGAGCGCTCTCACAGAGCCCGAGGCCTGACAACCGGCCGCTCTGCCAACGCCGCCCTCCCTCTTTTTCTCTCCTGTCTTTGCCTTTTCCCTGTTGGGCCCGGTGGACGAGGTTGGAAAGCCACCTGGCCTCCCTCACCGAAAAGGGAAAAGGAAGGAAAACATGGGAGGGGAGTTTCCGAGGAGGAAAAGGACAAGCACACGATGGAAGGAGATAAAGAGGGAAGAATCTGGGGACTGCGAGGTAAGCCAATTAGCCTGGGGACAAGGGAGGAGCACCGGCACAAGGCCTTGCGCCGAGAAAGAAACCAGAGATCCCGAGAGGGGAACACTGGGCGTGAGCTCGGCGAGCAGGCCCAGCCGAGATCCCGGTCCCCAGAGCGCTTCCTTCACCAATTAGCTCTCTAAGCCGGGGACCCTCTCGAGGGCCCGGGTGGGAGAGTCTGTTCCTCCTCGTCGTCTACTGACTTGACCGTCGGAGCTCCCTCGCCGGGATCCCCGGCCAGGGTCTTCTAACCCCTTTCTTGCAGGTTCTCCGCGGGAAGGGAGGCTCCCTCGCCAGGCGGTCGGGAAGGATCGGCTGATCCTCGGCACGGGCGCGACGACGAGAGCGGCAACAGATTGGCGCGCCAGGTAGGGGGTCAGGACACTAACCCCTAGTGGGAACCAGCTTTCTGCAGGTGTCGCGCTCTCCAGCAATGGTGGTCACTCGTGGTCGCGAGGCGTCCACCAGCCGTGTGGGAGAAGCCCACTCCCCTCCAGGGGGCCACACCCCCGAACGGGAGCTTCCGGCTCCTCCTCCTCTTTCGCAGCAGCCTGCCCCGATGGACGGATCCCTTGCGGCCATCGTCCAGCAGCTGCAGACCTTGACCTCAGCGGTCCGACAGCTTCAGCATCAGCAGCGGTCCCTGGCCACTCAGCCGCAGCCAGGGACTCCCGCGGCCCGAGCCGCGGGGCAGCGTGGGAGCCTGCGCTCAATCCAGGGCAGGCCGTCCCATCCGCGGGCTACCTCCAACCCTCGGGGGAGCCACCAAGCTCCCTTGAAGAGAAACTACTCCGGTTCGGGGGATCACGAGAGTCGATCCCCGGCCGATGGGGCCGAAACGGTGCATCGCAGCAAGCGACGCCGAGGCCAGACCTCGCGCCGAGACCGATCGGCGCCCCCTTCACCTGCAGTCTCGGTGGAAGACTCCACCGACGAGGCCATCCGGCGCCAGGCCGAGAAGCGTCTGGAAGAGCATGAGCGCAAGTTGGCGGAGTTCGCCCGACGGTTCGCCGACCTGCAGAACTCGTCGGCTGGCCCGGCGGGCTACGACTCCCGCCCCCCTTTCTCTGAAGAAATCCAGGCGAACCGATCCCGAAACGGTTCCGCATGCCGCAGGTGGACCCCTACGACGGGACCACCGACCCCCTGGACCATTTGGAGAGCTATAAAGCTCTCATGAGGGTCCAGGGCGCCACCGACGCCCTCCTGTGCATCGCCTTCCCAGCGACCCTTCGGAAGGCCGCTCGAGTCTGGTTCACCCGTCTCGAGCCCGGATCCATTTGCTCCTTCCAGCAGTTGGAAGGAAAGTTCGTGGCGCACTTCGACGCCTGTCGAAAGGTGCCAAGAGAGGTGGACAGCCTCTTCTCCATCCGCCAGCAGGACCAGGAGCTGCTCCGGGACTACATCACCCGGTTCAAGATCGCAGCACTGGAGATCTACAGCTTGGACGAGCCCGTCGCCATGCTGGCCTTAAAGCGCGGACTCAAGACGTCCCGCCTAACTTATTCCCTGGACAAGAAGCCGCCCAGGACGTATTCTGAGCTCCTCCTCCGTGCCCACAAGTACATCCGGGCGGAGGAGGCCGACCGCACCCGTCGAGAGCTGGACGGGAAGACTCCAAAGAAGCCGCTCCCGAGGGACATCCCGGGAGCTCGGAGGCCCGGGCCATCTGCCGAGCTCCGCCCAAATCCAAAGCCGAGAGGCGAAGCCACTCCAGAACGGAGGTACACCCCTCTCCTCGCGCCTCGAACGAAGATCCTCATGGAAATCGAGGGCGAGCGCTACCTCCGCCGACCTCCTCCTCAGAACCCGAGAGCCGCCCGAGACAAATCGAAGTACTGCCGGTTCCATCGCGAACACGGGCACGACACGGAGGAGTGTCGCCATCTGAAGCGGGAAATTGAGGAGCTGATCAGCAGGGGTTACCTAAGGAAGTTCGTCAAGAACGAGGCCCCCTCTGAAGGGCGGCCGCTCGCGGCCCTGCCGCCTGTCCCGGCGATCGACAACCGCCCGACGGAGAAGCCCGTGGGCATGATCTCGCGCGGGCCCGGCCGAGCAATGAAGAGAGCCCGGGAAGTCCCGGAGAATGTAATCCCTCCCGAGGGAGGGGAGATTAATGACAATGTAAACAACGATGCCGTGGTGGTCGAGATGACCATCGCGAAGCATCCTGTACATCGAATCATGGTGGATAGTGGAAGCTCGGCCGACGTACTTTTTTATGATGCTTTCTCTCGAATGAACTTATCCCCTGATCGGCTGAAACCAGTACACATCCCGCTGGTGGGTTTTACAGGAGACTCCGTGGGGGTCGAAGGGGAGATCACTCTCCCGGTCACCGCCGGATCCCCGCCCCGGCAGGCGACCGTCATGATAACGTTCACTGTCGTCAAGCTCCCTTCGCCTTACAACGCCATTCTCGGGTGTCCCGGGCTCAACCAACTGGACGCCACCATCTCCACGAGGAGGCTGTTGGTGCAGTTCCCCACGCCTTCCGGGCCCGGGGAAATGAAGGGGACAGTCCAACCGGTTCCGCTCTGCCTCCAGACGGTCCCAGGCACCAGGAGTGCAGAACTCGCCCACGATATCGAAGATCTCGATCTGAGAGAGAAGGAACCCAGGGGAGGGCCCGTAGAGCGCCTGCTAACTTTCCCCCTCGGTTCGGACCCCATGAAGACGGTGCAAGTCGGGGCCCAGCTCCCCGAGGAAGAGCGAGCCCGCCTGCTGGAGTTCCTCCGAGCCAACGCTGACGTGTTCGCCTGGTCAGCGGCCGACATGCCGGGCATCCCGCCCGAGATCATCATGCACAGCCTGAACGTGGACCCGAGTTGCCGCCCGGTCCGCCAGAAGAAGAGAAGCTTCGTCATGGAGAGGCAGAAGGCGATCAACGAGGAGGTAGAAAAGCTCCTCGCCGCCGGTTTTGTCCGGGAAGTTCAATACCCCAGCTGGCTAGCAAACGTGGTCATGGTAAAGAAGAGTAGCGGTAAGTGGAGGATCTGTGTGGACTACACCGACCTCAACCGAGCTTGCCCGAAGGATAGCTTCCCTCTGTCGAAGATCGACCAGCTGGTCGACACCACCTCGGGGCATCGTCTCCTGTCATTCATGGACGCCTTCTCCGGATACAACCAGATCCGGATGAACCCGGAGGACGAAGAGCGCACTGCCTTCATAACTGACCGCGGGACTTTCTGCTACAGGATGATGCCCTTCGGCCTCAAGAACGCGGGGGCGACGTACCAACGTCTGGTCAATAAAGTCTTCAGAGACCAGATAGGCCGCAACATGCAGGTGTACGTGGACGACATGCTGGTAATGAGCAAACTCGATTCGGACCACGCGGCCGACCTGACGGAAACATTCGGCAACCTCCGGCGCCATCAGATGAAACTCAACCCGGCGAAGTGCGCCTTCGGCGTCTCCGCCGGGAAGTTCCTGGGGTTTATGGTGACCCAGAGAGGAATCGAGGCCAACCCGGAGAAGGTCCAGGCCATCCTGGACATGGAACAGCCCGCCTCCAAGAAGCAGGTGCAACAACTAACCGGCCGAGTTGCGGCCCTTAGCCATTTTATTTCCAGGTCGGCGGACCGCTGCCGTCCCTTCTTCAAGGTGCTGAGGAAGATGAATGGCTTTGCTTGGACCGAGGAGTGCCAGCAGGCCTTCGAGGAGCTGAAGAAGACGCTCGCGTCCCCACCTCTGCTGTCCAGGCCCGAGGAGGGAGAGGAGCTAACCCTCTACTTGGCGGTTACCCCGGAGGCCGTCAGCTCTGTCTTGGTCCGAACCGGTGACCACGGGCTCCAGCGGCCGGTGTACTATACCAGTAAACTCCTCCGAGACGCGGAGCTCAGGTATTCCCGGCCCGAGAAACTTGTTTTTGCGCTAATAGTGTCTGCCCAGCGTCTCAGGCCCTATTTCCAAGCGCACCCCATCGCCGTCTTGACGGACCAACCGCTGAAAGCGGTGCTCAGCCGACCTGATACCTCGGGACGATTGGCCAAGTGGGCACTGAAACTCAGCGAGTTCGACATTACGTACCGACCGAGGTCGGCCATGAAGGCGCAGGTGTTGGCCGATTTCTTGGTCGAGTGCGCAGGCTTGGGCAAGGAGCCCGAGGAGGGCCCCCCGGCCCGGCCGACGGACGTTGGCACCGACGAGCCCGGAGAGGACGCCTGGATCCTCCATGTGGACGGGGCCTCAAACTCCGGCGGAAGCGGAGCTGGGCTCATCCTTGCCAACGGCGACGGGGTCGTCGCCGAGTGCGCGCTCCGCTTCCAGTTCCCCGCAACAAACAACCAGGCGGAGTACGAGGCACTTCTTGCCGGACTGAGAGTCTCCCGCGAGCTGGGCGTGACCAACCTCAGAGCTTTTACTGACTCCCAGCTCGTGGCGGGGCAGGTGTCCGGGGAGTACGTCGCGCACGACCCCCAGATGGCGAAGTACTTGGAGCTCGTCAAAGCGGGCGCGTCCAAGTTCCGGCGCTTCAACATCTTCCATATCCCCCGCGGGGAGAACGCCCGCGCGGATGCCCTCTCTCGGCTGGCAACTCTGCCGGACACGATGTTGGGACGCGCTCATGTGGAGCGACTTGAGGTCCCAAGCCTCGAAGCACCGGTGGAGGTCCATCAGGTCAGCCAGGAGCCCGGCTGGATGGACAAGTACGCTGCGTACATCACCAGCGGCACCCTGCCGGAGGACCGGGAGGCGGCTCGCCTCATCAGGAAGAAGGCCGTGCGGTTCGTCCTGATGGACGGGCAGTTATATCGAAGATCCTACTCTTACCCCCTCCTCAAGTGCATCGGACCCACAGAAGCCAAGCTCGTGCTCCAGGAGATTCACGAAGGCATCTGCGGGAACCACGTGGGGGGCAGGGCATTGGCATACAAGGCCCTCCGTCAAGGCTACTTCTGGGAGACAATGAAGGAAGACGTCGCCGACTTCGTGAAGAAGTGCGATCGGTGCCAGCGTCACGCCACGGTGCAGCGGCAGCCCTCCAACCCAATCTCTCAGCTCTCAGCCCCCTGGCCGTTCGCCCAGTGGGGGATGGACCTCCTGGGCCCATTCCCGCCGGCGTCCGGTCAGCGAAAGTTCTTGATAGTGGCTATCGACTACTTCACGAAGTGGGTCGAGGCCGAGCCCTTGGCGAGAATCACCGAAGCAAACATCGCCAAGTTCTTCTGGAAGTCCATCGTCTGTCGCTTCGGCCTCCCCCACACCGTGGTCACCGACAACGGACGCCAGTTCGACTGTCGGGAGTTCGAAGACTTCTGCAGCGACCTCGGCATCAAGCATCGCTTCACCTCGGTGGCGCACCCTCAGACCAACGGGGAAGCCGAAGTCACGAACAGGACCATTCTTCAGGGCCTCCGCACGCGGCTAGACCAAGCCAGGGGCAGGTGGGCCGACGAGCTCCCCAGCGTTCTTTGGGCATACCACACTACCCCAAGGACGGCTACCGACGAAACTCCATTCAACCTCGTCTTCGGAGCCGAGGCAGTCATCCCGATCGAGCTCAGCCTACCCACACTGCGCGTGGAGCAGTATGATGAGACAGAAAACCCGGCCAGGATGATGCTCAACCTGGACCTTCTCGAGGAAACGAGGGACAAGGCCCGAATCCGAATGGCGGCATACCGGCAACGTGTAGCCAGATATTACAACTCCCGAGTGCGGCCGAAGGTTTTTCGTCCCGGGGACTTGGTCCTCCGACGCGCGGAAGCCTCCCAGCCACGGGAATGCGGCAAGCTTTCACCCAACTGGGAAGGCCCATATCGGGTGGCGGAAGCCCTCCCCCATGGGGCATATTACTTGGAAGAATTGGGAGGTGCCAGGTTCCCCCGGACTTGGAACTCCTCGAACCTGAGAATGTACTACCAGTGATGTAAGGCCCCCAGTTTCTGTAACAAAAGCTTCCCCAGTTCACGCACTCCCTCCAAAACTTCGACAAGAAGGCCTGAGGCATCGAGCTCAGTCCGGAAGATCCTGGGCTTCGGCCTGGAAGGTGGCGCCGAACCCAGTTCGCCCACGCAAGCCCGGAGCACAGCTCAGCAAGCCGCGCAAGGTTTGAGAAAGCCTGCGGCATCGAGCTCAGTCCGGAAGATCCTGGGCTTCGGCCTGGAAGGTGGCGCCGAACCCAGTTCGCCCACGCAAGCCCGGAGCACAGCTCAGCAAGCCGCGCAAGGTTTGAGAAAGCCTGCGGCATTGAGCTCAGTCCGGAAGATCCTGGGCTTCGGCTTGGAAGGTGGCGCCGAACCCAGTTCGCCCACGCAAGCCCGGAGCACAGCTCAGCAAGCCGCGCAAGGTTTGAGAAAGCCTGCGGCATTGAGCTCAGTCCGGAAGATCCTGGGCTTCGGCCTGGAAGGTGGCGCCGAACCCAGTTCGCCCACGCAAGCCCGGGACACAGCTCAGTGAGCCGCGCAAGGCTTGAGAAAGCCTGCGGCACCAAGCTTAGTCCGGAGATCCCGAGTTTCGGTCTGGAAGACGGTGCAGAAACCGTGTTGTCCGCCCAAGCATGAAGGCAACCCGAAATCAGACCTGCTCAAGGTTTGCCTCGCTGCAACGTGGCTCAGCGGGCCCCATCCTTCGATTGAAGCAATGGAAGGACCAAGCCTGCAGCTACTTCAGGTGTTCCAGACCGACATCTCAAAAAGAAAAGAAGAGAAGAGTATAACGAAACTACGAACAATGTTTCGATAAAACTTGGATCTTCATTAATATAAGTGGTCGTTACAAAGCTGGGAGCCCCGACAGGCCGGGACTCCCCAAAAGAACAAAAACTATAAAGATGAAATAACAAGATGGCGCTGGGTCACTGGGGCGCGGGTTCGGAGCCATCTGCCGGAGGCGCGGGCGCTGCTTCCTCAGCTTCTGCAGTAGCCGGCTCCTGGGGCTGCTCCGGGGCCGCGGCATCGCTGGTCGACGGCGCCGCAGGCATCGCTCTGGCCGCGCCGGCAACCCTGCTCTCGCCCCCTGGCTTCCGGCCGCCGACGACGACCCCGCTCAGGTCCAGGTGGGGGAAGAAGGCCCCCACCTTCTCCCGGCACATCCGGAACCCCTTCAGGAAGGAGTCCACGGCGGCCTCCCGGACCTCCGCCGTAAACTCGTCGGAGGCTCGAAACTTGGGGACGGCTTCTTGCGCTTCCCGCTTGGCCGCCTCCAGGAGCCCGTTGACATAGGCGCTCCGCTCCTTCGCCGCGGCCACCTCTCGTCGGGCCTCCTCCAGCTGGCGCTCCACCCAGTTGGAGTGGGCCTGCAGGCGGGCCTTCTCTGCCGCCTCCTCCTCGGTTCGGCGCTGATTGGAGGCCCGCTCCTCCGACAAGGAGGCCTCCAGCTCCTTGTTCCGCTCCTCGGAACGCGCCAGGTCAGATCGGAGGGCTTGCTTCTCGGCTCGCAGCTCGGCCCCCTTCTCCATCAGGTCCTTCACGTCGGCCGCGAGCTTGCCGAGTTTCAGCTCCCGATCGGATTCCCTCTTGGCGTTCCCTGCGAGGTAATTCCTCAGTAAGAGGACGTCGTTCCCGATCTGCAATACAAAGGCAACACCTGTCAGAGCAGAGGCAGAAAAGCCTCGAGGTTGAAAAGAGAAGAAGAGGAAGCCCACACTCACCGTAAAAAGCTGAGGAAGGATGCCGAGCAGGGCGCCCGCATAGTCTCGGCCACCCCGAGCTCGGCGGTCCCGGGCGGTGGAGGCGTACTCCATCATCTTCTCCGCCAGCCCCTGTCGAGGATGACCGAGTCCTGGTGGGAGATCACCGGTGCCGGACCTTTCAGGCCGGCCCCTGCGGCAGCTGCCCCCTCGGCCGGAACCACAACTGACGGGCCGGCGGTCGCCACAGACGGCGCTGTCGGGCCGGCGGCGATGACGGGCCCGGAGACAGGCGGAGCGGCGGGCGCTGGAGCTCTCTCTGCGGCGCCGCCAGGTCTCGTGGCCGAAGCACCGGGAACCCCGCCCTGAGGAGGCCTGGGCGGGGAAATGGCAGCATCCGGGTCGGGCACGGTCGCCGCCACGACCTCCCGGCTCGTCTCTGTACGAGCCCTCTTCGCTGCGGGCTCATCCACCTCCACGGCGTCCCGCTGGGCCGCCCCCTCCAAGAGGTTCTCCAGAGAAAACTTCATCCCTGCAAAATGAAAAAGAAAGAAGGTCAGACAGCTCGACCTTAAAGAAAGAGGGGGAGGCAGAAATCAATGCGGGGCCAAATCTCACCAGTCTCACGGATGGGACTGATGCCGGCCTCATAAAGGTTCTGCTCAGAGAGCAGAACCTCGAGCGCCGGGACCACGTCACTCAGGAGCAGGGCGTAGGACTCCTGGTCCGCAGACTCCACTCGGGAATTCCGGTTCGGCGACCGGTCCGGTTCGCTCCAGGCCCAATCGACGTCGTCGACCGAGGCGAAGAAAAACCGGCTCTTCCATCCCTTGACCGAGGAAGGGAGGTCGAACCGGAGACACCTAGGCCGGGGCGAGATGTACCACCAGCCGTCATCGGTGGAGCACTTCTTCAGGGTGAACAGGGACCTGAAGAGAGAAAAACGGGCAACAAACCCGTGAAAGTGGCAGAAGACAATGAAGGAGAAAATGACCCGGATGGCATTAGGAGCCAGCTGGGCCGGGACGAGCCGGAAGTGGCTGAGGAAGGAAAGAAAGAAAGGATGCAGGGGAAAACGAAGACCCCCGAGGAGGAAGTCTTCGTAGAAAGCAATGCGGCCGGGGCCACTCAAGGTGACACGCTCCCCGGACCGCGGAGCAAAGAGACGGATAGACCCCGGGATGCCATAGGCATCCCGGAGCAGAGAAAGGTCGCCTTCGGTCATGGTAGAAGCATGACCGGAGGGACCGGCGGGAAGAGATGGCGGAGCAGGAAGAGAAGGCAAGGCAGGAAGAGAGCGGAGGGGCACGGCAGGCGCAACCAGAGGGGACCGGATCCCCCTGGGGATGCCAATAGTGACACCCCCGGGTTGCAAACGCCGGCGGACCTCCTCTGGAATTACCTCCTCATCCGAGGAGGAAGAAGATGGAGTCCTCGGCCGGGATGGACCGGCCTCGTCCGGATTGGAAAAGACATGGCGACGGCGCGCCATGGAAAAGGAAAGGACAAGGAAGTCGGACAGAAAATGCGAAAGAAGGAGGGGGGGCCGAAGAAGGAGAAGGAGGCACTCACCGAAAATGCACAGACGAGCGCGAGCAGCAGAAGTTGTTAGCCTGCAGCAAACCGCCCACGAAGCAAGGGAAAAGGCCTCGTTCTGGAAAGTCCCCTCCCTTTCAAACTCAGCCGACAGCAGCCGTACCCATCATTCCGCCTCCGACCACTGGATGGTCGCCACGTGGGCGCACGCCCGACACCGATGCCTCGTTAGCAGAGTAACGGCCTCTGCCTCGAAGCGACGCATTGATTACGGGCAAGTGGACGACGCGTGGCGGCTCCCCATAGGTCTTCAGCTGCATCGAGCCACGACGAGCAAGGATCGTGGCAATTATGATGCAAGATCTTCGCCTCCCCACGTCATGTCCGCAATTAATCCCGACGTTCCGTTCTACGATGTCCCGACGGAACGGCGGGCTGGGGGGCAACTGTTACAGCCGTGACAGTGACGTGGACAGGCTCAGGTATCGCCGAATGAGAGCAAGCCATGTGTAAGTTTCCCCGCCGGATTTTGCGCCACGTCCACAAAGCTAGGAGCGGCAAGGACCGCACCACCCTACGACTGTTTGAAGCAAACCGCCCTCGCCGAGGTCAAGCTCGGCCCGGAGTTCCTCTACCACCTCATTGGCGCCCGGGCCCGGAGGGTTTCCGCCCAAGTGAGGTCGGCCGAAGTCGGGCGACCCCCTGCCGCCTCGCCAGGTGTCCGCCCAGGAGGGGTCCACCTGAGCCGAGGTCGGCCGATCCTTCGCCTTTCGCCAGGTGGCCACCCGGAGACGGGCCCACCTCGGCCGAAGCCAGGCGACCCCCTGCCGCCTCGCCAGGTGTCCGCCAGGAGGGGTCCACCTGAGCCGAGGTCGGCCAATCCTTCGCCTTTCGCCAGGTGGCCACCCGGAGACGGGCCCACCTCGGCCGAAGCCAGGCGACCCCCTGCCGCCTCGCCAGGTGTCCGCCCAAGAGGGGTCCACCTGAGCCGAGGTCGGCCCATCTTTCGCCTTTCGCCAGGTGGCCACCCGGAGACGGGCCCACCTCGGCCGAAGCCAGGCGACCCCCTGCCGCCTCGCCAGGTGTCCGCCCAGGAGGGGTCCACCTGAGCCGAGATCGGCCGATCTTTCGCCTTTCGCCAGGTGGCCACCCGGAGACGGGCCCACCTCGGCCGAGGTCAGACCACTCGTACGGAGAAGCCCCCGGGGAGAGAGACGGGTCCCGAGACCACCCCTCAGGCCGTACAGACCCCAGACGGTGTCCCGTACGGAGGGCGGCGGCACGCGGAGCGTCACTTGCATCAGCCCGGCAGGTCCCGCAGCCGAGAGATCCGATCCTGACAGAACAGGCCCCATAAACGGATGGCGCCCACGCTCGGGGAAAGGAGCGCTCTCACAGAGCCCGAGGCCTGACAACCGGCCGCTCTGCCAACGCCGCCCTCCCTCTTTTTCTCTCCTGTCTTTGCCTTTTCCCTGCTGGGCCCGGTGGACGAGGTCGGAAAGCCGCCTGGCCTCCCTCACCGAAAAGGGAAAAGGAAGGAAAACAGGGGAGGGGAGTTTCCGAGGAGGAAAAGGACAAGCACACGATGGAAGGAGATAAAGAGGGAAGAATCTGGGGACTGCGAGGTAAGCCAATTAGCCTGGGGACAAGGGAGGAGCACCGGCACAAGGCCTTGCGCCGAGAAAGAAACCAGAGATCCCGAGAGGGGAACACTGGACGTGAGCTCGGCGAGCAGGCCCAGCCGAGATCCCGGTCCCCAGAGCGCTTCCTTCATCAATTAGCTCTCTAAGCCGGGGACCCTCTCGAGGGCCCGGGTGGGAGAGTCTGTTCCTCCTCGTCGTCTACTGACTTGACCGTCGGAGCTCCTCGCCGGGATCCCCGGCCAGGGTCTTCTAACCCCTTTCTTGCAGGTTCTCTGGGAAGGGAGGCTCCCTCGCCAGGCGATCGGGAAGGATCGGCTGATCCTCGGTACGGGCGCGACGATGAGAGCGGCAACAATCATGATTCAGAGCGAAACGAGATTTCTATCAATCATGCTACCGTCTCAACGATATATTCATTTTCAGGTCAGTGAATTGCCCCAATCATGTTACCGTCTCGGCGATTTATTTATTTTTAGGTGTGTGAATTGCCCAAAAATACCTAGAAAAAGCTGTAGGTGGCGGGGGACGAAGCCATTTGTCTATTTTATATTGCGCGTCTCCGGCAAAATAAAGGAAAAACCCAGATTCTCCCTCCTCTCCCTCCTGCAATGCCACGGAACACACTTTCTGGTTCCCAGGGAAGAGGTGAACAGTGAGGTGTTTTTGTGTCAAGTCCTCCTTTTTGCTCTCTCAATCCCCCCTCTCGCCCAGAGAAAACCCCCAAAACTCTCTCCTTTTATCCTCCCGATTCCCTAAGGACTTCCTCTTCTCCTCTCCCTCGCCGTCCTCTCTCCCTCTCCCTGGCTCGCAAGATGAGCGGCGGCTTTAGGGTTTCGATCCCCTCCAACGTCCGGAAGACGATCCAGAACATCAAGGAGATCGCAGGCAACCACAGTGACGAGGAGGTGTACGCAATGCTTAAAGAGTGCTCCATGGATCCCAACGAGACCGCCCAGAGGCTCCTCCTCCAAGGTCCCAACCTTCTTCCACTTCCCCAACCCCAAACTCCTCTATCCAGGGTTGTATGGTCTGTGCTCTTCTTTTCTTTGCTTGAATCTTCGGCTTTTTGTCTTCGGTTTCGATGTGGGCGTCTGTTGTTTTGATAGGCGATGCCAATCGTTGCATTAGTGGAGGAGAATCCTGTTGGCCTTTTGGGTTGTAGTACCTTCTCTCTTTCTATCTCTCTCTGTTCTTACGTTTTCATCGTTTCTTTTAGGGTTTTCAGAAGGAGATTTGAGGATTTTGTTGCGTACAATTTATCGGCTTATCTTGATAGGTTGATATATTGACAGGATTGTGGCTGATCTTAGTCTTCCAGCTAGAAAAGTAAGGCTTTTTTTTGTGGGAAGTAGATGTTGGGTTATCGGATAGTCTTAGTTGGCTACCCTATCTTCATCTTTGTCTAGTTTATTATACATTTTTATCTGCAAGAGCCAGACTTGTTAACATCAGTGACAGTAGAGTTGTTTGCCTTAAGCTGTTATGAGGGGCAGATCTGTTAACTGTCCTGCCATAGAATGTGTTACCAGTGGGGCTTTGTCACGTAATTGCAATTGGCTTGATGGCTTTGATCAAACGCTGTCTGTTTTATATACCATGACTGACTTCGTGATAGATTTGAATTGGCTGAAGATGCTAGTCTACTTCGTTGAATTGTGTTTGGAAGTGCTTGCACTACTCTGAGGAAGTGTTTCTGTTGTCAGCAACTGGTTGATGAGCAAAGTGCTGTCATATCAGATATATTAGATTTTAGATTATCTAATAGGGATTCAGCTCTTTGAGATTTGCTATTAAACTCAGGTCATTAAAACGTCATATTGGAATAGATGAAGTTAGCTAAGTGGTAATGGATAGGCACCTGCCGCGCCTCGTCTTACCGTTGGTAACTTGTTTTGCACAATTTCACTGTGTTGCTTTTAATCCTCTGAGTACAGTCGATTGATATTCTCTATAAGGAACCTTTTTCAGTATCGTGTGTGCATGTGTGGGTAATCATGTGTTTTATTCCCAACCCCTCACCCTGCTCTCTCTGTGTCACTCTACATACATATTTATATGTACTTATTTTTTGCATCTCTCTCTGTATGTGTAAAGGGTTTTTTAGTACTGCGTGTGCATGTGTGGGTAATCATGTGTTTTATTCCCTCCTCCCTTACCCCTCTCTCTTCGTGTCACTCTACACACATAGTTATATGTACTTATTTTTTTGCATATCTGTGTGTCTGTGTCCGCTCTCTCCATGTCACTCTTCACATAGTTATATGTATGTATTTTTCGCACATCTCTCTCTCTCTGTGTGTGTGTGTGTGTGTGCGCGCTCGCATGCGCCTGCATGCTACTCAAAATTTGGTATAATCAAGTCATAACAAGTGTATTGCTTTTTCAGATACATTTCATGAGGTAAAAAGGAAGCGTGATAAGAGAAAAGAGGTATATCATTGTTATTTTGCTTGCATCTAGTTCTGTAATTTCTTGTCATTCCCATTATGGTCTGCTGAGTAAGTGAATTTTCATGGTCGAAGTTTTCAATTTCTGTTAGGTTTGTCTATAGCAATTAAATTCCATTCTAAATTCAGAGAATAAGTTTACAAGTTCAATGCCATTTTGTTTAACATGATATTTCTATAAATAGGAATGACATTTTTCTGTACTCTTCATACATGTGCTGCATTGTCTATTAAAATAGTACCTATAACATGGCAATAATTCTGCAGGTAACTCTTACATGTCAATTTCTCTTTCAAATGTCTGCATGCATCAATAATGTCCAAAAAATAACATATGTCCAGATCATGAAATAAGACAACCTGCAAACTGATATCCCATATTAATTTGTTTTTCTTTTCAACATAAAAAAAATACTCAGGGCATTTCTTCAATTTACTAATTATCTGGTCCTTTAAATGTGGCCCTGCCTTCTATCCCTATTTCTGCTGTTCCTCCTTTCTTTCATTACCTTCATTTGTGACTTATTCTTCTCCTCAACAACACTGATATTCAATGATGAACTACTCCAATGTCAAATTTTGATGTGATCCAGATTTTGACTTGAAATCCTAGGATTTGTAAGTTGATGTCTACTATCAAGAAGAAGTTGGATAGTGTCTTGCATTTAGGATTTCTCAATGGATAACAAGGATTTTTTTGTAAAGAATTTGAGATAGAATGATCCTAAAGGTGCAGTGTTGAGTATGCAGAAACATTAGCTTTTTACTAAATGATCCTCAATTTTTAGCTTTTTGTTAAATGATCCTGAACTTATAGCGGTGATTGTACAAAGATATACATATTTCTTGTGTTCCACAACTTTCTGAAGGACTGGTTGAGCAATTCTATTTATTTTATTGCCATGATTTTGAGACCTTACCTGTTACGTATTCATTTTTATTGTTTCACTTTACACCTCTTTTCAAATAAACTTGTTTGATTTTTAACACATCGATTATCATTTCATTTGGTTAATTTGGTCAGAATTCTCAACACTCATGCCTCAGGTGTTCTAATGTATCCAATTACAAACTCTTTTGATATATCAATTGCTTGCACTGTATTTAAAAAATTTAACTTTATGATTCTTTGCAGAACATCATAGAACCTGTTGATTCTAGGTGGAGGCCAGGAGTGCAGGGTCAAGGTGGTAAGAGTGGATGGGGAAACTATTCTTCACGCTCTGCATCTAATGGTATGTGCCTCTGCTTCTATAATATGAAGCTTGAAGTTCACCTGGCCATGCAGATGGCTCTTGTTGGCACTCCATTGCTCTTATAGGTCGTGTCTTGTTGAATTTACTCATTTTATTTTCAGTTTGCTTGTTATGCTTATCATGATGTACAGTGTGGGGTCATTAAATGGGTGTTTATTTATAAGTTTTATCTGTTATCTTTTAGAATATCCATGGTTGCTCCTGATTCTTGTTCAGTTGAATGATCTGAGACTGGCAGTAACATGAACATGTTTAAGAGATCTGAAAGTCTCTGTTCAGCATCTATGAAAGCTCCATTTTCACACTATGTAACATGTTCCCTTCATTTTTTTTTCTTTTTGTGATTTTATTCTAATTGTGTTAACTATGTCATGCTGTTTATTTTTCTTACATTTTCTATCTTGCAATTTAATTTTTACAAATCTTATTTAGTGTCTCTGGGATTTGTGATGATGTAGCACTTGCATTATTGTGTTTCCTCAGGTGTATCATTCATTATAATTTATAAAGAACGTATGTTAATTAATTTTACATGCAAGATTGGTACTTTATCATTTTTGCAGTTGGATATTATCATACATATTGGTTGCATCCTTGTAGATCTTGTTGGGGGAAGGAATGTGACTTCTGGAAAGGAGAATGGAGTAAATCAAGGCACAGAAAGAGCCAATAAGTCTTTTTCATCTGTTAATTCAGATACCCAGAACAAATCCTCAATTTCCATATCAAGGTATCTAATTTGGTTTGTTGTTAGTTTGGCATATACTTTATTCCTATAACAAACTATAATTCTTATACTGGAATGTGATTTGTTGATTTTGGTTTGTGTTGACGAAATTAATGTCTAGCCTTTTGATGCACTTCATTTATGCAAGATAAATTACACGTGCTGTAGAACACCACCATTTACTGGTATTGCAGATATGTATTGCTTTTAGCTGTTTGTGTCGTTTTTGATTAAGCATGAGACTATCGCTAAGGGAGCTGCTTATACTATTTTGATGTCCTAGCAAACTTCTATGATGTTTTTATAGGTGATGCAACAATTTTAATTTGTCATTTATCCTGGTTCTAGAAGAAGCATGCATTGGCTTCCTTACTCTCTTTTGATTTTTTTTCTTTTTTGTTTATAAATTGAAGTATATATACCTTGTTGTAATTACTACAGTTAAGCAACAAGTAGAATGCTATCGTGTATTACAAATCAAAGCTGCCATAAACTGACGTGAATAAAGTCCCAATCCTTATCTTGCTGTTCACCTTCTGCAGTTTCTTAATCATCAGAGCAGAGTAATAACCATCCAACAAGCGTCATGTTAAGTAGTTAACTATTGGCAAGTTGCTTTTGAATCCTACATTGCTTTGGGATCCTATTGGTTATATAGGACACATGCAGATATTTTTGAATCCTATCATATCTTTAATCTGAGTTTTTTAGGTTCTCCATCTTTTGTTTAAGTTCTTTGACACAAAGTTAAGGCCTTCTTTCATAAGGGCAATGTCCGATTTGTTCATGTTACTGTTATTGGTTAATTATTTGTCAATACATGTAAACCATGCTTGTTTCACATACTTTAATTTTTACTTTCATGGAGAAGAATTGCCATAGATCCTCTTTATTATATATACTATGATTGTAAAAAGAATGGCTAGAGTTGGGACATGCTGAAGCAGGACTACAAGTTAGCGAAGCCAGTATAATTACATTATAAGTTTCCCACTTCAGCAGGAAAAGCATTAAAGAAATACCTCAGGAGAATTAGCACCAGTATTTGGTTTCAATAACCTGCAGGACCTGCTTCCTCTCAATGAGAGATAGAGAGCAGATACCTATTAGAGAGAGGGATATGTAGAGTCCAGAAACACCTCTTTATTGTTTCTTTTCTCTCCTATTTTTTTGAATGGCATGTGCTTGGCATGTGTGGAGTACTAGTTTGTGTTTGGTCCTGATGTTTGTCTGGATGGATTGGCAAGGATGTCATCATCTATTCAAAAATGACTAGGATGTGAGTCCTGCTTTGTGCTAGGGATTTAGGGACAAATTGCACTGACAATTATGCCACTGGACTGTGCATATGCAAAATACATTGTATGTGTAAGTTTTTTTTCACTGTTTATTATTTTAGTGTTTTACTGACTTAATTCCCATGATATTAGTATTCCTAATGAATTTTAGTAGTATTCGTAGTTGATTATAATTCATAATGATACGCATTCCTTTGGACTGCACATATGCAAAACACATTGTAGATATAGGTTCTTTTTCCATTAATTATAATTTTAGTGCTTCGCTGCCTTACATATCATGATATCGTCTAATTTTTTTGGCTTCTTTACTTTCTTTTGTTTTTCAAGACATAATTATTGAGTTCATTTGTCTTTTATTTTTTCTGATTGAGTTTAATATGAAAAAGATGCTTGTGTTTTTCTGCATATTCTATACGTAGGCATTACTAGATATAAATATTTCTCATACTAAACACTTTTCAGCTCTATACCTGGCCTGGCCAATGGTCCCAGCAAAGTGGATCACCCTATTTTATCTCAGGAATGTTCATTGGAAGTATCTGGTGTCAGTCAGATTACTTCAGAGGAAGAAAGTTCTGCTATTGGAACTAATAAGACAGGGAAAACCACATTGATATCCGATGATCTAAAAACCAGTTCTTCATCTGGACAACTTCTACCAGGTTCAAGTCAATCTGTGCCATCCAAGGCAGCATCTGTATCTGGGGTTTATGCCTCATCAGCAGACCCTGTGCTAATGCCATCTCTTGATCCCTGTAACCCAGGTGAAGTCGGTATTATCAAACGTGTGGTTGGAAGTCAGCGGACTGTTGTGGAAATGACAAACAGGGCTGCATCTCGTGACATATCCGGACCTGAGTTGTCATCTGTAGGAGGAAAAGGTCCTTCTGCAATTAGTCATTCTTCAGTACATGGCAGGGTGCAAATTAGATCACAAGGATCTCGAGTGAACCAACTCTCTGATGCATCGCATCCTGCATCTTCTTCTCTCTGTGGTCCTCCAGGCAGCAGACTGTCTTCTACTTACAGCAGCAGATCACAACAACTAACTGATTCACAGAAAGGTATTATATCCATGGTCCTAACACATTTGTGCTGCCGTCTCTTTGCACTTGTGTATATCAACATCCACTTTTTTCCACAGTAGATGGAAGGTTTCAGTTTATTATGTGATTTTTGATCATACCATCTTAGAACCATGGGCCTTCACTTCATGCATATACCATATGTTTGTTTGTTACATTAACATGTTAATAATGAGCTCAATCCTTCTAATCTTTGTACTAACCACTGTCTGTTGTCATTATAGTCCAATATGTTGGGGCTGGCGTCTTCTTGGCTGTGGATAATATTTATCAACATGTTATTTATGAACCTGCCAAGCCTATTTTGGAGCTAAACCTTGATTGTTTCCTAATTCTAGATTTGTAGGGCATATAAACATTTAACATCTAATATTATATAATTATTCAAGGAATCAACTTAGATCCCGTTGAAAATTGATATTCTCTGATTTTTATATTTAATAACGTATAATTAGTTTGTTTAAATATAGGTGAGCAGGGTGCATCAGTGCATGCTATATTTTCAAATACAACAATTGCATATCAGTGTCTAGCTGATTGGATTCAGTAAATGCTTATTTACATGTTTTTTAATTAATTTAACCCATTGCTTCCCATTATTTTATGTTTTTTGTGGGCACATAGAATCGTATCACCCACATAAAGGTGGTGCATTAGTCTAGTAGGTCAACTTTGCTGCTTCTGGTCCAAGCAGTCAATGTTGGTCAAAGTACATAATGCATGACTTCCTATAAGTTAAATTTATCAATCTGAATTGCCAGAAAAGAATTATTGTTGCTCATGTAGTTTTGTGCTTGTCAGGATATTAGATTTGCTTAAAGATACAAATTTCAGAACAAGATAGCTGCAGGTTTATTTTTTAAAATCATTTTTTTAATAAATGCATCTTTCATAAAATTATTAAGCTTTCTGAATTACAAACTAAATGCATCTGACATTCTTTGTTAAATTCTAAGATAAATTATGTTATTACATTAAACTTTTCAGATTTGGTGATTAACAGCAACCCCAGACACTATTAATTGTATGGATGCCCTATCTTGGAATTTTTTACATTGTGAAATAACAGCTGCAAGGTTATATTTAGGTGATATTGAGTTCTCTATGTTATCTGATCTAGTTTTAGAGGACTCAACACATATTATCATTCTTGTATGGTAGTTAGAGTAGTTTTTTAACTTTTTAAGATCATTGAACAGGAAAATGATAGATGAATAGGAACATCTGAATGCAGAATCACAAAAAACTGTAATATAGCCAATGACCTGAATTTAGAACCCCGTCAAATGTAAGAGGTTAGTAACTCTATTAATCCCACAAGGCAGTGGCCTATTTTGTTTTAACAAAGATGCAGGCATAAGCGTCATCGTTGGTGCTATTACAACTATTCATATCGATATTCTGTTTTTGAGAAGGAGATAATGAAAGATCAGTAGCATCAAGAAAAAAGATTAGATGATTGCCAAAGGAATTATCAATGAATTAACCTAGTTAGTCATGTATTCTAAGAAAGGCCAACTTGGTTGGTGTCTAGGAAAGATGGTTAATGGCGGCTACTCATCCATGATCTCACCTACCTGGCTAGTCGAGTTGACCAGAACTGATTGAAAAAGCTCAATGACTCGAGTTAATCCATGTCACCCAGGTTGATCGGTCTGATTGATCTATAGATGCCCATGGATCGTTTGTTGATTCATATCAACCCTCCTGGAATCTGATTGATTCAGTGGGAGGATGATCCATGTCCTTGTCTTTTTTCTCTGTCACAACTAAAAATCCTCTATAATTATTTAGGTCCTTAAAAAGACTAAGTCAAGGTGTTGACAGTGTCTTAGCCTATGAAGTACATTGCTCCAAGATATCCATCATCCATCTAACAGGTCTCTTCAATATATGAATGAACCAGTCTGAGACTTCAAGTACTTATTAATAAATCTTGCTCTACTTAAATGGTTTTTCAATGAAATAAATTTAAAAAACTTATCTGTTCTTACATAGACTAGATTGCACGCATAGATGGTGCACCCACATATATTTATTTAAGAGGAACCAGGCACGCTTGTATGTTATAGATGAAAGCAGCAATTGCTATCCCATCTATATGAAGTCAGCATTATGTGTTAATATTCAGCCCACCATAAATCAAAGATTTTGCGATTGGCTCTTAACCCAACATCCAGTCTCAATTTATTAATTGTTTCTCATTTCATAGGCAAGTTAATTTTGGGCAGAAGACTGATTTGCCATCAAATGGCCAAGACTGTGAGAGTAAATATACATTTCCTTGTCTGTGATGTAGATTAGCTGACAAGCCTCTTCCTAGAAGCAAAAGGAATTGTAGTTTCTTATTTCTTTGCCATATAATCTAGAATGAATAATGTCTACAATTCCATTAAAAAAAAAGATTCAACTTAATAACTTTGAGTTGAGAGCTTTGTTAGTGGATTGAGCAAATTTTTGTAATTTTAAACAACAAATCCATGAAAGATTCAGCAAGTGCAACTATGTATTGGATTTTGGCATATGCTTCCACTATTTTCTAGTACATATGATATGCCATCACTTTGTTGATGGATAGTTTTTGCATCGAGTTAATATGCAATTTATATGTTTAAGCTCTTCATTGTTATAATTTGTCCAATGTGATGGTTATTCAAAGATTGTATGGATAATGCTCATTTTCCATTCAACAGTTGTTGCTAATAAAGAGTGGAAACCAAAATCAACACACACAAATCATTCTCAAGCATCTGGAATGCCTGTTACTGCTGATGTATCAACTGTGGTGGAAGCTGTTTCTGAGTCACTGCCGGTGTCGGTTACAGTGGCATCAGAAAACACTACTTTAAAGCTGGAAAAAAAGCTAGATGAGCTGCAGTTATCAGACAGACAACATGTCATCATTCCAAACCATCTTCAAGTCCCAGAGTCTGAAAGGCATGGGTTGAGTTTTGGAAGCTTTGATTCCAATTTTAACCTAAGCATGGGATCTGCTAATGGCGCTGCAAGTGACAAGAGCACTACGCCACCATCTGAGTCATCTCAAGAGACTGAGGAAAATGTTGAGGGTCCTTCTTTGAGGTCAGATAAATCAATTTTACTTTTTTCTTTGATTTTATCACATTAATGCAGTCTACTTATACACATCTATACTTGTGTATTATAAAATTTTACAGGCTGATGCTTCCAGAAGATGTTTTAGTTATCTGTTCGCATCCTGTTTGTTATTTAATACTGCATGCCTGTGTTACTTACATATCTCTGAAAATCATGTGGTGTGACTTTGACAAAACTCACTGTAATGTACAGTCTGTTGGCCTCAACCTTTTATATCTCTGTGGTGTGATATCTGTTAGCTTTGATGCTTTGTGTTTGTCATAGTCAAAATATTCTAAGCTGCTCCTATGCGATCAAGTTTGATATATATTGATCAGTTTTTAAGTCCTATACAAAGCTACTCTCTCTCTCTCTCTGAGATGGGGAAGTTGATGTTCTCCTAAATTTATCAATTATGGTCTTTTGTTGATGTACATTGTTTTGGCATTAAGATACTCTATGGTCACTTATTTTTGCCTTTTCTTTTTCATGGCAAATAAGTTCCTTTTTGTTTCTTGTTAGGTTTTCTTATTTAATTTTTCCCCCTCTTTGAGTGCAGCAGTCATGATGCATCCCCAGATGCTCAGGAGGCGAACTATCCAGATCATCCCCAGTCATCTGCCCAAATACCAGAAAACTTTTCAACTGGGGTGGCTGACATTTCCTCCGGTTATTCTCCAGCTGCAGAATATGTTCAATCCAAGCAAGAAGCTGCTTTGGCTCCAGAAGGTCCTCAGTACTCAGTTGTGCATACTGCACCTAATTATTCAGCATTTGGGTTGGTGCCACAAATGCTTGGTAGCCAATTAGGACCCTTTGAAAGCTCGGAGTCTCAGGCACGTGATACCACTTGCCTCCCAAGCTTTGTGGTAAGTCTTTAACTTTCAGGACCTTTATGCTTATTCTACGTTAAAAAAAATTGCCTATTGGATTGTAGATCTAGCAAATTCTGTATTTTATGTTTAACAATATGTGTTCTGGTTGTCTTATGGTTATTGCTCCACAACATGGTTGCTTCTGTAAACTAACCTTGGATAGTGACCATAGGATGCCTGCGAACAATATTTTCTGTTCAAGCTGTTCCATTCGTTATTGTTAGCTCTGCTAACTATAGTAGTTCAGATAGGAATCAGGATGGGTATGCCAATTATATTTTATTTGTAGTCCATTTTAGGAATATGAAAAACGGATATTCTTTATGTAGGTCCAGCAGCCTTTTGATCCATCCTCAAGCTACTACACCCAATTCTATCGACCAACTGCTGATGCTGAGGGCCGCTTCTCTCCTTTTCTTGCACCTGGTGCCACTGCTAAGTATAATGGTAATATTGCAGTCCTACCTGCTCAGACTGGCCAGGCTCCTCAAGAGGTTCACATCGAGCACTCTTCTTTATTTTGCTTCTCCTTTAATGGAATAATTAAAATGTTCTTCTTTCACATGCTGTCATGCTTACATTTAATCATAACTAGAATGTTTTACCCATCTATTTGGGGCTGATTTTAGGACTTTACACCTTTTGTGATTTGAAATATATGTTTCCTTGGGTTCTACTAAATTTTTTAGCCTATATAGCAAGATTTACTGTTAGATTGATTTTTAACTTTTCCAGTAAAATTTTGTTTTCTGCCTATGGCACTCAATTCATGCATTTAAACTTGCTTTGAAATTAAACCTAAATAGAGGGGCCAACTTTTAGACTTTTGAATCTGGAAGTAATTGATGGTATTTTGTTTTATTTGGAGATGCTACCTTTCTTTTATGTCTGATCATTTTTAATTCCTCACCAGCAACCTATTCACCATGTTCTGTTACATTCTGGATGGAGTTTCTTGTTTTATATGCTTTGTATATCTGCTTTCTGACTAGAATTTTTTGTCACATACTGTGACTTCAGAGTGGGAATTCTGTGGTCTTGTCAACAGTTGGGTCTACTTCTCTTTCTGCTCAAGCTGCTGGGGTTATGCAGAGTTGTGTTGCTGTTCCCCAACAACCAGTTCCTGTTTTCCGGCAGCCTGCTGGTGTACATATATCACATTATACCCCCAACTATGTTCCATATAGTCAATATTTTTCCCCATTCTATGTTCCACCACCTGCCCTTCACCATTTTCTAAGCAATGCTGCATTCCCTCAGCAACCTCCAACAGGCAGCGTATATCCACCTCCTGGAGCATCTGCTGCCGCCACCCCTGTTAAGTACTCTATTTCTCAATACAAGCCCGGTGCCAACACTGGTAATTCAACCCTTGTTGGGATGCCAACTGGCTATGGCTCATATAGCTCGAGTCCAGCTGGCTACACTCCTAATCCTGCTGTGAGCAGTGGCAACTCAACCGGCAATGAGGATCTTGCAGCATCTCAGTTCAAGGAAAATAATGTCTATATGCCTGGGCAGCAGGTACCTTTTCTTCCTTTTGCTCAAAGTTGATGTATGGTGTTCTTGTCACTCTTTTGATGGCAAAACACCTTGTTTTAGCTTTTATCTTAGATGAACAGAAACCTTAAAAATCTGTCAACCGGGGATTCATGTGTGACCCTGGCCTGTCCCACCGGTATGATACTGCTCAGACAAGAAAACAGTACCTGGGATGCCACCGGGATACCTGTTCACACACACTGGGATGTCTTGACTGTCCTGTGGTTGGTGCTATCTGGGATGCACCGGGATGGTTGTCCCACAATGGGATGGCTGTGTCCTGCAATATATGTATATATGCATGCATGTATGTATGTATGTATATATATTTTCCCCGCTTCATTCTCTTTGTCAATGGTTCTTCCAGTTCATCCTGGTCCATCCAGGCCATCTCAGTTTTGTACCCACACAGGATCAACTGGGACAGGCACCGGTACCTGGATTTTAATCCTTGCATTGTTCACAGCGAGCACCATAAGTAGGACTCACTTGTTATGTAAATGCTGTTTGGATGTCAAACTTCTGACTTCTTTAGGTGGTTTATATGTCCTTCACTCACATATGAGAAGCATATTCAGTCACAATGCTCTGATTGCTATTTCCTAATGTTTGATCATCCTAGATTTATGAACTTCTATTTCTTTTAGTTATATCTAAATCTTTGCTGTCTAGCAGAGTGAAGGTTCAGCTGTCTGGATTCCTGCAGCTGCTGGGCGGGACATTTCCAGCCTTCAGGCCAATTCATTCTACACCCTTCCTCCACAGGGACAGCACATGACATTGGCGCCCACACAAGCTGGCCACGGCAACCTCAGTGGAATTTACCACCCCACCCCAACTGTCGCTGCAGCTGCTGTTCATCCTCTACTCCAGCAGTCCCAGACAGTGGCTGGTGCTGTTGAGATGGTGGGCACACCTTCTGGTGTATATCAACAGCCACAACGAGCACAGGTAAATTGGACTAATAATTATTGAAGACAGGAAAGGGAATCCTTGTAAATGGTAGCCTCTTAAGAAGCAAAATACTTATTTGGATCCTGTGAAATTTGGAGGCTACCATTGGTCCAAGGCAGAACATTTTTTGGTGCATAGCAGCCTGATCAAAGAATGCGAATATATGGTAATATCTGAAGGATGGCCAAACTGCAGAGAAGGGTTCAGGATTCCAGGTTGCTCTGAGAATTGAGATTAATAGTGGAGGTTCACCTGTGATCGATACTGACCATTTTTATGTCGAGAGATCCGGTCAGGTTCCTTTTGTTTGCTAGTCTGCTGCTTGTTCTTTATTTGCCCTTTTCTCTCTTGATCTTTTTAAATTACCGTCGGTGGTGAAAGGCGTGATTTTCTTTTCTTTGTATCCATTAAGATGAGGTTATAGTAACTTTGGAAACATAAGATTTTAAGTTAGTGGGGTTTCATTCTTTCCACCGCCTTACCTGTAAAGTGGATTTTGATGGGTATCAAGGATGTATTACAACTGTTGTATGTGGTGTAATAGAAGCAGCAGCACATTCCTTTCTATTTTCCTTGGACTTGCAGTTGAAATAACTATGCTTGAATGGATTTGCAAAATCTACCCTTGCATACTTTGCAGGGCTCAAGGACAGTTGAATTTTTTTCCAATCATAAGCGAGTTCTGTGGAGGCACCAAAGGCTATGGGATCCTGTCCAGTGTCCACCTTGTGGGTTCTTTTAATTGAGGAATTTTCTCCCACATAGCAATGTAACGAGGATATTGCGCCTCGTGCTAAGCATATGCATGTGGTGTAAGAAATACAAAGTTTGTTTTTAATATCATTTGTTTGGTCGAAAGTCTCATTTGAATGGCTTGTCGCCCTAATTCCCATGGTTGAGTCTCTTCTGAGGCTTGGCTTCAGACCAGCTTGCAATATCCATAACCCTGCATGTACCAAATCCACCATTCCCAGAGTTAGATATTCCGCTCTTGCAGATCCTACTAGTTGGTAACCCAATAGAAGTGAAGCATGGGTGTTTGGAATTTGATACGGAATACAAATAAGAAGTAACTTTCATGTAGTAAGAAGTTTACTTGTTTTCATATCCGTGTGAATATCATTCCACCAAAAGCCTGAGCGGATGAGCGGATGTCTAAAATTTTTAAATTTAAAATAAAAATCATGGTAGGATATAAGATTTGTATTTATAGTTTTATATGTTAAATTTTATTATAAGAAAGATTTTTTTTATAAATAATTATATTTAATATTTGGATGATAAATTAAGATTTTTTTTTCTTCCTATTTTTTTCTTTTTTCTTTATCCCTTGTTTTACTAAAATAATAAACATATCATTATCAAAATATCATATCAATCATTAAAACTACAAAATAATTTATATCAAAAAAAGTTAATATTTTTTATTTTTTGAAATTTAAACTTAATACTCGTTTCAATTTGGAATGGATTTAAAATTTAGGAAAACGGATTTAGAATTTGTCCCCTGGATACTCACCACTCGAATATGATTATATATATATATATTATTAATTTTTATAAAAAAATTGATCGGGGGTCCTATCTGATTAATTCAAGTTGATCTAATCCAACATTCCTTGTCTAGTTGACCTGATCCGATCTAATCTGATTCAAGACAGGTATTATATGGATATGAGTATAAAAACTTTAATTAATTATAGGATATGTATGAATATTGGCCAACCTAATCCATACTTGATACCATCCTTAACTCATTTAGTAGTATTTTATAAAATATGGAAAGAGTTTGGAATTTAAAATTATAATTATTTGGATTTGAAAGTTACCAGATACCTACTAATGAAATTTAATTATATATTATAATAATATAATAATAATGTTTATTAAATTTTATATTTTATTAAAATTTTATAATAAATATAATATATATAATAATTTTTATAAATATATATAAATAATGAAAAGGTTCGGGGATTTGAATCTAAATTTTTGAACACATGCTTTTGCTCGTGTCTCACGGAATTTTTTTAAATAATATTTTTTTTAAAAAATATTACCAAAATAATGTCCTCTTAAATAATTTTATCAAATTATGGTTTTTGCGCCACGTGTTACGGGAATCTTTTTTCCTACCACCTGGAGAAGACGCAGGTAAAATCTACATCTTCTTAACCACAAAAAAAGACTTGCTGAAAATGCTGCGTTTTCTAAACCAACAAAAAAAAAAAAAAATCAAAAGGAACCGAAATAAAAAAAATTCTATTTAAAGACTCAGGTAGAACAGGTCTTCTAAACCAACCAAATTACCATAATAAAATTTAAAATAACAAAATAAAATATTTAAAATAATATAATAAAATTATAATATAAAAATATTTAAAATAATATAATAAAATTAAAATTTAAAAATTTAAAAATATAAAAAAAAGGAGTTGCAGGTAAAGTGAAGCTATAAGTCGTACCTACGACTTCATCCTATTCTGCACATCATTTTTTTTAAAAAAATAAAAAATTAAAAAAATTAAAATATATATAAGAAAAGTCATAAATTGTTATCTTAATAATAATATAAAATATTAATATCATAAAATAAAATTCACTATAATATATAATAAAAATATAAATAATATAATAAATATAATATTATATATTAAATTATATATTATATATTAAATTATAAAATATAATAAATATTTTATAACATAATATAAAATTTATAATTTAGTGGGTGCCAGTCTAGTTGCCAGTCCGACCATTAATCATATGCTAATTCGGTTGCTAGTCCGGTCACCACGTCAATATCAGTCCTGTCGCCAATCCGATCACTAGCTCGGTGCTAATTTAGTCGGTAACCTGGTACCGGTCTAGTCCTCTGCCCGGTACTAGTTCAGTCACCAGTCTGAGTCAGATTGGCACCAACCTGACGGTCAGATTGGCACCAACCTGACGGTCGGATTGGCATCGGCCTGGCATCCAAACTGGCCATTGAATCGATGATCAGACTGGCTATTAGATCGGTGGCCGGATTGGCAATCAGATCGGTAGCTGGATTGGTGACCAGATCGATGATCGGACTGGCATCGACTTAGTGACTGGACTGGCTGTCGGACCAGTAACCAGATCGGTGGCCAAACCGACGATCGGACTGACTATCAAATCAATGGCCCGACAAGTAGCCAGTCGGTGCCCGGACTAGCTGTCGGACTAATGGCTAGACTGGGGCCAGATAATGATCGGACTGGCATTTTCCTCGTAGCCAGATTGGCTATCAGATCAGGAGCTGGACTGACGGCCTGACTGGTGACTGGACTGGTAGCCACCAGTTAAGAACCAATCCAACCACCAGGTCGATGCCAATTCGGTCATCGATTCGGTTATCAGTCTGGCCACCGGTCTGATAACCAGTTTGGTTATTAGGTCGGTGCCAATTCGATCGTCGATCCGGCTATCGGTCCGATAGCTAGTCCAGTCGTCAGTCCGGCTAACACTTCAGCTCCTAGTCTGATAGCCAGTCTGGCTACCAAGTTGATGCATTTGATCGCCGGTCTGGCTGCCAGTTCGACCACCGGCCCAATAGCCAGTCCGGTCGCCAAAGCGGTGCAAGTCCGGTCGCGAGTTTGGCTATCGATCCGATATTTAGTCCAGTCACTAATCCGACAGATAATTCGGTTACCAAGTCTGTGCCAGTCCGGCCACCAGTTCGACCACCAATCCGATCATCGATCCGACAGCCAGTCCAGCTTTGGTCATCGATCTGATAGCCAGTTTGGCTGCTAGGTCGGTGTCAGTCCGGTCGCCAGTCCAGCTCCTGATTCGATAGCCAATCTAGCTACCAGGATGGTACCAGTCCGATCATCGGTCTAGCCACCAGTCTGGCCACCGGTCGACAGCTAGTCTGGTCACCAGGTCGGTGCTAGTCCGGTCGCCAGTCTAGCCATCGATCTGGTCGACAATCTAGCCATCGATTCGATAGCCAGTCCGGTCATCGGTTCGATGGCCAGTTTAGCCGTTAGGCCAATGCCAATCCAACTGTCAGGTTGGTACCAGTCCGACTTGGACTGACGACTAATTGGTACCGAGCAGAGGATTGGACTGGCACCAAGCTGTCGACCAAACTGGCACCGAGCTGGTGATCGAACTAGCGATTAAACTGGTATCGGCTTGGTGACTAGACTGGTAGCTGAATTAGCACAGGGTTGATGGTTGGATTGGCGACTAGATTGGCACCGATTAAATTATAAATTTTATATTATATTATAAAATATTTATTATATTTTATAATATAATATATAATATATAATATAATATAATATAATATAATATAATATATAAATATATATAATATTTATTGTATATTATAATAAATTTTATTTTATAATATTAATATTTTATATTATTATTAAGGTAATAATTTATGACATTACTTTTTTTTATTTTTTTAATTTTTAATTTTAAAAATATAGGTGTAGAAATAAGATGAAACTGCAGGTACGACCAGTGACTTCACTTTACCTGCAACTTCTTTTATTTTTTTAATTTATAATTTTATTATATTATTTTAAATATTATTATATTATTTTAAATATTATTATATTATTTTAAATATTTTATTATATTATTTTAAATTTTATTATTAAATAGATTTTTTTAATTTTAGTTTTTTTTGAATGTATTGTTTTTTTTTTTTTTAAGAAGATACAGGTAGAACCCGCATCTCCAACCAAGTTTTTTTTTTTTTTTTTTTTTTTTTTTTTTTTTTTTTTGGTTTAGAAGTCTCCGTGGCAAGGAAAAAAAAATTGCATAACAAGTGAGCCAAAAACGTAATTTGATAAAATTATTTAAAAGGACATTATTTTGGTAATATTATTTTTAAAAAATATTATTTTAAAAAAAATCCCATGTCTCACATCTCCTCAAAATGGGACGGAACACTTTTAGGCCCACACCGAAGGTCGATTCCTTGGCGGTGCGAATTGAGCCTAGGAAACCACTTGCACCTATTAACTTCTAGGAATGGGATGGGCTGGTGCACCTTTGTTTTTGTTTTTATTTTTATTTTTATAATTTAATTTAATTTTTTTGAAAAAATGATGTATTCATTCAAGAACGAAGACGAATATAACTTAGATAACCAGACAACAAAATATCATGAAGCGAAGGAGGAGCGGAATGCCAATCGGTCCACAATACCGGACCGAAGTGATTGGCCACATATAAGATGACCCAGTCAGCCGCTGAGTTCATCTCTCTATACACGTCTAACTGAAGAACAAACACAACCCTGAGAATATGGTGCGCCTTTGTTTTAACCGGGAAAACAAGACACTGGGATCAATCTTTAGACAAAAGTCTATACTCTCATTGCTAGAGAAGAACTACAAGACCCTACAGGCTTTGCAACTCTCAGTAAGGGCAAATCGAGGATAAGGTGGTTCCGAATGATGTAGCAGTCTTGGTTGATAAGGTTGAAGATCTATGCATGGAAGATAATTTTGGGAAAGATGATGACAAAATGGAGGTAGAGGATGTGGATACGGTGGGCGGAGCAAGCGAGGGGGGCTCATTTCAAGGAAAAAGTATTGGGGGTGTTGAGGCAAGGGGATTTTCTAGAGAAGATGGCTTCTAAGCTTACACAAGTGGATTTTTTTATACCTGCTCTCTCTATTTAACAAGGCCGGCATGCATTTTTCATGATAGATTTCTAAGACTAATTTTGGTAATGTTTTCTTGTCTCCTAGCTTGGTGATTTTTTTTTTTTTTTTTAATTCTCTTCATTAGTCATTGAGTCATGCTAAGAAGATTGAAATTTTGATATACTCTTAATCCAATTATGAAAAGAGCTGCTCAATACTTAAGAAACATAGATTTGCTGCAGTATAAGAATTATTATTACTTCCTTGCTATAAATGCATCCACAGGATGATTGGCCAACAAAAAGGGCTATTGCCTACAGTCAGTTTTTATCTACACTGTAGTCGTCCACCATGCAAAATTTCCAAATGTATGGCTCATGTTCATGTTGAAAGTTTACTCCCCTTGAGAAATTTATGGAGTCTTTAAATCTTTAAAAAATTAGCATAGAATTTTATATCTTTTAATCTCCTGATCTATCAACGATGCTTCTATAATTATCGTAACTTAATGCTGAATGAATGTCACATAATTGATTTTTTCTGTTGTGCAACAGCAAGTTGCAATTTAGAAAACCATTGTCATTAGTTTTTTCTACAAGATTGTTGTTACTGCCTTTTGTTATTATTGGCTTTCCCCTGTTCCTTTGCCCAGCTCCACTCTTAAGCAGTTTTAAAACTGTTTTAGAAATTTCACATGAATATTAAATTACTGAAATGCAAGCAAAATTTTGAGCACGTAAAGCACAAAATTTATAATTCTTCTTCTTTTTATTTTTTTTTGAGTTAATGAGAGCACCAAGACTTTGGCTGGAAGTTTGCTCTGCCAACCCGCCAAAAGATATTTTTCATTCCCCGATTCAAAAAAAAAAAAGATAAATGAAAAATCAATTTGAATTAATGCTTCCCTTCTACCAATTGAATTCTCTGCAATGACTGCCAGGTTGAACGAATGGATGTGGGAAAATGGGATCTCTTTCCTGGTATCACATTGTATGAAAGAAGCAAGCATACTTCTTTGGCAAGAATGGGATGCTGGTTTAGCCAAAAATCTAGTCGGTAACTAAGACCAGAGTTCGACTGCTATGGATCATCATGATAATGAGGAATAACACGCAGATTATAAATTATATATTGTGGGTTGCAAGCATGACCACAACTGATGTTATATCTCAAATTCAGAATGAACACAGATGGTGTTATATCTTAAATGGAAACACCACAGACCTTACAGTCCACAAACTGTATACCGGCTCTACCCAGTTCAGACTTTGCTGTCTACCAAATTTCATCCAGGCTGCAAATCTTGTTGATATTATTCTTGCTGCCAACTCCGGGCGTATCATTACAGTATTCGAAACCGGAAATTTCAATGCTGCTCAGGTTGTACAATCTCTTTCTCAGGGGCGTACCGCACCGACTTTCGTTAGAAAGACCAAAAAAATATAAATATTAATAAATAATTAAAATTAATTTAAATATTTTTTATAAATATTATTTAAATTATTTTATTTTTTTTATAAGATTAAATTTATTAATAATTGAATGCACCATAAAATTTTCAGTTATCTCCTTATCGATATAAGTGATTAAATAATCAATAAAAAAATTATCTTCATTTGTTGCATAATCTGGTCTTGACAATCTTCATTTTTGAAAATATTTTCTCTATAGTAGTAGTTGAAACTGGAAGAGTAATAAGCATCACGGAATCGTACACCTCTACGATAGTGGCAGCGTCACGTCGAGTACCGTTGGCGCTGCACAAGATGATGGTCCCAAAGATGATGGGTGTGAGTGCAGTAGCATTGGTGGGAGCCTGAGGCATGACGGGCGCCCACCCGCTCGTGCCCTTCAAGATCTAATATGCTACGCGATGGATCCATCGCTAAGACGGTGCGCGGCTTCACCGCACGCAATGTTTATCAGTGCAGCGAGGCTAACGAAGGCCACTGAGATGGCAGTCATAGACTAGTGCATTGGTGGTATCTGGTCTTGTGTATGCGCAACCGCCTGGTCTTGTCATGGAAGCATTCTGTTGATCGCATCGCATGACAAGTTTGGCCACCATTTTATCTATCGGTGTGGTGAATGGAATGATGCTGATTGCGTGCAGTGGCTTCGACCATGATGAATTCTGGAGACGGACGCTGGTTGAATAACAAAAATAAAATTCTTTGTCTTTTCCTAAAAAAATTATGAAAAAAAATTAATAAAAATAAAAATAAAATTGATAGTGATCTAACTTTCCGGTAGAAAAAGTTGAATTATATTATTTATTTCATTTTATTTTTTTTAAAATTCTTTAAATTATATTTAAAAAAATTTAGAAGGGCCAAATATAAAAATATATATATTTAAAAGTTTACATAAAATTTTAATTTATAAAAAAAATAAAAAAAATTAAGGGGGCCGAGGGGCCTCCTTTCCTTCCCGACGGTCCATTCTTGTACATATTTAAAAATTTACAAAAAAATTTTAACATATAAAAAAATTTTAAAAAAATTAGGGAGGTCAAGGCACCCCTTGCCCCCCGGCGGTCCGCCCTTGCTCTTTCTCCATTGCAGTGCTACTCTGGATATTATTATATAATTCTTGATGAACTACAGGCTGCTTACTATTTACTTATGGATCCTCTTTGTGCACTACCTTATTTAAAGCTGGATAATATTCAGCTGGACACTATTTATCACTTATATCATCATGCTGCCAAATTAAAGGTAGAGTGTCGAATCTTGATAAGACAATTGCAAAATCAGTTTCAATTTGGTATCAAGTCTATCATCTTGGACAACAATAGTGTCAAGGAAAATTTTCATGCTAAAATGCCTTGTTATCAAAGCTCAATTTATTATCTTGCTAAAGCTACAGGAAAAAATATAGAAAAAAAATGGATTGGCAATAGTAGAAAAAGGAAAAAAGGCCAAACAAATAAAAAAAAAAAAATTGAGGGGAAAAAACTGTGAAGACTGGAAAAAAGTAAGTCTGCTTTACATATCTCATCCTTTACAGGTTAAGAAGTTACCAATGGAGGGAACTAAGGAATGAACTCAAGCTCATTGCTTAGATCATATGGATATTTTACTTCAACTCCAACATGATGCCGGGGATATAGGAGGTTCCTTTTTTGCAGTTACTATTCATGCTACATGTCTTTTAATCTATACCTCTCAATCTCAGCATTTCACTATATCACTGCAAATTTTCGGTGTTCTGCAATCACTACCGATACATTGCTGGCTGCCCAAGTTGACTCAGGTTGCAAATTTAAATGATATTCAGTTTGCTACTGAACAGATTTACTTGCTATGGATATTATACTGCTAACTTTGAAGCGGGTAATACCACTGTTGGTCAGGCTGCTCCCTATCCTCATATGAATGCAATTTATATGCTGCCTTATTCCAACCTGGATTACACTCAGATGGATAACCTTCTCCACTTAATTTACAAAGATGCTGAAATAATTACTACATGTCCAAGTTTAAATATGCATCTGGAAAACAAACTTCGGTTCATCACTGATCTACATTACAAAAGGACAATTATCTGCACATCTATGATGAATTATATATTTGAATACAGATATGATGTTTTTTTAACTCTGCATGCCTTTTATTGGTCATCTATTCAATTGTGGAACAACATTCAAAATCTCTGCATAATAGGCCGGCAAACCTTCCTATGCTGGTTTACTAATTACTTCAGTCCTTCTGCTATGGTATTTTGCTGCTTGCATTGCTTACATGTTGAAGATTTGGAGGAACTTGGTAAAGGAAGCTATTATAATCATTCAGCCTATATATGTTATGAAATTGGGACTTTGGCTGCCTCTTATCACTATTCTCCAGAGTTGTATCAATGCAATGATTATCTACTCTGCAAGTGCCACCAACCTATCCTGGGATGCATCAATGTTAACTGCTGCTGCTTAGAACTCGATCTATATATGGAGGAAAGGCTGCCAATTATTTATCGAATACTGTTCAATGATATTACTACTACAAAAATTAAATGCAACTACCTTGGACCAATGCTTAAACTACAATCTGGTAGCTGCTATCTATTACAGGAGAGCTATTATTTCTATTACAGGGAAGCTATTTTTCGCATAACAGGAGGCATATGCTCTCTGGAAATTGATTTCTATTCCTCTTTCTCTAAACCAGATATAATACAGAATTATCCTGTTCTTTCAAACCAATGCGGGAAATGGCAAAAATCAAGCTTTCTAATTTTAACTCAAATGCATTTACTACCATTTACTGCTGCCATTCAAGGGATGCTGCTGCTCGATCTTATTCTTATAATTTACTACAGTCACAAATCGGTTACTTATTTGTGGAAGACTCAAATCAAATCTATCATTATTACTCAGTTATAATGTTTACAAAAGATGAGAGGGAATGCCGAAGATGTACTGCTGTAATGATTTTGCAATAGCCCCAAGTTCATCCTACTACTCTGTAACACCAGTGATTGGGCAGCTTCTATTACATCATATCTCAGTGTTTTCCAACTCAAGGTTCCTGTATTACATAGGAGGTCTGTACAAAACTGTCTCTATGTTTTGCATTTTGGGTTTGATGAATATATAAAGGATTGTAAGCTGGAACAATATATATTTTGTACTGAATGGTTAATATAAATGCAAGATAGCATTTGATTCCTCCTTAAAAAAAAAACTAAGACCAGAGTTCTAAAACTTGATAAAAACAAGAAAAAAGAGAAAAAATAAAATAAAAATAAAAGGAAGGTAGAAAAGGGGAAAAAAAAAAAAAAGAAAAGCAAGTAAAGAATGGTCCCAGGAAAAAAACAAAGAAAGTAATAATAATAAAAAAAGAATAGAAAAAAAGTAAAGAATAAATAAATAAAAAAAATCAGTGCGGGATGTAAAGCACCTATCAAGGTCCTCGATTATGCCTATTGCTGTGACTGGATGGGACAAGGCCTCCCATTTCCCGGAGAAATCTAAATGCTCCTGAAAATAAAGAAGGTTTGGCTTTCAGATATATTTTCATTAGAAATCAATAATAAATGAATATGATTATTAAGGTTCGGTGTCTTTGCAATTATATAGTGTAATTGATTTAAATGTGTCATGACATACTAGATTCAAGTAATTGTGTCTACTGTAATCATATTCTTGAAGTCTATCATTTGCTTGTGAGTTGATTTAATAATTTTGTTTGTGGAGTGGATGTTGTATGTTTGATTCTGTCTTTAAAAGAAAAAAGAGAAACAATTCCCTAGATGGTTTCATGTACTTATTTCTATCATATTAGTATAACGAGTTGATACGATGGATACAAATTATGGTGTGATATGATTTAAAAATGCATTAGGGCATAGCCGTGTGCAAGTGCGCAAGCTGATTGGGAAATTGCGAGTGGTGGGGAGTTGTTGGTGCCCACCCATATAAATTACCTAGTCCTGGTTAGTAAGCTAAGTAAAGTTGGTACTAAGCTAAGCTAGTTACTCTCCTATGTAAATATTAGCTAAAAAGGAGAAGGTGCACTGTTTTTAAAAAATACTTTAATTTGCAGATATGGTCTTAGTGTGCCTTCCATTAGAGACGGGGCTCGGTATTCAATCCTTACATATTTGGCAGGAAGTCTTGGTTACCAAGCATATCGCTAAATTTTTGCTATAGCATCGTAATCCTTGGAATATGATGATGCAAGTAAAGTATAGTGAATGGAGTAGCGGGAAGGAGGTACTCGTCAACCGTAATAGCTTCTTTATGTGGAAAGAGATTTGTCGGTATGCTCTAGATGTATTGGATTAGGTTTTTAAAATTCTGGGTGATTGGTCTCCTACGACATACCTAGATGGCTGAGTTACCTCTGAGTCACTAGTCTACCTTTATCAGTATAGATATTGATAGGATCGCGGTGTTGTCATTAAGACAATGCAATTATCAGTTTAGTTAACTAACTTTTAAAGAAAATTAAAATCACATAGAAAGAATGAGTCGGGTCGAATCCACAGGGAAGTCAGTATGTTAAATGTTTTGAAATCCTTGATTTAAAAAAATAAATAGATCGAAATCGAATAAACAAAATCAAAAGTACGAAAAATAAATATATGGTACTATGATCTATTATTTAGATCCTAACATCTACTTGCAATGAAAATGAAGGACACGAATTTAAAAGTGTAAAACAATAAACTTTATATTAATTAAAACTAGGATCTTACTACAAGAAATTGAAAAAAAAATATAGTTGAATAAATTAAAAACAATTATGAAGAAAGCTATAATAAAAACTGGAGGTAAATTAGCATAGTCTTGTCGGGAAGATGGTCGACGAACTTTCTTCTTCGTACTTCTTAGAGCAAACTGTGCTTTTCTGCTTCTTCCTCTTTGAATTTTCGATCTTGAAGATGGAGTCAGCTCGAAGATGGCATAGGAACAGCACTCTCCTCTAAGAGACCCCACTCTTAAAGGCCAACTTGTAAGCCAAGTAGTGCCCTTTATCTTATGTCGTATCATCTCTCTAGAATGATTTCTTCTATAACCTGGGGTCCTTTAAATAGAGAGGGCTAGACAGACTCCTTTACTCATGACCGCCAGATGGTTTGAAATCTTGGTGGATCGTATTTTAGCAGGCCATAATAGGTTAAAGTCTCCTTCAACCGTCAGATTAGCTGCTTTGGATGCCTAAGATTTATTGACATTAGTAGCCATGGATTGCACTTGGAACGTGCCTGGGACGACTCTGCATCAGACTCATCAGCCATCGGATCATGAGGATGGAGGTAATGGACGGCAGGGATGAATGAAGACTGGTGGCTTGGGATCTTGGGACAGGGAGGAGCAGCGAGGAGCTTGGCCAAGGAGGAGCGACGACGAGCGACAGTAGTGGTAGATTGGGCGGAGGCCGACAGCGTGGCCAAGAAGATGGGCAACACGAATCTTAGCTCAAGGCATCTCGGGCCTGTGATGGAGAAGTGACGATCGGTGTAGGCAAGGGGGCATGACTCATGGTAGAGCAGCGACCAGACGGCGACTAGTTGATGGAGACGTTGGGCGACAGTGAGGGAGGACCAACAGTGGGCAATAAATAAAACAGTGGCTTGGGATGATGAAGAGGGAGGAGGAGGAGGTGCGATAGGCGATTCCGAGTGGTGGCATCGTGTAGAGGAGAGATGGCCGGAGGAGATGGTAGCAAGTGATATTAATGGCAGATCGAGCGGAACAGGGAGTAGGGGCGGCATTGGGCGACTTCTCCAACAACTCTTTGAACAATCAACGGCGACTAGTAAGGGGTGGAGATGATGGCCAACGACGTTTTGGTGGTTTCAAGTGGCTTCTCTGGCTGGCGAGGAGGGAAGGCAGTGGCTCGGGGCGATGGGATAGCGGCTCGGGTGGCGGGACGATGGCTCGGATGGTGGAATGGTAAAAATCTCTCCATAGTCCATGGTTCAGAGCCATGAATCATTGGTAATGGCATCCTATGGACCACCTAGGCCTCCATAGACCAAGCATCCAATCCATGGTGGACCGGTTGCCTCAAAAACTGTGCATAACTTGAAGTTCTATTCTTTTCTCAATTCTGGGCCCATTTGAGTTCTGATTTGTATGCCGTTTGATCCATTAGATTCTACAAGTTAAGCTCTTCATGTTGGCAAGTTTTTTAATCAATAATTCAACTAATTTTCTTAGATTTAGGAGTTTCAAATTTTTTGTCAATCTTAATATATCTGCTAAAGAGAAAGAAACATGGAAAAAAAATTTCTATAAATACTTTAATAAGTGTGAAATTGTTTTGATGCTTAGATTGATATATGACTTGACATCTACATATCATAAAAGAGCTCTCATTCCATATGTTTCAAAGATATTTTTTAAAATAATTAATTTTGTAGGAAAATCTAGTTTTGGTTATAAAATTAGGATTTTTAGAAGATGTATGCACCAATAATTACTTAAATTAGTTAAAATAAATATACAAGTATGAGATTTATCACACCCCCTAACTTACTCATAGCTAGTCCCTTAGTAATATAAGTATTAGATTATAATCATGTGTCATTCAGAGCTTCTTTTAAAAAAACAGATATAGGGTTGAAAGTAACAAAATCTAGCAAGTAGCACTAACTATGTATTAAGTTTCAGAAGTAGCTTTTGTGGTCACCATAATTAGGAACTTTTTTAGAATTTATCTAAAGATCTATAACACTTGTATTCGTGATGACTAACTTAGCATTTTGGTGCCAGCTTGCAAAGAAAAATGTTTCTTCGCTTATCACCTATTATGGTTAATTTTCTATACACCCTTAAATCAAGCTCATGAATGTAAGGTAGTTTTCATACTACTTGATTTTTTTTAGTGCTGAGCATCGTGGTTTTTCTTTTACCATTTGACACAAATCTCCACACTTGACTTAGTTACAGAGACCCGGTTACTAAGATTAGGGCAATCTATATGTACTCTATGTTTTATACTTATATTTTGGACATGTAGCTCTTTCTTTGAATTCAAGATAGCTTTCACATTGCTTAAATTTTTTTCAGGTAGGTAGCTCTTTCTTAAATTTAAGTTTTTTATTTGGATGTACATTAATTACTAATTTTTAGTGATAATTGGATCCTTAGTTGACCTTATAACTAACACCTACTTTACCTTACCAGTCTTAGATGATCTAAATAGGTTTCTAGAAATATGATCAACTAATCTACTCATTGATTTGCTACAGTCATTAGCAAATACTTTCTAGCTCTATTACTTTTTTCTAGTTTATTTTGCTCAAAATTTTCTTCTTTATTTTGCTCAGAATTTCTTCCTTAACACTTGATTTTTTTAAAAAAGTTATTTTTAAAATTTTAAGAAATTTTCATAGATTCTCAAAAATTTTTAAAATATTTTCAAAATTTGTCCCTACAACTTAAATACCATTATCTTCAATGGTAAAAATAATTTAAAGAAATGAATACAACCATAAGGACAAACAGGAACTGGTTAAGGGTAGAAGTAACCTGAGAGAAGCTTATCATTAATGCAAAGGAGATGTCTTTTTCTTTTCTTTTCTTTTTATTTATTTATTTATTTATTTTGAAATAGAAAAATAAGTATTAGGTACATATTAGGTTGCCTCCCAACAAGTATTAAGTTTAACGTCTTCAGCCAGGCACAATATTGCTTAGTTCAGTGTGGATCAGTTAATGTGACTTGGTTAATGGCTCGATTTGGTGATATATCCCTTCAGTATATGGTTTTAATCATTGTCATTTACTTAAAAAAATGTCTTGATCTAGGATCAAGAATCTTGACTGCACCATGGAAGAACACTTGATTTACTATATAAGGTCCATCCCATTTAGATCTCAGTTTTTCGGGAAATAATTGGAGCCTTTAATTGAATAACCAAACTTATTGATTAGGCTTAAAGGTCTTTCTAGAGATGTATTTATCATGAAAGGCTTTCATTTTCTCTTTATAAATGCATAAATTTTGGTAGGCCTCTCGTCTTAGTTCATCCAGTTCACTTAGTTGTAACATTCGATTAGAACCAGCTTATTTCAAATCAAAGTTTAATGATTAATATTAAATGCTAAACTATTCTAATTACAAGAAATTAATTGAAATAAAGAAACATAAACTTTTATTGCTAAACTATTCTAATTCCATAATATTTAACTCCTAAGCCATTAATAGGGCTTGCAGTAAAAAAAAACTAAAACCTGATTGACAGAGGCTCTCTCTCTTTGGGGATGGTAATAAAATCCAAATCCATGGATACCCGACCCGGCCTGACTCGATTGGACCGGGTAGTCAACGCTTTGACTGGATTTGGTCGGGTTTGGATAAAACCTGAATGCTTAACTTTGGATTATACACCCGACCCGAACCTAGTCCGAATTATTTTAATATTTAAATATATATAATTAATATATATTATATTTTTATTTACTTCAGAAGTATTGAATTAAGTCTTGTTAAATTTTATTTATTTAAGATAATTTAAATTTTATTTTGAATATTAAACTAAATGCTGTTGAACTAAAAATGTAATTAAATTTTATTTATTTAATGTATGTATGATTTATGAAATGGTAGATAATTTTAAAGTAGATAAAAATAAAAAAATATTTAATATAACTCAATTGAGTTTAGACTGGGTAAACCTGAATTACTTGATACTCGATTGAGATGGGTTTGGATAAAAAATCCAGTTCTAATAGTGTCTGGGTCGGGTTTGGATAGTTTATTGAATATTTGAGTTTGGGTTTGGATAGTTATGCACCTAGCCCGAACCCGGCCCATTGCCATCCCTATTGTTGGAAATTGTATCCTAAAGCCAATCGTCTAGGCTATAGATGATTGTACTATTTGTATATGAATTTTGATATAAATAAAAGTTTTTTTTGGCTGTTCATCATAGGTGCATTTTCTATAATTTAAACTCTTTTGTGATGATGTCCTTTGAACTATCTTGTATGCGTGTAGAGAGGATGCATCATATAGTTCATAAATTAGTTCACACCAAAGGATACACTATTTCAGGATGATGGTGTATCGAGAGTAGGTCGTTGATGTCATATCTGTTGGTTGTCCTCTTAACCAAATAGCATGGAGATGCTGGTATGACATCGGGTGTTGTGTTTGATACTTCACTGAATGTGACTCTTATGCGAGATTCTCTTGCTACCAAAGAGAAGTCTTGCATTAGAATGTGGACTTGAATTATTTCTTTGACTTGATATCACTATGGCAGCTTGCAAGCAACTCACTGTGCTTAGGCACTGGACTACCCAGATTTCTAATCCGGTGATGGAAGGTTGCTGGGTACAGTCAAGTACTTGTATAGCGATAGTAGGATCGAGATAAGATTGACCTCTCCAAATGATTTGGATTGAATGCTTTATATGTCTTAATTGAGAAAGACCTTGGCCAGGGCATTCCTTGTAAGGGGTTGCAGGGATTCTTTGAGACATATTCAGATGGATTGCTTAGGGTTGGGTAGTTTAACCCTATGCCATCCAGAGCATTAGGAGGTGCAGGGAATAAGTTCAATGCTATTCCATATTCGACAGGTTCTTGTTGCTCTACAACCTTCAACCTATCCGGATGCCGGGTGTAATTGTTAGATGGCGACTTTGGCTGGTACTGAAAATGTTTCTGTGCTACCGGTTTAGTGTTTGAACTTATGGGGTCGCACATCAAGGGTTTCTTGTTTTATTTGCTTGCGAACGATTGGGAATCGTTCTGGACTCGTTTGACAAATTGTTGTCAAAACTTTTGTTCGAGCCACTCTTCTTGAATGAGTCACCTCGAATGACGGAATCCATCAATAACTAAAATTGCTTCATTAATTGCTACAATTATTATCAAAATTAATGGAGAGTTTCTATTTTTATGCTGGGTGGTTGCTGAATTCCAAAGGTCCTAGGAATCCCAAGAGACTCATAAATCTCAATAATCTCTCTTTAGTCCTCTTAATGGTTTTGGGGACTATTTATTTCTGTTGGGTATATTGTAGAAGATAGTAGATCAGATTTGCTGTTTTACCATTTTTGAGGTCGAGACTCTCTCCATTCCTTGGGTTGGAGATCTTCTAAGACCTCTTAGAGATTGAAAGATTGGATCTTTGGGTGGGATCTCTGAGTGCATACCTTCTATCGAAGATTTGGGATAGAAAGAACTGGAAGGGTCCTCGTTCTATTCCAACACTGCTGCGGCAACTTGCACTTCAAGGAGTTGAAGGTGTTCCACTCATCTTTAAGGAGTTGAAAAAGAAGGAATCCATCCGATAAAGCTTCAGTAGGGGCTAGCACCTCAAAAGGAAGAAGAAGGAATCACGCTACACGATGTGAACCACCCGTAGAGGTGATACATGAGTGATGCTTGCAGATTCTGATTTTTCTACAGGTTTGTGCTGTCCTTAGGATCGCGACTGAGAGTCGGACTTCCGGTTCTTCCCGGTGAATGTTATCAAGATATGTACTTGTTTTATGTATGACATAATTATCCATACCGTATCATTGTATAGTTATGTGAATAGTTCGATATTTATACTATGGTTGTATGATTTCATATTTACATTACTCTAGATATATCTAGATCCTGGTAAAGGGGTTATGTTAATTAGATTAACATTTTGATAAAATGGTTTTATCGTTTTTCGCTACTGCATTCTCTTAGAAAAGTTTTAAAATGCATGCATCACCCCTAGAAACGGTTCCTTTCATTGGTATCAGAGCCAGGTTGGTGCATGCATCTATTTAATGTTTCATATGAAATCAATTTATTTTCCTTCACGTAGTACTCGGATTAAGATAGATTCACCATGGCCGTCCGGTCATAGGAGAGAAGTATGGTTTAAAGACCATCTCTTCCTATTCCAAGGGGTTCTCCTATGGCGTGTAGGGGTGCCATGTGTCATGATCTTATGAAGAAGAAAGTAAGGAATTTAATGGATTAAAATTGTTTTAATCTTTGATTTATAGATCATAATTATGTTTAGATAAGATCTAAAAGAAATTTGATCTAAAACCTTGAAAAGTTCATGTGGAAATGTTTGAAGTTTGGAAAAACTATGTTCTGGAAGAGCTGGCTCGTCCAGAAGAGCTGACTGGAAGAGCTGATAGATAGAGCTGACTCGACCAGAAATCTATGTTCTGGAAGAGTCGGCTCGAGTAACAAAGCTGACTGAAGAGTTGGCTTGAGCAGTAGAACTGACAGATAGAGCTGACTCGACCAGAAATCTGTGTTTGGAAGAGTCGGCTTGAGCAACAGAGCTGACTGAAGAGTTGGCTCGAACAGCAAAGCTTATAGAAGAGCCAACTCGACCAGAAATGTGTGTTCTGGAAGAGCTGACTCGATCTGCAAGGGCTGACTCGACCAGAAAATTGAGAAACAATAATTTTAAGCTTCAAACTTTTATGAAATTGTTTCATTACTTTTTGAAAATGTTTCAAATAGTGTGATGTACTTAATTGAGAATTAAGATGTATAATTTTAAGATTTAGGATATGATTCTACTATTAAGTCATGATTTATAAATCATGGGTTAAATGAGATGGGCTAGGAATAGATCCTTATTTGGGTTAGACCTATGTTTAGATGAATTGGATTAATTAGAGATAAGAAACTAATCAAAAGTTGAATTAGGTTTCATTTCTCTATAGTTTCTAATAGTTAGAAAGTGTGATCCAAATATCTAAAAGGATCTATTGTGGCTCAGTGATTGATCTTGTTTGAGGAAGGTGAACCACATTGGTGTTTAGGCAAGCTGCATTATGGTCTATGGTTTTGAGGGTACCTCTTACCTGGCTAGCTCCTTTGTAGCTAGTGTCTAAGGAAAGATGGTTAATGCGGCAACTCATTCCTTGATAGTGCTTACCTGGCCAATACGGTTAACTGGAATTGACTTATGAGAAGCTCACTAAACTGGATTAACCCATGTCACCTAAGGTTAATCATATTTGTCTAATTTCAGGTGCCCATGGACCAAGATGTTCATGGACCTTCATAAGTTAGTGGAAGGATTCTTAATCATGGTCCATGTTTTCTTTATATATCATATTTTTAAATTCTCTAAATTATTAGGTCCTTAAAAAGATGAAGTTATAGGGATAACTGAGTCTTAGCCTTCCATTAAGTTGGGTGGTAATGTATCCTTTAGTTGTGTGATCATCGGCAGTACCAAAGTATGGGTGGTCATCAGGCTATTGGAATTGCCATTCATAATATGATGGCTCGGTGTAACTCTCTTAATGGTGGTCAGGTGAGCCGGTTAAAGTCGGGTTGATCATTTATTAGTTAGAAGCACTGAATTTAGTCATGTTAATGGTTGGACCTAACTAGGACCTTCTTTAGTAGGAAGCCCAAAGGCCGATTGAAGTACTCGTGGGGCAAAATTTTATTTACTAGAAATTGCTTAAAAGAAGCAATTGGTTAATTAAACCTACCTTTAGGTTCACGTGGGTGAGCCAGCCAAAGTCGGGCTCATGAGACACCTTTAGGATTCTAGTACCTACTAAGAATTAAGTATAATTCTTCGGATTAGAGGTAGATGCTACTAATCTGAATAAAATATATGAGAAAACCTTTAGACTAAAGTCCATGTCTTTAGGATTAAAATTGAAATTCATATACTAATTGGTTTTATGGTTTTCTTTTCAGAAAAATGTCTGCCAACTTGTCCCTCCGCTCATTGCTTGACAATGATAAACTTTCTGGCCCAAACTTCGATAATTGGTATCGAAGGCTCAAGATTGTCTTAGAGCATGAAAGGATCCCGTATGTTGTATCGGATTCGGCACCTGAGGTCCCTGTAGCTAATGCTCATACATCTATCAGGGATACTTATCAGAAGTGGGTTTTTGATAGAACTACTGTACGTTGCATTATGCTGGCGACCATGAATGATGAGTTCAGTCGCAAATTCGAGGAGGTCCAACCAGAGAAAATCTTGCAAAAGTTATGAGAATCCTTTGGCATGCATGACGATGTAAAGCGGTACAGGACTTCCTGTACCATCTATAACACCCATATGCGAGATGGGGCATCGATAACTGATCATGTATTGTACATGACTGAGTTATTTGAACGCCTGGCCAAGCTGGGATGCTCCATGCATGAACCACTGGGGAAGGATGCTATACTGAATTCTCTGCCCCCTTCTTACCTTGGTTTCCTTGATCACTTCCGGATGCATAGGCCTGTAGTGAACTACCACAGTTTGTTGGGGTTACTACAGAACTATGAGAAGGATCACAACCTTAATAAGGGGTTGGTGTACTTAGAGGGAGGAAATAGGGTAGTGCGTCGTCCCCTTAGGAAGGGGAAGAAAAATAAAAATAAAAAGACCAAAAAGGTGCAGAGTATTGGTTGGCCCGGTCAGGCTGGGAAGAAAAAGGCAGACCAGAGTCAGGCGGAGTGCTTCGACTGTAAGAAGCAGGGTCACTGGAAGAGGAATTGTCCTCTGTATATTGCATCCCTTGACCCAAACAGGCCAAAGAAGAGGAAGAAGCAAGATATTGTTGTCCAAGATATTTATATGATAAATCCCTGTACCTATTCTTTTTGTAATACTACTAATTGGGTACTTGATACTGAGAGTACTTATCACATTTGTAACAAATTGTAGGGACTTCGAATTAGTAGGAGGTTCGAGGATGGGGAAAGGTTTCTGAACGTTGGAGATGGAAGTCGAGTTCCAGTTCTAGCGTTAGGAGATTTCTCTCTTGTTTTTGAAACTTGTAAAGTCATTTTACATGACTGTCATTATTGTCCTACATTTTTTGTAAACATTCTCTGTAGGCTTGTTAGCCAATGAATGTTTCAAACTTTCAATAAAGAGAAATATTTGCAACGTTACTTTGAAATAGTTCAGTTATAATGAATGGAAATTTAGTAAATGGCATCTATTTGCTATCACAGCCTGTGAGTGTAATGTACACAGCTAGCAAATGCCATAGAATAGATAATGTCAGCGATGCTTATCTCTGGCACTGTAGGCTAGGTCATATAAACAAGAACATGATAAACTGGTTAAGACAAGAAGGTCTTTTAGAGGTAAATGATTTTGAATCATTACCTACCTGTGAATCTTGTTTACTTGGAAAATGACCAAATCATCTTTTTCTGGAAATGGTGAAAGAGCCAAAGAAATTCAAAGTCTAGTACATACAGATGTATGTGGACCTATGAATGTCAGTGCTAGAGGTGGGTATAATTATTTCATTACTTTTACAGACGACCAATCAAGGTTCGGTTATGTCTATCTTATGAGACATAAGTCTGAGTCATTTGAAATATTCAAACAATATCGTAATGAAGTTGAAAAATAAATTGGAAAGAGTATAAAGACTTTTCGATCTGATCGAGTAGGCGAATATCTTTCCAGTGAGTTTCTGACTTATCTTCAAGAGAATGGGATTCTCTCTCAATGGACACCTCCGAGGACATCCCAATTGAATGGTGTGTCTGAAAGGAGGAATAGGACTTTGTTGGACATGGTCCGGTCCATGATGGGGTTTGCTACTCTGCCTATCTCTTTCTAGGGTTATGCCTTGGAGTCTGCTTATTATCTTTTTAATATATCTCCTAGTAAGTCTGTGGACAGGACTTCATATGAGATGTGGTCTAAACAGAAACCGGTGCTCTCACACCTTAAGGTCTGGAGGTGTCCAGCTTATATTAAGCATTTGCAGATTGATAAACTAGGACCTAGGTTCGACCGGTGCCTATTCGTTGGGTATCCAAAAGAATCTAAAGGGTATTTCTTTTACCTGCCTGATGAACAAAAATTGTTTGTTGGTCTTAGAGCTATCTTTTTGGAAAAGGAGTTCCTTAGTGAAAGAACTATAGCCACTAAGATTGAACTTAGTAAGTTCAACAGGTAGAAGAACCGACACTTTTAGGAGACACCTCAGAACTAGATTTGACTAATTCAAATCTGGAGCCCATTGAGCACCCATTAAAGAGACCGGTAGAGTACCGCATCAACCGAACAAATACTACGATTTCTTGGTCCAAGATAGAGATCCCATTGAACTTGATGAAAACAATAAGGATCCAATCACCTATATGGATGCTCTACAAAGGTCTGACTTTAATAAGTGGCTAGAAGCCATGAAATCTGAAATGAAGTCCATGGAGATCAATAATGTGTGGACATTAGTTGATCCACCTGAAGGGATAAAACCCATTTGGTGTAGATGAATTTTCAAAAGAAAACGGGACACGGACGGAAAGGTAGAGACCTACAAAGCCCATTTGGTTTCCAAGGGATATTGTCAGCATTATGGTATTGACTATGACGAGACGTTCTCCCCTGTGGCAATGCTCAAATCCATTCGGATTATGCTTGCTTTAGCTACATACTTCGACTATGAAATCTGGCAAATGGTTGTTTGAACAGCCTTCCTAAATGGTGAACTGAAGAGGAGGTGTATATGATACAACCTGAAGGGTTCACATCCATATATGGGTCAAAGGTTTGCAGACTTCAAAGGTCCATCTATGGACTAAAGCAGGCATCTCAGAGTTGGAACATACGATTTGATAAGTGTATCAAGTCGTATGGCTTCGTTAAGAATGGAGAAGAACCTTGCATTTATAAGTGGGTTAATGGTTCTGTGGTTGTATTCCTTGTATTGTATATAGATGATATTCTCCTAATCGAGAATGATATTCTAGCATTACAGGGAATAAAGGTCCGACTTTCATCTCAATTCTCTATGAAAGACTTGGGTGAAGCCTCATTCATATTGGGTATGAAGATCTATAGAGATAGATCTAAGAGGCTTCTGGGATTGTCTCAGTCAACGTACATTGATACCGTGCTGAAACGGTTCAACATAAAAAATTTCAAGAAAAAACTATCTTCTGATAGGCCATGAAATTACTCTCTCCAAAAGGATTGTGCATCAACTCCTGAGAAGAGAGAGCATATGAGTAGAGTCCCATATGCTTCGGTAGTGGGATCTATTATGTATGCAATGACATGTACTAGACCAGATGTGGCATACTTACTAGGAGTAGTGAGCAGATACTAGTCTAACCCAGGTGAAGTGCATTGGAAGGTGGTGAAAACCATCCTAAAGTATTTGAGAAATACTAAAGATCAATGGCTTATCTATGGAGAGCTTGACTTAAAACTTGTTGGTTATACCGATTCAAGTTTTCAGTTAGATAGAGATGATAGCAAAAGTGTGTCGAGCTTTGTATTTATCCTTAATGGAGGAGCCATCTGCTGAAAAAGTTCCAAGCAACACACAGTGGTGGACTCAATTTGCGAAGCAGAATACATTACAGCATCAGATACAGCGAAGGAAGCTATGTGGCTACGAAAGTTCCTAGGCGAGTTAGGAGTGGCACCTTTCCTAGATGGCCCTATTCCAGTATTTTGTGATAGCACTGGAGCCATAGCTCAAGCCAAAGAACCAAAGTCCCATCAGCGCACCAAGCACATTCTACGCCGCTACCACCTCGTGCGAGAGATTATGGCACGAGGGGACATCGAACCTTCAGAAAATCAATGGAAAGAAAAATCTGGCCAACCCCTTCACTAAAGTAGTCGGAATTCAAGAGTTTAAAGATTGTAATTGGAAAATGGGAATGCGATTCTGTTCTGATTAGCTTTAGTCTAAGTGGGAGTTGTTGGAAATTGTGTCCTAAAGTCAATCATCTAGGCTGTAGATGGTTGTACTATTTATATATTAATTTTGATAAAAATAAAAGTTTTTTTTGGCTGTTCATCACAGGTGCATTTTCTCTAATTTAAACTCTTTTGTGATGATGTCCTTTGAACTATCTTGTATACGATGTAGAGAGGATGTATCGTGTAGTTCATAAATTAGTTTGCGACCAAAGAAAATGCTATTTTGGGATGATGGTGTATTGAGAGTAGGTCGTTATGTCATATCTGTTGGTTGTCCTCTTAACCAAATAGCATGGAGATGCTGGTATGACATTGGATGTTGTGTTTGATACTTTACTAAATGTGACTCTCATGCGAGATTCTCTTGCTACCGAAGAGAAGTCTTGCATTAGAATGTGGACTTGAATTATTCCTTTAACTTGAGATCACTATGACAGCTTGCAAGCAACTCACTGTGCTTAGGCACCGAACTACCCGGATTTCTAATCTGGTGATGGAAGGTTGCTGGGTACAGTCAAGTACTTGATAGCGGTAGTAGGATCAGATATGATTGATCTCTCCAAATGATTTGGATTAATGCTTTATATGTCTCAATTGAGAAAGACCTTGGCCGGGGCATTCCTTGTAAGGGACTGCAGGGATTCTTTGAGACATATTCAGATGGACTGCTTAGGGTTGGGTAGTTTAATCCTATGCCATCCGAAGCATTAGGAGGTGCAGAGAATATGTTCAATGCTATTTCATGTTCAACAGGTTCTTGTTGCTCTGCAACCTTCAACCTATCCGGATGCTGGGTGTCATTGCTAGATGGCGACTTTGACTAGTACTAGAAATGTTTCCGTGCTACCGCTTTAGTGTTTGAACCTATGGGGTCGCACACCGAGGATTTCTTCTTGTTTTATTTGCTTGCGAACGATTGGGAATCGTTCTGGACTCGTTTGACAAGTTATTGTCAAAACTTCTGTTCGAGCCGACTCTTCTTGAACGAGTCGACTCGAGCCGAGTCGACTCGAATGACGGAATCCAGCAATAACTAAAATTGCTTCATTAATTGCTACAATTGTTGTCAAAATTAATGGGGAGTTTCCTGCTTTTATGCTGGGTGGTTGCTGAATTCCAAAGGTCCTAGGAATCCCAAGAGACTCATAAATCTCCAATAATCTCTCTTTAGTCCTCTTAATGGTTTTGGGGACTATTTATTTCTGCTGGGTATATTGTGGAAGATAGTAGATCAGATTTGCTGTTCTACCATTTTGAGGTCGAGACTCTCTCCATTCCTTGGGTTGGAGATCTTCTAAGACCTCTTAGAGATTGAAAGATTGGATCTTTGGGAAAGATTGAGTTTTGGGTGGGATCTCTGAGTCCATACCTTTTATCGAAGGTTTGGGATAGAGAGAACTAGCAAGGTCCTCGTTATATTCCAGCACTGCTACAGCAACTTGCACTTCAAGGAGTAGAAGGTGTCCCACTCGTCTTCAAGGAGTTGAAGAAGGAGTCCATCCGATAAAGCTTCCGTAGGGGCTAGCACTTCAAAAAGAAGAAGAAGGAATCATGCTACATGGTATGAACCACCCGTAGAGGCAGTACATGATGCTGCTTGCAGATTCTGATTTTTTTACAGGTTTGTGCTGTCCTTGGGATCGCGATTGAGAGTCGGACTTTCTGTTCTTCCCAGTAAACGTCATCGAGGTATGTACTTGTTTTATGTATGACATAATTGTCCATACCGTATCATTGTATAGTTATGTGAATAGTTCCATATTTATACTTTGGTTGCATGATTTCATATTTACATTACTCTAGATACATCTAGATCCTGGTAAAGGGGTTATGTTAATTAGATTAACATCTTGATAAAATGGTTTTATCGTTTTTCGCTACTACATACTCTTAGAAAAGTTTTAAAATACATGCATCGCCCTAGGAACGGTTCATTTCACCTATCTCTCTCCCTCAACTACTCTCCTTCTCGTATGTTGGAAGGGTGAAATAAAGTGGGAAGGAGAGGAGTGGAGAATATTTGGAAGTGGAAGGAATCGGGGAATACTTCAGGGAATGCCTCTACAATCCTTCTCCAAATCTTCGAGAGCGGAGAGTTGGTGTTTTTTTTATAGGCAGAAAGAAACGTGTTGAGCCCGTGTGGAAATAGCGTATGGTCCCTTATTCTTATCTACTGAATTGTCATACCTGCCTAACCATGGCATCCACATTCCATTTTTTGCATCAAAAATTAAACTCCGCTTATCCATCCTTCATGATTGAGCTTCTACCTTTCACATTCGGACAATCCAATCTTTCGACAACAAGCTTCTGGACCGAGATCAAGAGGATGAGAGGATGATGTGCTGGTTAATGGAGAACAGGGTGACAACATCTAAGGAAAAATTGGATCTTCTCCGAGTCTTGGGCCAACAATAGGGCAGAGGAAAATCCCGTGGATGTGAGGAGCAACAACCATGGCAAAGACCTATTTGCAATGAAAATGAAGGACACGAATTTGAAAGTGCAAGACAATAAACTTTATATTAATTAAAACCAAGATCCTATTATAAGAAATTAAATAAATATATAATTGAATAAATTAAAAATAATTATGAAGAAAGCTGTAACAAAGACTAGAGGTAGATCGACACAGTTTCATCAGAAAGATGGTCGACGAATTCCCTTCTTCCTTCGTACTTCTAGAGCAAACTGTACTTCTCTGCTTCTTCCTCTTTGAATCTTTGATCTTAAAGGTGGAGTCAACTCGAAGATGGTGTAGAGACAGCACTCTCCTCTAAGAGACCCCACTTTTAGAGGCTAACCCGTGACCCAAGTAGTGCCCTGTATCCTATACCGTCTCCTCTCTCCAGGATGATTTCTTCTATAGCCTAGGGTCCTTTAAATAGAGAGGGCTAAACAAACTCTTTCACTCATGACCGTCGGATGGTTTCAAATCATAGTGGATCATATTTTAGCAGGTCGTAATAGGTTAGAGTCTCCTTCAACCATCAGATTGGCTACTTTGGATGACTATGATTTGTTGGCATTAGTGGCCACGGATTGCACTTGAAACGTGCCGGGACTCCTCTGTATCAGACTCGTCAACCATCAGATCATGAAAATGGAGGTAATGGATGGTAGTGATGGAGAAGACCGGTAGCTCGGGATCTTGGAATAGGGAGGAGCAGTGAGGAGCTTGGCCAAGGATGAGCGACGATGATGTGAACTTGAGTTGTAACTACAAGCGCACTGTGTGCAGAGTGCACGTCCATCAAGTATGTGTCGATTCTACGAGAAATTTGTGTTCGAACTGTATTCAAACCCTCACTTAGATAAGCCGACAAGAATGAGGAAAAGTAAATTAAATCGATGAAATAAATGATCTAAAGATTTAGGACTTTTGAATCCACCAGACCAATGATTTAGAAAACATTCCTAAGATTACTTTCATATCATCTGTTCTCTTTCTTATGTTAACCAAGTATAGAGTATGAAAGGATTCTAATAATACTTTATCAAGGTTTCTACAAAAAGAAAGAAAAATGATTCAAAAATATTGAGTCTTCTATCTATTTTCCCTCTTGTACCGAATCAAGTATGAACTATGAAGGGGATGAAACCCAACAATAGCTCATCAAGTCTCTTGGCTAAGAAGTTAAAAAGAAAGAAAAATTCTTAAAACATTAAAAGTTCAAGAAAATAAATCTTAAGAAAACGATTTCTATTCATGATCTAGCTTCATCGTCAATCCCATAAGGATTTGCTTAGCCAGACATGATTAAAATAAAAACTTTAAAAATTATTTAAAAATAAATTATAAAATCAATTATATTATACTTATTAAAATGTAAATTGCAAGAAATTAAAGTTGTAGAAATTAAACTAAACTAATCATAGAATGTAAATTACATAATTAAAAATATATATATTAACTGCAGGAAATTAAATTGCATAAAAAAATGCAAGAAATGAAACTATCCTGGTACAGAAATTAAAAGTTGCTACAAATAAATTGAAATATGAAAATAAAATTTCTTTATTGTAAAAGTTAATTTGATTATAAAGGATTTAACTCCTAAGCCATTAGAACGGTTTGGAGTTAAAATAAAAATAAAAATAAAATTCAAACTTTTTGTTTGAGGAAGAAGGGATGAGAAGGAGAAAAGGAACGACGGGCTTCTGCTTCTGCTCTCGACTCCCCAGGTGTTGGATGACGGGCCTTCACTTCTGCTCCTCGGCTTTCTTTATAGCTAAGCCAAACACGTGACCCTATGGGAGATTAGCGTTGGATCATGTTAAACTTCTTCTGGTTCTCTATTTCCCGTACCCAATACAATCACCGCGTTCCTTCCCATCTTTAAACTGTAGGAAAAACAATTCCTAAATCCTTAGAATCGATCAAAAATTAGAATGATATATTAGATCTAAAAATTAATTACTTACCTGATCTTCCGATCATGATCCTTGATCTCGATGCTCACACGAACACCGCAGGCAGAGTTTTTCTCTCCGATCTTCCTCCGGAAGGTGGCTCTTGATGGGAAAAATCACCGTATCACAAAATTATCGTATATGTGATATATAAATAGAGAAAGCGGAGAGGGGACCTAGCCAATAAAATAAAAATACCCTAACTGACCCTTCCATCATGAGTCAAGTTGGGCTAAGGCCTATACTGTGCTGCCTCAACCACACCAAATCACATGAGGTGCTCCTAGCCCAATCAATGATCACATAACAATGGGCTCAACCTACGTCTATCAACATGGACCATAAAATCAACCCGGTTTTCATAAAACAAAATTCCAATTAATGTTAGCCCAATTAAGGAAATTCTTACATTCTCCTACTTGTGCTACATTAATTATAATTTTGAAAAAAAATTATTTTAAAAATAGCTCTCGGGTTGAAAACAAAATATGGCCACCATATGATCCATAGACAGTGATGTGGCGAGATCGCTGACATGGAGGAGCTGACAGGTGCCATGTCAAAGGAAGCTGCCGCATCAGACACCACGTCAATTCTCCTGCTCGGACTGCTTCGCCCAGCTGAGCTCATTCAGGACAATGAGCCAAGCTCCGTCCTTCACCAGGTCGGTCTTGTGAGCTCGGGATGCCTAGGCCGGAGCCGCACTTTGCTCTCCAAAGCGAGACCCTTGGAGATCGTGCCTCGTGGTCGGAGTCGAGCTCAGCCCTCCTCCGCCACATGGAGCCTCTTCGAGGCCAAGCCCTCTGGACTGGAGCCGCACTCTGCCCTCTAGAGCGAGACCCTCGGAGATTGTGCCCCGCGGTTGGAGTCGAGCTTAGCCCTCCTTCGCCACGTGGAGCCTCTTTGAGATCGAGCCCTCTGGACCGGGCCCGCACTCTGCCCTCCAGAGCGAGACCCTCGGAGATCAAGCCTCGTGGTCGGAGTCGAGCTCAGCCCTCCACCACGTGGAGCCTCTTCGAGGCCGAGCCCTCTAGACCAGTCCCGCACTCTGCCCTCCTCCACCGAGGCGATCCTGCAAGCTCGGGGCATTTAGGTCAGAGCGAGCCCTGCCATTCCAGCTCAGCCCCAGCTCAGACGTGGGCACCACCATCCCAGGACACCGACGAGCCACCCAAGGACTACACTAGGACACCTGCCAGACCGTATTGACTGCCTGCAGCCGCCGGTTACTCCAGAAAGGGGAGAGACCCACTGATTGAGGCACTACGCTTCCCACCAACTACCTGAACCACCCGAGAGAAGAAGTCAACCAGGAGATTCGAATCCCAGGGGTGGCGGCCTACCAATCGAGGTACTGCCAGGTTTCCCAGAATGAGGCGACCAAGGAGAATATCAGAGCACATGACAGCTTCCCTTATCACGGATCGGGAAAGGCTTCTCGGGACACCGTCGCACGCGCTTGACAGCCGGTGGAGATCCCAAGATGAACGCCCAACGGTAACCTGGTCTATAAAATTCGAAGGTAACAACCACAATACAAAAAAAAAGACATAAGCCATATCACTTGAACACAAGTGCAAGCTCAACCAAAAAGAGCACGGCACCACCAGCATACTCAAGCAAGGGCGGGCGGAAGGGCCACACAGAGACTCCCTCTAGCCAAGCCACTCTTCCCCCGACACACTTGCATCCCACTCTCACACTACTCACTCCTCCTAGTATGGAGTCCATCAAGAGGGGCTCGACCAGGAGGATCTGTTCTCCTGGATCGTCATTGACTTGACCGTCGGAGTGCCCCCGCCGGAAATCCCGACCTGGGTCACTAACCCTTGTTTTGTAGGTTCAGAATAACCGAACGGCGAGACAGTGAAGGAGGCGTACTCCAACATCGACAGTAGCTACAGGCCACGGTGATCATGGCATCAACAGATTGGTGTGCCAGGTAGGGGGAAGTGAGCAGTCTGTGATTCAGATCAAGCCCTCCACCTCTTCTACAAGCAGTCCGACAGAAGGATGGTGACAACATGTGCAAGGGAGGCTTCCACCAGCCGTGCGGGGGACTCCCCGTCCCGGGGGAACCTGCACCGCCAAGAGGTGGAGCCACCCGTTCCGGTTCAACCACCTCCGCCGAAATCCAACTGGCCACACTCGCCCAACAGATGCAAGTCCTTGTTATGGCAATGCGCCAGCTTCAGCAGCAACATGGTCGCTGGCTACCCACCAACAGCCGAGGACACCCGCGGCCCATGCTGCGGCCCCCCGCGATAGTCTGCGTTCCTTCCAAGGAAGGCCTTCGCAACCGCGGGCCACTATTGATAACCGAGGCAGCCATCAAACTCCGGCAAAAATGTAATGAGCTGGCTCCGCCGACAGGGAGAGCTGCTCACCAAACCTCGGGCGGGCAGTGCCCAGACCCCACCGAGACAGAAAGAGCAAGACCCCCCATCACGGAGACCGTGCACCCATGTCACGTTCTTCGTCTCCCTCAGCGAAGGGGTCTACTGATGAAGCCGTCAGGCGCATGATGGAGAAGTGCCTGGAGGAGCATGAACGCAAGCTGGCGAAGTTTTCTCGTCGGTTTGCCAACATGCAGGGCTCAGCTAGCGAGCTAGCGGGCTACGATGCACGTCCCCCTTTCTCCCAAGAAATCCAAGGCGAGCCGATCCCGAGTCGGTTTCTTACGTCGCAGGTGGATCCCTACGACGGGACTACCGATCTCCTGGACCACCTGGAAAGCTACGGACCCTCATGAGGGTCCAGGGGGCCACCGATGCCCTCCTTTGCATCACCTTTCCTGCTACTCTCCGGAAGGCAGCTCGGGTGTGGTTCACCCGTCTGGAGCCGGAGAGCATCAACTCTTTCGCCCAGCTAGGGCAGAAGTTCGTGGCCTATTTTGACGCCTATCAGAAGTTGCCACGAGAGGCAGACATCCTCTTCTCCATCCGGCAGCAGGACCGCGAGCCCCTGCGGGACTACGTGGCCCGCTTCAAGGCCGCCGCATTGGAGATTTACAACCTTGATGAGCCAGTTGCCATGCTGGCACTGAAGCGAGGGCTCAGGACCTCCCGCCTGACCTACTTGCTGGACAAGAAGCCCCCCAAGACTTATTCCAAGCTCCTTCTCTGAGCCCAAAAGTACATCCATGCCGAGAAGGCGGATTGTACGAGACGGGAGCTCGATGGGAAGCCACTAAAGAAGTCAGCCCCCACCGAGATGCCCGAAACCCAGAAGCCAGCACCCCAGACTCCGAACTCTCGGAGGGACCGGCCAAGACCGAAAGGGGCTCCCATTCCTAAAGAGGGTTACACCCCTCTCCTCATCCCGAGGATAAAAATTCTCATGAAAATTGAAGGCGAGGATTACCTGAGACGCCCGTCCCTGATGAAGTCCTCCACCGACCGTGATAAAATAAAGTACTGTCGCTTTCATCGTGACCACGGCCACGGCATCGAGGAACGCCGCAACCTCAAGTAGGAAATCAAAGAACTCATCAAGAGGGGCTACCTCAAAAGCTTCATGGGGGGCAAACCTCAGGTGGAATCCCAGGCGCTCGTCGCACTCCCGCCGGCTTTAGCTATCGACAACCGCCCTACCGAGAAGCCGGTGAGCATGATCTCCTAGGGAGTTGCGCTCGAGCCCAAAAGCGCCGGGGGGCAGGGGATCCTGAGAATGTACTCCCCTTTATGAGGAAAAGGAAAGACGGGGAAAAAATGTAAATAATGATGCCGTGGTCGTCGAGATGATGATCGCGAGGCACCCTGTAAAATGCATCATGGTTGATAGTGGAAGCTCCATAGATGTGCTTTTTTACGATGCCTTTTCTAGGATGAACCTTTCTTCCGATCAACTCAAACCTGTGCATGCACCCCTTGTCAGCTTCACGGATGATTCCGTAAGGGTAGAGGGAGAGATCACTCTCCCGGTCATCGCCGGGACCCCACTTCGGCAGAGCACCGTTATGATGACTTTCACGGTTGTCAGACTTCCTTCCGCCTACAACATGATCTTGGGCTGACCCGGGCTCAACTTGCTCGATGTCGTTGTCTCCACTAAGAGGCTACTTGTACAGTTCCACACTCTCTACGATGTCGGGGAAATGAAGGGAGTGCCCCAGCCGGTGCAACATTGCTTCCAAACCCTCCCTGGGGCCAAGGTCCCCGAGGACGACCCCAAGGTAGACGATCTCGATCAAAGGGCCCAAGACCCCAGGGGAGGCCCGGTCGAATGTCTACTCTCTTATCCACTCGGAGATGATCCCACGAAGACGGTGCAAATTAGAGCCCAGCTACCCGAGAAGGAGAGGGCCCAGCTACCCGAGCATGGCATTCAACATCGATTTATCAAGGTAGCTCATCCTCAAACAAATGGGAAAGCTGAGGTGACCAACCGGACCATCCTCCAAGGGCTCAGGACCAGGCTGGATCGAGCTAAGGGTAGGTGGGTGGAAGAACTTCCAAGCATTCTATGGGCCTGCTACACAACGCCTAGAACGGCAACCGACGAGACGCCCTTCAACCTTTCTTTTGGTGCCGAGGTGGTCATCCCGGTCGAGCTCGGCGTGTCCACGCTACGAGTGCAACAGTATGACGAGGCACGGAACTCGGCACACCTCCTGCTCAACCTGGATCTCCTCGTAGAAGCAAGGGATAAAGCCCAGCTACGAATAGCGGCATACTGGCAATGAGTAGCCCAGTACTACAACGCCCGGGTCAGGCCAAAAGCTTTCAAACCTAGAGACTTGGTGCTACGCCGGGCAGAGGCATCTCAACCCCAGGAGTACGGCAAGCTCTCACCGAACTAGGAAGGCCCCTACAAGGTGGTCGAGGCCTCTCACAAGGGGCCTATTACCTCGAAGATCTCGATGGCGTCAGGTTCCCTCGAATTGGAATGCCTGCAACTTGCGGAGATACTATCAATAACGTAAGGTTTCTCATCAATAATAATGATTATGGTTTTTTCCTTACGCAAGTATCTATCTATCTTGCAGGAAAACATCATCAACGTCTTCAAGCCCAGCTCTGAGGTGCCAAGAGCTGAGCCCAGCTCTCAGGTAACCCAAGACTGGAGCCCAATCTCCGGCCAAGGGACCTTCGAGCCGCGCTGCTCCCAATCATCAACATCTCCAAGCCCAGCTCCGAGATGCCAACCCAAGATCGGAGCCCAGATCTCCGGCCAAGGGACCTTCGAGCCAAGCTGCTCCCAATCATCAACATCTCCGAGCCCAGCTTCGAGATGCCAATCCAAAACGGAGCCCAGATCTCCGGCCAAGGGACCGTCGAGCCAAGCTGCTCTCAATCATCAATGCCTTCGAGCCCAGCTCTGAGGCACCAAGACCTGAGCCCAACTCTCAGGCAACCTAAGATTGGAGCCCAGATCTCCGGCCAAGGGACCTTCGAGCCGCGCTGCTCCCAATTATCAATGTCTCTGAGCCCAGCTCCGAGATGCCAACCCAAGACCGGAGCCTAGATCTCCGGCCAAGGGACTTTCGAGCCAGGCTGCTCCCAATCATCAACATCTCTGAGCCCAGCTCCGAGATGCCAACCCAAGACCGAAGCCTAGATCTCTGGCCAAGGGATCTTCGAGCCGCGCTGCTCCCAATCATCAACATCTCCGAGCCCAGCTCCGAGATGTCAACCCAAGATCGGAGCCCAGATCTTCGGCCAAGGGATCTTCGAGCCACGCTGCTCCCAATCATCAACATCTCCGAGCCCAGCTCCGAGATGCCAACCCAAGACTGGAGCCCAGATCTCCGGTCAAGGGACCTTCGAGCCGTGCTGCTCCCAATCATCAACATCTCCGAGCCTAGCTTCGAGATGCCAACCCAAAGACCAGAGCCCATATCTCTGGCCAAGGGACCTTCGAGCCAAGCTGCTCCCAATCATCAACGTCTCCGAGCCCAGCTCCAAGATGCAACCCAAGACCGGAACCCAGATCTCTGGCAAAGGGACCGTCGAGCCAATCTGCTCTCAATCATCAACGTCTCCGAGCTCAGCTCCGATATGCCAACCCAAGACCGGAGCCCAACTCTCCGACTAAGGGACCTTCGAGCCAAGCAGCTCCTATCAATGCCTCGAGCCTAGCTCCAAAGCGCCAAAGACCTGAGCCCATCTCTCAGGCAATCCCTGGACCGGGACCCAGTGCTCCGGCCAGGAAGGCCTCGAGCTTAGCTCCAAGGCATCCAAGACCTGAGACCAGCCGTTAGGCATCTTGGACCGAGGCCCAGATCTCCAGCCAAGGAACCACCAAGCCCAGCTGCTCACAACTACCATAACCTTACGCCCGACTTGCCGACACCAAAGCCTGGTAATTAAGCCCCAGGCAAGGTGAGACCCTCTTCTTTGATCTCCCCACTCATCTAAAAAAAAAAAAAAAAAAAAAGAAAGAAGAAAGAAAGAAAAAAAAAGAAAGAAGAAAGAAAGAAAAGAAAAAGAAAGAAGAAAGAAAGAGAGGGAGGGAAAGGAAAGAAAGAGAAAAAGAGGGAAGAATCAGGCAAAGGATGGTTTGCAAGAAAGTTCAAATTTTATTAACTAAGAGCCAAACATTTTTCGGGCCCCCGACATGCCGGGTGACCCCGAGCAAGTACATAAAGAAGACAAAGTATAAAAGAAAGAAGAAAAGACTACTCTGCACTGGCCGGCCCCCCTACCGAGCCTTGAGGCTAAGAGGTCCCGCCTTCAGGAACCTCCAGCTGAACGGGTCCAACCTCGGATGGCTCGGCCTCGGCTGTCATCGGAGGCTCGAAGGCCACAGCTTCCTCGACGATGACCTCCTCATCAGGCTCTGCGTCCGAGGCCTTGGGGTACTTGAGGCGATCATGGTTCTTGCCAGGAACGAATGCCTCGATTCGACCGTGCAAGAACATGAAGCCTTTAAAGAAGGAGTCCGATGCCGTTTGATGAATCTCGACGACGAACTCCTCCGAGGCCTTGAACTTGGCAACTACCTCCTCAGCATCCTTCTTAGCCTTGGCGGCCCCCTTCCTTGCCTCGGCGGCCTCCAACCTGGCAACCTCCATCGACTTGGCCACCACCTCCGCCACCTTCTCAGCCACGGCTAACTTCTCTTTCCCTGCCGCCAGCTCTGCTTGGGCAGTTCGGGAGGCCTCCTTGTACCGATTAGCCTCGGCACTATACCACTTCAGCTTCTTCTCGATGGAGGAGAGCTCGTCAATAGCTTTCCTAGAGCGACTCCACTCCAGGTCAAGGCCCTCCATGAGCTTCTTCGCTCGCCCCTCAGCATCGGCGAGCTACTTCTCCAGGTCCTTGACCTTCTGCTCGAGCACCCCATTCGCCCCGACCTTCTTCTTCAGATCGGTCCTCAGAGACTCGATCTCGGCCGCCTGCTGCCACTCAACATGCTCCCAGTTCTGACAGCAGCCCTTAATAAAGAGGGTCTCGGCACCGATCTGCACCATGAAAAGAGGTCAGCCAAAAAAAAAAAAAGAGAGAAGAAAGGGATAACTCACCGAGTAAAGCTGGGGGAAGATGGCGCTAAGGATGTTGTTTAGCCGCAGTACGGCCATCTCCTGCCGGTCGCATGCCTGGATTGAAAAATCCATCATGCGCTCAGCCAGAGTGGGGCTCAGGAGGACAGAGCTCCCCGGCCCCATCTTGAAAGGGAGCCAACGTCATGCCTCCTCTCTCCTACTCTCTCCTGGAGTAGGCGGCCTTGCCCCACTAGCCATCGGGCCCCCGGAGACAGGCTGAGGGGCTGATACCAGTGTAGGCAGCGCCTCAGTCACAGCCTTAGTCATAGCTCGAACCTCCTCGTCCCCGACCTCGATCACAGGCGGACTCGGAGGACTAGGGGACGCAACGACAGCAGCTGTAGCCCTTGCCCGGGCTACTACCTCGGGCTTCGCGATGAGGGCCGTCCCCTGACGACCGAGCCACTCTGGGACCTTCTGGGCCTCCCGCTGGACCGGCCCCAGTGCCGCAGATACCGCCCTCTCCACTGGTGCAGGGGCAGCTCGGGTCGCCCCTGAACTCTGACCGACCGGAGCAGCAGGACTTGGACCGGCCACCATGGCAGGAGCAGTTGGAGGCGCGCTCTCGCCCCGGACCCGCCTCGTCGGAGGCTCCTCGACTAGCCCGGTCGGTGGCCTCTTTCGAGTGATCGCCAGTAGGTCACTCTCTGTAAAAATCATCCCTGCATGCAGTCACACAACGGTTAGAGGCCGTAGGAAGCAATGTAAGAAATGCAAGGAAGAAAAAGAAAAGTTCAGGTCGAACTCACCCAACCCATTCATTGGGTCGACCCCAGCATCGGAGAGGTTCTGCTCTGATAACAGGACCTCGAGAGAAGGGATCTGGGCGGTGCAGAGCTGCTCGTAGTTATCCCGGTCAGCCGCATCGACCATAGAATTTTGGTTGGGGGACTGGTCCGGATCGCTCCAGGCCTAGTCGACCCCCTCAACCGCAACGAAAAAGAATTTGTTCTTCCATCCCTTGATGGAAAAGGGGAGCTCGAATCTAATGCCCTTCAGGCGGGAAGACAAGGACCACCACCCATCCTCAGTCGGGTGGTGTTTCAGGGCAAAGAAAGCCCTGAACAAAGAAAACTGGGCAACAAACCCATGGAGGTGACAGAGCACAATGAAGGAGAAGATGATCCTAACGATGTTTGGAACTAACTGGGCAGGAACCAAATGATAGTTGTCCAAGACAGACATGAAGAAGGGATGGAAGAGAAAGTGAAGACCTCTTGGAAAGGTCTCCTCGTAAAAAGCAATAAGGCCCAGGCCACTGAAGTGACCCGTTCCCCCTGACGAGGGACCATAAGCCGAACAGAATGTGGAATGCCATAGACATCCCGAATGGTCCCCAGTTCCTCGGTGATGATCATCGAGACGACCCGGCCAGGACCTGATGACCGGACAGACTCAGGAGCAGGTACAGAAGGAGGAGGAGGGAGAGAAGGACTGGACCCTGGTTCCTTGATGAGCACCGGACCGGGAGATGCTTCCTACTGAACTCGAAGCAAGTCGCATCCTCCTCATCGGAGGAAGAAGAAGATGCCAGCCTCCGCTCGGAGGGACCGGCTTCACCCTGATCAGTGGAGGAGTGGAAGCCCTGGCTAAAGCAGGATATCCTCAAGAACGAGAGAAGTGAAGGACTCGAGGTAGAGGACGAACGAGCGGACTCGACTCGAAGGAGACCCTAGACCCGAAAGAGGGACCCTACTCTGACGAAGGGGGAAGAAAGAGGAGACTAACCTGGTTCCTTAGAAGATCTGAGGCAACTGGGAGGAAGAAGAAAGCTCGAACACAGCAGCAAGCACGGAGAATTCAAAAGGATGGATATTTCGGGTAAGGCCCTCTTTTCATTTCGAAATGACCTGATGGATCCATACCGTTACAACCCCTCCGCCAACGAATCCATGCCACGTGTTGCCCATCGACGAAAACGGCATCCCGACCGCTCTGGATTCTGTGCCAACATTACTGCTCCTCGGACATGGCCACGTGGCACCCTCGCATTGGCCTGCAGGACCATCTCACGGAGCACTAGCAATCATGGCCATCATTATGCCAGATCTCCACCTTTCCATGTCAGCATCACAATTACTCCTTTCGACTCACGTGCCATGCACTAACGAGCCTCGGAGTGGGGGGCAAATGATGTGGCGAGATCACTGACATGGGGGAGCTGACAGATGCCACGTCAAAGGAAGCCGTCGCGTTGAACGCCACGTCAATTCTCCTGCTCGGACTGCTTCGCCGAGCTGAGCTCATTCAGGACAATGAGCCGAGCTCCGTCCACCGCCAAGTCGGTCCCATGAGCTCGGGATGCCTAGGCCAGAGCCGCACTCTACCCTCCAGAGCAAGACCCTCGGAGATCATGCCCCGTGGTCAGAGTCGAGCTCAGCCCTCCTCCGCCATGTGGAGCCTCTTCGAGGCTAAGCCCTCTAAACCGGAGCCACACTCTGCCCTCCAGAGCGAGACCCTCGGAGATCGTGCCCCATGGTCGAAGTCGAGCTTAGCCCTCCTCCGCCACGTGGAGCCTCTTCGAGGCAAAGCCCTCTAGACCGGGCCCGCACTCTACCCTCTAGAGCAAGACCCTCGGAGATCGTGCCTCATGGTCGGAGTCGACCTCAGCTCTCCTCCGCCACGTGGAGCCTCTTCGAGGCCGAGCCCTCTGGACCGGGCCCGCACTCTGCCCTCCTCCACCGAGACGATCCCGCAAGCTCGGGGCATTTAGGTTGGAGCGAGCCCTGCCATTCCAGTTCAGCTCCAGCTCAGACGTGGGCACCGCCATCCCAGGACACCGGCGAACTGCCCGAGGACTATACTGGGATACCTGCCAGACCGCACTAACCGCCTGCAACCGCCAGTTACACTAGAAAGGGAAGAGACCCACTGATTGAGGTGCCACACTCCTCACCAACCGCCTGAACCACCCGAGAGAGGAAGTCAACTAGGAGATTCAAATCCCAGGGGCGGTGGCCCACCAATCGAGGTATTACCAGGTTTCCTGGAATGAGACGACCAAGGGAATGTTAGAGCACATGACAGCTTCCTTATCACGGATCGAGAAAGGCTCCTCGGGATACCGCCGCACGCGCTTGACAGCCTGGTGGAGATCCCAAGATGAACGCCCAATAGTAACATGGTCTACAAAACTCGGAGGTAACAACCACAATACAAAAAAAAAGACATAAGCCATACCACTTGAACACAAGTGCAAGCTCAACCAAAAAGAGCACGGCACCACCAGCATACTCAAGCAAGGGTGGGCGAAAGGGCCACACAAAGACTCCCTCTAGCCAGGCCACTCTTTCCCCGACACACTTGCATCCCACTCTCACACTACTCCTCCTCCTAGTATGGAGTCCATCAAGAGGGGCTTGACCAGGCAGATCTGTTCTCCTGGATCGTCACTGACTTGACCGTTGAAGATCCCCCGCCAGAAACCCCGGCCAGGGTCACTAACCCCTGTTTTGCAGGTCCATAATCATCGGATGGCGAGACAGCGAAGAAGGCGCGCTCCGACACCGACAGCAGCTATGGACCACGGCGATCCTGGTGGCAATAGACAGCACCTATAAATGATTTCGTCCAACAATATCCATGATACCGAATCATGAGACCGTTGTACTACTTAACCGATACAAGACTTATCCATGGTTACAGCATCATAAACACCATCGACATGAGTCTTAGTGTGATAGTATAGCAAGAAAATATCATCAAGGTGATCAAATAAAACATGCTATTTTTCATTGTCAATCCTTCAATTTCTCGTCAACATGCTTAGAAACAAAATAAGCAAAAGAAATTGTGATGGCATCAAACAACAAGCCATCTTGTCTCACATACTCAACAATGATGTCAATGATGAGACAGCACAACAAATCTGAAACACAACACCAGGTTTCAGTCAGGTACATAACCAAAAGAGAAATCTCATAATCAAAATAAATTAAATATATATACCCGCAATCATGATTTCTCTATAATCACATGCTATATTACAAGCTAGAGAAATCTCACAACTTCAAAAAAGTCTGTATATCTCCAAATACAATGAGCTCTCATAATTATCAAAATAAGACATACTCATACAACTGTCATTCTCAAGATAAAACACATTCTTGAGATACTATACTGTACTTTATTCCATAGTGCACATAAAAATATATAGGGATGCAATCCATTAACTATCATGTCAATAATGTATATAAATACACATGATAGAAAATCAAATGAAACCAAGCTTTATAATAATATAGCATAAACATAAAGTCACTCCCACAACCAAGCACAACAAAAGAATTCAATATGTCATATTTTCAACATGCTTTGTAAAGCATGCGGGCTTCAAAATTCTTGGTTAGAGGATCAGCCAACATGGACTTTATATACATGCACTCGATACTTATGTGTCATTGGATACAGTCCAGCAATCAATGACAAATAAAATTTATCAATCAAGTCAATGTATAATACATCAAACTCCCACTAATCCAAAAAATAAAAGATTCCAAAATGTCCATATTCTTGACATGTTCCATAAAAACTATGGATATTAATCTTGATTAGGAGATAAAAAAATATTGACTTTGAATATTGTACAAACTATCTCCCTTTCAATTATTACCTCTGACTGATAAAAATTCTATCTTCACATAAGTAGAAAAGATGAAAATTTTTATTGTTCCTTTAAAGAACATAGCTGCCTATGATTATAAAAATTATAAGTAATTTTTAGACATAATCAATAATTATAAGAGTTAGGATAAAGTTTCATAATAAAAATAATATGAATTGTGACTTTACTGCAACATACCATAAACTTTGCCTATATATCCAAGAAAGCCACTAGATTCTGTTTTCAAGCCTTTTATAAAACAAAACCCCTAGACATTTACATTATCATAAGAAATGACATGTATCTATTTTTTTATCATATGATTTCTTTACTAGTGCTACATCAACTAGTAATGAGGTACTATAATTAGTTTGTTTATTTAATATTGCTCTCCCACTATCCTCGAGTAAGATAAAACAAAATATTTATAAGAGCAAAAACTTAATTTCTTGCAATGCCATACTTCTAATATATGGAAGCGTCTGACATTATGCAAATCAGAATCTGCAAATATGGCATGATTTGACTCAATATCTTTATACCTCTCTATTAGGATAGTAGAATCTGTATTCATTTAAAATTATCTGGATAATCAAAATAAATAATATATTATTACAAAAATAAGGTTTATTCACTGATGGATTATCAATGATTAAGTATTGCAGGACAGCTCCAATCATAAAGATAAAAGATATTGGGCTTCCACTAACCTTTAACTCAAAAGGTATCTTGTATAACTTTTTAACAAGAATTTTATTCAAAATGTAGATGGTAATCATTAGGATTATATACTAGAGATATCAAAGTGAATTGTATCTACTCATTATACACACACCATATCTTACAGGGTGCACTTTGCCTCTTAGTCATATCATTTATATCTAAAAATTTTAGGCATGGTGTATTAAACAACTATCCCATACTTATACTAATATTTAATAATACTATTTATTTATTATATATATGGTATATTATAATGTGACTGATATACCTTATCAAAATCCTTATCCTTTTCTCAAAAGTATCAAAAAAACTTCTGAAACAGAATAGGATATGATTTTAAGATCATTAAATAGCACAACAGGAAAACTAAATATGATGAGCAGCCTATGTATTAGAGATAGAAATATCATAATACTAATTTTAGGAACAATTCTCTCTAATTTCAAGATATAAATCCTAACACCATCATATCATTCAACTCACATATTAATTTATCTATCTATCAGACTTTTTTTTATCAGATTTTACATATCTATTACAAATGAGGTCAAAATAAATTACCATTCTTAAATACAACAATCAGAATGGAATTAATTATATAAATATATTTCAAAATGATTTACTCTTTATCAATTTTATAGGCATCTTTATTTTAGAGTACTCTAATAAGACAACCAAGATGGAAGATCATTGCATAATATAATATCTATATTCCATCATACTTAGTGCTTGCACAATTTCAGTTTTCATATCTACATTTCAGTCAGAGTCATCATAATGGGAGCATTAACTCTATTGAATACAAATATACTAACTGCTAAATAATCTTTATGCAGTTAATCAATCAGAAACATATATAATATATCTCAGAAAATCTTTACAAGCATTATTTTAATGAGAGTCTTTGGTCCAATACAACAAAACTTTCTTTAGAAAGAAAAAATCCATATAAGGAATCTCTCATCAACATATAATGTTATATAATCCCTTCTAAAAAACTCACAGAAGGACCTAGTAAAGCTCAATAAATGGGCCACTTTGGTGGTCACCATCTATCAATATGTTTTTTTATCAAAGAAAACAAAGGTTAACATAATGAGGATACAAGGCATTCAAAAATCTGTCCCCTTTGGGCAGACAAATTTTCTAAGCCCAATATACCTCTACCTCTGATATTTTGACCCAGTCAAAACTGAATAACAATATTATTATTAACATAAATGACTGCATAATCAAAAAAAATGGCAGGAGTGCTAAATACTAGTCAATGGGCATATATCATAAATGATATACAAGAGTCCAAAAGCAATATCACATATTCCCCTTTGGACATAATATGTAATATGCATAAGTACTCTTCACACGAAGCCACAAGCAAATGAAATACCTTAACAGTCACGAACCTATCTCCTTTAGGCAGACAAGTCCATGAAAGCTAGAGCACCATTGCAACACAATGCCCCATGCTATATTTCTAGATTAAAATATACAACAACCCCCTTTGGGCAAGCGATTGTATGCAATAACCAGAAACCCTCTCATAATGAAAAAATTCAATAGACTGACACAAACAAACCACTTTGGTAATAAATTTTATGCCAACCCACAAATTATTCATATAGAGAAGATAAATGTCCAATAAAATAAAATGACATACTTTAACGACATGTATGCTACCAAAAGATCAGTCTAATATGGGATACTTTACAACATGCACCGCACTGATCATATTATTATATAATAATGCATTCCAACTGCCATATCTATCAATACACTTACTACATAACTATAAAACACCTTTGGGCAAGAATTATAATATATAATAAGTGTCACAATTAATTACAATCAATTTTGGGTTAATTATTATAATGACATCAATATGCAATTAGTCCTCATTAACTCAACTATTCAAAATTCATAGAGTACTCTAAATTCTTTGAGGCTACAGAAAAACACACTCGAACTATATGATAGTGAGTAAAATTGCACATAAATAATTTTAAATTATTTAAATAATTTATCAAATATGAAGAACTCTATCAAAATGTTCTTCAAATTATTATGAATCAAACAGTCCAAAAAATTGCTCAAATCGAATATAAAATGAGCAAATTACAGTAATTTTTATCAAAAACAATAGTAGAGGACCAAACTGTAAATTTCAGAAATTTATTTGGATCATATTTAACTTATAGAGGCTTAAGCTTAAAAATCTTCCTAATCCCAAAGTAGACCCAATGAAATTGGATCCAGCCTACTCATCAATTTGGGCTCAACACAATTAATGGTTTGGTTTTTAAATGGACCAAAAATTGATAATCCAAATCCAAAATCCACTCAGAGCTTATCTCTTACAATCCTTTCTATTCGATGATGGATCAACCATTATCAAGCGGTGGAAATGAGACAAATATCGACCTCCATGATCTTTGGAAACATTAACAAACAAGAAGATATGCCAGAGATATAGGATGTTTCACCTTAATGTCATTCACAACATATTAAAGATCCTGTGAGCATGACTATGACACCAGTGATGACAAAGGACCAAACATGGCAAGTCGATGCCCTTATAAATTGATTATAGCCCTCATATCTATTAGAAATGCATGTGACCATAAGAGAAATCATTACTTAAAAATAAATATGGAACCCTCAAAAAGAAAGAGTCCATCTAGTGATTTAGGCATAAATGATGCTTTGATCATTCAAATCATCGGGTCTAGTCTCACGCAATGCAAGATCAATGTCAACAATTCCAAGAGCAAACTCTAGGTCTTACCTCCATTTCTTATAGTTCGACCCAGTAAGCATCTCAACAACAGCATTGTTGTTGTTCACACCAAAAGTCACTGTACAATCAAAATAAAGAATGCAAACATCAATTAATAGACATACTACAAACATATCATATCACAATAACAAATTAGAATACAAACACAATATCACATATTTCTCTTTGGGCAGAACATGCAATATATATTAGTGCTCTACACATGAAGCCATAGGCTAATCAGATATTCTAGCATTTCTGAACTTATCCCCTTTGGACAGACAGGCCCAAGGAATCTAGAGTACCCTAGCAACAAAATGCTACATGCCACATTTTTTAATTAAAACACACAACAACCCCCTTTGGGCGGGTGGTTGTATGTCATAACCAGAAAATATCCCTCACATGATGAACAATTCGATGGATTGACACAAATAAACTACTTTGGTGATAAATATTTATGCCAACTCATAAAATTATTCATACAGAGAATAAATAGCCAAGTCAAAACAAAAAGGATATGTCAAAATATGTGTATGTCCAATACGACCAGTCGCAAATAGAATACTAATCAACATGTATCCACTGATCCATTTTACTAATATTATTGCATTCCAAAAATTTACATCATTGATAAAAATAATTGTAGGATCTATCCATGCCCCTCCAACATTTTATTCTAAACCAAAATAAAATTATAAATTTTTCAGGATCTTAATTGTAAAAGGACTAATATATAATTCCAGTAAAGCCAAGGGCCTGAGTGCAAAATGGCCTTTTGGACCTAAAAGGTAATTATAAATTTTGGAGGGACCTTACCGTAAAAGGGATTTTATATAATTCTAGAAAACCCGGGGACTTTATTATAAAATGGATTTTTTTTTTGGTTTATTGGATATTGGGTTATTGAGTTTGAACCCAAAACCCTCAAAAAAAAAAAATTTTTCTTCCCCACGATCAAACAGGGCTCTTCAAAACATCCAAAAACCCAACCACTGTTCAACCGCACCGGCGCCGCCGCTAGCGAAACCACCACTTGGGCCGGCAAAGAAAGCTCGGTCATCGGGTCCGGTGGGCACGCCATAGGACGGAATGCCTTCGACGGCAGTGCGGGACGGGTAAGCCACTTCACCATTTTTTTTTATTCGATTGCCATCGACGGTAATCTTGATCTCAAATCACCGCCGCCGGGGAAGGGAAGCAGAGGGAAAATTTTCGGTCCCGGAGACTGGCCGGAATGCGGCCAGCGTGACGGCCCAAGCACGGCCGATTGTGGCCCAATAGTCGCCGCCCTTGGACGAAACCCTTTTTTTTTATTCGGTTTGGGATCTCAGTCAAGCGATCGAGATTCAACAATTCCGCTGGCCAGGATTCGGACACCCGATCGCCGTTGGGGTTCAAAGGATTTTTTTTTTTTTATTCGTGGTGTCAACAGAAATAATGGAGACTGCTAGTGATCTTGCTGGTTTCTCCTTTCATCTCCAATCATGGCATGCTGCTGGTTACCCCATAGCATGGATGTTCGTGCATGCACAGATCTAATATGCACGGATCTGATATTCCTAATTTTTTAGATATCAGGACTCTGATACCAAATATAAGAAAAATAATTTTAAATCTCTAGAACCGATCAAAAATTAGAATGATATATTAGATCTGAAAATTAATTACTTACCTGATCTTTCGATCACGATCGATCTCGATGCTCACACGAACAACGTAAGTAGAGTCTTTCTCTTAGATTTTTCTCCGGAAGGTAGCTCTCGATGAAAAAAATCACTATATCACAAAATCACCGTATACGTGATATATAAATAGAGAAAGTGGAGAGGGGACATAGCCAATAAAATAAAAATATCTTAACTGACTCTTCATCACGAGTCAAGTTGGACTAAGACCTACACTGTGACGTCTCAACCATACCAAATTACATGAGATGCTCCTAGCCCAATTAATAATCATATAATAATTGACTCAACCTACACTATCAATATGGACCATAAAATTAATTCAATTTTTATAAAATTAAATTTTAATTAATATTAGTTAAAATTAAAAAAATTGTTGCATAGACTATTTCCGCGTTATCCCAAATCCATCAAAGTCAAACAGAATGCTTCCGACAATATCCGATCTTCGGACCGCATCATGTTTGGGAAAAATGACCGGACGGCAACTGAGAGGAAGGCCAATGACCGGGTCTGGAGAGGGTGAATTGAAGAACAGGGGCGGCTCTGGCGTCTTCTCCTCAGGAAAATGGCTGGAGACAGTGAACGGTGCTTCGGCAAGCGACAGCGGCAAGAGACGAGGAAGACGGCCATTGAAATCTGGGAGGATGAGGAGCGGCGACTCACGAGCTGAGAGAAGGTGGCTTCCTGGGATTTGATGTGGGATCGGCGAACGGGCAGAGGCCGTTCGGTGGATCACAGGAAGAGTGGTGATCGTGGAGGCACAAACAAAGAAGGAGAAGAGGTTTTTTTTTCCGGTCATTACAAGCTTTTCTGGCGTGTTCCTGGCCATGGAAGACTCCCGACGATGTGAGACGGAGCTCCGGCTACTTTCCCGGCGAAGACGGTGCTTTGTTTGGCCTGTGGTCCATGGGCAGGAATTGTGGACCAGCTGCAGTGGCAGCCATGGACCAGCTGGAAATTCATGGACCAATTGTCTGGTTCAGGTTGAACCGGTGCTTTAAAAACTGTGCAGTTTCCATAACAATTCCTTTAAAATTCTCTTCTTGCTCAATTGAAGTCTGATTTGCGCGCCGTTTGCACCGTTGAATCCAAAAACTCGTGCTCTTCACGTTGGCAGGATTATTTTATTAAAATAATATATAAAAATATTAATTTTAATTAAATAAAATAAATTTGGTTAATAAATTAATGCACTTATCATTAATTTTTATGCACTTATCAGATAACGAGCAGCAGTAATGGTAGATTGGGCGTTGGTTGGCAACATGACCAAGAAGATGGGCTGCACGGATCTTGGCTCAAGGCATCTTGGGCTTGTGATGGAGAAGTGACAATCGATGCAGGCAGGGGTGGCGTGACTCGTGGCAGAGCAGTGATCGATGGCGACTAGTTGATGGAGGCATTGGGCGATAGTGAGGGAGGAGCAGCAGCGAGCAATAAACAAAACAGTGGCTTTGGACGATGAAGAGGGATGAGATGGAGGTGCGATGGGCGATTCCGAGTGGTGGCATCGTGCAGAGGAGAGATGGCCGGAGGAGATGGTGGCGAGTGACATAATGGTAGATCGGGTAGAACAGGGAGTGGGGCCAGCATCGGGCGACTTCTCCGGTAACTCTTTGGATGATCGACAACATGGAGATTATGGCTGACAAGGTTTTAGTGGTTCATAATGGCTTCTCTGACCGACGAGGAGGGAGGGCCGCAGCTTGGGTGGCGGGATAGTGGCTCGGGCAATGGAATAGCAAAAATCTCCCCACAATCCATGGCTTAAAGTCGTGGACTGTTGGCAATGGCATCCCGAGGACCTCCTAGGCCTCCATAGAACAAGCATCTAGTCCGTGGTGGACTAGTTGCCTTAAAAATCGTACATAACTTGAAGTTCTATTCTTTTCTCGATTCTAGACCTATTTAAGCTCTAATTCATATACTGTTTCATCCGTTGAATTCTACGAGTCGAGCTCTTTATGTTGGTAAGTTTTTTAATCAATAATTTAACCAATTTTCTTAAGTTCAGGAGCTTCAAAATTTTTTTCTCAATCTTAATGTATATGCTAAAGAGGAAGAAACATGAAAATATTTTTTTATTAAATACTTTAATAGGTGTGAAATTATTTTGATGCTTAGATTAACATATAACTTGACATCTACTTATCATAAAAGAGCTCTAATTCTATATTTTTAAAATATACTTTTTAAAATAAATAATTTTGCAGGAAAATCTAGTTTTAGTTATGAAATTAGAGTTTTTAGAAGATGCATACACCAAGAATTACTTAAATTAGTTAAAATAAATGTACAAGCATGAGATTTATCAGATATTGACGACTAGACTCGGGTGGCTGACTTATTTTGATCAAAGGGGAGGGGTGCGATACGTAGAGGATGAGCCAGCTTTTTGATGATATCTTGGCGATAGAGTTTTGTCATTGACGATCCCCATTACTCAGGGTCCTCATATTAGGACTTGGCATTCATTATACAGCCCCAGATCGATGACCAGGGAGCTTTATGACATTTATAGGAAGGAGCTAATAAGGTTAATAGATGGTGCATGGATATGAAGGTTCTGGAGCCACCCCAGGGTTTGTTTCACTGGACGTGGCTTGGGGCCGATTGCCTATCTAAGTGCTTCTCAGAGCTAAAGGTATGGGCATCCAGACTACCTGTTCTAATTGTGGCACGGTGGATGATGTTAGATGTATGCCCTGAAAGTCATGTTGGTTTGACATATTTTAATTTTAGGGCATGAACTTTATACTTAATTTTTCTTATTAATTAAAAGGGTATTAGTTTCATTCATATTGTTATGTCTATGAATCGTCCATGGAGTTAATGGACAATGACACATATTTTCAAGAGTTAAGAATCTGAGGCATGTGTCTTTATAGATTAACTCCTAAAGGCTTCCGATTGTTGGAATATCATGAGGATGGTGATTGATCCGTTAAAATCGGTGCACATATCACTTCTCTTTCTGGGTAGATGAGTCTCTGACCTACAATGTGGTGACACTGGAGTGAGAGTGCAGGTAGTTGATAGAGATCAACGGTACTGAGCGTGACCAAGTACATGAAGTTATATGGATGACTACTCACTCGTCAATAACTTTTTGATACTGTAGTTGTATGAATAGTTCCTTGACCTAGAATGTCTCGGCTACTCACAATAAGGTTGCTATAGTTTGACAGCACAATCACATGGTTCCTATCCATACAGGACCTTGTGGTGTTCGTTGGCTGCAGTAAGTTTATCATAGGAGTAGGGTGTTCACTTGTAGGGATCTATTAGCCTTAGTAGTAAGGTATAATCTTATGCAAGCTTAATGAGACTAAGTCCAGAAATCTATGGCCATAGTAGGATGATAATGAAAAGATGTTTTCATTAATATCACAATTGGACTTGAGTCAATTAGGTTAAGCATATGACTGATGGATTTGACGAGTATCCGTAACCAACATCATATCAGGATTTTGATAAAGGAATCGAATTACATGGTACCTACACCTAGGGATTCCAATCTTATTCTGCTGGGTTGCCATTACATACTGCTAGTGTCACTGGTAGAATATGAGAGTCCATTAGGAACATTCTCGGATCGATGATCCTAATTAGGGTTGAGCCGAAATTGTTTCAGTCCATCGAAAGAAGTTTCAATGATGTATAATGGAGATTATAGCATGTCTTTTATCAGACAGGATAGAACCTGAAGGGTCACACATATTAGGAGCTCAAGTAACCAATCAGCAAATCAATTTGGACCTAATTGTAAGTGTTATAATTAATATTTGACATAATTATAAATGTTACAATTAATTGATTATGGATTAATTATTAATTAAATTAAATTAGATTTAATTTAATTAAGTTAGACTCAATTAATTAATTCTAATTGATTCGGGTTAATGTCCGCTTCGAAATGGTTCAATCGGATTTAAAATTGGCTTCAGTTTGACTGTAAAATCATTACGTTTGGACCAAGACCTAGAGTCCAATTAGACTGGGACTCTCTCTCCATGTCTCCCCCTCCCTCCACATGCCAACCTAGTGGGCCCATGCTTTTATGCAATAAAAGAGAGAAGGTGTGAATATTAGGTGGGTGGTATTTGAGTTTGGTGTGGAGAAATTAAGAGAGGGAAGAGTCCTCTTCCACTCCTCTTAAATCCTAGCCAGATAAAATGAAACACCGGTGTTTTGGTTTAAAGGGATGGGAGAACTTGAATTTAAAATTGAGGAGAATTGGCCGACCAATATGAGAGCAATATTGGCATGAAGAATTATTTTTTTCTATCATGAAAAATCTCTCTTGGCCATGAGCTCTCTTTTGGGATGTTTTATTTGAGAGTCTCTCTCCTGGCGTCTAGTGTTCTTCTCCTCTTTTATAAGATTACTTCTTCCTTCTGAGAGATCTAGAGAGATGCTCTACTAGAGAAAGAAGAGAGAAAAGGGTCCAGAGGTCTTGCATAGTCCGATTTGTAAGATAGAAGCCGAAAGCCGGTCCGGATTCGGATTGGCATAGTTCTTAAAGCAGGCGATTTGCTGAAAGAGGAGAGGGCTGTAAAGATCTAGCAATCTAGTACCCTCTATGACTCTATTGTGAGAGCTTTGTGTGGATACCAGCAGAGACCGGCGATTGCGCGGCTCTGACAGAATCCTGGCTTTTCAGTAACGGATCTGCACGCTTTCAAAGCAGTCCCGAATAGCGATCAAGATAAGTAATTTATGCTTAAAATAATTTTTATTTCAGATCTAATATTTTTCTCGTGTTATACAGCATGTTAGAAATTTATGATAAATAAATTAGATTTATTTATGAATTGCATGATTTGATATAAATTGTTTTTATATCTGCTTCCGCTGTGACAGGTTGTTGATGTCTATTTAATTGCAATTTTCTGTTCCTGGAAGAAAACCAACAGATGAGACAATAGAGCATACTCTATTCTTTTGCCCAAGAGCAATGCGAGTATGGCGGCTGGCCACCCTGCCTTTCATCGATGGCTCTGTGGAGCAGGCCACCCAGTCCTTCTTGGAGGCTGTGCATTTGAGCTCTAGGTTTGATGCTACATGGAAAGCCAGGGTTAGAGCAATCTATATTGCTTACTAGATTTGGCTGGCTCAGAATTCAGGAGTCTTTGAGGACATATGGATGCCAGCGAGACTCATGGTGGAGAGGGCCCTGATCTTGGTTAGGGATATTACTGAGGCCTTGCTGCTTGATGGACCTTGAGGACTTAGTGTTGGAAAAAACTGCCTTGAGTTTCATGTATGGATTTTTTAAAAAATTCATAGCAGAAGAACATCTATTTTAAAACTATTTTAAATATAAAATATGCATTTAGAATAATTCTAATAAACTTTAAGTAGGATCAAAACATGATATGCAGTAGAAAATAAAATCAGTATGCATTGATTTATCCAATGCATGCAATAGATCTAATCTATAAATAATATGAAATCAAATTTCATACCTTATCGTGGGTCGATGATTGTCGCTGCTGATGGCATATGGTAAGGGCTCTTCATGTCGCTTCACAGCCGCATAAGGTATCCGGCCTCTACGAATCGTCCATAAGAAGCTCCGATGCAATCAACCTCTTGGACTGCTAGATCCATGCAAAGGCCACTGGATGGCTAAAAATAAATTATTTTTTTGAACTTTTTTGACCTTTGAAGAAATCCAAGAAGAGAATAAAGATGTCTAGATCTAAGAGAAAGAAAATTAAAAATAAGAAAATCCCTTTTTTCTATTTTTTTTTTCTTTTTCCTTTAACCCTAACACCCAAGAAGGTTTCTCGTGCCAATCTTTTACTCACATATTTTTCACAATTTTTCCAACACCTTTCTCATCAGATTTCACACCAATTTAAAGCCCCTTTGGTTGCCCAACCCCAAAAGAATTCCAAGAAAAGCGTGTGGATTAGGATAGGATTAAATGGACTTTGGATGAGATTAGAAAATACTAGCATAGTTTGACTAGTCTTCATCATTCCATGCCCCACCTTCGTTCATAAAATATTTTCCATGAATTTATTTCTCAAATCATCGATACTTGGCTCACTTTTTATCATACATTTCATCTAAATTTATTAAAAAAAAATAGCGACAAGTTTAGGATAAGGTTTGAGAGTTTAAGACCAAGAAGAGTTAGGATAAGGCAAAGAGTTTGATTCTCAGTCAAACTACTCTTATTTAAATTCAAAACTCATCCTAAATTAATCCAAATCAGATAAAAAATAGGGAGAGCATGAACACATGTTTGGCATAAATTTTTCATGAATTTATCCAAATAATTGGCATGGAGAAATTCTAAAGGAAACCTAGTTGTGCTAGTCAAGGATTTGACCAAGCTTTGACCAAAATTAGTTAGGAATCAAAACTAATTTGGTTATAACTAATTTAACCAACTTAGATTTAATCTAATTAGGTCTCAATTAGGTTTAATTAAATTTTAATCAAATATGGAATTAACTGAGCCCAAGTTTGAATCAAATCGTAATTAGAAATCCTTAGTGATTAGGTTATCAAATAACCTAATCGGGTGAATTCTAATTGAACCAAATTCAATTAGACTTGACTTAAACTTTTTTATTTAATTAAAATGAGTCAATTAGCAATCTAATTATTAATTAATCCTCTATAATTAATTAATAATTAATTTATAATATTTGTATAGGGTTAATTGTTCATCATATTTATAATTTTACCATTGAATGATTTTTAATTATTAGTCAGCCATCATGATCGATTAAAAAGTTTTATTATGTGTGATCCTATAGGTTCGAATACTAAGTCAGTAGTTCATGAACCAATTCTTGAACTAATCGATGCAACCATCTAGCAATGATACTCGATGTCCGGATAGATATAATATTCGCAAAGTAACATTCAAGAACCCAGGCATATGATTTCCGATAATTCATCCCTTTGACTCTAATGCTCAGAATGATTTCAGAGTTAACTGCCACTCTGAATAATACATCCAAATATGTCTCAACCTACTAATTTTTGTGGCTCTTCATAAGGATTGTCCTGGCCAAAGTCTTGTTAAATTGAAATACAATAAAGTATTGTCTCCAACATTTTAGAGTGGTTAGTTATATTTTGACTCATCACCGACTTAATAAGTACTTGACTGTACCCAGTAACCTTTCATTGCTAGATTAGAAACCCAGATTGTCTGGCACTTAAGTACAATGAGTTGCTTGCAAATCACCGGGATTATCTCAGGTTGAAGGGATACTTATACCCATATCCTTCTGTGAGATACTTTCGACAGCAGAGTATTCAATAGAGTTGGTAATGTTCAGTGCAATTGTTGGCCTGGTCCAGCTCATGCCTCGTAGAGGTCTGGGACCATGCAACGTGGCCGCCAGCTAGGTGGGTCTGGTCCAGTCAGCTCCTCTTGACGGTACTATCATGCTAGCTTCAGCGGGCCGACTCGAGGTTTAGTACTCTGGGGTTGGTGCTGCGGTGCTCGCGCGGGGGGTTGGCTTGAGCACCCATGGTTGCTGTGCATCCCCCCTAGCGAAACGACCGAGTTTTTCTCCTTGCGGAGACTCGAACTCGAGACCAAGGCTCTGATACCAATTATTGGATCGACGCCCCTAACCATTCTTACAAAAGGAACGTTCCTTTTATAAGAGGCAAGTTATCTCTCTTAAAAAAAGCACAGCAACTATGGGCGCTCGAGCCGACCCCCCGTGCGAGCACCACAGCACCAACCCCAGAGTACCAAACCTCAAGTCGGCCCGTTGAAGCTAGCACGATAGTACCATCAAGAGGAGCTGACTGGACCAGACCCACCTAGCTGGCGGCCACGTTGCATGGTCCCGACCTCTACGAGGCGTGAGCTGGCACCAGGCCAACAGCAATATACACCTACACTCATCTGCATGCCATACTAGTATATCCACATTCCTTGATTATGAGGATAGCCAACCTATATGGCATACAATGATCTATATGGCATACAATGACCTTTGGTCGTGAATGTATTTAAGAACTACTTGATAAATCCGCCTTTATTGAATTGAAGTAGTTCTAAGGACTTCATTTCAAAAGAGTCCAATGAAAAATAAAAAAAAGATATGAATTGCCAAAAAATAACTTTTATTTCATTAATAATTCATGTACAAATTATAAAGAGCTTAACCGTTTACAACCCAAATGATTGGCTGTATGATACATTTTGTAATACTTGGGACACCTGGGACTCTCCTTGGTGGGGACACCAAGACCAAGCTTCAAGAACCCATCCGGATCACAGAACAAGGAGAATAGGACCTGCACCATCGAGCCGACCCAAGACCGCCGAGCTGACTCAAGTCACAGAAGACCCGAACCCCAGGTTCCAGAGATTTCCAAAAGCTTCTGGGATTTTCTCCTTTTTATTTCAATATTTGGCATTTAAAAAAAAGATATAAAATCCCATGGAATCTCGTGCAACAAACTTCCCCCGCCACTTCTTAGGATTAGTTTTGTTTTGGTAACAATCCTTGGATTAGTTAACGAGTAAACCAGTTTTAGGTTGTTCTGGAAACCACTTCGTGAGCCTATAAATGAGGCTCGTCTTGTACGAAGGGTATGATGAATTGTAATGAAAAAAACTAGTCTTCTTCTCTGAGTGCCTTCGTTACAGTCGTAATGTCGAAGGGTGCGACGCCTTGTCCGAGCCTTTGTCGCAATCGCGACGTCAAGGGGTACGAGGCTCCTTCTATCTCCATCGTCCCACTGCCCTCCCTTCCATCTAACTCCATCAGTCGTTGTTTCTTCCTTCCACACCATCTCCAACCACTGCATCGCTCTTCCACGACCGTCTCCGTCTTCCCCAACCTTCGGTCAACACCCCCACTACCCTATTCAAAGAAGAAGCTGTCTGTAGTTCAGAAGCCAACCCCTAAAGCTTCCCAGGTCCGAGCCCTCCACCGGTTCTCCCATCGCCAGACCCCCTCCTCCAGTCATCCCACCACCCGACTCTCTCCGATCAGGTCCTCCTGTAGCCCAAACCTCCCTCCTCATTCACCTGAGTTGCCATCTTCCATTGTTTTGCCCATAACCGTCATCCTCAGCCCATCCGCTCGCATCCTCCACGGCCCAAGCCTCCCGTCGCCTAAACATCCCTCCACCGGTCCACCCGTTGCCAAACCCTCCCTCCTTCCGATCCTTCATCACCCGACCGCCCACCTTCGGTCCTTCCGGCCTGGCTCACCTCCCCGTTCCTCATTTTCGGACATCCCCGTGCATTCGATTTTCCTTCCCGGATGCCTACCTTGCTGCTCTTCCATCGAAGCCCAACTCTCCATCAACGACCGAAGCTCCCACTCCTCCCGGAGATCGCCATGATGCCAGCTCTCCATGGAAGTCTCACCCGAACCAAGCACGCCTCCCCCATTCTCGAGATCACAGCGTCCCTTTCAGACGTTCCCGAGCTCTCAGCTCCTTTTCCCGGTCGACTGCTCTGCTTCCACCGAAGTCCGACATCTTCATCCGCCCTCGGAGATTGCCCGACGCCGTCTTCTCCAAGCTACTGCCCCACGAAGCCTCCCCCCAGTTCCGAATCGCGTACCCTGTTCCACAAAGCCTTCGGTTTCTTTTTTTTTATTTTGGGCCGTGTTTTGGTTTTGGGCCATATATTTTAGTTTTTGGCTAACCTGTTGTGTTTTGGGTTTTGGCTAATCTAATACGTGATTCCATCTTGTAGGGTCCTGTCCGGTACCCAGCCTTTGAAGGGAGTCCGACCATCAACCCAGTCCCCTGATGCCCTGCGTTGGATGGCTGACTATTGATCATCTAGGCCGCATCTTCCGAGGATAAGCGAACTTATCACACATGGAGTGGAATTATTATTGTAGGATATTATTTTTCCTTCCCTACTTTAGATCTAAAACTTTGAAATGCGTGCATGTCCTTGATCAGGGGTTTTCCAATCTCTGAGTCCTGGTTTTTTCTCATTTTATTGAGCCTGGCATGAGAGAATGCATGACTTAAAATCTATCATATTTGAATGTTCCTCTGAATCTATGTTTAATATAAGCATCAGTATTCGTACGGATTTTTAGGGTAATTTTTGTGCATGTCGTCCCCCATCACCCATGCTATTTCTCCTATCTGGAGGATGTTATTCTTCTCCTAGAAGCCCCCACCCCATTGTTCCGAGGGTCAACTTTGATGGCAGTGTAACGGAGGGGAGAGGTGGAGCAAGGTTTGTTATCCATGGCCATGACTCTCGATTCATTATGGCAGGCGATGTCCAGCTGATGGCAATCTTTGTACCTGAGGCTAAGCTGAGGGCAGCATGGGAGAGGTTCCATTTTGCTACATTGATTCTTCTGGCCAACCAGCTTATCATTGAAGGTGATTCTGCTACAATTGTGGCCTGGTTTCAGGGGTGTCCTGATTGTGGTGGGATCGCTCGTCCATTGGTGCGCGACATTCGTTATCTGCCGAGGTGTGCTATTTTTGACATTAAGTACACTTATCATGAGGTGAACAGTGCTATTTGCTAGGTCACCTTCTTAATTGCTCATCACTCTTGTATGTCTTTTTGAGATAATGTAATACTTTTGTTGATGTCCTTTGGAGATATCATTTTTTTTGATATTTTGGATTGTATTTATACTTGTTCTAAATGAAGCTTCCGTTATAAAAAAAAAATTATAGCTTTCCCTAAAGCCAAAAATAAAAAGAATTTCTTTTGACTAAAAAATATTTTATAGTTTTAATATTCAATGTATTGCATTGTAGATATTTCTAAGAGAAAGGTAATAAATTACTTTCAGAATCAAAATTTGCTAAATCGATATCAAAGGATACATAACTGACAACTAGTTATCATAATACCATATCATTTTGAAATGTTTTGAAGCATTATTATTATTTTAAAAAATTTTTAAATTAAAACTAATAAAAGATTTATTGATTTTATTAAATAAAATTTTATATATGGTTTACCTAATTTAATTTAACTTAAAAAAATAAAATAAAAAAATATAACTATAATTCTTTGCTTCTCTTCCTCTCTTGTTTCACAATGAGTTGAAAGAGAGAAAGAGGGAAGAGCTTATAGGAGGTAACTGGGATGGAAATTATAGCAATGAAAAAGGAAAGTGTTGGCGTAAAACCTTTCTCGACCGGGTGGAGTTGTTGGATCGCCGATTCACTTTTCTGGACACCTGCAAAATAGGTCCTTGACCAGATTTTCTTCGATGGGGGACACTCCGATGCCTAAGTCAGGAACGGGTTACAGCCGCAGAATGAAGAGTGTTTTGAGGAGGATAAAGGTGACGAATGCGAACTCTATTTTTCTAGGCTTAAGTGGAGTATCCTCGAGCGTCCCCTCTTACCGTTATTTATAGAGGCTGTGCCAGTGCGTCGCTTCACTTCCTTTTCGGCGGTTTAGACGAGGTTAATTAATTTTACCTCGTCCATAACCATAAGCGGTTGGAAAGAGGTGCGGCTAGCCTGGAGTCGTGGGAGTTGGAGTTGGTGGCCACGTGATCACCTCGATGCAGTTACGATTTGGAGGTAGTAGCCATGTGGTCGATCGTAACCACCACATCCACGTTCTTAAATTCGAGATCAACCGGAGACTCCCTCCTGGACTCCTTCTTCAGAAGGGATCGACGTTGAGTCGGTGGATTGTCTTCAGCTTATCATCCCTTCAGAGTGGATTGTATAAAGCCGTTGTTATCTTCGAATTGGCTTTTTCCAGATTGACCTTCTTTAGTTAATGTACAGAGAACTGGTTGGAAGCTGGTGAACTGGTTGGAAGCTGGTGATGACAGTCTTCGGGACCAACACCTTAGACTAGGCCGAAGATCGATCCCACGTGCCTCCCTTCAGGTGTTCCAGTCTAGGCACCCGGTTCAGAAGGAGTTCATCGTGCAGTTAAGTCGATAATTAATCCATATTATTTTAACATATCATAACAGAAAGCATCAAAATCGTGCTAATCTTCGAATGATATGCATTCTAAATTAGCCGATTAGGTAAATCATGTATTCAAGTTGCTCTTCCAATTTAAGTCAAGCTATTGGACATCGGAATTCTTGAAGACTAATGAGCACATCTTAAAATAAATCAAAATATGATTGCTAAGAAGGATTTCAACACCGGTCTTATCACATCACAATGAGCAGATATAAATTAACCATTGCCGATCTTATGTTCTCTGCTTTCTATTTCTTTTCCCTTATATTTTGGTCATTCTAATATTTCATCCATGGAGACCGTTAGCAAGCACGGAAACGTTATTGTCTCGTGCCTTGGGACGACCACATTCAAAACGGGACACATCCAATTTATACCAAAAGGAGCACGGCTCTTTTGCGGTGCGCTCGATGTACAGCAGCGTGCGGTGCATCGTGCTGGCCGTCCAACGCATGATGGACGGCCAGCAAACAAAGCACGCCCCGTGTACGCCCGGCGCGGATGTTGTTTGCTGCCGTCCATCGTGCGATGGACGCCGGCGCGACCGTGCCACCGGCTTCTACCGGTTGACGACCTTGCGGAACCAGGAAAACCCGTGAGGAACTAAAAACCTAAATGACAACTGGATACCGCCGTCTGCCGGTGAACGCCCAGACCATGGCCACTACAAGAACACCCTTGCCATCTCGCTTCGTTATACTCGGAGCGGCGATCCAGACTCGGTCGTCCTCTCCTTGCGCTTCTGTCTATTTGAATCCTTTCTGGTTCGCTGGAGGCCTACCTTCGATCGGAGAACGGGATCCGCCACAGAACGAGCTTAAGATCGAGGGATTTGGCTTCGGAATCCCTTCTTGGAGAGGTCTTGTTTCGAGATCTCGAGCCATATGGATATCAGAGGGCTTTCCGTTGGTTCTTGAGTCGGTATCGTCGGAAGAACGATCCCTGATCGGTTCTTTCTTGGAACCGAGCTCTGATCCGGAATCCTCAAGTTGTATTCTACGATGTCCTATTGATCAAGAAGACATCAATCTGTAGCCTGGATCTGGATCTCATTTTATCTTCAAGAAATTTAGACTGTTACTTTCAGGAAACTCAGTTCTTTGGTTTTGGATCGGATTCTCTTTGGACCGAGCTCTGATTTCCGTTCTATTGCATCACCTTTAGGGTTTTAGATCCAATGGCTGTGGTTTAGGATTAGAAGCTTTGGAGGGACAATGCAGGCCTTCAAAGCGAAGTGCAAGGTGGGAGCTCTTGTCGTCCTTTTCCTGTGGGTCGGGCTTGCCGCTCTACATGGATTGCTAAAACCGGTTCCGAATGGGTGTGTCATGACATACATGTACCCGACCTACATCCCCATCCCCACGCCAGCGAATGTCTCGTCAGAGAAGTATGGGCTGTTCTTGTATCACGAGGGGTGGAAGAAGATTGATTTCGCGGACCATATTAACAAGCTGGATGGCGTCCCTGTTCTGTTCATACCTGGGAACGGTGGTAGCTACAAGCAGGCACGCTCTTTTCTTTCTTTTATTTTTCGATATTCTTGGCTAGAGGTTGGCTGCTAGTTTACCGACTCTTTTAACCTAAGCACATGCCATTTAATGTATCATTTTTTACGTTTAATTTCCTCCCATAAACCAACATATAATGGCGCTTCTCTAAACATATTACAATCATCTCACTGAGGATAATCCTAGTTGTTACCTTGTTAGTAAAAGGAAAACAAAACAAAAGATAAAATAAAACAAAAATAGTCCAAGATTCTGAAGTTTGCTAATCATATAAATAATGCATTATCAATGGGACTGTTTAACAACCCTTAAAAGGAAAAAAAAAGAGTAAAACCTAAAAGTTATGCTTAGCTTAGATTGTTATCCCAGTAATTTTCTGGGCACGAAGGTTTTGGTAACACTTTCGTGCCCAAATAACTGGACCCCCTCTGAAACCAGTATTCACTACTAGAATGGATATGACAGCCATTACTCATCTCAATCCTTGATGAGATTTTGTAAAAATGAAATGATCTGTCGTAATGACCGTTATTTACCTTTTTAACTAGAAAAATAATGAACACTAATGGAAATTGCAAGATCGAGTTGGAATTGGACCCTTAGTTTCAAGCTAACACAGTAACACATACCATAAACCTCGTTTCTGTGATAAAAAATATGATCCATAACCTGAAGCCTGGATGCTTTTGTTTTCTCAGTAGAATCGGAGCACAATTGGCAAGATATATGGTACTGAACTCAGGATTGCCCTTACAAAGACAGCACCTCGAAGGCACCGTAAGCCCCAACAATGGTAAATGTATTAACAAAAAATATGACTTTGAGGGAAAACAGACTTAAGTGTTAAGGAGAAATGTTGTGTACCTTAAACATGGAGCATGATACTCTCCAAGGATGTGCAAATTTCAAGTGATGTTAAGCTTGAGCTCCTATTTTAAAGAAACCATTGTCAAATAATGATATATTTGAAGTTATCTTGAATTGCTAAACACAAGTCATAAATGGGGTTTATGAAATGCCACAAAATGACAAAAACACCAGGATGGATAGCAAGAAAGGACCCATCTTATCTGCAGAAGGCCCTCAAAGTAACTGAAATCTACAATACAAAGCAAATAAGCAGCAGCCAACACCTTTCCATTGTCTTCCTACCATTGTAGTGATATATGTCCCACCAATGCTAAAAACCATTGAGTAACGTTAATTAGAGATTACTTGTGATGCAAACCTTAGCATAAATACCAATAAAACAAATGTTCATTCCCTATATTGTGTGAAAATGTTCAGGTAGTGCTCAAAACTATTTCATTAGGGTTAACTATCAAATCTTTGTCCTTAACAATTTAGTTTAACTTTATTTGGATTATTAATTTGAATTACAAAAACTAAATATATCAAGGCTATTATTTTTAGCTGTTGAAACTGTGAACAACGATTTAGTTTATAACTTTGTGAAAATTTGTTAATGGGATGAATTAAGCTTGTGAATATCATGTCTCAACTAATGCATGGACTTGTGCAGTAGAGAATGCATGGTAGAGACTATATCATGTCAGGACTAATCTTTTGTCTTCATTTTACCCATTTTGGGATGTTCACATGCACTTACAAGTTTTGCAGTAATTTTTTTCTTCAATTACGGCTGATGTTTGGTATACTGAATCTCCTCTCTGTTTTCCATTTCATTTTGTTCTTCCAGGTACGTTCCTTGGCAGCGGAGTCTTTTAGGGCTTACCAAGGAGGTCCACTTGAGCCAACTTTTTATCAGGAAGCTTCTGCTTCAACTGTTGAGATGGAGGATTTGGATGATTTTGTGTTACCCAGTGAGTACGCCTGCAAGCTGGATTGGTTTTCTGTGGATCTTGAGGGGGAACATTCTGCAATGGATGGTCGGATTCTTGAAGAGCATACTGAATATGTCGTATATGCTATCCACAGGGTATCGCTTTTTCTTAGACCAAAAAATTGACCATGCTTTTAAAGAACAGCTATGGTTAGGTCTGGTAAATCTTTGCTTGGCGGTTGAATAGTAGATTAGATATTATCAAATACTTTGGGCAGTAACACATATTATTTAGTGTTCTCTGAAGCTTCTGTTGTTTATGTACAAAAAGAAACATGTACATCTGTAATCAGTATTATCCTCTTCTGCTTTGTAATGCTGATGCAACTTTTCTATCATCTTGCTTAAAAAGCTTAGGTACTGGGAAACTGTCTTGCAACTTTTACAAGTTAGGCACATTTATTGCTTCTTCAACCTATTTTATCTGTTAAATGGTGTTAATCTGCACTAATTGGATGAATTTTGTAATTTCCTCCTTTTTAACTGCATTCTCAAGTGATTGGGAGAAGGTTTGATTGGCCATGATCAATCTTTACTATATGAAACCAACAAAATGGATCTCCCAATGGCAAGGCCTATACCATGTTTCAATTACCAAATGAATACACAGCATTGAATGGGCCAAAGACATGACAAAATCACAAATTAAATTCTCGAAATTCCCATGTAATTAGCCAATATCATTATGTGTGATTGGTTCATGCTGTCAGCATAAGTTGGAGATATCATTTGGCAAAATAGGGAACCACGTATGGCACTGCCTGCAAATATCTGTTCTAGACAATTGCATTCTTATATACAAATACCTTGTTATTTGATCATAATAAATGATTTAGTATATTGCTTATATTTTTCAATTCTATTTGTTGGTCATGATCATGGTTGGCTTCACATGATTTGTAGGTCTTGGATCAATATCGAGAGTCTCATGAAGCCCGTTCTAAGGAAGGTGCTGAGGTCTCTGCAAACCTACCCACTAGTGTAATATTAGTAGGCCATTCTATGGGTGGCTTTGTGGCTAGAGCTTCAGCAGTCCATCCGCAGTTACGGAAGTCTGCAGTTGAAACCATTTTAACACTCTCAAGCCCACACCAGTATGTTTCTCTCAGAATTTTGAATAACCGTTTCTTTATTTGGTTGCTTAGTTCTTGATGAAAGTGAACTACTTGTCCAGGTCACCGCCTGTTGCATTGCAGCCATCCTTAGGGCACTTTTTTTCAAAAGTAAATGAAGAATGGAAAAAGGGTTATCAGATGCATATCACTAATGCTGGCCATTTTGTGTCTAGCCCTAAACTGTCTAATGTTGTTGTGGTTTCTGTGTCCGGTGGGGTTCATGATTACCAGGTTTCTACTCTTTAACTTGAACACAATAACTAGTCCTTAGATTGTCTCATCTTTATAAGTTAATATTCTGAGATTATTTGGTTTATGTTCTGGTTTTTTATGATACATTTATATGTTATTTCTGCACACATTAATGACTGTACGCAGTTGCTTTCATATTCGTACTTGCGCACCAGCAGATATGAATGTATTTTACTACATTCATGTCAGAATTTCATGACGGTGGACATATCAACAAGCAGGCTTTGGATATTCAGCTTTTGAGGTTGCATCTTAGTTATGCTGTTTATAACCTGCAATGCTAAAGATGAGGGTGTGACATTTTTGGGCTATATTTATGACATAAGTCTGGGGCCACCCTTTCCATACCATCAGAGGCACATATTGAGGACTTGGGCTCCTCTAATTTTGCTCTGCATTGATATGTTGAAATTCATGGTTATTTATTTTAAACCAATTTTTTTGAACTGACATTTTTACCATGGTCCCCTAACTCCATCTACAGTTGGTTTTCACTTATAGTGAGTTCATTTTTAACATATTTAATCTCTATCATTTAACTTGTTGTGTTGCTACCCCTGGTCTGGTAAGTTCATTAAGAGCCCTATGATCTCTACCATCTTACCCAAATGAGTTGACCTGTTTTTGCTTTTCACCATTCCATGGTCCAAAGAAACTGCATTCCAGTGGTGAGAATCAGGCGACTAATAGATTAATAGATAGTCGAGTTTTGCTCTGGAAGTTTAAGCATTGCTGATGGTATAAGCGAACCATCTAATCTAGAAATTACTGGGTGAGACCTCCAATCCTCCACTTCCCTATAATTTACCAAATGTAGTTTCACCAATGACTGCCATTAATCCAGAACTAGAAGGAAATCCTCCCAAAAGCCCCCAAATTGCATAATCGATTCACCATCACTTTCGCTCTTTTTATCTGCTAAAGTTATATCATCTCCTATTTTTTGAATAAAAGATATATCTGTTCTAGCAATTAAAAGCTTGGGATATGTGCTTATGCTTTGCACCTTACTCGAGTTGGGGATTGAAGAATATGGTGTGCTGCATTTGATGTTGAAGGTCAACATAGTCCACTGTTAATGCTACAGTTTAGTTTGATGAAGTGAGTACTGTTGGGTGAAGTTTGTTCAGGAATCAGGAGTAATCATGTTTGCAAAACAGCTTTGGTTCAATTTAGTGGAATTGGAAGCAAAGATGAATGTTGTACATTTCCCTTTTAATATTGTCCTTGGGGACTGTCATGCTGGTTTTTCAGAATTTATTTGGTATAAGATGTGCACACTGCTTGACGGCCTTTTATTCTGCTTATGTGTGCAAATGTGACTAAGATCCTTAGAGGTTTGTTCTTCTTATGTTCTCAATGGCTTTTGTTCCAGGTTCGCACAAAGCTGACATCTTTAGATGGCATTGTGCCCCCTACTCATGGTTTTATGATAGGCAGCTCAGGCATGAAGAATGTTTGGCTCTCAATGGAGCACCAAGCTATACTGTGGTGTAATCAACTAGTTGTACAGGTTGCCAACACCATAAATATATGGAGATTTTTTTCTATACCTAGTTTCTCATCTTTTAGTAATATAGTAATTGAGGCTAATATGTTTTTACAGATTTCACACACTCTTCTTAGTATGATAAACCCCAAAACTGGGCAACCATTTTCAAGTACCCAAGAAAGGCTTCTTGTGCTCACAAAAATGCTTCAAAGTGGGATACCGCAGAGTTTAAACTGGTTGAGGCATGCACAACCATTCTGGGCTTCAAGAGACATTCCCATCAAAGATACAAGGGGCCCTGCTGGTAAATTCGTTTGGCCTCTTACCTTTAGCACATATGTAAATCAGCTCGGTTATTATTAGAGCAATGGTAACAGTTTATTAATGCTATACTTGATGATTGTGGGTCCATGTTAAACAATAACCCTGGAAACCCTGCATCTTTGATTGCAACTTCGATGTGGAATTATAATCAGATTTTAATTCATATCCAACAAATCATGCATAGGTTGAAGAAATAGTATTTCTCTTTTTGATGGAAAGAAATAGTATTTCTTTTGAATATAATGTTTGCATATTAGGATATTTGTTGATCTCATTATTTATCAGAATGAAGTTAATAAAATTGATATTTCTGTTTTGTTTTGCAAATGGTGAACACAAAAACACAACAAACATAATTTATTTATTCTAACTAACAGAAACCATAATTGATTATAGCTGCGGACAATGGGTCTCTTGCCATCTATTGCACCTTGATTTTTAAATCTTTAAGCATATTTTCATATTGGTCTTCAAGTCCCTTGTTAAAAAAAGCCTGGATTTTGTTACTTTGGTGTATGAAGCCATTTAAATGAATTTTGAATACATTCTTAATAAATTTATTCAAAATCAGGATGGCGCCTCAAAAGCTCCTTAAAAATATTTTCAAGGACTCAATTTTTTTTTTTTTTTTTTGTGGGAACCTCGTGAAATTCTCTTCCTCCCTACTCGCTGTCATCTTGTTGAATAGAGAGCTGTTTCCACAGAAGGAAATGCTTTTATCTCATATGTTCCTGCTTTGACAAACATATCACACCCACATATGATACACTAAAGAAAATATCATTATTGTAGACCTTGATTTAAGGTCACCTAGTTTTCCTATTTACCCAGAACAGGGCAGAAAAAAGAAGAAAATAGAATCCCTTGCAGTTCCTTGTTTCTTCTGTTTTACATGAATGGTAGAACTTACCTGAAGTGTTAATTACTTAGTTCCAGGTGTTGTGTGACCTTGAATGCCAGAGTCAGTATGATACATATGCCATATTGTACTGTTATTGACCTTGACAGAAACAAGCACAGTGGTATGCAGTCCAGTTTGTCAGAACCTTGGTTACCTGAAACTGGAGTGGTTGCAGGACCAGATTTGGCTGTGGGTATGGGGAAGAGGATCTCTTAAAAAGATTTAGATTAAGAAAATGTCTTGGGAAGTGGGTGTGGTATGGGTTTTCTAGGAAATTCTGATGTTGGTGCAGCACCCTAAATTGAAGTTTCTTGCTACTAATGTCAAAACATGGCTGGTGTGTTTGGATAACTTAGGTTGAAGCCTTCTTTCTACACCCAGAGTTGGAACAGTGTCCAACACCTTTATATTTTGTGTTAAGACTTGCTTGGATGAAACATGCATCTTTGAACAAATGCATGGAAAACCTAGCATTTTAAATTGTCTTGTTTATGTGTGATGGCTTCTGTTTAACATGTGCAATACATAGTTTCATGTAATAAGCAGTATTTATTCTTCAAAGCTTGTTTTATTATTTTTTAATTTTAATAAGTAAATTGCATGTAATGTGGCTCATGTTATTTTACATCTAAGATATTATAACTTTTTAGCCTTTTAGTTTAACTGCAAGCTTATTATGCAAATTGGAAAGCCTTATATTAAAGAAAGTTAAATATAATGTTGTTTTCAATTTGAAGTGAAGACTTTATGCTTTTCAGTTTAATCTTGTGGTATCTTCTCATTGTAAAATATACTCTTCTTTGTAATGTGAACGTGATTCATTCCTCTCACTTAGCGAGTATGCTTAATATTTGGCTCAGTTTTTAAATCATTAACCTTTAATGTGGTTCTATCTGAACTTAAAGCTTAATCTCATTCTCACTACATGGAGAAAGAAGTTTGTGTTGCATGTGTTCTGATAAAGTACAGATTCATTGTTAGTCTTAACAATAGAATCCTGCATTATCTGGTGTTTCTCACTTTTATTTTTTTTGTTATTTATGTTTCTTTTGTAGTTTTGGAAGTCTGAAACTCGCTCCAATATATTAATTGAAAATTGTAGGTTTTCTTAGGGATACCTATCATAATCCAAAGCTCATCCTTGTTTCATTGAGGGTCCCGGTGCTTCTTTTGCTCCTTTCTTTCCTTGCGACTCTGGGATGCATTTCTTGAACTAAAAATTTTAAAAGGAAACTCCTGTCTTGCTTGCAGAATCTCGGATACAAGATTCCTTTTCCTGTCCACCATCTGTTCACTGGACTGATGATGGCCTTGAGAAAGATATCTACATTCAGTCAACTTCTGTTACTGTTTTAGCAATGGATGGGAGGAGGCGGTGGTTAGACATCAAAAAACTGGTAAGGCCACCTGTGATTATCATTATTTTGGTCATGCCAATACACTGAAGTTAAGACTGCTCCTTCTCCTTTGATGCCTTAGACTTTGTGCTCTACTTCTGGTCATTTTTCTTAATTGTAATATTTCTACATGTTGATGAGTGAAAGTTTATAGCTTCGAGTCTTCAATTATCTCTTCCTTTTCTTTTGCTTATTTCATATTATGGTGTATAATGTTAGTTTAGGCAATCATTAAACTTGACAGGGAGTAATGTGTCTAATATTCACATAAATTTTTGAGACGCTCATGTTATGTCTATGCTGGTTTTGTTGATGTCCTTATAGCTATTATCTTGTGCATAATTCATCCATTTTTTTCTTGAAGGGTTCAAATGGCAGAGGGCACTTCATATTCGTAACAAATCTTGCACCATGTTCTGGGGTTAGACTTCACCTGTGGCCTGAGAAGGGTATATTATCATCAGATGACAAAATATCTGCCAATAAAAGGATTGTTGATGTGACATCAAAGATGGTCCATATTCCTTCTGGACCTGCCCCAAGGCAGGTACATCTTTTTTTATGTGTTTGCTCTATATATATCTGCTTATGTGAAAAGTCCTTTTGCAGAAATATTATTTTTTTATTTTTGGTCTGTGGTTCTTTTCAAATCACCAGATTGAACCAGGAAGCCAAACTGAACAAGCACCTCCATCGGCCTTGCTTCAATTGAGTCCCGAGGAAATGCACGGTTTCCGATTCTTGACTATTTCAGTTGCGCCTCGTCCGGTATTGTCTTAATCCTTGCCATTTATTTTGCCATGTGTGATTATGCTATCGTTATGTTCTATGTTTTAATCTACTACATTTTTTTTCTTATATTTTCTCTATGCTAGTTTCTTATGTCATGCTTATTATAAATAAAATCTTTTTGCTTATTCCACCTCCTTGTCAGGGTATTTACTTACATTTGAATCCACCTTCGAACTTCTAGCATCTGTGAGACAAGCTTTTGTGATCTCTAATACTGGCACCTACTCTACTGTTTCTGAAACCTTTTTCCTTTTCTTTTTATGATGTTCTAATTTGTGTCATAACTTAGAGGTGTACTCCTCGTGCAAGTTGTGCTTTCTGTATTAGTTACTGGTGCATATCTTGGAGGACAGTTTTTATAGGATTTATTGGTGAAAACTGTTAATAATATAGGGTATCAATATATCTTGTACTAAATTGATATTATTAAGAACTACAGTTCTCTTATCTGTTGATTACTTGTCTATTTGTTCTTTTAAAAATCAAATTGGATGCATGACCTTACTTTTAGTGTCCAGACTGTTTCAGGCAGGCCTCCCCCAGCAGCTTCAATGGCTGTTGGACAATTCTTCAATCCAGGGGAAGGAGAGAGAATATATTTTCCTGGGATGCTTCTACGTTCTAGCTATGTTCAAGAGGTTATATCTAAAAGATGTTGGTTGTTTACATCTGTTAAATTTAAAGTATTATAAATATTATCATGTGGTCAGTCCCTTAATTTTGATGCACCACCTGTTTTGATATAGTTCTGTTTTGATTGTTGAATGATTTTTTAAAAAAAAATTATGCAGGAGCTCTATCTAAAGGAGGATCACCCCCTTCTGTTGAACCTGTCTTTCTCCTTAAGCTTGGGCCTTTTGCCTGTAACTCTGTCCTTGAGAACAGCAGGCTGCGGAATAAAAAGTTCTACTGGAGATGTTGAGCAAAGCAGTAAGTGTTATATGACCTATTTTTCTTGCTACCTGAAATCATCAATATGGTGTGTTATATGGCCTATTTCGAGACCTAAGGTTCAAGGTCAAGATATTGCTAGTAAATGTGCTTTCAGCGACTGGTTGGCTTGATGATGACTCTGGTCTTTCCTCATCAAGCTTATACATGAAGAATCCTTTATGCATGTTTGGGTTGAAGGAGAATTAATGTTACACAAGTTTCTAAGGATATCATTTTGATGGCCATTCCAAAAATTGAAGAGGCCTACGGAAAAATGAAGGTGTAGCCTCAAGTGGGCTTTAAGATTTACAGTTATGTTAATGCTATAGGTGTTTTAGATACAACATGCACAACTGGAGGCTTATGGAGATAAATTAGCTAATTTGGGGTTTCCTAGGCTGGCCAGCAGGCCTTTTCAATCCCTCCTGTATGCCTTACTTGCTAAATGAGGTAGAATCATATATCAGTTTCATCGACTTCTAGCCCTCTATCAAGTCAATTTTTGCCCAACCTTAACTTGATCCAATATGCTAGCAGGTCGGAGGTGTCAGACCTGAACCTGATCTGCAGCCAAAGGCTTGGACCCGACCTGCTGGCCTGCCTGGTGACAGTTCTGTTTAATTTTGGGTTTATTGTTGTACAAGCGGAAAACATGCAAGTTCTAGCTGTTTATTTATGTTTGTTTTTGACAATCAACAACAACGTAATTGGATAAGACAATGGCTTGTATTATCCTACATGTCTGCGCTGTATATTCAATTTAATCAAGTTATTTCTGCTATGACAAGTTGAAAGTCTTTGGTCCAAACATGTCCTGACCAGCAAGATGTTCGAACTCCACCCAGACCAGGAACCTGACCGGTTAGATGGGTTGCATCCAGGTTAGGTCAGTTGCCACCCCTATTATATAGAATGGGGGTTGTATGAAATTGATTTGATAAGCAAAATGATTGTTTGTGAATATAAATAAGAAAAGTTATTACTTAAATATGTGGGATGGTGCATTATTCTCCTCTTTCATTTAAAGTTGGAACATTAGAAAGTTTAAAGTGAAAATGTATCTCTACTGAGTTTACATCTTTTCTTGAATTTTTATCATTTTGATGTGCTGCTTGTTCCAGTTGCATAAACATGTGAAGCTATCACTGAAATTATTAGTGATAGTCTTTGTTAGCGTTGCAGGTCTTTGTAAATTACGCTGCTTTCCACCCGTTGCCCTGGCTTGGGATTCTATATCCGGTCTACGTGTAATTCCAAATATATACTCTGAGACTTTAACTGTTGATTCGTCACCTGCAATGTGGGATTCTATTCAAGAGTCTGAAAAAACTACTGTCTTGTTGTTGGTAAGGATCTTCTATCATTTACAAAATTTATTTACTACCATAATTTGCAGATATTAGACATTGAAGTTTTGGCCATTATATACAATTTATACATCTAATCATTTATATCCTGGTTCGCTAAGTGAAATTTCCCCTCCTTATACTGTTTTACAGGTGGATCCACACTGCTCATATGAAATTGGTGTTTCAGTTTCTGTAATTGATGCAGCAAGCAGATTCTGCCTTCTATATGCTTCTCAGGTGATTTAAATTTGTTATACATCACCTTTTTGTTTTAGTATATTATTGAAATAATTAACTAATATTATCATTAGATACTATTGAAATGGTGGGCTAATGTGTATGAAGTAACATGTGGTGAATCCCAAGTGAGGCCAATGGAGCAAGTGATTTGAATACAAAGTGGATATCTATAAATTTCAAATTATGGTGATATATGTAAGTATCTTGAATATGAAGTGGTTTCAAGCCATTTTGGGCTGTTCTGGATTGAATCAGATAGTTACAGTGGTTTTTAGTTTGAGTTTCAAGTTGCAACTCCTCGCAATACTTCTCCCTCTCTCCTGAGCTTCCTCACCTTTTCGGTGGATATCAGTTTTGTCTTATCGATCAGCCAAGATCCTTTTGCCATTAATGGTTAATGGTGGAACTTTATAATTACAGGGGCTGCTTAGTCACATACAAGTTTTTCTAAAATAGGTAATCAATTAATCATACAATAGGACTATCTATAGCTCATGTTTGTGTTAAGCAGGGGAGACCTGTTTTTCAAAAAACTCAGTTTTCAGGTATTTATGACTTGTCATTTTTGGCAAAACAGGT